>OX101752.1:92530780-93730780 GCA_944452675.1 Tachina lurida
AATACGTTTCATTTGTAATGTTAAACTATGCATATAAAACATGAGCTCAAAAATAAGACTCCGATGAAAGTTCAAAGAAGAAAAAGTGATAAGCTTAGCAATAAGACATGAGTAGTGTGAACTGGCCATAGGGGAGCTTCTTGCCATCGGAAACTCATTTGGCCAAATTTGAGTTGACTTATTTTGAATATACGCTCTCGATATGTTTGCATTTTATTGGGGTTGATACCGAATCATAAGTAGACCTTAAACAAGATTTTTGCAATGTGTCAAATATTTATTTTAATGTTGGGTGCAATTCCGTTGAAATTGGGTAATTTTGGCTCCTTCGAGGTGTAATTCAGAATATATATTTTGGTAACACTGACACAAACAAACTAATTATAAGTACGTATGTAGGTTTGTACATACCCTGCAGTCAGACTGGGGCCAATGTCTTTATGTAAACACTAATATTCTAGTAGTAGTTACATTGTCTATAACTTCTCTTCTATTCGTCAGTATAAAAGAAAGAGAGAAAACAGATGAGGTGTATTTCTGTCAATATACATAGATTTGTATGTTAGTAAGGTATAGAAAAGTACCAGTAAATGTCTGGTTGGTATGTCTCCATGTTCCCAAAAGAGTGAGATTACACGAGACATAAGTTTGGAAATTTTTGTGTTGGCAATTGTCAAAATCTGTTGCTAACACAAAAAATGACTGTGTAAACCTTAAATGTTAGTGTTCGAACACATGTTTGGAAATAATTGCTCAAACACAAGTCTGAGCAATTATGTTAGGACACAAGCTGTCAAATTTACTTTTTTCGTAGAAAATAATTGCGGAAAACTAAAAATAGTATGTTTTTTACAATAAAAATCAAGCAAAAGAACAAAATATATGCTCTGTGGTAGAAGTATTAAAAAATCAAAACTTAAGACGCACATTTTGCATGCAAACGAGAACTTAAATTTTGATTTTTAAAACTATACGTCTAGTCACCCCTTAAAATAAGTTTGAACACAAACTTTTTTGTGACGTCATTCTGCCGACGTTATTTCTTATGTTCAGAAATAAAAATTGCTCGTCTATTCGTACTGTAAGAACTAAGTAGACACTACCTAGCTTATATAATACTGTGTACAGACATGCATTTTTAATTGAGTTAATTCAATTTTAATTGAGCAATTAATTCTAGTGTTCACACCCTGCAGAAAATTTGGTGACAATTGATCCAAATGTACTCGTCCTATAACTGGAGGTAATGTGGGTGTTATCAAAAGTACGTAGTAGTGTATGGTGAAAAAAGTCATATCGTTTAAATGGTGGCATATTGACCATTTTCGTGGTGTATCGTCTTGATCTAGAGCCAATTTAATTCGGACTCGGTCTAGCATGTAGTAAACTGCACTGATCATGTTCGATGTGGTCGAACACAGGACCTATCAAATAGTGTAAATATAATGTTAATTGCTCCCTTCAATGTGACTCTGGGATCAGTCCCGTAACTATACTTAGATATTAACCTAAGCTTAAATGGTATTTATACTTTTGAAATATGAGTGGTCCTGTGGTCGAGTGGGTAGTGTGCCAGCCTGTCATGCACGAGGTTGTCGGTTCGAATCTCAAAAAATTTTCAGATTAAAAATAAAATTAAAAAAAATGTCATTGCATTTGTAACAATAACAAAATATATAAGCGTTAATTGTTACAGTTAAATGTCGAAATTTATTTATAAATAATTTATATTATTATACATCGAATAGGTCCTTATGGGATAGTTCAGTGACAAGTCACAAGGTGCATACAAAGTATCAATTAACCCCATCCTAGGCCATCCCCATGTAAAAGTGACTGGTCCGCTTCATAGGAAGTGTTAGAACTCGGACTGGTCCCTATCACTTGGGGACCGGTCACGTGACTAGTCTTGTGTCAGTTCCATTTCCTGCAGGGCACATACTCAATTTAGCTGATTCAATTATCATTTGACAGCTGGAAAAAACATTGTTTTTATTTGTTTTGTGAATATTCGTGTTTGTAAATTTTCAAAATGGATGCAAATTTTGGTTTAAAAGACAATTTTCTTGCATATAATAGAAATATGGAACTCTTGGAGTCAGTGCGATTGATTTTTGATTCAAAGTTATCAGTGCTTAAAAAAAAGGAAAAGAAAAACCTGTAAATTTTACAAAGTTTGCGAAAGCAGCAGCTATTTCTCATTGCATAAATTTGTTAATATAACGTGTACGTGTAAGGGTGCCCTGTGGCTGAGTGGTAGCGATGCTAGGCTCTCAGTCCAGAGGTCGTGGGTTCGATTCCCACCATAGACCCTGGGTGTTTTTCCGCAGACAAGCTAATCGCTTTGCGGGTTGTGTTTGTTCTTTAAAAAAAAAAAAAAAAAAACATAGCGCGTGCTGTATGGAAAGCCCAACTTCTGCAGCTCATCCGCCATCTCAGCATATACGTGACCGTTTTTTCTTTGGCCACGAAGGTCCTCTATTCGACATGGCCACAATTACACTACTCTATTGTATTGCTTCACTGGCCTCACTCCACGCGAGCCCCTTCCTCTTAATTTTTTTTCCTATTTATAAAAGATATTTGTTAATAAATTTATCTAAGAATTTAAAAAAACTTCTTCACCAGCCATTTCATTTTTTCACAGGATTCAGACGATGAAGTTTATGACGTCTATTTTTCTTGATTCCCTTTTGAAGTTTCTACCAAAAATTATTTGCGTTCATACGATGATTATTTTTACATGTCTAATTTTTTTTATTGATTTTGATTTTTATCGATTTTATAATTTATACATACATTTACATACCCTGTCGGAGAATGTGTGCTTGACTACAAAAATAGTTAACTTATAGTTAACTTTTCTTAGACTGACTAAAAGGTAACTGCAATGTCATCCAGAACAAACCCAAAACTAATTCTTAAGTTGAGTACGTAATCAAATTTGATGAGAGCCAACAAATTTATTCTTAGCTACTTTAGAACTCATTCCAGTTTTATATTAACATTTTGCTGTTGTTATTTTAGATGGTACCTTAGCCGAGTGGTAGCGCGTTGAGAACACAACGTATGATGATATATGTATGTTCGAATCCCGGAAAAAATTTTTAATTCAGTTAAGTTAGTTGAAAGTAGTGCAGAGTGAGACAATTGACTACTGCCAAAGAATATAAATTATATAGAATGCGCATCTGAGCTAAAAAATTAAACATTTTTTGATTTCGATACTGATGCGGGGGGAAAGTATAAAGCTGGATTCACCCATTGTTTCGGAACAAAATTTTTGTCCGGACAAACTTTTTTTATATGTAGTTTGACGTTTCTCTTTTTGAGAGAGAGAGAAGAAGAGAACAAATTTTGTTCGGAACATTTTTTACTTGAATTGCTTTAATTTTAATTTTTGTCCGGACAAAATCGAACTGAGCTGCCAACTTTTTTAATTTTTTAGCCAAAGTTGAACTGAGCTGCCACATCATGTTATATGAATAATACAAGCACAGGGTGTGCTTGTATTTATTACAATAGAAGTAAAGAAAAATTAAGAAAAATATATCCAAATGTATGGAGTTGAACGAAACCATTGCAGTAAACAATTAAAAAGATGTGTATGACACAGCAAATTGGAATCATTTGCCGCTGTGCTGCCACTTGCAAAATTAATACGCATCGTTTACACACGTATTTCATATAGTAGCTTTGATTTTCCAGACAAAATGTTCGAAATGGATGAATCGCCTTGCAAAAAACTCTCAGTAAAAAAAATTTTCTCCAAACAAAATTTTTGTTCCGAAACAATGGGTGAATTCACCTTAAAGCGCAAGCAAACACGCAGAGAGAGAGCATTTGCTTTCAGGGTGACCGATGACATTTTTCAAAATGTTGCACCAAATAGGGGAGGATTTATCAAAAAACAGGGTCAATATTAAAAAAATCGACACAACTACATTAAAGTTTTTATTTTTAATTTATTATTATATAATTTACTTTAGAAAAAGGGGGACAAAAAGAGGGAAGGCAATCGAAAAAGTGGCAATTTGCCACTTTAGTCGATCAAACGGTCACACTGTACGATACAGCGACAGAGCTTCGAGTTCTGCTACAGCTTGTCGTCACTGTTGCCAGTTTTGCAGATTTCTCTGCATTTTGCTGATTTTTCATTGAAAATATTATAAAATGAAATTTGCAGATTTTCTGAAATGCTTGTGTAACATCAATATTTCATGTTTTTCTTTACTCCGTAACAGAAATAACCATGGTGTCACTGTCAGAAACATACACATAAGAAACACTAACAAATAAGTAGTGTTTGACGTTTAATTTTGCAGTAACCATACTACCAACATAACAATGGTAAAAAGAAACTAGTTAATCTGTGCAAAGATGTATGAATATACATACATATAAACATATCGCACTCTAAATCATAAACAGTCACGCATATGTGCCATTATTTTAAAGAATTTGTAATATCGGTATATGTTTTTATACAGCAAGATAATTTATCTTAATTCGCAAATTAAATACCAAATAAAAATTGTTAATTTTGTGTTAAAAAAAGTAACCAAAATGGAAAAAAGTACACAAGTACACATTGGAATTGTAACCAATTTTGGTTACAAGTAACTAAAACGGCAACGCTGATCATTGCATACGCTGTCTACGAGACTGTAAAAAAGCAAAATAATAAAAATCAAACATAAATACACACATGCTTTCGCTCTCAGCAATGCGAGCGCAGCATACACTGCAGAAAGAAATGAGAGCACGTATGCTGACGGGTTCTACTGGAAATACCCGCATAGAAAATTTTAGCTTGTATGAGATGCGCATTCTATATGATTTATATTCTTTGCTACTGCCTAGTGCGATGTCCTAGTTAAAAATAGTCAGTTGATTACATTGAAAGTAATCCAAGTGTCAGTCAGTACTATTTATGAAATAGTTAGCTTAAAGTTTACCAAATTTCAGACAGGGTACTTTTTTAATAAAATTTTGCTTCGAAGAACATACCAATATGAGAATATTAATAATAAAACGTAACAACAGGAACACAAATTTGTGTAAGAAAAATATGAAAAAAACCATAGAAAACAGAAAACGAGTAATTTTTTCTACCCCTCTTTCTTCTCTACCCCGTTCGCTTTCAAACCAAAAATGACGTCGAAAAATAGACTTCATAAAAGTCTTCATGTGAATTAGGTGTTTGTTTATTTATTTATTGGAGTTCATATTGTTCAGTTTGTTTTGTTTATATGTATGTATGTATATTTATTTTGTTTATACATACACTCAAAAAAAAGACATGTACTATTATTAAGAAAATTTTTTAAGTTTAAGTAATTTTTTTTAAGTTTAAGTAAATTTTGATAACAATCTAGTAAAAATTACTTCATATGAGTAAAAAATAAAAAGCTCATATCCTCAAAAATAGTTCATGAAAATACACAAGAAATTTCTTACATTTAAGGTTTCTTGTTGTACCTTCATAGTGAACAGACGTAATAGCGTAATTTTTCTTACATACAAACTAAACAAAAAAAATACAAAAAATATTCGTAGTACATATTGACTTTAATAAATAAGCTTTATTTGCTTTGCAAATATTTTTTACATATAGAAACAACAAAAACAAAAAAAAACCGTAAACAAAAAAACATACAAAGTACCCTTGAGGAATACTCTTTATGAGTACCCCAAAGGAAAAAAATAGTGAAGTCAGTTCTAACGGCAGAAATGCCTATTTTACTGTGAGTTTTGATGTTCATAATGATAACAATAAAAATAAAAAATCTGATAATAGACTTGCTGTGAGTTCTGAAGCTCTTAATAAGTATCAAAAATCTGATAATAGACTTTTTCTAACGGCAAAACCACAGTTTCGTCAGCGATCAACTTCGGTTTGTCCAATGCCAACTAGTGAATCGTTGACATTATTGCCTAGTACATCTACATTTAACTCAGCGATATCACCCGCTTCGGGTTCGGGGTCATCACTTAACCAAGTTGTCACTGAAGATAAGAGTAGCCCAAAACCCAAGGTCCAAGTCGGAATGGACAGATATATCACAATTTTAAAGCGCGGGCGAAGCCCAAATTCATCAAAAATTTCATCGGTTCCCAAGATATCCAGGGATAACGATGTCGCAGCAGTTAACCGTCAAAATCGTTTTTCAATATTGCAAGCAAATAACGACCAACCCGCTGTTTCATCCAAAAAAACTTCCAAGCCACCACCAATATACCTGAGAGAAAAAAATTCGAACGCCCTTATTAAAAAATTAGTCTCGGCAGTTGGTGAGAACGCATTTCACGTTATTCCAATAAAACGTGGTAAAATTGATGAAACAAAAATTCAAATATACGAAGAAAAAGATTTCCGCAAAATTATTACTGATTTCGAAAAAAATAAAACTAATTTTTATACTTATCAGCTTAAAAGTGCTAAAGGTATGCAGGTCGTATTGAAGGGCATTGATGCTTATGTTAATCCCGACGAAATAAAAGATGCACTCATCATACAAGGATTTAAAGTAAAAAGTGTTACTAATATAATCAATAGAGAGAAGATCCCCCAGCCTCTATTTCGAGTTGAACTGGAGCCAAATGATATACAATTGAAAAAAAAACGAGACACATCCTATTTATAGCCTAAAATACCTTTTATACCGAAAAATTACAGTTGAAGAGCCACATAAGCGTTCAGGTCCCGTACAGTGCCACAATTGCCAAGAATATGGTCACACAAAGGCTTACTGCAATTTACCTACAGTTTGTGTTATCTGCGGTGAATTGCACGGTACTGCTAGCTGCACGAAGCCAAAAGATCAAGCAGAAAAAAAATGCAGTAATTGTGGAGGTAACCACACCGCTAACTACAGAGGATGCCCTGTATATTCTTTTGTTAAACAGGCTATGGGTCAAAAACCTAAACTAATTCCAGCTCAATCAGCAAATGCTTACTCCGCCACTCTTCCCCAAACTAGCCAACTAGTTACTTCACGTGTATCGTATGCCGATGCTGCTAAGACTAGTTCTATTCCCACACAAAATGTTCCACCGCCAAGTAATTCAACGAATGCAAACTCTAGCCTTAACTTTAGTCGTCTTGAAGCTACTATTGAGAATCTGGTGCTAACTATAAACAACTTTACAACAAATATGACTAGCATGATGCAAAAAATGCTAAGAATGCAGAATACTCTGCTTCCAGCATTAGTCAACAAACCATGAACACGTTAAAACTATGTTTCTGGAACGCAAACGGCATTCGCCAACATAAAAATGAACTTGAGCACTTCCTCACGGAAAAAATATCGATATAATGTTGGTCTCAGAGACTCATTTGACTTCGAGAAGCCTTTTTAAAATTTCTTGCTACACCTTATATGATTCAAAGGACCCGAGAGGAAGAGCATGCGGTGGATCAGCAATTCTAATAAAGTCAAGACTCAAACATTATATTATTGACAACATTTGTGAGGAACATCTACAAGCAACGAATATTTGTGTTGAAAATTTTTGCACAAATTTTGTGATATCATCAATTTACTCCCCTCTCAGATTCGGAATTACTGAGAATCAATACGAGGATTTCTATAGATCTCTTGGCCCTTGTTTCGTGGCAGCTGGCGACTATAATGCTAAGCATACGTTCTGGGGTTCGCGTCATATTACACCCAGAGGTCGAGCGTTGTTCAACACAATTTCAAAAATGGGCTTGGACGTCATTTCGAGTGGGGAGCCTACTTACTGGCCTACTGACATAAATAAAATTCCGGATGTTATAGATTTTGGCGTCATGAAAAACATTTCTAGGGAATTAATTAACGTTGAAGCTTCTTTAAATCTCTCGTCCGATCACTCTCCCACGATTGTTACAATCTGTAGCCCACAGAGAAGTGATTTACCTCACTCGTATGTGAAGATGATCAGTAGTGTAAATTGGCTGCGATTCAAAAAATATCTTAGTAGTCATTGCACGGAAAACATTACGCTAAGAACACCCGAGGATATTGAAGCTAACATCGTCAACCTTAACGAAATGGTTACACAGGCTGCTGAGCATGCTACTACCTCCCATCCGCAGACTGGATTTAATAAAATTTATTCTACAGACATTGAACGTCTCGTACGTGAAAAAAGAAGGGTTAGAAGGGAATGGCAACAGCACAGATCACCACAACTTAAAATCAGATTTAAAGAGTGCACTTAACGACTCCAAGAGTTATTTGCAATTGAAAAAACTGCATCTCTTAAAAATTATCTGGAAGGTCTTGATGTCACTCCAGCATCTAATTACTCCTTGTGGCGCGCTGCTAGAAAGCTGAAAACCCCCGTTGAGTTTAAACCACCTCTGCGCACATCTACCGGAGGTTGGGCAAGAAGCGATACTGAAAAAGCTAACATATTTGCAAATCATTTAAAATACGTATTTACCCCAAACACATGTACTGGTGTTTCTGATTTGCCGACTGTAGTTGCTCTACCCCCGCGTCCCATAAAGTTTAAGATGCGCGATGTACAAAAACTAATTGCTGAACTTAATCCGAAGAAAGCTCCAGGTATTGATGGAATTAGCAACAAGATGCTGATGAACTTGCCTCATATTGCAATAAGAATCCTGCTATTTATTTTTAATGCCATTTTACGAATACAGTATTTTCCATATAACTGGAAACTTGCCAAGATTAAAATGATTCCGAAGCCGGGCAAAGATCTTACCAAGGCTGAGTCATATAGGCCTATAAGCTTACTATCAACAGTTTCAAAACTTTTCGAAAGGCTGCTCATGACTAAATTGTCCACAATTTTAGCTGATAATGGGTGCATCCCGGACCATCAATTTGGCTTTAGAAGTCAGCATAGCACTATTGAGCAAACGCATAGATTGGTTCAAGTTGTAAGGAGGACATTTGAAGAAAAAAAGTATTGTTCTGCCCTTTTTATTGATGTTTCTCAGGCATTTGACAAAGTATGGCACAAAGGCCTATTTTTAAAATTGAAGACATATTTTCCAATAAATATAGAACAACTTTTGGAAAGTTACATTGTTGATAGGAAGTTTACTGTTGTGGAAGGAGACTTCATGAGTGTGCCCGAATCTATATCTTCTGGTGTGCCTCAGGGTAGTATTTTGGGGCCAGTCTTGTATTTAATATATACTTGTGATATGCCTGTGAGCAATAACATCCCCACTTCTACATTTGCCGATGATACAGCCTGTATGAGTATGCACAAAAACCCTGATGAGGCATCCCGCAATCTCCAAGCACACATTACCCAGCTTGAAAGATGGTTGAACTTATGGAGAATTAAAGTAAATGAACAAAAGTGTGTTCATATAATGTTTACCCTTAGAAAAGATACCTGTTCCCCCATTCGAATCAATAATCAAAATATTCCTCAACATTCTCAAGTGAAATACCTTGGCATACACCTTGATCGAAGGCTTACATGGCAACATCATATTGACGCTAAACTAATTCAAATGAAACTTAAGTTAACTCAAATACATTGGTTGATTGGCAGAAATTCAACACTCAGTCTAGACTGCAAACTTTTGATATACAAGTCGCTTTTAAAGCCAATATGGTGCTACGGAATTCAGCTATGGGGCACTGCTTCAGCTTCAAATGTGGATAGAATCCAACGACAGCAAAATAAAATTTTACGGTTAATAACATCGGCTCCATGGTACATCAAAAATTCAAATATACATCGTGATTTAAATATGCCACTAGTGACTGAAGAAATCGCAAAATACGCAGGTAAATATTTAACAAAACTCGAGTCACATCCTAATCCGCTTGCTCGTAATATCTTGAACTTTACTGGACACATCCGCCTAAAAAAGAGGGACACAAGGGCCCTAATAGTCAGCACCCCAAATGGTACTTCTTGAAAATAATTATCTATTGTGCTTAATACGAAATTTATGTATTATTAATTACTATCACTAAGTTTATGTCCGATACTGGTCGGGCCTAATAATTATATATAGATTTAAGATTTGAATACTTATTGTTAGTTCATATTTTGAAGATACAATAAATAAATATATGTGTGTAAAAAAAAAAAAAAAAAAAAGAAAACATTTAAGGAAATGTTTACTGAATTAAAGGAAATATTTACTAAGAGTAGGAAAATGGTTATAAACTGAAGGAAATTTTATACTAAGGACTAGTCAATTTCATCTTAAATCAAAAAATAAATTTTAGGAAATGAATTACTCCTGATTAGTTCATGAAATTTGAATTACTTAAAAGATGTAAAATGGTATTCTAAATTTTAGGAAAATATTTACCAGTTTTAAGTATTTATTCTTTGAATTATAGAATTTATTATTATTTTGCATTTATCAAAAAATCTAAGTAAGTTTTTCATTTTTTCGAGGAATATTTGAACTTGAAATATATTTTTTTGAAAATAAAATAAAATTTTAAAACTCAATAATTTTAATACTTATTCAGACTGCCGTTTAGGCAATTGGTTAGAGTGCTTGCCTATCAGTCAGAAGGTTGTTGGTTCAATACTTGTCTCTCAAAAAAATTTATATGTATGTTTGGTGAATTAATTAAGAATATCATATAAAGATATAATAAATAACATATCATTTGGTATAGAATTAATTAAAAATAAAAATAAGTACCAGAATTACAGAAAAAAAAAATTGGAAAATGTACTAAATTTGAGATCAAAGACGAAAAATTTTTTTACAAAGCTCTGAATTTTATGGGAAATTTTACTTAATTTTAGGAAAATTTTACTTAAATATGAAAATATAATTACTATAGGGTGTTTTTTATTGAGGTATAGAACTTTAAGTTGGCATCACTTTTTTAACTGGCGGCCATTTTGTCAGCTGTCAAGTGATTAATATTTAGTTTGGTTTGCCATTTCATCATGAACAGGTTGACAAAAGAACAACGCTTGCAAATCTTGCAAATTTGCTTTATTCGAGCCAGCCGAATTGGCTTTAAAAAAGCCGAATTGGCTTTATTCGAGCCAGCCGCGGCGGCCACATGCACGAAATCATATTTAAACATTAATGGCATAAAATTATCCTTCCAATAAAGCCAAATTGATGGACATTAAAACGATTTTCTTGTGTTTTATTTCAATTCGAAGTTCTATACCTCTAAAAAAATCGTGCAAATTTGCTTTATTCGAGCCAGCCGAATTGGCTTTAATAAAGCCGAATTGGCTTTATTCGAGCCAGCCGCGGCGGCCACATGCCCGAAATCATATTTAAACATTAATGGCATAAAATTATCCTTCCAATAAAGCCAAATTGATGGACATTAAAACGATTTTCTTGTGTTTTATTTCAATTCGAAGTTCTATACCTCTAAAAAAAAAACACCATAAACTAGTTCATTAATGAAATAGAAATTTAGGAAGTATTTTACTGTTTTCAAGTAAAAATAGCTTTGGCGACAACTTTTTGAATTCAAATTTAGAAAATCTTCCAAAGTTTTAGTTAGTTTTGTTTGAGTGTATGAATGTATATTTTTTGGCATTTGGCTTGCCATTATAGGAAATTTGTCCGCTCACTGAGCACAGTTCATAACATTTCGTTGCATTTCGAGTTTTACTCAATTAGTGATACAATTAACTAGTAATTGCTCAATTAATTAATTGACTTATTGTGTGGTAAATGTGGTCAATTAAGGTCTTAATTGCATAAAATGGCCTAATTGCAATTAAGGGGTATGTCTGAACACGATATAAGGGTATTCCAATATTGTGCAATCTGCATTAATTACTGTTTGACATGATTACAATAATTTTCTTATTTTGATTGGTGATTGTAAAATTGCAATAAAAAATCAACAATATTGGTATTTTTTATATGGTAATTTTCAATAAAAATTATTTATTGGAGTAAAAAAAACCCAATATTTAACATATTGGAATTTTTTTCTTCCAATCAATTTATTTCAACATAGAATTTTTACAGCATTCTTTATAAAAATTATTAAGGCTTTTTAAAAAAATTTTGTATAAAAATTTCAGTTCTCGTTGTACCTTCATAGTGAACAGACGTATTAGCGGAATTTTTTTTACATACATGCTAAACAAAAAAAAACCATACAAAAAAATATTTGTAGTACATAATATTCGTTGTACATTAACTTTGATAAACAAGCTTTTTTTGCTTTGCTAATATTTTTTACATAGAAAGTAATAAATAAAACAAAAAAAAAACAAAAACAACCGTAAACAAAATAACTCAAAGTGCCCTTGAGGAATACACTAACAAAGTGCCCTTGAGGAATACTCTATATGAGTACCTCAAAAAGAAATAATTGTGAAGTGAGTTATAATGGTAGAAATGCCTATCTTACTGTGAGCTCTGATGATCTTAATGATAACAATAAAAATAAAAAATCTGATGATAGACTTACTGTGAGTTCTGATGATATTAATTTAAATAAAATAAATAAAAAACCTAATGATAGACTTTTTTTAACGGCTAAGCCAATTTTTCGTCAGCGATCAACTTCGCTTTGTCCAATGCCAACTAGTGATTCGTTAACATTACAGTTGCCTACTACTTCGTCATTTAAATCAGCGATATCATCCGATTCATCACTTACCCAATTAGTCACTGTAAATAAGAGTAGCCTAAAACCCAAGGTCCAAGTCGGAATGGACCGATATATTATTGTGGGAAAGCGCGGGCGAAGCCCAAATTCTACTAAAATTGCATCTGCTTCAAAGGTATCTAGGGATAACAGCGCATCCTCCACTAATCGTTTTCAAATATTGCAAGATGACAGCGACATACCTGATATAACCGCGAACAAAACCTCCAAGCCGCCACCAATCTATTTGAGAGAAAAAAATTTAAATGCTCTTATTAAGAAATTAATTTCGGTCATTGGTGAGAATAAATTTCACATTGTTCCAATAAAACGTGGCAATATCGATGAAACGAAAATTCAAATTTATGAGTGCTAAGGAGTGCTAAAAGCCTGCAGATCGTATTGAAGGGCATTGATTCTTATGTTGTTCCCGAAGAAATAAAAGATGCACTCGTCCTCCAGGGATTCAAGGTAAAAAATGTTTCCAATATAATAAATAGGGAGAAGATCCCCCCCCCCCAGCCACTATTTCACGTTGAACTTGAGCCGAATGATATAAAATTTAGAAAAAATGAGACGCACCCAATTTATAATTTAAAATATCTTTTATACCGAAAAATAACAGTTGAAGAACCACACCAGCGTTCTGGACCCGTACAGTGCCATAATTGTCAAGAATATGGCACACAAAAACTTACTGCAAATTACCTACAGTTTGTGTTATTTGCGGTGAATTGCACGGTACCGCTAGTTATACTAAACCAAAAGATCAAGCAGAAAAAAATGTGGAAGTAATCACACCGCTAACTATATAGGATGTCCTGTGTATTCTTTCGTTGAAAAGACTATGGGGCAAAAACCTAAAATAGCTGCAGCACAAACAGCAAACACTTAGTCCGCCACTCTTGCCCAAGTGAGCCAACCAGTTAATTTACGTGTATCGTATGCCGATACTGCTAGGACAAGCCCTATTCCCACACAAAATGTTTCACGGCCAAATACTTCAACAAATACAAACGCAGGCTTTAATTTTAATCGCCTTGAAGCTACTGTTGAAAATCTAGTGCAAACTATAAACAATTTTACAACAAATATGACTAGCATGATGCAAGAAATGTTGCGAATGCAGAATACATTGCTTCAAGCTTTACTTAACAAACCATGAACACGTTAAAAATATGTTTCTGGAACGCAAACGGCATTCGCCAACATAAAAATGAACTTGAGCACTTCCTCACGGAAAAAAATATTGATATAATGATGGTCTCTGAGACTCATTTGACTTCGAGAAACCTTTTTAAAATTTATGGCTACACCTTATATAATTCAAAGGACCCGAGAGGAAGAGCATGCGGTGGATCAGCAATTTTAATAAAGTCAAGACTCAAGCATTGTATTATTGACAACATTTGTGAAGAGCATTTACAAGCAACGAATATGTGTGTCGAAAATTTTTGCACTAATTTTGTCATATCGTCAATTTATTCTCCTCCTAGACTCGCAATTACTAGGAGGAGAATAAATCCTCGCAATATGAGGATTTTTACAAATCTCTTGTTTCGTAGCAGCTGGCGACTATAATGATAAACACATGTTCTGGAGTTCGCGTCTTATTAAACCCAGAGGTCGAGCGTTGTTCAATACAATTTCCAAAATGGGCTTGGATGTCATTTCGAGTGGGAAGCCCACTTATTGGCCTACTGACACACATAAAATTCCGGATGTAATAGATTTTGGCGTCATGAAAAATATCTCTAGGGATTGAATTCAAATTGAAGCTTCTCTAGATCTCTCGTCAGATCACTCTCCCATGATCGTTACAGTTTGTAGCCCATTAAGAAGTGATTTACCTCACCCATATGCGAATTTGATAAATCGTGTTAATTGGCTGCGATGTAAAAAAATATCTTAGTAGTCATTGCACGGAAAATATTACGCTAAGAACACATGATCATATTGAATCGAACATTGACAACCTTAATGAAAATATTAAACAGGTTGCTGAACATGCCACTACCACCCATCCTCAGACTGGGGTAAATAGAATTTATTCTTCGGATATTGAATATCTCGTAAGTGAAAAAAGAAGAGCTAGAAGAGAATGGCAACAGCACAGATCACCCCAACATAAAATAAGATTTAAAGAGTGTACTAAACGACTCCAAGAGTTGCTTGCATTTGAAAAAACTGCATCTCTTAAAAATTATTTGGAAGGTCTTGATGTCACACCAGCTTCTAATTACTCTTTGTGGCGCGCTGCTAGAAAGCTTAAAACACCAGTTGAGTTTAAACCACCACTGCGCACATCTACCGGAGGTTGGGCAAGAAGCGATCCTGAAAAAGGTAAAATATTTGGTGAGCATTTAAAATCCGTATTTACCCCAAACACATGTTCTGGTGCTGTTGATTTGCCAAATGTAGTTGCGCTACCCGCTCGACCAATAAAATTTAAGACGCGTGATGTACAAAAACTAATTGCAGAACTCAACCCGAAAAAAGCTCCGGGTATTGATGAAATTAGTAACCAGATGCTGATAATGTTGCCTCGTATAGCTATTAGAATCCTGCTATTCATTTTTAATGCCATTTTACGATTGGAGTATTATCCAAACAGCTGGAAGCTTGCCAAGGTTAAAATGATTCCAAAGCCGGGCAAAGATCTTACCAAAGCTGAGTCATATAGGCCAATAAGTTTACTGTCAACAATGTCAAAGCTTTTCGAAAAACTGCTCATGACAAAATTGTCCCCAATTCTAGTTAGTAGTGGGTGCATACCGGACCACCAATTTGGTTTTAGAAGTCAGCGTAGCACCATTGAACAAACTCATAGATTGGTTCAATTTATAAGAAAAACTTTTGAAGAAAAAAAGTATTGCTCTGCGCTGTTCATTGACGTTTCTCAGGCATTTGATAAAGTGAGGCATGAAGGCCTAATTTTAAAATTAAAGACTTACCTACCAATAAACATTCTAAATCTGCTGGAAAGTTACATTATTGCCCGGAAATTCACTGTTGTGGAAGGAAACTTTATGAGTACGCCTGAAATAATCTCATCCGGTGTGCCACAGGGGAGTATACTGGGGCCAGTTTTGTATTTGATTTATACTTGTGATATGCCATTGAGCAGTAACATTCACACATCTACATTTGCCGATGATACCGCCTGCCTTAGTATGCATGAAAACCCTCACGAGGCTTCCCGATATCTTCAGCAACATATTACTCAGCTAGAACTATGGTTAAACATGTGGAGAATAAAGGTAAACGAACAGAAGTGTGCTCAGGAAACATTTACCTTAAGAAAGGACATAACGCAAATGAAACTTACCCCCTTATTCTGAAATTTGTGACAAATGACAAAATTATAACAAATGACAATTTTTATATTTTAAGCAATGAAAAATTGTCTCGTTGTACCTTCATAGTGAACAGACGTAATAGCGGAATTTTTCTTATATACAAACTAAACAAAAAAAAAAGCATACAAAAAATATTCGTAGTACATATTAACTTTGATAAATAAGCATTTTTTTGCTTTGATAATATTTTTACATATAGAAATAACAAAAATAAAAAAAACCGTAAACAAAAAAACATACAAAATACCCTTGAGGAATACTATTTATGAGTACCCCAGAGGAAAAAAATAGTGAAGTGAGTTCTAACGGCAAAAATGCCTATTTTACTGTGAGTTTTGATGCTCATAATGATAACAATAAAAATAAAAAATCTGATAATAGACTTGCTGTGAGTTCTGAAGCTCTTAATAAAAATCAAAAATCTGATAATAGACTTTTACTAACGGCAAAACCACAGTTTCGTCAGCGATCAACTTCGCTTTGTCCAATGACATTATTGCCTAGTACTTCTACATTTAACTCAGCGATATCATCCGCTTCGGGCTCGTGGTCAACAATTAAACAAGTTGTTACTGAAGACAACAGTAGTACAAAACCAAAGGTACAAGTAGGAATGGGCAGATATATAACCATTTCAAAGCGCGGGCGAAGCCCAAATTCTACTAAAATTGGATCCGCCCCAAGGATGTCTAGGGATAACAGCACATCTTCTATCAATCGTCAAAATCGTTTTTCATTATTGCAAGACAAAAACGACAAGCCCGCTGCATCATCGCAAAAGTCTTTTAAGCCACCACCTATTTATCTGAGAGAAAAAAATTCAAACGCGCTTCTAAAAAATCTACTGTCGACCATTGGTGAAAATAATTTTCACATCATTCCAATTAAACGAGGTAATATTGATGAAACTAAAATCCAAATATATGATGAAAAAGATTTCCGAAAAATTGTTAGTGAGTTTGAAAAAAATAAAACAAATTTCTATACATATCAACTTAAGAGTGCTAAAGGCCTACAAATAGTATTAAAGGGCATAGATTCATATGTTGAGCCTGAAGAAG
Source organism: Tachina lurida (assembly GCA_944452675.1). Classification (NCBI taxonomy): domain Eukaryota; kingdom Metazoa; phylum Arthropoda; class Insecta; order Diptera; family Tachinidae; genus Tachina; species Tachina lurida. The sequence goes on from OX101752.1 coordinate 92,547,788, forward strand.
TAAAATGTGCACTTATCGAACAAGGATTTAAAGTAAAAATTGTTACCAATATAATCAATAGAGAGAAGATTCCCCAGCCTCTATTTCGTGTTGAACTGGAGCCGAATGATATACAGTTAAAGAAAAATGAGACGCACCCAATTTATAGTCAAAAATACCTTTTACACCGAAAAATCACAGTTGAAGAGCCACGTAAGCGTTCAGGTCCCGTACAGTGCCATAATTGCCAAGAATATGGCCACACAAAAACCTACTGCAAATTACCTACAGTTTGTGTTATCTGCGGTGAATTGCATGGTACTGCTAACTGTACCAAACCAAAAGTACAAGCTGAAAAAAAATGCAGTAATTGTGGAGAAAATCACACCGCTAATTACAGAGGATGCCGTGTATATTCTTTCGTTAAACAGGCTATGGGTCAAAAATCTAAATTAGCTCCAGTTCAATCAGCAAATGCTTACTCCGCCACTCTGCCTCAAACTAGCCAACTAGTTACTTCACGTGTATCGTATGCCGATGCTGCCAAAACTAGTTCTATTCCCACACAAAATGTCCCACCGCCAAGTAATTCAACGAATGCAAACTCTAGCTTTAACTTTAGTCGTCTTGAAGCTACTATTGAGAATCTGGTGCTAACTATAAATAATTTTACAACAAATATGACTAACATGATGCAAGAAATGCTGAGAATGCAGAATACTCTGCTTCAAGCATTAGTCAACAAACCATGAACACGTTAAAACTATGTTTCTGGAACGCAAACGGCATTCGCCAACATAAAAATGAACTTGAGCACTTCCTCACGGAAAAAATATTGATATAATGATGGTCTCTGAGAATGGTTACACTCTATATGATTCAAAGGACCCGAGAGGGAGAGCATGCGGTGGATCAGCAATTCTAATTAAGTCAAGACTCAAGCACTATATCCTTGAGAACGTTAGTGAAGAATATATGCAAGCTACGAATATTTTCGTAGAAAATTTTTGTGCGAACTTCGTGATATCATCAATTTACTCACCTCCCAGATTTTCAGTTACCGAAGATCAGTATGAGAAGTTCTACAAATCGCTTGGATCTTGTTTCGTGGCAGCTGGTGACTACAATGCAAAACATACGTACTGGGGCTCGCGTCTTGTTACACCTAGAGGTAGAGCGTTGTTTAATACAATTTCAAAAATGGGCTTAGATGTCATTTCGAGTGGGGAGCCTACTTACTGGCCTACTGACGTAAGAAAAATTCCAGATGTTATAGATTTTGGCGTCACGAAAAATATCCATAGGGACTTAATTCACGTAGAGGGCTCTGTAGATCTGTCCTCCGATCACTCTCCCACAATAGTTACAATTTTCAACCCACTAAGGAGTGATTTAACTAACTCATATGCGAAAACGATTAACAGGGTCAACTGGCTAGGATTCAAAAAATATATTAGTAGTCACTGCGTAGAAAACATTCAGCTAAGATCACCTGATGATATTGAATTTAATATTGCCAATCTTAACGAATATATTAAACAGGCTGCTGAACATGCCACTACTTCCTATCCGCAGACTGGCTTTAATAGAATTTATTCTACGGAAATTGAACGTCTTGTATGTGAAAAAAGGAGAGCTAGAAGAGAATGGCAACAACACCGATCACCCCTAAATAAAATCAGACTTAAAGAATGTACTAAACGACTCAAAGAGCTGCTATCGTCGGAAAAGACTGCATTACTGGAAAAGTATTTAGAAGGTCTTGATGTAACGTCAACATCTAATTACTCTTTATGGCGCGCTACTAGAAATCTTAAAAGACCCGTTGATCTCAAATCACCATTGCGTACTTCGACTGGAGGCTGGGCAAGAAGCGATAGTGAGAAAGGTAACTTATTTTCTGAGCATTTAAAATCTGTATTCACTCCCAATTCATGTACGGGTGCTGCCGATTTACCGAGTGTAGTCTCTCTACCCCCTCGTCCCTTAAGGTTTAAGATGCGTGAACTACAAAAAATAGTTGCTGAACTCGACCCTAAGAAAGCTCCAGGTATTAATGGCATTAGTAACAAGATGCTGATGAACTTGCCTCATATTGCAATAAGAATTTTGCTATTTATTTTTAATGCCATTTTACGAATGCAGTATTTTCCACATAACTGGAAACTTGCCAAGATTAAAATGATTCCAAAGCCAGGCAAAGATCTTACCAAGGCTGAGTCATATAGGCCTATAAGCTTACTTTCAACAAGTTCAAAGCTTTTCGAAAAGCTGCTTATGACTAAATTGTCCACAATTTTAGCTAATACTGGGTGCATCCCGGACCATCAATTTGGCTTTAGAAGTCAGCATAGCACTATTGAGCAAACGCATAGATTGGTTCAAATTATAAGGAGGACTTTTGAAGAAAAGAAGTATTGTTCTGCCCTTTTTATTGATGTTTCTCAGGCATTTGACAAAGTATGGCACAAAGGCCTAGTTTTAAAATTGAAGACATACCCACCAATAAATATACAAAAGCTTTTGGAAAGTTATATTGTTGATAGGAAATTTACCGTTGTGGAAGGAGACTTCATGAGTGTACCCGAATCTATATCTTCTGGTGTGCCACAGGGTAGTATTCTGGGGCCAGTCTTGTAGCTAATATATACCTGTGAGCAATAACATCCACACTTCTACATTTGCCGATGATACAGCCTGTTTGAGTATTCACAAAAATCCTGATGAGGCATCCCGCAATCTCCAAGCACACATTACCCAGCTTGAAATATGGTTGAACTTATGGAGAATTAAAGTCAATGAACAAAAGTGTGTTCATATTACGTTTACCCTAAGAAAAGATACCTGTTCCCCCATTCGAATCAACAATCAAAATATTCCTCAACATTCTCAAGTCAAATACCTTGGCATACACCTTTATCGAAGGCTTACATGGAAATATCATATTGACTCTAAGTTAACCCAAATGAAACTTAAATTGACTTAAATATATTGGTTAATTGGCAGAAATTCAACACTCAGCCTAGACTGCAAACTTTTGATATACAAGTCGCTTTTGAAGCCAATATGGTGCTATGGAATTCAGCTGTGGGGCACTGCTTCGGCTTCAAATGTCGAGAAAATCCAACGAAGGCAAAACAAAATTTTACGTTTGATAACATCTGCCCATGGTACGTTAAAAATTCAAATATTCATCGTGATTTAAATATGCCACTAGTGAGTGAAGAAATTGCAAAATACGCAGGCAAATATTTAACTAAACTCGAGTCACATCTTAATCCACTTGCCCGTAATATTTTGAGCTTTACTGGACACATCCGCTTAAAAAAAGGGACACAAGGGCTCTTATACCCAACACTCCAGATGGGACTGCTTAATACTTCTTTTTTTCCCTTTTGATTATCACTACTATGTATTATTTATAACTATCACTAAGTTTATGTCCAATACTGGTCGGGCCTAATAATTATATTTAGATTTAAGATTTGATTACTTATTGTTAGTTCATTTTTGAAGATACAATAAATAAATATAATATGAAAAAAAAAAAATTTATTGACAAATCTTTTGTTTAAAACAGCTGTGCGGTAAGTCAGAAATAAATATAAATAAATATTATTGAAAAAAATTTATGTATTTATGTATAGAAATGTATAATTACATATATATGTATACACGAAATACAAACATATCTGTATAAAGAGATATACATACATACATATGTACATACATATATTTTTATTTATCTACCCTTTTGTTTATACTTTTTTTATTTATTTAACACCACGCGTGCACTACCGATAGCATACAAACGAAACACTGAACTGACAGAAGATGTTTCTGAAAAAGATTTTTTTTAAAACTAAACATAGTATGGTTTTGGATAACTTTATATTGTTATTAACATCATATTATTTTTACACAATAATACAAATTATATTGTAGTCATAAATTTTTAACAAAACAATATTGTTAAGTTTATTGTTTCTGGAACGCAAACGGCATTCGCCAACATAAAAATGAACTTGAGCACTTCCTCACGGAAAAAAATATTGATATAATATTGGTCTCTGAGACTCACTTGGCTGCGAGAAGCTGCTTTAAAATAAATGGTTACACTCCATATGATTCAAAGGACCCGAGAGGGAGAGCATGCGGTGGATCAGCAATTGTAATTAAGTCAAGACTCAAGCACTATATCCTTGAGAACGTTAGTGAAGAATATATGCAAGCAACGAATATTTTCGTAGAAAATTTTTGTGCGAATTTCATGATATCATCAATTTACTCACCTCCCAGATTTTCAGTTACCGAAGATCAGTATGAGAAGTTCTACAAATCGCTTGGATCTTGTTTCGCGGCAGCTGGTGACTACAATGCAAAACATACGTACTGGGGCTCGCATCTTGTTACACCTAGAGGTAGAGCGTTGTTTAATACAATTTCAAAAATGGACTTAGATGTCATTTCGAGTGGGGAGCCTACTTACTGGCCTACTGACGTAAGAAAAATTCCAGATGTTATATATTTTGGCGTCACAAAAAATATCCATAGGGACTTAATTCACGTAGAGGGCTCTCAAGATCTGTCCTCCGATCACTCTCCCACAATAGTTACAATTTTGAACCCACTAAGGAGTGATTTAACTAACTCATATGCGAAAAGGATTAATAGGGTCAACTGGCTAGGATTCAAAAAATATATTAGTAGTCACTGCGTAGAAAACATTCAGCTAAGATCACCTGATGATATTGAATTTCATATTGCCAATCTTAACGAATATATTAAACAGGCTGCTGGACATGCCACTACTTCCTATCCGCAGACTGGATTTAATAGAATTTATTCTACGGAAATTGAACGTCTTGTATGTGAAAAAACGGAAGCTAGAAGAGAATGACAACAACACAGATCACCTCTAAATAAAATCAGACTTAAAGAATGTACTAAACTACTCAAAGAGCTGCTATCGTCGGAAAAGACTGCATTACTGGAAAAGTATTTAGAAGGTCTTGATGTAACGTCAACATCTAAATACTGTTTATGGCGCGCTACTAGAAATCTTAAAATACCCGTTGATCTCAAATCACCACTGCGTACTTCGACCGGAGGCTGGGCAAGAAGCGATAGTGAGAAAGGTAACTTATTTTCTGAGCATTTAAAATCTGTATTCACTCCCAATTCATGTACGGGTGCAGCCGGATTACCGAGTGTAGTATCTCTACCCCCTCGTGCCTTAAGGTTTAAGATGCGTGAACTACAAAAAATAATTGCTTAACTCGACACGAAGAAAGCTCCAGGTATTGATGGCATTAGTAACAAGATGCTGATGAACTTGCCTCATATTGCAATAAGAATCTTGCTATTTATTTTTAATGCCATTTTACGAATGCAGTATTTTCCACATAACTGGAAACTTGCCAAGATTAAAATGATTCCAAAGCCAGGCAAAGATCTTACCAAGGCTGAGTCATATAGGCCTATAAGCTTAATAATATAACTTTCCAAAAGATTTAAAATGTTTATTGGTAAGTAAGTCTTCAATTTTAAAATAAGGCCTTCATGCCACACTTTATCAAATGCCTGGGAAACGTCAATAAACAGCGCAGAACAATACTTTTTTCCCTCAAAAGTTCTTATTATAAATTGAACTAATCTGTGAGTTTGTTCAATGGTGCTATGCTGACTTCTTAAACCAAATTGATGGTCTGGTATGCACCCACTACTAATTAGAATTGGGGACAATTTTGTTTTGAGCAGTTTTTCGAAAAGCTTTGACATTGTAGATAGTAGACTTATTGGCCTATATGACTCAGCCTTTGTTATATCTTTGCCCGTCTTTGGAATCATTTTAACCTTGGCAAGTTTCCAGTTGTGTGGATAATACTCCAGTCGTAAAATAGCATTAAATATGAATAACAGGATTCTCATTGCAATACGAGGCAAGTTCATCAGCATCTGATTACTAATTCCATCAATACCCGGAGCTTTCTTCGGGTTGAGTTCGGCAATTAATTTTTGTAAATCACGCGTCTTAAACTTTATGTGTTGAGGGGGTAGAGTGACTATATTCGGCAAATCAGCAACACCAGTACATATATTTGGCGTAAAAACGGATTTTAAGTGCTCAGCAAATATTTTACCTTTTTCAGTATCGCTCCTTGCCCAACCTCCGGTAGATGTGCGTAGAGGTGGCTTATACTCAACGGGTGTTTTAAGCTTTCTGGCAGCGTGCCACAAGGAGTAATTAGACGCCGGTGTAACATCAAGACCCTCCAGATAATTTTTAAGAGATGCAATTTTTTCAGATGCAAGCAACTCTTGCAGTCGTTTAGTGCACTCTTTAAATCTGATTTTATTTTGTGGTGATCTGTGCTGTTGCCATTCCCTTCTAGCCCTTCTTTTTTCACGTACGAGACGTTCAATGTCTGTAGAATAAATTTTATTAAACCCAATCTGCGGATGGGAGATAGTGGCATGTTCAGCAGCCTGTTTAATATTCTCGCTGAGATTGGCAATGTTCGATTCAATATCATCGGGTGTTCTAAGCGTAATGTTTTCCGTACAATGACTGCTGAGATATTTTTTGAACCCCAGCCAATTTACACGATTGATCATCTTCACATATGGGTCAGGTAAGTTACTTCATAATGGCCTACAAATTGTGATGATCGTCGGGGAGTGATCGGACGAGAGATCAAGAGAAGCTTGAACTTGAATTAAATCCCTAGAGATATTTTTTATGACGCCAAAATCTATAACATCCGAAATTTTTTGTATGTCAGTAAGCCAATAAGTGGGCTCCCCACTCGAAATGACATCCAAGCCCATTTTTGAAATAGTGTTGAACAATGCTCGACCTCTGGGTGTAACAAGGCACGAACCCCAGAACGTATGTTTCGCATTGTAGTCTCCAGCTGCTACGAAACAAGGTCCAAGAGATTTGTAGAAATCCTCATATTGATTCTCAGTGATTGAAAATCTGGGAGGGGAGTAAATTGATGATATAACGAAATTTGAACAAAAACTTTCAATGCCAATATTTGTTGCTTGTAGGTATTCTTCACAAATGTTATCAAGAACATAGTGCTTGAGTCTTGACTTTATTAGAATTGCTGATCCACCGCAAGCCCTTCCTCTAGGGTCCTTTGTATCATATCTAGTGTAGCCATAAATTTTAAAAAGACTTCTCGAAGTCAAATGAGTCTCAGATACTAACATTATATCAATATTTTTTTCCGTGAGGAAGTGCTCAAGTTCATTTTTATGTTGGCGAATGCCGTTTGCGTTCCAGAAACATATTGTTAACGTGTTCATGGCTTATTAAGTATTGCTTGAAGCAGAGTATTCTGCATTCGCAACATTTCTTGCATCATGCTAGTCATATTTGTTGTAAAATTGTTTATAGTTTGCACAAGATTTTCAATAGTGGCTTCAAGGCGATTATAATTAAAGTTTGAGTTTGTATTTGTAGAATTATTTTGCGGTGAAACATTTTGTGTCGGAATAGAACTAGCCTTAGCAGCATCTGCATACGATACACGGGAAGTAACTGGTTGGCTCATTTGCTGAATGGTGGCAGAGTACACGTTTGCTGATTGAGCTGGAGCTAATTTAGGTTTTTGCACCATAGTCTTCTTTACCAAAGAGTACACGCGACAACCTCTGTAGTTAGCGGTGTGATTACCTCCACAATTACTGCATTTTTTATCACTTTGATCTTTTGGTTTGTTGCAGCTAGCCGTGCCGTGTAATTCGCCGCACACAACACAAACAGAGGGTAAATTGCAGTATGTTTTTGTATGGCCATATTCTTGGCAATTATGGCACTGTACAGGACCTGAACGCTTATGTGGCTCTTCAACTGTGATTTTTCGGTACAAGAGGTATTTTAAATTATAAATTGGATGCGTCTCATTTTTTTTCAATTTTATATCATTAGGTTCTAGTTCAACACGAAATAGGGGTTGGGGAATCTTTTCTCTATTTATTATATTGGACACATTTTTTACCTTGAACCCCTGGAGGACGAGTGCATCTTTTATTTCTTCGGGGACAACATAAGAATCTATGCCCTTCAATACGATCTGCATGCCTTTAGCGCTCTTAAGCTGGTATGTGTAGAAGCTTGTTTTACTTTTTTCAAATTCAGCAACCATTTTGCGGAAATCTTTTTCGTCATAAATTTGGATTTTAGTTTCATCGATGTTGCCACGTTTTATTGGAACAATGTGAAATTTATTCTCACCAATGACCGAAATTAATTTTTTAATAAGGGCATTTGAATTTTTTTGTCTCAAATAGATTGGTGGCGGCTTGGATGTTTTGTTCGAGGATACCTCGGGTTTGTCGTTGTCATCTTGAAAAATTTTAAAGCGGTTTTGGCGATTAGTTGAGGCTGCGCTGTTATCCCTAGACACTTTTGGAGCAGATGAGATTTTTGAAGAATTCGGGCTTCGCCCGCGCTTTAAAATTTTAATGTATCTGTCCATTCCAACTTGTACCTTGAGTTTCGAGCCGCTGTTATCTGTAGTGATAACTTTGTTAAGTGATAAACACGAGCCTGAAGGGGATGATATTACTGACTTATATAAAGAAGTACTGGGCAACTGTAAAGTTAATGCATCATTACTATTTGGCATTGGACAAAGCGAAGTTGATCGCTGACGAAAAATTGGCGTTGCCGTTAACGAAAGATTTTCATCAGACTTATTTTTTATATTTTTTTCATTCAGAGTTTCAGAACTCACAGTAAAATAAGCATTTCTGCCGTTAGAACTCACTTCAAGTTTTTCTGTATTTGAGGAATTCATACAAAGAATTCCTCAAGGGTTATTCGTTTATGTTTTTTTTTTTATTTTCGGTATTTTTTGTTTTTGTTATTTATGATTGTTTGTTTGACTTTGAGGTATTCCTCAATATCACTTGTTTAAGTTCTTTTTGCGGTTTTTTTGTTTTTGTTATTTTTACTATGTAAAAAATATTAGCAAAGCAGGAAGCTTATTTATTAAAGACAGTATGTATGTACCTATTACGAATAATATGTACTACTAATATTTTTTTTTGTATATGTAATTTTTGTTTGTTTGGTAAGTAAGTAAAATTCTGCTATTCGACTGTTCGCTATGAAGGTACCTCGAGAACTGAAGGACATTGAGTTGTTTTACAGTTTTTTGAGAATGTTGTGATCTACTTGATACACTTTCAGCTATTTATACTAAAATGTAGTTAATTTTCCAGTCTATAAATTTTATCGCTCACCTCTTCAATGAGTTTGTCAAAAGATCATTTAATTTTTAGAATGTCTTTTCAAATTTTATACCTATCTTCTATCGTTAATTTTATTTCACACTCCACTCCATCAATTTGCATTTGAATATATCCTTGAATTATATTAATGCCTTAAGCTTTATTATTAATTCATCCTTTAGTTTCTAGATTTGAGTTTCCAGAAACAATTTACTGATAACATTATTCTCCATCAGTGAATGATGATGATTCTCTATGTATGCATTGGTAGAAATTATATATTTTATTTAGTTTTCAAAATCAAATTTGTCATAGTATTTTCACGATTTATCAATCACTAAAGAAAATAAACCCACTTTTAAACCCCATATTTGACCATCAACTTGTATTTTATCTTTATTCAGTTTTAGATTTATATAACCAAATTTCCATTCATTATTGAAATCTTTAGGTGAGCCATAGTTTGTATCTAATTAATTTCTTCCTTCCAAGACTAATAAGTCAATATAAGTATATTCGATGTTAGAAGGCTGTGGGTAAAAATCATCTTCTTCATCATCATAATCATTCACAGTATTACCATCATTAAATAAGATGGTATTATCAAATATTGTTCCTTTTGAAAGTTTATTTAACTTCTTTCTATCTTGACTGATGGTTTCTGAGGCTTTAATACTTATACTATTTTCAGATTCTATATTGTTTTTACTTTGTTCTTTCTTGTGTATTCTTTCAATATTTTTAGAACTATTCATGAATTCTTTGAGAGGTTTTGTTTTAGGATCAAATATATCTCTTACTTGTTCACGTGTATCTATTTCACCAGTTTTTATACTACGAAGCTTTTTCTTCAAGACGCTTCTTATCAACACCAACTGTTTTAAAATTTTCTCATCCATGTTTAATAATAGCAAATAAGAGGTATCAGCTATTAGATCAGATACCACCTATTAGATCAGCTATCAGCTATCAGATCAGTTTATCAGGAGCTGGTCTGGTTTTCAGATTAACTTATCAGGAGCTGGTCTGGTTTTCAGATCAGCTTATCAGGAGCTGGTCTGGTTTCCAAATCAGCTTATCAGGACCTGATCTGGTTTTCAGATCAGCTTATCAGGACCTGATCTGGTTTTCAGATCAGCTTATCAGGAGCTGATCTGGTTTTAAGATCAGCTTATTAGGAGCTGGTCTGGTTTTACGATCATCTTATCAGGAGCTGATCTAGTTTTCAGATCAGCTTATCAGGAGCTGGTCTGGTTTTCAGATCAGCTTATCAGGAGCTGGTCTGGTTTCCAAATCAGCTTATCAGGACCTGATCTGGTTTTCAGATCAGCTTATCAGGACCTGATCTGGTTTTCAGATCAGCTTATCAGGAGCTGATCTGGTTTTAAGATCAGCTTATTAGGAGCTGGTCTGGTTTTACGATCAGCTTATCAGGAGCTGGTCTAGTTTTCAGATCAGGTTATCAGGTATCAGATCAGATTATCTGTTTCAGATTGGGTTATCAGTTTACAAGTAGCTGGACACTTATAACATTTATATGAATGAAGTTTAAGGTCAGATAAAATGTGAAAAACTATACTGTTATGTAGTCAAATTATTTTCTAAGACGATCGTCACTTAATTCAGTATCTTTGCTTATAATCAAAATTCCATATTTTTAATTCCAACAAGATTTATATTTTTCTCATATTACTTAAACATTCTAACTACATTATGATTATTTCCTATCAAATGTATGGTGATTCTGGTATAAATTTAACATTGTAGAATGCATCAACATTCTTATCTTACCCCATACAAAAATATGCTTCTCACAACATGGTTAAATATCATATTGGTATTACTTCTAGCTTTCTTAAAAGAAATGACAGATTCATTATCTGTAAATGTGTAATACCCATGACTTTCATTAATGCAATTAATTTCTACAGCTATTCATATTTAGGTTGTCTTTGAGTATAAATATGAAGATGTTTTCAAGTTTTACTCCATCAAAACTTTCTAGCCAGCCAATCATAACATTATTATTATTTTTTTATTTATTTTTTTCGCAATTTGACAGACCAACTATTCTTGCATGAATAGAAATTGATAGAAGGGAACTATGATTTATTTTTGAGCTATCGTTTGATGACTCATCAAAATTTCGTACCATCCTATATTTATGTTGTTTTACAAACCGCTTTTGTGTAACTAAATACATTTTAGATCTGACTGCAAAAATGCAGTCAGATCTAGAGAGGAAGCATTCAGTATTTGGCGAAGTAATCAAAATGCCGATACTGATTTGCTACGCAAAAGGGCGAGATCTTCGTGTGCCAAAGTACTGAGGCGTGAAAAAGCTCTTTACGAGAATCGTCTCCGTGCTAAAGTTCTTTCTGCCCTTCGGGGTAGTAAACAGTGTTGCCGTTTGAAAAAAAATTTTCCGACCAAAATTTTCCCAAAATCCGACCAAAATCGCCTGCTTCCGACCAAATTTGAAAATTTAATTAATATTTGTGTTTTTGATGTACATTTTATTTAATATTTAAGTAAAATAAAAATTTCAGATATAACATATTTGCATTAAAGAATTCAGGCATGTAAATTAATATTTATGTAATGTAATTAATAATTAAATGCATTAAAATTGTAAATTATAAGAAAAAATTTTTATTCAGTCTTTTAAACATATGATGTTTTCATTTACTTATGTTATAATTTAGGCATGTAGGTATTAAATATGTATATCACATTAAAAAAAAAGTTAAAGTTCTTGATTTTACATTCATAAGGGCGAAAAATCATAACATAAATCGCTGTCACTAAATTAAGCTAAACGTCGTTTATAATTTAGTGGCCAACGGCGGAATTCGGAATCGCAGAGTTCACTGTCACTGATCTAATATAAACGTCGTAAATAACTACTTACCCGGCATCAAAGTGCATAATTTATTGGTAAATGTTAAAAAAATATTTTTAAGATAATATATACCTATGAGATTTTAAATGAATTATGCGAAGAGAAAAATAGTTTGTGATTAGAGACAAAAACCGACCAAAATTTAATTGGTCCGACCATCCGACCAAATTAAATATTTTAAATTTTTTCCGACCAAATTTGGTCGGATCCGACCAAAACGGCAACACTACTAGTAAAAGCTTCTGGTCGGTCATTCGTTAAAAGACTTTTTTAAAGGATGACCTAATATTCACTGACCCGGCTGATAAAGCTAACCTACTAGCTGAAATATTCGCAAGTAATTCCTACTTGCCGGAAAGCAATCAGCCTCTTCCTATGCTAGAGAGAGTATCCACTACTATGCCTAAGATATTCTTTTGAGCTCGGGCAGTAAAAAGGGTTTTGTCGGAACTCAACATAAATAAGTCTCCCGGGCCGGATGGCATTCCAGCATTGGTCTTGAAGCAGTGCTCCTTGACGCTAGCACGTCCATTAGCTAACCTTTTCAGCGCGTTGTACCATGTTGGTGAGTTCCCAGTGTGTTGGAAGATTGCTAAGGTTACGCCAATCCCTAAAAAAGGAGAAGCTACTAACCCTGAAAATTATCGCCCGAGATTTCTCTCGGAGAAATGGTGTAATTCAATCCACCATTTTAGCGAAAGTAAGGTGGTGGCTTTAGATATCTCCAAGGCGTTTGATAAAGTGTGGCATGGTGCACTTTTGTCAAAATGTATTGCCCTTGGTGTCGGTGATAACTTCGCTCGATTCTTATCGAGTTTCCTCAGGGATCGCACTATAAAAGTTGTTATAGATGGGATCTCATCAAATGAGTTCAAGTTAAATTCAGGGGTACCGCAAGGTTCCGTCCTTTCACCGACTCTATTTCTTATCTTTCTAAATGACCTTCTCTGTACAACTTTCAACCCTATCTATTCTTTCGCGGATGACAGTAGCATTTGCCATTCTTTCTCATTCAGCAATAGACCTAGCCTGCCGCAGGTTGAGGCTATGCGACAAATAATGAATGAGACTTTAAAACATGATTTGGCGAAAATTTCTGAATGGGGTCACGCGAACAGGGTCGACTTTAACGCCCGTAAGACCCAATGTTGCATGGTTACACATAGACGCATGACCGAAAATGCTGCTGCCTCTGTAACTATAGGAGGTATAAGTATTAAAGAATCAGACGCTCTTGATGTTCTTGGCATGAAAATACAGTGTGATGTTCGATGGACTGAACACATTTTTCAAATTGCAAAAGAAGCATTCAAGTGCCTCGGCTTTTTGAAACGGTGCAAACGATATTTCACCCCATCTAATCTCTCTACTATTTATGCCACTTATATCCGATACAACTCTCATGTATGGGCCGGCGCTTCAAAGTCTATTTTGGGGCTGCTCGACCTCGTACAGGAGAGGGCGAAGAAGCTCATCGGTGACAGTAGGGTATCCAATTATATTGATTCATTGGAGCACCGACGCAATGTGGGGTGAATTTCATTGTTCTATCGTTACTACAACGGAATCTGTTCTAATGAAATTAGGGAACTTGTTCCTGAAACCCACACATTTATACGTACAACCCGTGCCTTATTCAAAGCACATCCCTTTGTGGTGGATTGGACAATGAATCGCACTACGCATTACAAAGAGAATTCCTTTTTTAGCCGAACTGTACGTATGTGGAATCAACTACCTGCGGAGGTCTTTCCTGTCACTACCAGCGTGGGAAAGTTTAAATCCACAGACACTACTCCCTCTATCTTCCGTCCCTATAACCGATTTCCTTGTTCTAGCACAATGCATTGCATGAGTAGGGGTTATCCCCTGAGTGCTGGTCCTAGAAAAAAAAAGAGTCACCCACCAAACCTTATATAGAAACACTTGAAGTAAATATTCTCCAAACCATAGATATTCCAATGTTTCTAACACTTTATGAAAACACTGACGGTGAATTGATGATGGAGGTAAATGTATTATTTTAGATCGATTTTTTAGAATAGTTGATTATTAAACATGTATTTCTTTGTATATTAACTAATTTCTACGTACATACATATATTTACCTATATGTATGTGTATATTAATACATTTAAAAATTAGACATATATTCTCTATTTCAAGTAGAAAAATTTTACTAAATAGTAGTGACACATTAGAAGAAAAAATTAATAAAAAGAGAAACTGTGTGACCAACTCATACGTTCCCTTATTCTGACAGGTACAAAAAGCTCACTTAAATATATTAGAAATATATACGCAATACGCTGAACTTTAATAAAATGAAAAAAAACACTTCATCCAGAATATCAAACAAAAGACCCTTCATAAAATAAACATATGCTCGTACCTTATTGATGTACTTAAACATGTTATCAGTATGAAGTAGCACAATTTGAATACAAAGAGTAGACAGCAATGCTGACATGCAAAGTCATCTTTTATACTAGAGGAGTAGTTGGGAGGTCAGACCTAAATTGTAAGAAAATTTCTTCGTTTTCTGTTGATCTCCATTCAAGAAGAAAATAAGATTGTTCATTATGAATTAACTTATTTAAAAGTACATTTAATTTCAGTCTTATATACATATGATGATGATCCTAACATAAAATTTAAATATAAACGTTATGCAGTTATATGTATCTAAGATTCCAACAAAGGTAGTATATGAAAGAATCTCCAGGGCTTCTACCTGTACCAGAGTTTAAGATAAAAGCTCCTTTTATTCAATAGCAGTCCAATTGAAAAAAAAATTTAATTTGAAATAGTAAGCAAAGAGATCAGCTTACTGCATTCTTATTCATGATCATATACTAGAATATATACCCATCAAAGGTCAAATTCTAAAAGTCTTATAAATTAAGCAATATGGAAAATAACATAATTTTTATACATGTACAAGGTTTCAAAAATAACTCAAATGAATTCATTGGAAAAGAAGTAGCGATTGTTTTCAATAATTACGAATATAATAATTTTATTATGAAACTCAATAATCAATAAAAAATAAAAAAAGAAGAAAGCTGGCTAACAAAAAACTATCATTACATATGCTGGACTGTTTCATTTAAAAATGTTTATAAATGTATAAAATTCAATGCAAGATGTTCTAAGATTTATGTAAAAGGTGATGAAAAAAGCCTACGACTGGAAACAATTTTATATCAAATTATTTCTAAGAATGAATATAAGCTGCATCAACTTTAAACAAATGTAAATTAAATATAGGAAATATTTCTATTATACTTACTATTACTCTAAAGTATGTATTTTAAGGAATTCAGTTTTCTTTGAAACAGAACATCCTGACAAGCTTTTAAGTAAATACAGATAAAAATTAAATCAACGTTTTTTAATTTCAAATAAAAAAAACTATGAAGATATTTCACATCTATACATAAAAGACCAGGCGAATATTTACAACATCGACAAAAGACCGCACATTTTTTTTTTATGCATATACTTATTTATTGAATCTTCAAGTATGAACTAAAAATATGTATTCAAATCTTAAATCTAAATATAATTAATTAGGCCCGACCAGTGCCGGACATAAACTTAATGAAAGTTATTAATAATACATAAGTCGTGATAAAAAAAAAAGTATAGTCAAGTAGTTTCTTCTGGAGTGTTGAGTATTAGAGCCCTTGTGTCCCTCTTTTTTAAACGGATGTGTCCAGTAAAATTCAAGATATTACAGCAAGTGAATTAGGATGGGTCTCGACTTTTGTTATGTATTTGAATGCGTATTTCGCGATTTCTTCAGTCACTATTGGCATATTTAAATCACGATGTATATTTGAATTTTTAATGTACCATGGATCCGATATTATTAGTCTTAAAATCTTATTTTGCCTTCGTTGGATTCTCTCTATATTGGATGCTGAAGCAGTTCCCCATAACTGTAATCCGTAGCACCATATTGGTTTCAAAATCGACTTGTATATTAACAGTTTACAATCTAGACTGAGTTTTGAATTTCTACCAATCAGCCAATGTATCTGAGTTAATTTCAGTTTCATTTGTGTAAGCTTTGAGTCAATATGGGGCTTCCATGTAAGCCGTCGATCAAGGTATATACCAGGGTATTTTACGAGTGAGTGTTGAAGAACAACTTGATTGTTGATTCGAATTGGGGAGCAAGTATCTCTTCGCAGGGTAAATGTTACCTAGAGACACTTTTGCTCGTTTACTTTGATTCTCCATAAATTTAACCATAGTTCCAGTTGTGTAATATGTTCTTGTAGATATCGGGAAGCCTCGTGAGGGTTTTTGTGCATACGAAGGAGTAGTAGGGAACTACCAATTCTGCCCCAATTAAAATTTTGAAATTTTAATTACCCAAATTTTAAAATTCTTGGAAATTTGTGAAATTTGATACCTTGAGTTTTCGGCGGCACGCTTTGATGTTTTTTTGTTTATATTAGGAATTTTTTGTTAACATTAGGAGTTTTTTGTTTACATTAACCCTTGTGGGAACGTGTGATTTTTTTGGGGCTACATTAATTGTTTGAACGGGTGATTTTGTTTTTTGTGGGAATACGTTAAGTGGGTTCATAGGTAGGAGGGGTTTCTTTTTTGTAATGTATGTATATATATGCCGACGGAAAAATCATGAATACGATTTTTCCTAGTACCAAAGGGAAAATGATGAAATGATTTTTCCTAATACTAATGGGTGTGAAATAGTGAAAATTTATTTTTCCTAATGCCTAAGGCAATGCATGAATATTTTTCCTAATGCCGACGGCAATACATAATTATTTTTCCTAATGTCTACGGTAAAACATTAATATTATTTTTTTTCAAATGCCGACGGCAAAACATGATTATTAATTTTTTCAAATACCGACGGGAAAATGATTTTTCATAGTTCCGACGGGAAAAACATAAAAGTTATTTCTAATGCTAATACAGGAGTTTAAGGCTGACCGTGATTTAGGGTGGGTGGGGTTGTTGTCGTAATACATAACCGAGCGACTTTATGGATTTGTCTATCTGTCTGGCTGTGATTGGTCGAGGGAGCGTGGTGTTATTGAGGTAGATGTATTGAGTCCATGTGTCTGTTGGAATTTGTGTGAGGTTGTGATTGAGAGGGGGCGGGGTGTAGTTGAGGTAGATCGACTGTGTGTATGCAGGTGTTGCAAGTCTGTAGAATTTGCAGGTGTTGCAAGTCTGTAGGAATAGTGATTTGTGAGGGTGTTGTTGTACGAGTAACATGTATCCATAGAAATTTGTGGATGTGTCTGTCCGGAGGAATTTAAGGGAGGCTGTTATTGGGAGGAGGTCTGGTGTAGTTGAGGTTGATCGACTGCGTGTATGTATGTCTATATGTTTGAAGGAGCTTAAGGCTGATCGTAATTTGGGAGAGGAGGTGTTGTTGTAATATGTATACGTAGGAATCTGTATGTATGTATGTCTGTGAAAATTTAAGGCTGATCATGATTTAGGGTAGGTGAGGTTGGTGTAGTAATATGTCTGTGTGTATGTACATATGTTTGTAGAAGTTTAATGCTATTAGTGATTTGAGGATACTCGAGGGTGTTGTCGTACGAGTGATATGTACCCGTGGGAATCTGTATGCATGTTCGTAGGAGTTTAAGGCTGATCGTGATTTGTGTTGTTGTCAGTGTTGTTTGTAGGAATGACCGTGAGAATTTTTGTATGCATATCTGTAGGAATTTAAGGTTGGCCGTGTTTTGTGAGGGGTGGTGTGTTGTTGAAATAATTTGAATTTTTCTTAGATGAAATCTGTTATGTGTGTGTGTGTGTGTGCGTATGATTTTCTCACGCTAGTAGTTTTATGTACGTGTAAATAAATTATTTTCAATATCGATATTTGGTTCTATAAAATATTTTCATATATCTGATACATACACAGAGAAAACAGATTCGTTGAGACAACCGAATTTGTTGCCAATCGAATTTTGGCGGTTGCACCAACTATATAGATTTCTGGTATAACGACTGCAATTTGATTGTGGTACCCTATATTTTAATTATAACCCTTAACCAAATAGTTGCAGCAACAGAAAAAATTGGTTACCAGTATGGAATTTGAAATAAAAGTTATTCTTGCTACCAAAAATATGGTTAGTATAACTAAAACAATATCATAATTGGTTGCTGTGAAAGAAAAATTGGAACTCCTTGCTGAAATAAAATAAGCCAAAAACGGAAATAAAAAACACAATTTAAGAAATTTATTATTTAACATATTGCCATAAGTTTATTTTAATTGAAATTTATTTATTTGGTGAAGCATGTCTATATGCATTTCAACCACAGATTTTAAACAATCACAAACCTGTTATCTTATGCACAGACTTTTAAAAACCATTTGAGAATTCATAAATCATAATATCTTTGAAAGACAAAAAAGTTAATTTTTAATTTGCTGCTACGAGTAAAAACTCAACCTATGATATGTAACTCAACCTCTAGTTAGTTGCAGCAACTGATAATAAGTATTTATTTTAACCTTAATATAGAACGACAATTTTTTAGTTGCCAATACCAAAAGTTGGTAGTAAAATCCAATTCATAATATTTTATTCGGTTGTGTTAACCAATCAGTTAATTAGTCATGACAAAAGCATACGGTCGGTTGATGCAATCAATTTAAGAATTGTCAGAATCATATCTTTATTACAATTATGCCCTTATAACAATAAACATGGATTTTTTTTTGGATTAACAGAAAATTGATTGCATGAACTGAAATATAGTTTATGCAAATGATATTTTATTGGACTAACCATTTTCCAACCAATCTTTTTTCTGTGTGTATACATATACATAAGTATATTCTCATACTCAAGGTTGCTGGGTATTTTGTCATGCTTAAAATTGTCCAGCTTTAAGGTCTGCCTACGAGAAATTTTTTTATATTACAGATTTTGTTTATTTAACTACGTCCGGCTTCTTTCGCTGAACTTCTTTTCATAAGATCATGGGAATTTATAGTTTCTCTGTCCATAATAAGGTCGTTTAGCTTGGGCATGTGCTCTGACTGAATGGTTTGCGTTGTTCATATATTTTTATGATGTAGATATATAAGTGTGATTATCAAGATCTAATAAATACTTGATTATTGATAAGAAATTTGATAATATGTGTACATACATATCTACAAATTGATTTTATGTATGTATGTACATATGTACATACAAATAAGTGTTTGGCTCCGTGCTTGAGTGTCATGTGCGGTCTTTTGTTGATGTTGTAAATATTCGCCGGGTCTTTTATGTATAGATGTCAAATATCTTCATAGTTTTTTTTTTTATTTGAAATTAAAAAACGTTGCTTTAATTTTTATTTGTATTTACTTCAAAGTTTGTAAGGATTTTCTGTTTTAAGTAAAACTGAATTCCTTAAGATACATACTTTAGAATAATAGTAACTATAATAGAAATATTTCCTATATTTAATTTACATTTGTTTAAAGTTGATGCAGCTTATCTTCATTCTTAGAAATATTTTGATATAAAATTTTTTCCAGCCGTAGGCTTTTTTCATCACCTTTTACATTTATTTTAGAACATCTTGCATTGCCTTTTATACATTTATAAAAATTTTTAAATGAAATTGATCCAGCAGTCCAGCTTATGTAACGATAGTTTTTTGTTAGCCAGCTTGCTTCTTTTTTTATTTTTTTTTTATTGATTATTGAGTTTTATAATAAAATTATTATATTCGTAATTGTTGAAAACAATCGCTACTTCTTTTGCGATGAAATCATTTGAATTACTTTTGAAACCTTGTACGTCTATAAAAATTATGTAATTTTCCATATTGCTTAATTTATAAGACTTTTAGAATTTGACCTTTGATAGGTATATATATTCTGATATATAATCATGAATAATAATGCTGTAAGCTGATGTCTTTGCTTACTATTTCAAATTAAAATTTTATTCAATTAGCCCGATATTGAATAAAAGGAGCTTTTTTATCTTAAACTCTGGTACAGGTAGAAACGCATGAGATTCTTTCATATACTACCTTTGCTGGAATCTTAGATACATATAATAACTATATAGAATTGCATTACGTTTATTTTTAAATGTTTTGTTAGGATTATGATCATATGGATATGAGACTGAACTTAAATGTACTTTTAAATTAGTTAATTCATAATGAACAATCTTATTTTCTTCTTGAATAGCGAACAACAGAAAACGAAGCCGTTTTCTTACAATTTAGGTCTAACCTCTCAACTGGTCCTCTAGTATACAATATGACTTTGTATGTCAGCATTTCTGTCTCCTCTTTGTCAGCGTTAGGAATAATTAAATTTTAAACTTTTTATTCTTCAAATTGTATTACTTCATACTGATAATATGTTTAAGTACATTAATAATGTACGAGTATATGTTTATTTTATGACGGGTGAGCGCCTATGGCTTTTATTTGATGTTCTGGATGAAGTGATTTTTTTTTCTCATTTTATTACAGTTTAGCGTATTGCGTATATATTTCTAATATATTTAAGTGCGCTTTTTGTACCTGTCAGACAGAGTGTACGTATCAGTTGATCAGTCAGTCTCTCTTTTTATTTTATTAATTTTTTCTTCTAATGTGTCACTACTATTTTTTCAGATTTTACTACTTGAAATAGAAAATATTTATATAATTTTAAAAGTATTAATATATACACACATACATATAGGTAAATATCATACATATAGAACGTAGAAATTAGTTCATATACAAAGAAATACATCTTTAATAATCAACTATTCTAGAAAATCGATCTAAAATAACACATTTACCTCCATCATCAATTCACCGTCAGTGTTTTCATTAAGTATCAGAAACAACAGAAAAGTCTTTATAACCATCAATCATACCTGTATACAATTCATTCATGAGTTGAGTTGATTCAGATAGAATTGCTGTCTACAAATTAATGATTAGAAAATAGCTTTCTCATCACCTTCTAACAAATTTAATATTTTGCT
The DNA here is from genome assembly GCA_944452675.1 of Tachina lurida. Lineage (NCBI taxonomy): Eukaryota > Metazoa > Arthropoda > Insecta > Diptera > Tachinidae > Tachina > Tachina lurida. Next base: position 92,568,923 of record OX101752.1, read on the forward strand.
AGCATGCATGCTTTAGCATGCTTCTATCGATAGTGACGCGAGAGTCCAACATTTAGTGCTGTTTTAATTAAAAATCTATACTATTAGAGTTACGAATTCACTCTTTTGAATTTTTAACAAAGTAGATACATATCTATTTCATTTGCCACAAAGTCTTAAAATTTCTTGACGTGAGGAATTTTTTTAAATTATACATGCTTCGGCATGCTTCCAATATTTTTTTCGGTAAATTTATTTCATATTCATACAGATATAAAGTAAGATCTGTTTACATTCCATTTTACAATTTATGCATGCTTCAGCATGATTCTAGTTGAAGTCTGTATTTATTTAGTAAGTTTGTTTGATACCCATTCAAACACATGTACATTGTTAAAGATTGGATATCAAAGTCCAATTTCCTTAGTTTATCTAGAAATGAACAAAGTGAATATCTATTATAATAACCATATTCACACTTTAAAATTTTGTGTGCTAGAGCTTTCGAAATGGAAAATGTACACCTTTTACTATAAAAAGTGATAATATGATGTGTTGCTGAATATTGCACTGTGTTATAGCTCATTTTGAACTCTTAAGTTTTCACAATATTTCATACAGACCATAAAAGTTTAGATAATTCCAGTACATTAGGCTAATTATCTACCCTGAGACCTAACATTCCTAATCAATCCTTCAAAAAACCAATACAAACTAGATTTTTCCTTTTTAATTTTATTTATATTTTCATTAAATTTCAACATTTTGTACATCTTCAAATTACTGTATAGTGTATTTTGCACCTTTTTCTCATTCGTTGAGTTAATTTTAATCGCAAATATTTTAATGATGAGATGAACTTGTCTATTTCATACACTGAGTAAATCTTTATATATGTATATCAATCCACTTATATGAACCATTATAGCTAAATTCTTAACACATAATTCCTTTTAATGATCTATTAAATCATTCTACTATTGATGCTTTCATAATGCTATATGTTGAGTAGTGATTAATGTTGTATTTATCCATTAATTTTCCAAAGTGTCTGTTGAAAAATTCTTTACCATCATTTGTTTGTATGTTTTTTGGCTAGGTTTTCCCGAGTGCAGTTTTAATTTTCAGCGGCACTGACCATATAAATTTTGAGAATGTGTAAGTTACAGTCTACAAAAATTAATATTTTCTTTTTTCTTTTATGTATATGTATATGTATATGTATATGTATATGTATATGTATATGTATATGTATATGTATATGTATATGTATATGTATATGTATATGTATATGTATATGTATATGTATATGTATATGTATATGTATATGTATATGTATATGTATATGTATATGTATATGTATATGTATATGTATATGTATATGTATATGTATATGTATATGTATATGTATATGTATATGTATATGTATATGTATATGTATATGTATATGTATATGTATATGTATATGTATATGTATATGTATATGTATATGTATATGTATATGTATATGTATATGTATATGTATATGTATATGTATATGTATATGTATATGTATATGTATATGTATATGTATATGTATATGTATATGTATATGTATATGTATATGTATATGTATATGTATATGTATATGTATATGTATATGTATATGTATATGTATATGTATATGTATATGTATATGTATATGTATATGTATATGTATATGTATATGTATATGTATATGTATATGTATATGTATATGTATATGTATATGTATATGTATATGTATATGTATATGTATATGTATATGTATATGTATATGTATATGTATATGTATATGTATATGTATATGTATATGTATATGTATATGTATATGTATATGTATATGTATATGTATATGTATATGTATATGTATATGTATATGTATATGTATATGTATATGTATATGTATATGTATATGTATATGTATATGTATATGTATATGTATATGTATATGTATATGTATATGTATATGTATATGTATATGTATATGTATATGTATATGTATATGTATATGTATATGTATATGTATATGTATATGTATATGTATATGTATATGTATATGTATATGTATATGTATATGTATATGTATATGTATATGTATATGTATATGTATATGTATATGTATATGTATATGTATATGTATATGTATATGTATATGTATATGTATATGTATATGTATATGTATATGTATATGTATATGTATATGTATATGTATATGTATATGTATATGTATATGTATATGTATATGTATATGTATATGTATATGTATATGTATATGTATATGTATATGTATATGTATATGTATATGTATATGTATATGTATATGTATATGTATATGTATATGTATATGTATATGTATATGTATATGTATATGTATATGTATATGTATATGTATATGTATATGTATATGTATATGTATATGTATATGTATATGTATATGTATATGTATATGTATATGTATATGTATATGTATATGTATATGTATATGTATATGTATATGTATATGTATATGTATATGTATATGTATATGTATATGTATATGTATATGTATATGTATATGTATATGTATATGTATATGTATATGTATATGTATATGTATATGTATATGTATATGTATATGTATATGTATATGTATATGTATATGTATATGTATATGTATATGTATATGTATATGTATATGTATATGTATATGTATATGTATATGTATATGTATATGTATATGTATATGTATATGTATATGTATATGTATATGTATATGTATATGTATATGTATATGTATATGTATATGTATATGTATATGTATATGTATATGTATATGTATATGTATATGTATATGTATATGTATATGTATATGTATATGTATATGTATATGTATATGTATAATAAATAAAAATAAATAAGTTTGAAGATTAGGTTTTGTATCATAATTTTTATCGATATTGCCAGAATTTAAGAGATTTTTCATATCTGTAAGAAGCGGACTTGCTGCTCTCACGTACTTTCCACTACTCTAAATGGTCACTTTTTTTGTCCAATGTATGTATGTTCATGTGAGTGAAGTTGGTTAGTTCAATAATGCATTTTGAAGTCCTTGTTTCAGTGGCCGTTTTCATATCAAAATAATTCCAAACAGAACTATTGCTTTCTGAATTTGTATTTATAATTCAAGGAAGTTCTGAGATATATTTTTATCAAGCTTAAGTTCGCACAAAGATTTTTATAAATTTGATGCGTTTTAAAGGAAGACTTTTGCTTGACAACTAGAAAATGCGACCCTGAAAGTATTGAGTAGTTACTTTTGTGTATTGAGTACTGGGAAAAACGATCGGTATTGAGTACTCAGTACTCAAATACTCAATACTTTTACAACACTAATCAAAATTCCATATTTTTAATTCGAACAAGATTTATATTTTTCTCATATTACTTAAACATTCTAACTACATTATGATTATTTCCTATCAAATGTATGGTGATTCTGGTATAAATTTAACATTGTAGAATGCATCAACATTCTTATCTTACCCCATACAAAAATATGCTTCTCACAACATGGTTAAATATCATATTGGTATTACTTCTAGCTTTCTTAAAAGAAATAACAGATTCATTATCTGTAAATGTGTAATACCCATGACTTTCATTAATGCAATTAATTTCTACAGCTATTCATATTTAGGTTGTCTTTGAGTATAAATATGAAGATGTTTTCAAGTTTTACTCCATCAAAACTTTCTAGCCAGCCAATCATAACATTATTATTATTTTTTTATTTATTTTTTTCGCAATTTGACAGACCAACTATTCTTGCTGACTTTTTTAAAGGATGACCTAATATTCACTGACCCGGCTGATAAAGCTAACCTACTAGCTGAAATATTCGCAAGTAATTCCTACTTGCCGGAAAGCAATCAGCCTCTTCCTATGCTAGAGAGAGTATCCACTACTATGCCTAAGATATTCTTTCGAGCTCGGGCAGTAAAAAGGGGTTTGTCGGAACTCAACATAAATAAGTCTCCCGGGCCGGATGGCATTCCAGCATTGGTCTTGAAGCAGTGTTCCTCGACGCTAGCACGTCCTTTAGCTAACCTTTTCAGCGCGTTGTACCATGTTGGTGAGTTTCCAGTGTGTTGGAAGATTGCTAATGTTACGCCAATCCCTAAAAAAGGAGAAGCTACTAACCCTGAAAATTATCGCCCGAGATTTCTCTCGGAGAAATGGTGTAATTCAATCCACCATTTTGGCGAAAGTAAGGTGGTGGCTTTAGATATCTCCAAGGCGTTTGATAAAGTGTGGCATGGTGCACTTTTGTCAAAATGTATTGCCCTTGGTGTCGGTGATAACTTCGCTCGATTCTTATCGAGTTTCCTCAGGGATCGCACTATAAAAGTTGTTATAGATGGGATCTCATCAAATGAGTTCAAGTTAAATTCAGGGGTACCGCAAGGTTCCGTCCTTTCACCGACTCTATTTCTTATCTTTCTAAATGAGATATAATAGTCTCTGTACAACTTTCAACCCTATCTATTCTTTCGCGGATGACAGTAGCATTTGCCATTCTTTCTCATTCAGCAATAGACCTAGCCTGCCGCAGGTTGAGGCTATGCGACAAATAATGAATGAGACTTTAAAACATGATTTGGCGAAAATTTCTGAATGGGGTCACGCGAACAGGGTCGACTTTAACACCCGTAAGACCCAATGTTGCATGGTTACACATAGACGCATGAACGAAAATGCTGCTGCCTCTGTAACTATAGGAGATATAAGTATTAAAGAATCAGACGCTCTTGATGTTCTTGGCATGAAAATACAGTGTGATGTTCGATGGACTGAATACATTTTTCAAATTGCAAAAGAAGCATTCAAGTGCCTCGGCTTTTTGAAACGGTGCAAACGATATTTCACCCCATCTAATCTCTCTACTATTTATGCCACTTACATCCGACCGAAAATGGAATACAACTCTCATGTATGGGCCGGCGCTTCAAAGTCTATTTTGGGGCTGCTCGACCTCGTACAGGAGAGGGCGAAGAAGCTCATCGGTGACAGTAGGGTATCCAATTATATTGATTCATTGGAGCACCGACGCAATGTGGGGTGAATTTCATTGTTCTATCGTTACTACAACGGAATCTGTTCTAATGAAATTAGGGAACTTGTTCCTGAAACCCGCACATTTATACGTACAACCCGTGCCTCATTCAAAGCACATCCCTTTGTGGTGGATTGGACAATGAATCGCACTACGCATTACAGAGAGAATTCCTTTTTTAGCCGAACTGTACGTATGTGGAATCAACTACCTGCGGAGGTCTTACCTGTCACTACCAGCGTGGGAAAGTTTAAATCAAATGTCCACAGACACTACTCCCTCTATCTTCCGTCCCTATAACCGATTTTCCTTGTTCTAGCACAATGCATTGCATGAGTAGGGGTTATCCCCTGAGTGCTGGTCCTAGAAAAAAAAAGAGTCACCCACCAAACCTTATATAGAAACACTTGAAGTAAATATTCTCCAAACCATAGATATTCCAATGTTTCTAACACTTTATGAAAACACTGACGGTGAATTGATGATGGAGGTAAATGTATTATTTTAGATCGATTTTTTAGAATAGTTGATTATTAAACATGTATTTCTTTGTATATTAACTAATTTCTACGTACATACATATATTTACCTATATGTATGTGTATATTAATACATTTAAAAATTAGACATATATTCTCTATTTCAAGTAGAAAAATTTTACTAAATAGTAGTGACACATTAGAAAAAAAATTAATAAAAAGAGAAACTGTGTGACCAACTCATACGTTCCCTTATTCTGACAGGTACAAAAAGCTCACTTAAATATATTAGAAATATATACGCAATACGCTGAACTTTAATAAAATGAAAAAAAACACTTCATCCAGAATATCAAATAAAAGACCCTTCATAAAATAAACATATGCTCGTACCTTATTGATGTACTTAAACATGTTATCAGTATGAAGTAGCACAATTTGAATACAAAGAGTAGACAGCAATGCTGACATGCAAAGTCATCTTTTATACTAGAGGAGTAGTTGGGAGGTCAGACCTAAATTGTAAGAAAATTTCTTCGTTTTCTGTTGATCTCCATTCAAGAAGAAAATAAGATTGTTCATTATGAATTAACTTATTTAAAAGTACATTTAATTTCAGTCTTATATAAAGGGTGTTTTTTTAGAGGTATAGAACTTCGAATTGAAATAAAACACAAGAAAATCGTTTTAATGTCCATCAATTTGGCTTTATTGGAAGGATAATTTTATGCCATTAATGTTTAAATATGATTTCGGGCATGTGGCCGCCGCGGCTGGCTCGAATAAAGCCAATTTGGCTTTATTAAAGCCAATTCGGCTGGCTCGAATAAAGCAAATTTGCACGATTTTTTTAGAGGTATAGAACTTCGAATTGACATAAAACACAAGAAAATCGTTTTAATGTCCATCAATTTGGCTTTATTGGAAGGATAATTTTATGCCATTAATGTTTAAATATGATTTCGGGCATGTGGCCGCCGCGGCTGGCTCGAATAAAGCCAATTCGGCTTTTTTAAAGCCGATTCGGCTGGCTCGAATAAAGCAAATTTGCACGATTTGCAAGCGTTGTTCTTTTGTCAACCTGTTCATGATGAAATGGCAAACCAAACTAAATATTAATCACTTGACAGCTGACAAAATGGCCGCCAGTTAAAAAAGTGATGCCAACTTAAAGTTCTATACCTCAATAAAAAACACCCTATACATATGATGATGATCCTAACATAAAATTTAAATATAAACGTTATGCAGTTATATGTATCTAAGATTCCAACAAAGGTAGTATATGAAAGAATCTCCAGCGCTTCTACCTGTACCAGAGTTTAAGATAAAAGCTCCTTTTATTCAATAGCAGTCCAATTGAAAAAAAATTTAATTTGAAATACTAAGCAAAGACATCAGCTTACTGCATTCTTATTCATGATCATATACTAGAATATATACCCATCAAAGGTCAAATTCTAAAAGTCTTATAAATTAAGCAATATGGAAAATAACATAATTTTTATACATGTACAAGGTTTCAAAAATAACTCAAATGAATTCATTGGAAAAGAAGTAGCGATTGTTTTCAATAATTACGAATATAATAATTTTATTATGAAACTCAATAATCAATAAAAAATAAAAAAAGAAGAAAGCTGGCTAACAAAAAACTATCATTACATATGCTGGACTGTTTCATTTAAAAATGTTTATAAATGTATAAAATTCAATGCAAGATGTTCTAAGATTTATGTAAAAGGTGATGAAAAAAGCCTACGGAATTCAGTTTTACTTGAAACAGAACATCCTGACAAGCTTTTAAGTAAATACAGATAAAAATTAAATCAACGTTTTTTAATTTCAAATAAAAAAAACTATGAAGATATTTCACATCTATACATAAAAGACCAGGCGAATATTTACAACATCGACAAAAGACCGCACATTTTTTTTTATGCATATACTTATTTATTGAATCTTCAAGTATGAACTAAAAATATGTATTCAAATCTTAAATCTAAATATAATTAATTAGGCCCGACCAGTGCCGGACATAAACTTAATGAAAGTTATTAATAATACATAAGTCGTGATAAGCAAAAAAGTATAGTCAAGTAGTTTCTTCTGGAGTGTTGAGTATTAGAGCCCTTGTGTCCCTCTTTTTTAAACGGATGTGTCCAGTAAAATTCAAGATATTACAGCAAGTGAATTAGGATGGGTCTCGACTTTTGTTATGTATTTGAATGCGTATTTCGCGATTTCTTCAGTCACTATTGGCATATTTAAATCACGATGTATATTTGAATTTTTAATGTACCATGGATCCGATATTATTAGTCCTAAAATCTTATTTTGCCTTCGTTGGATTCTCTCTATATTGGATGCTGAAGCAGTTCCCCATAACTGTAATCCGTAGCACCATATTGGTTTCAAAATCGACTTGTATATTAACAGTTTACAATCTAGACTGAGTTTTGAATTTCTACCAATCAGCCAATGTATCTGAGTTAATTTCAGTTTCATTTGTGTAAGCTTTGAGTCAATATGGGGCTTCCATGTAAGCCGTCGATCAAGGTATATAGCAGGGTACTTTACGAGTGAGTGTTGAAGAACAACTTGATTGTTGATTCGAATTGGGGAGCAAGTATCTCTTCGCAGGGTAAATGTTACCTAGACACACTTTTGCTCGTTTACTTTGATTCTCCATAAATTTAACCATAGTTCCAGTTGTGTAATATGTTCTTGTAGATATCGGGAAGCCTCGTGAGGGTTTTTGTGCATACGAAGGAGTAGTAGGGAACTACCAATTCTGCCCCAATTAAAATTTTGAAATTTTAAAATTTTAATTACCCAAATTTTAAAATTCTTGGAAATTTGTGAAATTTGATACCTTGAGTTTTCGGCGGCACGCTTTGATGTTTTTTTGTTTACATTAGGAATTTTTTGTTTACATTAACCCTTGTGGGAACGGGTGATTTTTTTGGGGTTACATTAATTGTTTGAACGGGTGATTTTGTTGTTTGTGGGAATACGTTCAGTGGGTTCATAGGTAGGAGGGGTTTCTTTTTTGTAATGTATGTATGTATATGCCGACGGAAAAATCATGAATACGATTTTTCCTAGTACCAAAGGGAAAATGATGAAATGATTTTTCCTAATACTAATGGGTGTGAAATCGTGAAAATTTATTTTTCCTAATGCCTAAGGCAATGCATGAATATTTTTCCTAATGCCGACGGCAATACATAATTATTTTTCCTAATGTCTACGGTAAAACATTAATATTATTTTTTTTCAAATACCGACGGCAAAACAGGATTATTAATTTTTTCAAATACCGACGGGAAAATGATTTTTCATAGTTCCGACGGGAAAAATATAAAAGTTATTTCTAATGCTAATACAGGAGTTTAAGGCTGACCGTGATTTGGGGTGGGTGGGGTTGTTGTCGTAATACATAACCGAGGGACTTTATGGATTTGTCTATCTGTCTGGCTGTGATTGGTCGGGGGAGCGTGGTGTTATTGAGGTAGATGTATTGAGTCCATGTGTCTGTTGGGATTTGTGTGAGGGTGTGATTGAGAGAGGGCGGGGTGTAGTTGAGGTAGATCGACTGTGTGTATGCAGGTGTTGCAAGTCTGTAGAATTTGCAGGTGTTGCAAGTCTGTAGGAATAGTGATTTGTGGTAGGTGAGGGTGTTGTTGTACGAGTAACATGTATCCATAGAAATTTGTGGATGTGTCTGTCCGGAGGAATTTAAGGGAGGCTGTTATTGGGAGGGGGTGTGGTGTAGTTTTCTATATGTTTGTAGGAGCTTAAGGTTGATCGTAATTTGGGAGAGGTGAGTGTGTTGTTGTAATATGTACCCGTGGGAATCTGTATGCATGTTCGTAGGAGTTTAAGGCTGATCGTGATTTGTGTTGTTGTCAGTGTTGTTTGTAGGAATGACCGTGAGAATTTTTGTATGCATATCTGTAGGAATTTAAGGTTGGCCGTGTTTTGTGAGGGGTGGTGTGTTGTTGAAATAATTTGAATTTTTCTTAGATGAAATCTGTTATGTGTGTGTGTGTGAGTGCGTATGATTTTCTCACTCTAGTAGTTTTATGTACGTGTAAATAAATTATTTTCAATATCGATATTTGGTTCTATAAAATATTTTCATATATCTGATACATATACATATACATAAGTATATTCTCATACTCAAGGTTGCTGGGTATTTTATCATGCTTAAAATTGTCCAGCTTTAAAATCTGCCTACGAGAAATTTTTTTATATTACAGATTTTGTTTATTGAACTACGTCCGGCTTCTTTCGCTGAACTTCTTTTCATACGATCATGGGAATTTATAGTTTCTCTGTTCATAATAAGGTCGTTTAGCTTGGGCATGTGCTCTGACTGAATGGTTTGCGTTGTTCATATATTTTTATGATGTAGATATATAAGTGTGATTGTCAAGATCTAATAAATACTTGATTATTGATAAGAAATTTGATATTATGTGTACATACATATCTACAAATTGATTTTATGTATGTATGTACATATGTACATACAAATAAGTGTTTGGCTCCGTGCTTGAATGTCATGTGCGGTCTTTTGTTGATGTTGTAAATATTCGCCGGGTCTTTTATGTATAGATGTCAACTATCTTCATAGTTTTTTTTTTTTTTTGAAATTAAAAAACGTTGCTTTAATTTTTATCTGTATATACTTCAAAGTTTGTAAGGATTTTCTGTTTTAAGTAAAACTGAATTCCTTAAGATACATACTTTAGAATAATAGTAACTATAATAGAAATATTTCCTATATTTAATTTACATTTGTTTAAAGTTGATGCAGCTTATCTTCATTCTTAGAAATATTTTGATATAAAATTTTTTCCAGCCGTAGGCTTTTTTCATCACCTTTTACATTTATTTTAGAACATCTTGCATTGCATTTTATACATTTTTAAATGAAACTGATCCAGCAGTCCAGCTTATGTAACGATAGTTTTTTGTTATCCAGGTTGCTTCTTTTTTTATTTTTATTTTTATTGATTATTGAGTTTTATAATGAAATTATTATATTCGTAATTGTTGAAAACAATCGCTACTTCTTTTGCGATGAAATCACTTGAATTACTTTTGAAACCTTGTACGTCCACAAAAATTATGTTGTTTTCCATATTACTCAATTTATAAGACTTTTAGAATTTGACCTTTGATAGGTATATATATTCTGATATATAATCATGAATAATAATGCTGTAAGCTGATGTCTTTGCTTACTATTTCAAATTAAAATTTTATTCAATTAGCCCGATATTGAATAAAAGGAGCTTTTTTATCTTAAACTCTGGTACAGGTAGAAACACATGAGATTCTTTCATATACTACCTTTGCTGGAATCTTAGATACATATAATAACTATATAGAATTGCATTACGTTTATTTTTAAATGTTATGTTCGGATTATCATCATATGGATATGAGACTGAACTTAAATGTACTTTTAAATTAGTTAATTCATAATGAACAATCTTATTTTCTTCTTGAATAGCGAACAACAGAAAACGAAGCCGTTTTCTTACAATTTAGGTCTAACCTCTCAACTGGTCCTCTAGTATACAATATGACTTTGTATGTCAGCATTTCTGTCTCCTCTTTGTCAGCGTTAGGGATAATTAAATTTTAAACTTTTTATTCTTCAAATTGTATTACTTCATACTGATAATATGTTTAAGTACATTAATAATGTACGAGTATATGTTTATTTTATGACGGGTGAGCGCCTATGGCTTTTATTTGATGTTCTGGATGAAGTGATTTTTTTTTCTCATTTTATTACAGTTTAGCGTATTGCGTATATATTTCTAATATATTTAAGTGCGCTTTTTGTACCTGTCAGACAGAGTGTACGTATCAGTTGATCAGTCAGTCTCTCTTTTTATTTTATTAATTTTTTCTTCTAATGTGTCACTACTATTTTTTCAGATTTTACTACTTGAAATAGAAAATATTTATATAATTTTAAAAGTATTAATATATACACACATACATATAGGTAAATATATGTATGTACGTAGAAATTAGTTCATATACAAAGAAATACATCTTTAATAATCAACTATTCTAGAAAATCGATCTAAAATAACACATTTACCTCCATCATCAATTCACCGTCAGTGTTTTCATAAAGTGTTAGAAACATTGGAATATCTATGTTTGGGAGAATTTTTACTTCAAGTGTTTCGATATAAGATTTGGTGTTTGACCCCTTGACGTTATTGTGGTTAACGTAGGCTGCGTTGTATCGCATTCAGATGTAATAATTTCTCATTTAGAAAAGTTCCTCATCACCATTAATCATACCTGTATACAATTCATTCATGAGTTGAGTTGATTCAGATACAATTGCTGTTTACAAATTAATGATTAGAAAATAGCTTTCTCATCACCTTCTAACAAATTTAATATTTTGCTAGCATGCATGCTTTAGCATGCTTCTATCGATAGTGACGCGAGAGTCCAACATTTAGTGCTGTTTTAATTAAAAATCTATACTATTAGAGTTACGAATTCACTCTTTTGAATTTTTAACAAAGTAGATACATATCTATTTCATTTGCCATAAGGTCTTAAAATTTCTTTCCTTATAAAAGTATGACGTGAGGAATTTTTTTAAATTATACATGCTTCGGCATGCTTCCAATATTTTTTTCGGTAAATTTATTTCATATTCATACAGATATAAAGTAAGATCTGTTTACATTCCATTTTACAATTTATGCATGCTTCAGCATGATTCTAGTTGAAGTCTGTACTTATTTAGTAAGTTTGTTTGATACCCATTCATACACATGTACATTGTTAAAGATTGGATATCAAAGTCCAATTTCCTTAGTTTATCTAGAAATGAACAAAGTGAATATCTATTATAATAACCATATTCACACTTTAAAATTTTGTGTGCTAGAGCTTTCGAAATGGAAAATGTACACCTTTTACTATAAAAAGTGATATATATATGATGTGTTGCTGAATATTGCACTGTGTTATAGCTCATTTTGAACTCTTAAGTTTTCACAATATTTCATACAGACCATAAAAGTTTAGATAATTCCAGTACATTAGGCTAATTATCTTCCCTGAGACCTAACATTCCTAATCAATCCTTCAAAAAACCAATACAAACTAGATTTTTCCTTTTTAATTTTATTTATATTTTCATTAAATTTCAACATTTTGTACATCTTCAAATTACTGTATACTGTATTTTGCACCTTTTTCTCATTCGTTGAGTTAATTTTAATCGCAAATATTTTAATGATGAGATGAACTTGTCTATTTCATACACTGAGTAAATCTTTATATATGTATATCAATCCATTTATATGAACCATTATAGCTAAATTCTTAACACATAATTCCTTTTAATGATCTAGTAAAACGAACTCCATAATAAATTTCGAAAATTGTTTGTGTATTGTAGTGGTGTAATGAATGGAATAAGTAGATGATCTTTTATGGAGCTGATTTATGTGAAGTGGATAGCAATTCTAGAGAAAAAAGAAAATATTAATTTTTGTAGACTGTAACTGACACATTCTCAAAATTAATATGGTAATAATTTTTATTGAAGTATAGAACTTTAAGTTGGCATCACTTTTTTAACTGGCGGCCATTTTGTCAGCTGTCAAGTTTTTTTTTTTTTTTTTTAATGCATGATTTTTATTTATTGTATCTTCATATATGAACTAACAATAAGTATTCAAATCTTAAATCTAAAAATATAATTAGGCCCGACCAGTGTCGGACATAAGCTTAGTAATAGTTATATATAATACATAAGTAGTGATAGTCAAAAGGAAAAAAAATAAAGTATTTTCAAGAAGTCCCATCTGGAGTGCTACGAATAAGAGCCCATGTGTCCCTCTTTTTTAGGCGGATGTGTCCAGTAAAGTTCAAAATATTACGGGCAAGCGGATTAGGATGTGACTCGAGTTTTGTTAAATATTTGCCAGCGTATTTTGCAATTTCTTCAGTCACTAGTGGCATATTTAAATCACGATGTATATTTGAATTTTTTATATACCATGGAGCCAATGTTATTAAGCGTAAAATTTTGTTTTGCCTTCGTTGGATTCTCTCAACATTAGAAGCTGAAGCAGTGCCCCATAACTGTATTCCGTAGCACCATATTGGTTTCAAAATCGTCTTGTATATTAAAAGTTTACAATCTAGACTGAGTGTAGAATTTCTACCAATCAGCCAATGTAGCTGAGTTAATTTCAGTTTCATTTGTGTTAGCTTTGAGTCAATATGGGGCTTCCATGTAAGCCGTCGATCAAGGTGTATACCAAGGTATTTTACGTGTGTATGTTGAAGAACAACTTGATTGTTGATTCGAATAGGGGAACAAGTATCTCTTCGCAGGGTAAATGTTACCTGGACACACTTTTGCTCGTTTAAATTTAACCATAGTTCCAGTTGTGTAATATGTTCTTGTAGATATCGGGAAGCCTCGTGAGGGTTTTCGTGCATACTAAGGCAGGCTGTATCATCGGCAAACGTAGATGTATGGATATTGCTGCTCAAAGGCATATCACAAGTGTAAATCAAATACAAAACTGGCCCCAGTATGCTCCCCTGTGGCACACCGGATGATATAGATTCGGGCACACTCATGAAGTCTCCTTCCACAACCGTAAACTTCCGGGTAGTAATATAACTTTCTAATAGCTTCAGAAAATTTATTGGTAAATATGATTTCAATTTTAAAATAAGACCTTCATGCCACACTTTATCAAATGCCTGAGAAACGTCGATAAACAGCGCAGAACAATACTTCTTTTCTTCAAATGTTCTTCTTATAAATTGAACTTATCTATGAGTTTGTTCGATGGTGCTATGCTGACTTCTAAAACCAAATTGATGGTCCGGTATGCACCCATTACTAACTAGAATTGGGGACAATTTTGTCATGAGCAGTTTTTCGAAAAGTTTTGACATTGGCCTGTATGACTCAGCCTTCGTAAGGTCTTTGCCCCGCTTTGGAATCATTTTAACTTTGGCAAGCTTCCAGCTATTTGGAAAATACTCCAGTCGTAAAATGGCGTTAAAAATAAATAATAGGATTCTAATTGCAATACGAGGCAACTTTATTAGCATCTGGTTACTAATTCCATCAATACCCGGAGCTTTCTTCGGGTTAAGTTCAGCAATTACTTTTTGTACATCACACGTTCTAAATTTTATGGGTCGAGGGGGTAGCGCCACTACATTCGGCAAATCAATAACACCAGTACACGAGTTAGGGGTAAATACTGATTTTAAATGCTCAGCAAATAGTTTACCTTTTTCAGTATCGCTTCTTGCCCAACCCCCTGTAGATGTACGCAGAGGTGGTTTAAACGCAACAGGTGTTTTAAGCTTTCTAGCAGCGCGCCACAAGGAGTAATTAGATGCTGGTGTGGCATCAAGACCTTCCAGATAGTTTTTAAAAGATGCAGTTTTTTCAAATGCAAGCAAGTCTTGGAGTCGTTTAGTGCACTCTTTAAATCTGATTTTATGTTGGGGCGATCTGTGCTGTTGCCATTCCCTTCTAGCTCTTCTTTTTTCACTTACAAGACGTTCAATATCCGTAGAATAAATTCTATTAAATCCAGTCTGCGGGTAGGAGGTAGTCGCATGTTCAGCAGCCTGTTTTATATTTTTGATAAGATTGCCAATGTTAAATTCAATATCTTCGGATGTTCTTAGCATAATGTTTTCCGTACAATGAGTACTGAAATATTTTCTGAACCCCAGCCAATTAACACGGTTGATCGTCTTCACATACGGGTGAGGTAAGTCACTACTTAGTGGGCTACAAATTGTAACGATCGTGGGAGAGTGATCGGAGGAAAGATCTTGAGACGCTTCAACATGAACTAATTCCCTAGAAATATTTTTCATGACTCCAAAATCTATAACATCCGGAATTTTTTGTATGTCCGTAGGCCAGTAAGTGGGCTCCCCACTCGAAATGACGTCCAAGCCCATTTTTGAAATTGTGTTGAATAATGCCCGACCTCTAGGTGTAATAAGACGCGAACCCCAGAACGTATGTTTTGCATTGTAGTCGCCAGCTGCTACGAAGCAAGGGCCAAGGGATTTGTAGAAATCCTCGTATTGGTCCTCAGTAATTGCGAACCTAGGAGGGGAGTAAATTGATGATATGACAAAATTAGTGCAAACATTTTCGATACAAATATTCGTTGCTTGTAAATGTTCTTCGCAAATGTTGTCAATAATATAATGCTTGAGTCTTGACTTTATTAAAATTGCTGATCCACCGCATGCTCTTCCTCTCGGGTCCTTTGAATCATATAAGGTGTAGCCATAAATTTTAAAAAGGCTTCTCGAAGTCAAATGAGTCTCAGAGACCAACATTATATCAATATTTTTTTCCGTGAGGAAGTGCTCAAGTTCATTTTTATGTTGGCGAATGCCGTTTGCGTTCCAGAAACATATTGTTAACGTGTTCATGGCTTATTAAGTATTGCTTGAAGCAGAGTATTCTGCATTCGCAGCATTTCTTGCATCATGCTAGTCATACTTGTTGTAAAATTGTTTATAGTTTGCACCAGATTTTCAATAGTAGCTTCAAGGCGATTAAAATTAAAGCCTGAGTTTGTATTTATTGAAGTATTTGGCCGGGAAACATTTTGTGTGGGAATAGAGCTTGTTTTTGCAGCATCGGCATACGATACACGTGAATTAACTGGTTGGCTCACTTGGGCAAGAGTGGCGGAGTAAGTGTTTGCTGTTTGAGCTGGAGCTACTTTAGGTTTTTGCCCCATAGTCTTTTTAACGAAAGAATATACACGACAACCTCTGTAGTTAGCAGTGTGATTTTCTCCACAATTACTGCATTTTTTGTTACTTTGATCTTTCGGTTTATTGCAACTAGCAGTACCGTGCAATTCACCGCAAATAACACAAACTGTAGGTTTTTTGCAGTAAGTTTTTGTGTGGCCATATTCTTGACAATTATGGCACTGTACGGGTCCAGAACGCTTGTGTGGTTCTTCAACTGTTATTTTTCGGTATAAAAGATATTTTAAATTATAAATTGGGTGCGTCTCATTTTTTCTCAATTTTATATCATTCGGCTCAAGTTCAACGCGAAATAGAGGCTGGGGGATCTTCTCCCTATTTATTTTATTTGAAACATTTTTTACCTTGAATCCCTGGAGGACGAGTGCGTCTTTTATTTCTTCGGGAACAACATAAGAATCTATGCCCTTCAATACGATCTGCAGGCCTTTAGCACTCTTGAGCTGGTATGTGTAGAAACTTGTTTTATTTTTTTCAAATTCAGAAACCATTTTACGGAAATCTGTTTCGTCATAAATTTGAATTTTCGTTTCATCGATATTGCCACGTTTTATTGGAACAATGTGAAATTTTTTCTCACCAATTACCGAAATTAATTTCTTAATAAGAGCGTTTGAATCTTTTTCTCTCAAATATATTGGTGGCGGCTTTGAGGTTTTTTTCTCAGATATATCAGGTGTGTCGTTGTCATCTTGCAATATTTGAAAACGATTAGTGGAGGATGCGCTGTTATCCCTAGATACCTTTGAAGCAGATGCAATTTTATTAGAATTTGGGCTTCGCCCGCGCTTTCCCACAATTATATATCGGTCCATTCCGACTTGGACCTTGGGTTTTGGGCTACTCTTATTTATATTGACAATTTGGGTAAGTGATGAACACGAGCCTAAATCGGATGATATCGCTGATTTAAATGACGAAGTAGTAGGCAACTGTAATGTAAACAAATCACTAGTTGACATTGGACAAAGCGAAGTTGATCGCTGACGAAAAATTGGCTTAGCCGTTAAAAAAAGTCTGTCATCAGGTTTTTTATTTATTTTGTTTATATTAAGAGCATCAGAACTCACAGTAAGTCTATCATCAGATTTTTTATTGTTATCATTAAGATCATCAGAGCTCACAGTAAGATAGGCATTTCTGCCGTTATCACTCACTTCGCAATTATTTGTTTTCGATGTACTCATATACAGTATTCCTCAAGGGCACTTTGTTAGTGTATTCCTCAAGGGCACTTTGAGTTATTTCGTTTACGGTTGTTTTTGTTTTATTTTTGTTTTAGTTATTACTGTCTATGTAAAAAAATATTAGCAAAGCAAAAAAAGCTTATTTATCAAAGTTAATGTACAACGAATATTATGTACTACAAATATTTTTTTTTGTATGATATTTTTTTTTATTTAGTATGTACTATGTAAAAAAAATTCCGCTAATACGTCTGTTCACTATGAAGGTACAACGAGAACTGAGCTGTCAAGTGATTAATATTTAGTTTGGTTTGCCATTTCATCATGAACAGGTTGACAAAAGAACAACGCTTGCAAATCGTGCAAATTTGCTTTATTCGAAATAGTCGAATTGGCTTTAAAAAAGCCGAATTGGCTTTATTCGAGCCAGCCGCGGCGGCCACATGCCCGAAATCATATTTAAACATTAATGGCATAAAATTATCCTTCCAATAAAGCCAAATTGATGGACATTAAAACGATTTTCTTGTGTTTTATTTCAATTCGAAGTTCTATACCTCTAAAAAAATCGTGCAAATTTGCTTTATTAGAGCCAGCCGAATTGGCTTTAATAAAGCCGAATTGGCTTTATTCGAGCCAGCCGCGGCGGCCACATGCCCGAAATCATATTTAAACATTAATGGCATAAAATTATCCTTCCAATAAAGCCAAATTGATGGACATTAAAACGATTTTCTTGTGTTTTATTTCAATTCGAAGTTCTATACCTCTAAAAAAAACACCCTTTAAATAAAGCAATATGGAAAATAACATAATTTTTATAGACGTACAAGGTTTCAAAAGTAATTCAAATGATTTCATCGCAAAAGAAGTAGCGATTGTTTTCAACAATTACGAATATAATAATTTCATTATAAAACTCAATAATCAATAAAAATAAAAATAAAAAAAGAAGCAACCTGGATAACAAAAAATATCGTTACATAAGCTGGACTGCTGGATCAGTTTCATTTAAAATGTATAAAAGGCAATGCAAGATGTTCTAAAATAAATGTAAAAGGTGATGAAAAAAGCCTACGGCTGGAAAAAATTTTATATCAAAATATTTCTAAGAATGAAGATAAGCTGCATCAACTTTAAACAAATGTAAATTAAATATAGGAAATATTCTGTTATAGTTACTATTATTCTAAAGTATGTATCTTAAGGAATTCAGTTTTACTTAAAACAGAAAATCCTTACAAACTTTGAAGTATATACAGATAAAAATTAAAGCAACGTTTTTTAATTTAAAAAAAAAAAACTATGAAGATAGTTGACATCTATACATAAAAGACCCGGCGAATATTTACAACATCAACAAAAGACCGCACATGACATTCAAGCACGGAGCCAAACACTTATTTGTATATACATATGTACATACATACATAAAATCAATTTGTAGATATGTATGTACACATATTATCAAATTTCTTATCAATAATCAAGTATTTATTAGATCTTGACAATCACACTTATATATCTACATCATAAAAATATATGAACAACGCAAACCATTCAGTCAGAGCACATGCCCAAGCTAAACGACCTTATTATGGACAGAGAAACTATAAATTCCCATGATCGTATGAAAAGAAGTTCAGCGAAAGAAGCCGGACGTAGTTAAATAAACAAAATCTGTAATATAAAAAAATTTCTCGTAGGCAGATTTTAAAGCTGGACAATTTTAAGCATGACAAAATACCCAGCAACCTTGAGTATGAGAATATACTTATGTATATGTATATGTATCAGATATATGAAAATATTTTATAGAACCAAATATCGATATTGAAAATAATTTATTTACACGTACATAAAACTACTAGCGTGAGAAAATCATACGCACACACACACACACACACATAACAAATTTCATCTAAGAAAAATTCAAATTATTTCAACAACACACCACCCCTCACAAAACACGGCCAACCTTAAATTCCTACAGATATGCATACAAAAATTCTCACGGTCATTCCTACAAACAACACTGACAACAACACAAATCACGATCAGCCTTAAACTCCTACGAACATGCATACAGATTCCCACGGGTACATATCACTCGTACGACAACACCCTCGCCTATCCTCAAATCACTAATAGCATTAAACTTCTACAAACATATGTACATACACACAGACATATTACTACACCAACCTCACCTACCCTAAATCATGATCAGCCTTAAATTTTCACAGACATACATACATACAGATTCCTACGTATACATATTACAACAACACCCTCACCTCTCCCAAATTACGATCAGCCTTAAGCTCCTACAAACATATAGACATACATACACGCAGTCGATCAACCTCAACTACACCACACCCCCTCCCAATAACAGCCTCCCTTAAATTCCTCCGGACAGACACATCCACAAATTTCTATGGATACATGTTACTCGTACAACAACACCCTCACAAATCACTATTCCTACAGACTTGCAACACCTGCAAATTCTACAGACTTGCAACACCTGCATACACACAGTCGATCTACCTCAACTACACCCCGCCCCCTCTCAATCACAACCTCACACAAATTCCAACAGACACATGGACTCAATACATTTACCTCAATAACACCACGCTCCCCCGACCAATCACAGCCTCGCACAACAGACAGCCAGATAGACAAATCCATAAAGTCCCTCGGTTATGTATTACGACAACAACCCCACCCACCCCAAATCACGGTCAGCCTTAAACTCCTGTATTAGCATTAGAAATAACTTTTATGAAAAATCATTTTCCCGTCGGTATTTGAAAAAATTAATAATCATGTTTTGCCGTCGGCATTTGAAAATTAAATAATATTAATGTAGACATTAGGAAAAATAATTATGTATTGCCGTCGGCATTAGGAAAAATATTCATGCATTGCCTTAGGCATTAGGAAAAATAAATTTTCACTATTTCACACCCATTAGTATTAGGAAAAATCATTTCATCATTTTCCCTTTGGTACTAGGAAAAATCGTATTCATGATTTTTCCGTCGGCATATACATACATAGATTACAAAAAAGAAACCCCTCCTACCTATGAACCCACTTAACGTATTCCCACAAAAAACAAAATCACCCGTTCAAACAATTAATGTAACCCCAAAAAAATCACCCGTTCCCACAAGGGTTAATGTAAACAAAAAACTCCTAATGTAAACAATAAATTCCTAATGTAAACAAAAAAACATCAAAGCGTGCCGCCGAAAACTCAAGGTATCAAATTTCACAAATTTCCAAGAATTTTAAAATTTGGGTAATTAAAATTTTAAAATTTCAAAATTTTAATTGGGGCAGAATTGGTAGTTCCCTACTACTCGAAGGCAGGCTGTATCATCGGCAAACGTAGATGTATTGCTGCTCAAAGGCATATCACAAGTGTAAATCAAATACAAAACTGACCCCAGTATGCTCCCCTGTGGCACACCGGATGATATAGATTCAAGCACACTCATGCAGTCTCCTTCCACAACCGTAAACTTCCGGGTTGTAATATAACTTTCTAATAGCTTCAGAAATTTTATTGGTAAATATGATTTCAATTTTAAAATAAAACCTTCATGCCACACTTTATCAAATGCCTGAGAAACGTCGATAAACAGCGCAGAACAATACTTCTTTTCTTCAAATGTTCTTCTTATAAATTGAACCAATCTATGAGTTTGTTTAATGGTGCTATGATGACTTTTAAAACCAAATTGGTGGTCCGGTATGCACCCACTACTAACTAGAATTGGGGACAATTTTGTCATGAGCAGTTTTTCGAAAAGTTTTGACATTGTTGATAGCAGCCTTAT
Organism: Tachina lurida; assembly: GCA_944452675.1. NCBI lineage: Eukaryota > Metazoa > Arthropoda > Insecta > Diptera > Tachinidae > Tachina > Tachina lurida. The sequence goes on from OX101752.1 coordinate 92,590,386, forward strand.
TGGCCTGTATGACTCAGCCTTGGTAAGGTCTTTGCCCGGCTTTGGAATCATTTTGACCTTGGCAAGCTTCCACTTGTGTGGATAATACTTCAGTCGTAAAATGGCGATAACAATAAGTAACAGGATTATAATTGCAATACGAGGCAACTTTAATAGCATCTGGTTACTAATTCCATCAATACCCGGAGCTTTCTTCGGGTTAAGTTCAGCAATTTGTTTTTGTACATCACGCGTTCTAAATTTTATAGGTCTAGGGGGTAGCGCAACTACATTCGGCAAATCAATAACACCAGTACATGAGTTAGGGGTAAATACCGATTTTAAATGCTCAGAAAATATTTTACCTTTTTCAGTATCGCTTCTTGCCCAACCTCCGGCAGATATACGCAGAGGTGGTTTAAACTCAACAGGTGTTTTAAGCTTTCTAGCAGCGCGCCACAAAGAGTAATTAGATGCTGGTGTGGCATCAAGACCTTCCAGATAGTTTTTAAGAGATGCAGTTTTTTTAATTCAAGCAAGTCTTGGGGTCGTTTAGTGCACTCCTTAAATCTGATTTTATGTTGGGGCGATCTAGCTTTCCTTTTTTCACTTACGGGACGTTCAATATCCGTAGAGTAAATGCTATTAAATCCAGTCTGCGGGTGGGAGGTAGTTGCATGTTCAGCAGCCTGTTTTATATTTTTTATAAGATTGCCAATGTTAAATTCAATATCTTCGGATGTTCTTAGCGTAATGTTTTCCGTACAATGACTACTGATATATTTTCTGAACCCCAGCCAATTAACACGGTTAATCGTCTTCACATATGGGTGAGGTAAGTCACTTCTTAGTGGGCTACAAATTGTAACGATCGTGGAAGAGTGCTCGGAGGAGAGATCTTGAGAAGCTTCAACATGAACTAATTCCCTAGAGATATTTTGCATGACTCCCAAATCTATAACATACGGAATTTTTTGTATGTCCGTAGGCCAGTAAGTGGGCTTCCCACTCAAAATTGCGTCCAAACCCATTTTTAAATTGTGTTGCACAATGCCCGACCTCTAGGTGTAATAAGACGCGAACCCCAGTGTAATAAAAGTAATTTTATTTAATTATTTATAGTGGTTTGTTTTGATCAAATTTATTTTATTTCAAAATAAAGATTATTTCCTGAGCTCAGCTAGGAGCTCTAGGAATGTTGTTTAATAATTAATTTTAAAATAAAAATACATTGTCTTATATACTAGTTATGAGAATAAAGCTTATCCTATCTTAACATAAGAGGGAAAAGAAAAGGTATATGCTTAATAAGCAAATTGTTCCTTTTAGTTTCCCACGGTAGGCGTGCGGCGTGTGTCTCATAAGAAATTTGGAAAACATGGATTTTGTATTGTTTATATTTATTATATAAACACATGTGGTTATTAATTATGATTCATTCAAATGCATTATGCTGCGGCCTTCGATCAGACTGGTGAGTGTCAAATAACATTTGTACAAAATACATATTTACGTTGCAGTCTGCCGAATGCATTTGCATGAGTGTCAAATGTCCAGCGCAAAAATAATTTCAATGCCATTGGATGTTATGTATACTGCGGTCAAGTTGACTTTAAATGTTTACTACGCAATGTTAGTCGTAGTGATAGTTAGAACACGCTAACGAAGCAAGGGCCAAGGGATTTGTAGAAATCCCCGTATTGATCCTCAGTAATTGCGAACCTTGGAGGGGAGTAAATTGATGATATGACAAAATTGTCGACACAAATATTTGTTGCTTGTAGATGTTCTTCACAAATGTTGTCCAGAATATAGTGCTTGAGTCTTGACTTTATCAGAATTGCTGATCCACGGCATGCTCTTCCTCTCGTATCCTTTGAATCATATAAGGTATAGCCATTAATTTTAAAGAGGTTTCTCGAAGTCAAATGAGTCTCAGAGACCAACATTTTATCAATATTGTTTTCCCTGAGGAAGTGCTTAAGTTCGTATTTGTGTTGGCGAATACCGTTTGCGTTCCAGAAACATATTTTTAACGTGTTCATGGCTTGTTAACTAATACTTGAAACAGAGTATTCTGCATTATCAGCATTTCTTGCATCATGCTAGTCATATTTGTTGTAAAATTGTTTATAGTTTGCACCAGATTTTCAATAGTAGCTTCCAGATGATTAAAATTAATGCCTGAGTTTGTATTTGTTGAAGTATTTGGCCGTGAAACATTTTGTGTTTTAATAGAGCTTGTCTTAGCAGCATCGGCATACGATACACGTGATTTAACTTGTTGACTCACTTGCGCAAGAGTGGCGGAGTAAACGTTTGCTGTTTATGCTGGAGCTACTTTAGGTTTTTGCCCCATAGTCTTTTTAACGAAAGAATATACTGGACATCCTCTATAGTTAGCGGTGTGATTACCTCCACAATTACTGCATTTTTTTCTGCTTGATCTTTTGGTTTAGTACAACTAGCAGTACCGTGCAATTCACCGAAAATAACACAAACTGTAGGTAATTTGCAGTAAGTTTTTGTGGGGCCATATTCTTGACAATTATGGCACTGTACGGGTCCAGAACGCTTGTGTGGTTCTTCAACTGTTATTTTTCGGTATAAAAGATATTTTAAATTATAAATTGGGTATGTCTCATTTTCCTCAATTTTATATCATTCGGCTCAAGTTCAACGCGAAATAGAGGCTGGGGAATCTTCTCCTTATTTATTATATTGGAAACATTTTTTACCTTAAGTCCCCGAAGGACGAGTGCATCTTTTATTTCTTCGGGAACAACATAAGAATATATGCCCTTCAATACGATCTGCAGGCCTTTAGCACTCTTAAGCTGGTATGTGTAGAAACTTGTTTTATTTTTTTCAAATTCAGAAACCATTTTGCGGATATCTGTTTCGTCATAAATTTGAACGTTCGTTTCATCGATATTGCCATGTTTGATTGTAACAATGTGAAATTTATTCTCACCAATGACCGAAATTAATTTCTTAATAAGAGAGTTTGAATTTTTTCTCTCAAATAGATTGGTGGCGGCTTAGAGGTTTTGTTCGCGGATATATCAGGTATGTCGTTGTCATCTTGCAAACGATTAATGGGGGATACGCTGTTAACCGTAGATACCTTTGAAGCAGATGCAATTTTAGTAGAATTTGGGCTTCGCCCGCTCTTTCCCACAATTATATATCAGTCCATTCCGACTTGGACCTTGGGTTTTGGGCTACTCTTATTTATAGTGACAAATTGGGTAAGTGATGAACACGAGCCTGAATCGGATGATATCGCTGATTTAAATGACGAAGTAGCAGGCAACTGTAATGTTAACGAATCACTAGTTGGCATTGAACAAAGCGAAGTTGATCGCTGACGAAAAATTGGCTTAGCAGTTAAAAAAAAGTCTGTCATCAGGTTTTTTATTTATTTTGTTTAAATTAAGAGCATCAGACTTCACAGTAAGTCTATCATCAGATTTTTTATTTTTATTGTTATCATTTAGATCATCAGAGCTCACAGTAAGATAAGCATTTCTGCCGTTATAACTCACTTCACAATTATTTGTTTTTGAGTTACTCATATAGAGTATTCCTAAAGGCCACTTTGTTCGTGTATTCCTAAAGGGCACTTTGAGTTATTTTGTTCACGGTTGTTTTTGTTTTTTGTTTTGTTTTGTTTTTTGTTTTGTTTTAGTTATTACTTTCTATGTAAAAAATATTAGCAAATACGTCTGTTCACTATGAAGGTACAACGAGAACTGAAAGACCGCACATGACATAAAATGTATTCAAGCACGGAGCCAAATATTTATTTGTATGTACATACGAGTACATACATAAAATCAATTTGTAGATATGTATGTACACATAATATCAAATTTCTTATCAATACTCAAGTATTTATTAGATCTTGACAATCACACTTACATATCTACGTCATGAAAATATATGAACTGCGTAATCCATTCAGTCAGAGCATATGCGAAAGCTGAACGACCTTATTATGGACAGAGAAACTATAAATTCCCATGATCGTATTAAAAGAAGTTCAGCCAAAGAAGCCGTACGTAGTTAAATAAACAAAATCTGTAATATAAACAAATTTCTCACAGGCAGACTTCAAAGCTGGACAATTTTAAGCAGACAAAATACCCAGCAACCTTGAGTATGAAAATATATTTATATGTATATAGGATTAGGGAGTTTAGATATATGATAATATTTTATAGAACCAAATCTCGATATTGAAAACAATTTATTTCTGCATACATAAAACTACTAGCGTGAGAAAATCATACGAATACACGCACACACACATATACCAGATTTCCTCTAAGAAAAATGCAAATTATTTCAACAACACACCACCCCTCACAATCACGGCTAACCTTAAATTCCTACAGATATATATACAAAAATTCTCACGGTCATTCCTACAAACAACACGGTAAAGAACACAAATCAGGATCAGCCTTAAACACCTACAGACATACATACAGATTCTTCCGGATACATATTACTCGTACGACAACACCCTCCCTACCCTCAAATCACTGATAGCTTTAAACTCCTACAAACATACATACACACAGATTCCCACGGTTACATATTACTACACCAACTTTACCTACCCTAAATCATGATCAGCCTTAAATTCTCACAGACATACATGCATACAGATTCCTACGTATACATATTACAACAACACCCTCACCTCTCCCAAATCACGATCAGGCTTAAGATCCTACAAACATATAGACATACATACACGCAGTCGATCTACCTCAACTACACCACACCCCCTCCCAATAACAGCCTCCCTTACATTCCCCCAGACAGACACATCCACAAATTCCCATGCATAGATATTACTCGTAAAACAACACCCTCACCTACCCAAATCACTATAAGCCTTAAATTCCTACAGACTTGCAACACCTGCATACACGCAGTCAATCTGCCTCAACTACACCTCGCTCCCTGTCAATCACACCCTCACACAAATTCCAACAGACAGGTATACACATATACACTCAATCCATCTACCTCAACTACACCAAGCTCCCCGGTCCAATCACAGCCTCGCACAACAGACAGACACATCTATAAGCTCCCTCGGTTATATATTACAACAACAACTCCACCCACCTAAATCACGGTCGGCCTTAAACTCCTATATTGGCATTAGAAATAACTTTTATGTTATTCCCGTCGGAATTATGAAAAATCATTTTCCCGTCGGCATTTGAAAAAAATAATAATCATGTTTTGCCGTCGGCATTTGAAAAAATAATCATGTATTGCCGTCGGCATTAGGAAAAATTAATTTTCACTATTTCAACCCCCATTAGTATTAGGAAAAATCATTTTCATGATTTTCCCGTCGTCATATACATATACATTGCAAAAAAAGAAAAACCTCCAACCCACAAAAAACTCCTTATCTAAACCAAAAATTCCTAATGTAAACAAAAAAACATCAAAGCGTGCCGTCGAAAACTCAAGGTATCAAATTTCACAAATTTCCAAGAATTTTAAAATTTTAATTACCCAAACTTCACAATTTTGGGTTGCACAGTGGGATGAATCCTTAATCTATATGAACTAAAGTCATAAATATTGGCATTTCAAAATCTAAAAAATAAAAGGATTTCTGGATAGCTAAGAATTTGCTCTAAAAGTACTGATAATAGTATATGAAAAATTTAATATTGTAAATATTACATGAAAAATTAATACTACTGGATTTCGCAATAGCAAAATTCTGTCATATTTCCTAAAAACATCATCTATAATTTTTTTTACTATTTGTATCGAACTCAGCAGCCCCAAAACCGTATAGACTCACCATCAAATAATTTTGACCTACCAGATTAGTGAATCGACCCACTGTGGGGCAGAATTGGCAGTTCACTACTACTCACCCGGTCAAAAAATACTTGTGTGACAACACTCTATTCTTTAATAGCTGTTGTTGTTATTTACATTTATTTTCTTTTACATGTTCTTACAACTACAATTTGAACCTGAAAAAAAGTCAGCCAATGTAGCACTGGTAAAGTAAGAAAATAAAAAAAACTTGTTGATTATTGAGTTCTTGTTCCAACTTTGTTATTTCTTGTTAGGCTTCTCATTTATTTAAATGAAAGTTTATAACATAATCAGCCCAATTATGAACAACAATTCCGTGCGAGTTTTTTCACTTTTCCCTTTTCTCCTATTATGAACTTGTGTTTTCCCTTTTTTTACCAAATGTGGGAATAAAAAAAACTCCCCGGGAAAAAAGTAGGTATTATGAACGCCGTTGAACTTGTTTTTTTCACTAAAAATCTTTCCCTTGCAAAACAGAAGGGAGTTTACATAAAAACATAGTTAATACACAATTAAAACACAATTTATATACATAAACTTGTATTTTATAGTTTTTGTATATAAAAAAACACAAATAATGCTCAAATAAATCATTTTTAAGCTTTTTTCCAAATATTTTTTCAAGTTTACGAATTTTATTAATTTTGTTTATTCTCTCACTCAAAAAAAAAAGGAGAAACAAAATGTCAAAAACAAGCAAAACAACGAGCTTCGTAATGCGGTGATGCCACGTATTACTCTTTTTTGTTCTCAAGGAATTTATGATTGGAGGAATGTTTTCTCGAGAAAATTATTTTCCGTGAGAAATAAATTCCGAGGGAATATTCATGATTGGGCTGAATAACTCTAGTTGTTCTAAGAAATTTGGGTAAAAGTTTCCTGATGATCAGCAACAGTGAAATGCGTATAGGATCTAGCTAAACCCCTCAATAATCAATTTCAATGTATTTTTAATAAAAAAATATTTTACTTAATAAGTAAAACAATAATTTGGGACTATTAGTGCGTTTAAGAAATTTTAAACTTAATTCATATCAAATGTGTGCTGAAAAAACTGTAATTGTGTTGAGAAATTTTATTAATTTGTATATGTATAAATAAAGAAAACATTGAAAAATTCTAGATTTTAAACCAGTGATGGTAATTGGTAATCTTGATTTCGTGCCGAATCTGTTTCAAAATAGTGCCAAATTCACTTGAATAGTGCCAAACCCAATTTTATATAATTTAAGTGTAGGCACTTGATGTTAGTTTGGTACATCTGAAAAATTCCATGAATATCCAGTGATGCATTAACGTATATGCCCGTATGGCACGGTCCTACGGTGGCATGGTTTTATTGATAATTTTTGTCAATCAATGAAAAATTTTGAATATAATTCTGACTTTACCCGTTAATTTATCAGTGCTATGTCATTTTTTATTTAGATTTATGTGATAGTATTCTAAAACACTTGAGTAAACCATTGTGCATTGTTGAGATTTACCTACAGTTCGGGTAAGTGTATTTTACATTTTTATTTACGAAACCAGAGCGCATTCTAGTTAGGATATACTGACAAGCAGCGTTTATAAGCTTGATTTGTGTAATTGCTTTTGCTTCTGCTTCGGAAAATGTAAACAGTCGCACTTAAAGCGAACGCCGGAAACGAAAAATTTTACACAACGGAGAATTTCAGTAGTCGTGTTCGAAGAGCTGTCGGTTCGGTAGACACTTGTATTGCAAACAACAATAACATTAGTGTTTCTTAATCATTTGACGTTTGGCTGTTTTTTATATGTTATGCCAGCATATTGAAATTATTATTAACGCCTCCGATATCTTTCCAAAACTCTCTCACACTTGAGGAATTTTTTATATCTTCAATGCGTGATAAAGATTTATATTCACTTTTAATTTGTAAGCGTGTTTTCTTTCGTTTGTTAACAACTAGCTTAACCCAGTGTGCTTCGCTACCCCTCCCCACCCACAAAAAAAAAATATATATATATGGCATTGGAGGTGCAATATAAAATTTGGATTTTGCCATGCACCTCCGCCCGCAGACTGAAAATCAAAAATCAGACTTCACAGCGTCACCCGCCTGAATATTCTGAAGATTCCCTGAAAATTCCATCAAAATCAGCCCAGCCGTTTTGGAGGCCATACGTTACATACATACATACATACACACATCCCGTTTTATATATGTATATAGATAGATAGATTGTGCAACAAAAAGAACAGTATTATTTGTGCCTCCAGCTAGACTATGCTCTGATGCAAACTTTGGAAACCAAGTCAAATAATAGTCCTTGAAGTTATACTTGGTTTTCCAATATGACAAAAAATAAATGAAAAATACTATGCGGAGAAATTTCGGTTGAAAGAATTTAGAACTACAAATGTATATTACAACATAGATATCATTAATATATTCTTTGATAAGAAAATTTCGACACAAATGACGAAATAAAAATGAAAACCTCCTAAAAATTAAATATATTCTTACATCTTCAGATTGCATATCGACATTAATATCATTTCTTATTTTAAGAACATAAGTTTTATCTTTACGTGAAACATTATAAGGTCTTCCATTGTGGAGGGACTCTATATACAGCAGTTTGACGAGACGACCAACGTTTTTGGGGAAATTTTTAAAGTTTTTACGATATCAGCTATTACAAAGAAAATTATTTATTTCTTTTTCCAGCAAAAAATTAAAGGAGTACTTCCTTACGAACCACTTTTAAATTACTTCGAAAGTATCTAATGCATATTATTAGATGGCAAAGAAGTTATTTTTAACCACATATAAAATGGAATTTTAAGTCACTACTTTGTTTTCAACAAACTCCTTACTTTTTTGGCTCAAACCAAATACAAATGTTTTCTATTACATTTAAGGCTTTTCAAGTCAAAAATTGTTATTATTAAATATAAAAATGGAATAAAATAACAAAAACTTAAATTATTTAATCTTTTTTCTTTGCAAACCCTATAAAAGGGATTTTAATAACTGAATAAAAAGCACGTTTTAACTACTGTTGTAAAATGAATTATTTTCTCATCCAAATTTAAAATTTTTATAGCACCAAAAACATGATTTTTATTGAGTTAAAAAAATGTCAAAAGCAAACCACTTCTTTCCAATGACACGTCAATGTAAAATTCATTGGTTTTTTACATAAATTTGATGTGGTTTGATTCAGTAGATGTGGTGCTTTTTCTACTTCTTTTTCCCACGTTTTTTTCTGGGTTAATAAATCGTCACAAACATTCATTGGACACCGAACAGTAATCATCCCCAATTCCTACTAAGTTTACAATACTTATTAATGTAAATACACCGAAAAAATTTTGCTTCATAAGTCCAATGAAACAATTTCATTAAAAGTTTTTCACAAATCTATTGATAATTTCGCAAATCCAATGAAAATTTCATGAATATTGTGAAAGAATTTCATTAGAATTGCTTCGTTATCATTCTGGTTTCGTAAGAATATTTTATTGGATTTATGACAACAATATTTTCTAATTATTAAGAAACCCCTTTATATTTAAGTTATTTCATTATTTTCATGAAATTATTTTATTGTTTTGATGAAGTTATAGCACTGCATTAATTACACTGTTAAATAAATTTTGATGAAGTTTTCAATAAAATATTTTTGACGAAACTGGTTTCATTAATCCAACGAAGAGTGACGGTTGAGTTTTAATAAATTTTTCATTAGATTAATGTCGAAATTCATAGAATTCAGGCCGAAAATTCTTTCAGTGTAGTAAAAGAATAATTGTTATTGGAATAAGAAAAGTTTCCATATTAATTCGAGGCATAACCGCCAATTATTATGTTGCTTAGGCAATATTTTTTTGAAGAAAATCGATTAGTTACGATCACAGATAATCAATTTTCTTCAAAAAATTGAGTTATAAAAATATGCCGCTTAAGGTTTTTTTGGCGGTAATGGCTCCATTGCACAAAAAGTGCCAGAAAAGAAGCGAGAGTGCCACAGTGCCACCTAACATCCAATAGTGCCAAAAAAGGCACAATTGCACCACATTTCCCATCACTGGTTTAAACAATTTTTTTTATTTGAGAACAAAACTAATGTGGATGCATATTTTTTTAGTTTAAGACTTTTTACTCAACCTAGAAACCTCTGCGTTAATAAACATGCTGTGATTATCTAAAAATAATAATCCCAATGTAAGGCACATTTCTTCACATTCTTGAGAAATTAATATAAACAAATTTCTAAAAAATAGAACGAGTATTGTTTTTTATTTCATTTATTAAATAAAAATTTCAAACATAAATGACCACAATTAATTGTATTAAATTTTTGTTTTTGCTTATAATTATATTGAATATATTAAAATATTCCTTGTCATTATGCTTTTTATAATATGCTTCCCAATGAGTTCCAGGACCATTTAAATTATCTGAATTAATAATACCACATTCCTCTGTTAATGACTTTTGAGGTAAGTCATCTCGTATAAAAACACTTCTGAAATATTTGAGTTGACTGCAATATTTATATAAATCCAAGTCCGTCAGTGGTCGATTAGGCAGATTATTTAAGAGTGTTTTGGAGCTGGGATTTAATAAAGACCGTATCCAGATTTGTATGGTTTAAGATATAAACCTTTTCCCATGGCAATTGATTCCATATATCTATTGTGACGAGTAGCTTCAGCTAGTTGTTTCTTTCCATTTTTAATACTATTAACAGCTTTAGCAATAGCTGCTACGTCTATAGCCAAACCTCCAAGTGCGGATAGTGCTGTTAAAATTGGAATTAAAGGAAGAAATCCACCAGTTTTAGGTATAGGTATAACTCTTGGTTTATTAATATTCATCCTCTTCTTCCTTTTAAAATTTAAATTAGCAGCTTTTTTTCAATTTTAACAGCATCTCTTATATTGTGAGGTTTCTCATTTTTTAAAACTTTCAGTGTATTTTTTACAGTTGATGAAAACAGTTTTCGATTACATACTTTTTTCTTTGGTTTTTTCAGCTTACGAGATTTATTTCTCTTTAAACCTAATCCAAATTTTACTTTATTTTTACTTTTAAAAATATTTACATTTATTCTAAATTATTATATCAACCAAAGTATATTTATCTAAAGACATTAATTAATCCAGTAAAGGAGATAAATCTCTTCACGTTTTCGGAAAATGAAAAAATTCTAAGTCCGACTGAGGCAAAACCACATTCTATAATTATATTCGATGATGTTATTTGTGAAAAACAAAATACTATAAGAGATTATTTTTGTATGGGTAGACAAAAACATATTGATTTTTTATCTATGTCAAACATATACAAAAATTCCTAAACATCTAATACGTGACAATGCAAATATGATTATAATATTTAAACAAGATGAGATGAACTTAAGGCATATACATATGTAATGATCATGTTATTGGTGATATGTCATTTAAAGAGTTTACAAAGGTTTGTGGGGAGTGTTGGAAAAATAAATATGGATTTGTAGTTGTAAGCAAGGATGATCCTAAAAATAAAGGTTTTTGGTGAATTTGTACAGATATACAGCAGATTGTAACCAGATGCAGTGTAGAAATAAAGCAGATCGTAACCAGATATAAAACAGATCGTAACCAGATACAAACCAGATATAAACCAGGTCATAACCAGATATAAACCAGATAAAGACCAGATACAGACCAGATACAGATCAGATATAAAGCAGGTTGTAATCAAATACAGGGGAGACATAAAGCAGATCATAACCAGATATAAACCATATAGTAATCAGACCAGATCGTAATCAAATACAAAACATATTAAAATGAATAATAAATTGTTAAAAGATATTTTTCAGACAAGAAAAATATTAAAGGAAAAAAACATAAAATTAAATGAAGTAGATAAACAGAATTGATTAGAAGATTCATTTTAAATGAATATGATAAATGAAAAAATTTATGATTATCAATCGAAAATTTTGTTGAAAGATGAGATGAAATCTACAAAAACGTCTAAACGTAAGTTAAAAATAAAAAAAATAATGATGATGATGATCGACCAGATAATTATCAATCAGAATACAATCAACCTAATGATCATAAAACAGAAACAACACTTACACCACTATCAGATGATAATAGTTTGGATGAAAGTTCTGATAATTATGATGGTGCCGAAGACTACAATCAAGTTATTGAAAATGATAATAATAATAAAACTAAGTCTAGACTTGAAGAAAATATTAAGTTGCTTCTAAATAATAATCATATAGATAAAGTTTATGGTTTCAACATAGACAAAAGAGGAAATTGGCGATATTCAAATAACAAACTATAATTTAATGATGACAACTATTTTCAATTGGGAAGTATAAATTGGAATGTGACACCAGGATTATTTCAATTATTATATCATTCAAAATATTTATATTACACTGAAAAAGATTTAGAGAATTATAGAGAAATCTTAATGACTACAAATGTACACAAACGTCAGTTTCAAGCAGAAGCTCAAATAAAAGGTTCAAATTACGTTGCTTCTTTCATCAGAGGGTGCTGGTCATAATAATCATAAAAACGAAATAATATCTATAATTGAAGAACTTAGAGAAGCTAATATAATTTACTAAATGAGTTTTAAATATGTTTATAAGATTATAGTAATACGCATATATATAATATGAATATTGATAAAAGAGGAATAGTGGATGAGCTACATAAACCAGCAAGAAAAAATTTTAAAAGAAGACGAGTTATTGTTAAAGGAATTGATGATTTATGGCAAGCGGATCTATTTGAGATGGGTAATTATGAAGCAAAGAATAATGGATATCGATATTTATTAACTGTAATAGATACATTTTCAAAGAAAGCATGGGCTGTAGCTGTAAAAAACAAAACTGCTTTAAATGTAACGAATGCTATGAAAAGTATTTTTAATAACAGTAATCGAGACCCAAAAAACTTGCAAACAGATAACGGTAAAGAGTTTTATAATAATCAATTTCAACGGTTAATTGAATCATGTCAAATTAAACACTATTCACCATATGTGACGCGCAAAATACAAAGGGACCTAAGGGTAAAAACCGATTTTGTTCAGGAGAGCCATTTTAAAGATTTAAATACGTGTATTTTTGGTCCACCATCACTGAGCGTGTTGGTATTGGTGTCATTTGAAAGCGACACATCTCGTGACGTCAGGAACGTCTTGGTCAACTTTGAAAACGCGCGTAGGTCGTCCCTACATCTTGTTTTGTGTAGTTGGTTTTTAGTGTTTTCTACCTAGCGCGCTATTTCCATGAGTTTGATATCAATTTTGCTAGCATTTTTTCGAATCCAGGCTTATTTTTTTAAATAATTAATTGTGAATTATAATAAATACTCATTTATAATTCTTTTAAATCGTGAATATCACTCTGTTAGTACGAAAATTTTTTTACATAACCTTAAAATCGTCGACTTCAATTTCATAAAATGCGCATATCTCTAGGGGAAACACTTTTGGGGCATGGGATCGGTCTCATTCGATGTTCAGATATTGTCCACATCAAAACAAAAAAGTTAAAATTGATTTTTTTTACCCTTAGATCCCTTTCTCTATGCACTGTCACATATAGTGTTCTGAAAGCATCAATAGTAGAACGATTTAATAGAACATTAAAAAGCATAATGTGGAAAGAGTTTAGCTACCAAGGATCGTATAAATGGATAAATATGTATAAAGAACTCGTTGATAAATATAATAATATAATTCATAGGTCAATAAAAATTTCGCCTAATGAAGTGAATTCTTCTAATGAAAACTCTCTTTTAGATACCTTTTAAAATAATTTAAAAATTTTTAAAAAACCAAAGTTTAGAGTTGGTGATGATGTTCGAATAAGTAAATATAAACATGTATTTGAAAAAGGTTATACACCAAATTGGACTACAGAAATTTTCAAAGTTAAAACTATAAGAAAGACAAATCCTAAAACATACATTTTAGAAGACTATCAAAAACATGAAATTAAAGGTGGTTTTTTATGAATTTGAGCTGATGAAAACAAAATATTCACAAACATATTTAGTTGAAAAAGTTTTAAAGAGAAAAGGAAGCATGATATCTGTTAAATGGCTTTTCATCAAAACACAATTCTTGGATTAAGGCTAACGATATATCACTATAAAAGAAATCTTATTAACTTAAAACTGATTTATTCATTCATCGAACGTTAAGATGTCGTTAACATTAACGTTAAACGGACATTCTTCATTACTTGTGAAAACTATTTCCCTATTGCGTTTGATAAGGGCTATTTTTGCGGTTTAATAAGTTTCGATACTTATCACACAATACCAAATGTTGATGTTGAAAACAATTTATTTCCTATTGGTGATTATATAATAGAGATTTCTGTGGAATCTTATGAGTTTTCTGATATAGTTGATTTAATTATAGATAAATATCATGATTTGACTAATGAAGGTGATCTTTATATTAATGAAAATTTTAATACGTTTGTAACATCTATAAAAAGTACAATAGACTCCATCTATTTCAATAAAGAACGATCAATTGGATCTTTGCTTGGTTTTAGTAAAAGAGTATTACGACAACAAGTGGAAAATTTTTCAGATAAATTTATGATATAACAAATATTAATACAGTAAGCATTGAATGTAATATTGTGAATGGATCATATATAAATAACGTATCACCACATACTATTCATCAGTTTTCACTTGACGTTAGTCCAGGATATCAAATAACAGAAGGAGCGGCTAATCCAATATATTCACCTATAAATTCGAGAGAAATATCTACACTGGTTTTAAGATCAGGACGGAAACTTAATAAATTTTCGTAGAGAAAAAATATATATTAAATTATATTGAAACCTATTAAAGAATGATTATATTCAACAAAAATAGTTTGTATAAGGATTCACCAATCACTCTATCATCATCTGCAACACAACCTACATCAAGGAGAGTTTCTTCGGGTAAACGAAAGTTGCATAATAAAAAGCTGATATATCAAACAAGCAAACAACAAATAATCGAAAATTTTTACGAAATTTAGGATTTCAACTAAAACATGAAAATGAATAGTTTAATTAATATATTAGACAAACCACAATTATAATTCAATTGTTAAAAAAGAGTATCATGGCTATAATTCATACTTACAATCTTTCAAAAACAATGATGAAATCCGAATATAAATACAAAATCAAGATTTATACGTTTTACCAAGTGAAAGTATGCAGGTTATGAAGGTTATGTAACAAAAGAAGACTTAACAATCTCAGCGAATATACAACTATTGAACAATTGTATGGCTCACCTCTTTAATGAGATTCGATATGAATTAAATGGAATAGAAATTGATCGTACACGACATTTAGGAATTGCATCAGAAATTAAAAACTATGTTTCGTTAAATACATCTGAAAGCAATAACTTGATTAATGCTGGATGGGCTCTAATCAATAGTGACAAAAATCTTAAACTTATTAGCGGTTATTTAAATTTTTGCGTACCATTGAAAAATTTGCTAGTATTTGCTGAAGATTTTAATAAAATAATAGTTAACTCGAAACATGAACTAATCTTGTTAAGAGTAAAAGATGATAAACAAGTTTTTAAATCTAAGATATTAACTGAAAAAGTTAAGTTAATCATTTAAAATATTACATGGAAAGTGCCACATGTTCAACTTGATGATGTTCACAAATTGGAAATGTTTAAAACAATTAATAGCCGGCGGGCACTAAATGTATCTTTTAGGAGTTGGAATATGTATTACTATCCTTCACTGCCAGAAACCACTACTGTACTATGGAATGTTAAGCTTGCCAGTAAAAATGAAAGACCATGTTTCCTGCTTTTAGCGTTTCAAAACAATGATAACAAATATAAAGGTACATATAAACTCTGACGTATATCCGTATGATGATTTAAACTTGAAATTTGATCGAAATCGGTTTGCACTACTGTACGATATGTATCAAAAATTTCAACAAACCTACTATTCACGAGATCCATAACCCCTACTATCACGAGAAGAATTTAAATCATTAGAGCCAATAATTGTCTTAGATGTAACACATCAAAATGAGACTGTTAAAACTGGACCAGTATATATTCGTATTGAATTGAAAACGCTTAAGAATATACCAACCAGAACATCTGCATATTGTTTAATTATACATGTAGAACGTTTGAATATATTCCTCTTACAAATGAAACAAAAAAACTATTGTAAAAATAATATTAAGATAAATAATATATGTTTTTTTTTTAACTGACTTGGTTTTATTTAATTTATGATTTATTTAGGTTAGGTATTGAATATATCAATATTGTGAAATATAAGGAAGCAATATTAATATGTGTTTATCATATCATCTCTAACCGCTTACCAAACGTAAAATAAAATTTATAATTTTTTATTTACTCGTTATATTAAAAGTGGTATATGGTATTTCACTATCAATGTCTATTATCAGTACTACACTTATAAAAGAGAACACAAACCGTTTAAAATTTTATTTTACACTCCCCAACGAAGATATTTAAAAAATTAATATATCCCTTGTAATGTTAAAAGAAAGTAAAGTTTTAGAAACAAGAGTGATTATTAAATGAACGATAATATTGATATAACATCAATAACTACTACTACTACTACTACTACTAGTACAACTACTACTTCTACTACTACTACTACTATATCAACACCGTTCTTTGAAGAAGATGAAAAAGAGGAGGAAAGCTATGAGATAGAGGTTTTAAATGATGCAACTCAGAATGATCAATCTTTTTATAATTATTTTTCGTTAACTACTGATTCCTCCAAGAAAATAAATGAAACTGCTTCATTGTTCACAATAGATGACGTTATATTGGCATTTGGTAAGGAATTAATTGGAAAGGAATCAAATATTGGTGGCATACGGGACTCTAATGAGTCATTTTACCGACATTTTAATCTGAAATATGATAATGTTGATGTACCTTTTCGTTGTACATATGATAGTATATACGAGAAACGATTCCTGAAAATAAGTTGTTATAAATATCGTGAAGTTCATGACGAACGTATAATAAGTAATGGTGAAATTGAAAGAGTTCGAATAACTGATTTTTCACATTAATTAAATAACATAAACATAATTGATGTTAAAAACTATACTCAAACCTATAAAATGATTATCGAATAATGTTTTCATACTAATATATTATCAACCACTAAAGGAAAAACAATATGAATTCATTCGCTTCAGTATTTTTAATAATTCTCATTCAGTTTAACATTGTATTCTATAGTAATCAAAATCCTTATAATCAACAGCAACATGTTAAGGTAGATGGTGAAACTAGCAAATATTTAGACTTTCAAATTAAACATCAAAATGGTTCTGTGAATGTAAGAGTACATTTATCGCTTCAATTGAAAAATTATGAAATTACAACAACAACTATAAAATCAACATTAAGTTTTTATGATCAGATGTACAATGATGCAGGATATGAACACTTTACTATAGTTTTTTTTTTTTTTTTTTTTAAAGAGAAGTAACATTCAGGCAATTAATGCCTACTACTATTACTAGGTGTTACCTTCTTTTAGGAAAGGGATAGTGATAGAGAAGACAGGTGGTGAAGGGAGAGATAGAGGAAAGCTTCATTCTTTTACAACTCTGCTTTTTTTTTGCACGTTTTTGATAATGCAGTATTGCTGCGCCATCTGCTGTCAAATGAGGCGTATTAAATTTTTGAAGCTGTGTTTTGTAGCCATTTTATTGATTATTTTACTTCGCCGACGATTCTGCTACACAACGAAGGAGGGCGCTCTGATGTTACATTAGGACTAATATCTGCTGAAGTCGGTATAGTTCAGTGACCAGTGATTATGCCTTCATCACTTGAACTTTCCTACAACAACTGATACAAAGGGACACTAATAATCAGAAAAAATGCGTGGTGTTGTTATTCAATGACTTGGATACAGGGATTGAACCCAGGACCTTCGGTTTTGTAGTCAACGTGCTAACTACTTCAGCCAACGCCACCCTCGAATTATTGAAAGTTCTGTGGTATTCTATCGATACTTCAACTTAATGAAAATTTAGAAATAAGACGGCGATGTAGATATTATAGTAACTATGGTTATTGCAAACTCATTATTTGAAGGTTAGCCGCGAATAACGTTTTAAGTGACAAAATAATAATTTTGCAGGAGAGCCACAAAACGTATTTTAAGGCAAGATAGTTTTCTTCGTTTAAATTTTTTTAGCGTATCGAAAATAATGATAGCTAGCATTATCTTTTCTTTTTGTATCTCTGCTACATTTATCAATTATTTTCGACAATTTTGTTTGCATGATTTATAAGTTACTTACAAAGTTTTCCACTGACTGACTGATTGTAATTGTATTTTGGCGGCGATCAGATGCATAATTTTGGATGGTTTCATGTTTGAACAACGCAAGAGAGTTATGTTAATGGTAATCTGTGAAAAAACGGGTTTTCTTAAAATTGTCTTTTACAACGTTATTCGCGGCATTCAATCATATTTGGAGCATAAAAAGAAGATGAAAATACATAAAAATAAATTTGGTGAACATTATGAGGATTGTGGTTGGTCTAAAGAAACTACTAGATGTGGACCTGATACTTGTCGCTGTGTGTACTATAAAGAAAAAAAAAAATGAAGATGCAAGAAGAAGCAAGAAAAATAATAAATTTCTATAGTTTATATAAATGTAAAAATGTTATCTTTTATAAAGTTTAATAATACATAATACACATATTTTTTATTTGTCTGAGATTTATTTGTAAAATAAAATTTAGAATAAGAATTATATAAAAAGACTATAAATTTTTTTACTAAAGTTTTAATGGTTTTATTTCATTGACAAGGGTAAATATTTTAATTACACTCATATATTCAGCATTTCGATATCGAACCTGTGCCAGAATTAATATGGTTGTTTTTTTGTTTTTTAATCCCATCGATTTAATATTTCCTCTTATCAGAAAAAAATACAAAATTATGATCTATGCTAGCTCAAATCGTGTATGTGTTCTTATCATTTAACTTGTACATTCCCATCCAGGGCTGGAAAAATCCTATTATAAATAAATGCTCATAAAATATATGAAACAAGAAACATAATTTAAATGCATGATATTCCCATCCAGGCATGAGCAGACTTTTGTACTGAAAAGGTTTTTTTTTTCATATATATATTTATTTATTGTATCTTCAAAAATGAACTAACAATAAGTAATCAAATCTTAAATCTAAATATAATTATTAGGCCCGACCAGTATCGGACATAGGCTTAGTGATAGTTATAAATAATACATAAGTAGTGATAATCAAAAAGGAAAAAAAAGAAGTATTTTTAAGCAGTCCCATCTGGAGTGCTGAGTATAAGAGCCCTTGTGTCCCTCTTTTTTAGGCGGATGTGTCCAGTAAAGCTCAAAATATTACGGGCAAACGGATTAAGATGTGACTCGAGTTTTGTTAAATATTTGCCTGCGTATTTTGCAATTTCTTCACTCACTAGTGGCATATTTAAATCAAGATGTATATTTGAATTTTTAATGTACCATGGAGCCGATATTATCAAACGTAAAATTTTGTTTTGCCTTCGTTGGATTTTCTCAATATTTGAAGCTGAAGCAGTGCCCCATAGCTGAATTCCATAGCACCATATTGGCTTCAAAAGCGACTTGTCAAAAGTTTGCAGTCTAGGCTGAGTGTTGAATTTCTGCCAATTAACCAATATATTTGAGTTAATTTAAGTTTCATTTGGGTTAACTTAGAGTCAAAGTAGTAGGGAACTGTTCCTCCGGGCGCCGATTAAAATTGTGAAATTTGGGTAATTAAAATTTGAAATTTGAGAATTTCAGTACAAAATTTTAAAATTTGGGTAATTAAAATTTTAAAATTTTAAAATTCTTGGAAATTTGTGAAATTTGATACCTTACGAGGGTGGATCAATAAGTCCGTCCAACTTTTTGTTTACATAAGGAATTTTTTGTTTACATAAGGAGTTTTGTTTACATTAACTTTGTGTGAACGGGTGATTTTTTTTTGAGGTTACCTTAATATAGAAAGGGCCTAACTCATTATTTTTTTTTGTGGGGTGGATTAAGGGGTTTCATAAGATTAAGATTTCATAAGTATATATGCCGACGGGAAAATCATGAAATGATTTTTCCTAATACTAATGGGGGGGGGGGGGGTGAAATTGTGAAAATTAATTTTTCCTAATGCCTACGGCAATATATGAATATTTTTCCTAATGCCTACGGCAATACATGATTATTTTTCCTAATGCCTACGGCAATATATGAATATTTTTTCCTAATGCCTACGGCAATATATGAATATTTTTCCTAATGCCTACGGCAATATATGAATATTTTTCCTAATGCCTACGGCAATACATGATTATTATTTTTTTCAAATGCCGACGGCAAAACATGATTATTATTTTTTTCAAATGCCGACGGCAAAACATAATTATTTTTTTCTAATACCAAAGGGAAAATTGCCAGTGTTGCCAGACTGTAGAAATTTGTTATCGTAATACTATATCAGTAATATCAGTGAAAATATTTATTTATGTGTTCACATGTATGTGAACACCCATACTTGTGTTCACATGTATGTGAACACCCATACTTGTGTGTGGGGGGTCCAGCTTGATAGTCGCGGGTAATTTAATATTTTGTGTATTTGTTTAAGAAATATGTATGTGTGTGTATATGTATGTATGTATGTATGTGTACATGTATGTATATGTATGTGTGCATGTATGAATGTGCGATCGTGGGTACTTGTGCGTGGAATATTTTGTAGAATACATATATATTTTGCAACGTAATCATTTTCTTTGTCTACGATTATTTTAAAGCAGCAAACTAAGTACAGTCAGCAGCAGAGAAACAAAAACCAAGCATTTGCAAGTAAGCAAAAAAGTTAATTTCTCCTTCTCCCCACTTCCTTCTCTTTCCTTTATGTAGTTTGTATTTGAAATAAGAAAACACTTGTATATTATTTTATTTTCTTTATACATTTATTGTTTAAAATTTTTTTTAAAATTTTATAATGATACACACAGAATAAAGATTGGTTGGAAAATGGTTAGTCCAATAAAATATCATTTGCATAAACTATATTTCAGTTCACGCAATCAATTTTCTGTTAATCCAAAAAAAAATCCATGTTTATTGCCATAAGGGCATAATTGTAATAAAGATATGATTCTGACAATTCTTAAATTGATTGCATCAACCGACCGTATGCTTTTGTCATGACTAATTAACTGATTGGTTAACACAACCGAATAAAATATTATGAATTGGATTTTACTACCAACTTTTGGTATTGGCAACTAAAAAATTGTCGTTCTATATTAAGGTTAAAATAAATACTTATTATCAGTTGCTGCAATTAACTAGAGGTTGAGTTACATATTATAGGTTGAGTTTTTACTCGTAGCAGCAAATTAAAAATTAACTTTTTTGTCTTTCAAAGATATTATGATTTATGAATTCTCAAATGGTTTTTAAAAGTCTGTGCATAAGATAACAGGTTTGTGACTGTTTAAAATATGTGGTTGAAATGCATATAGACATGCTTCACCAAATAAATAAATTTCAATTAAAATAAACTTATGGCAATATGTTAAATAATAAATTTCTTAAATTGTGTTTTTTATTTCCGTTTTTGGCTTATTTTATTTCAGCAAGGAATTCCAATTTTTCTTTCACAGCAACCAATTATGATATTATTTTAGTTATACTAACCATATTTTTGGTAGCAAGAATAACTTTTATTTCAAATTCCATACTGGTAACCAATTTTTTCTGTTGCTGCAACTATTTGGTTAAGGGTTATAATTAAAATATAGGGTACCACAATCAAATTGCATTCTTTATACCAGAAATCTATATAGTTGGTGCAACCGCCAAAATTCGATTGGCAACAAATTCGGTTGTCTCAACGAATCTGTTTTCTCTGTGTACATACATTCATATTTTAAGAAGTGAAAAAGTTTAATTAAAGCAAGACATTTCTTTTGTTAGTAAAATAGCATTTTTTAGTGCGCAAGCACCAAATTTATGATAATTACAATAAAAATATTCGGGATACTTGATTTCCATTTGTTTAAAGTTGATGCAGCCTATATCCTCAACGTTAAAAATTTTTCGACATAAAATTTTTTCCAACCAGCATCTTTTTTCTTCACCTTTTACATAAATTTTAGAACATCTTGCGTTGGCTTTTATAAAATTGCAAACGCTTTGAAATGAAACTGATCCAGCAGTCCAGATTAGGTGATGATAGTTTTTTGTTAGCCACTTTGCTTCTCTTTGCTTTTCTATTGATAAGCATTTGATATCAAATGGGGGTTTTATAATGAAATTGTTATATTCATAATTGTTGAAAACAATTGCTACTTCTTTTGCGATGAAATCATTTGAATTATTTTTGAAACCTTGTACGTCTATGAAAATTATGTTGTTTTCCATATTAGTCAATTCATAAGACTTTTCGCACTTGTCCTTTGATGGGTACATATTCTATTATACGATCATGAATAAGAATGCAGTAAGCTGATGTTTTTGCTCCAATATTAGTTGCTGTTTCAAATTCTATTTTTATATCAATCGGTCCATTATTGAGTGATTCATTCTGATGACTGACATCTACTACAATAATAGGAGCTTTTGTCTTAAACTCTGGTGCAGTTAGAAGCGGTTGAGATTCTTTCATATAGTAGCTTTGTTGGAATCTTAGATACATATCATATAGAATTGCATATCGTTCATTTTTGAACTTTATGTTAAGGTCATCATATGGATATGAGACTGAATTTAAATGTACTTTTAAATTAGTCAAATCACAATGAACAAACTTATTTTCTTGTTGAAAAGCAATCAATACAAAACGAGGGCGTTCTCTATTTGCAGCCAGTTTAACATTCTAAATGTGGCTAGTTCCCATATTTAATTGTGGATTGACATGACAATCCCAACTGCGAAATGCCATAGGTATAGAAGCACCATTGTTAATAATTTTAATCATATTCAATTTGCTAAAGTCAGATAATTGTACATGTGGGATTCTCCATGAGATTAGTGAAATTGTAAGTTTAGCTTTTTTAGTAGAAACACTCGAGCGTACAAGATCTTCATCGTTCTTATTGCGCAAGAGTATCAATTCATGTTTTCCATTTAGTATAACTTTGTTGTAGTCTTCAGCGAATCCTAGAAGCATTTTTAGAGGTACATAGAAATTGAAAAATC
Source organism: Tachina lurida (assembly GCA_944452675.1). Taxonomy (NCBI): domain Eukaryota; kingdom Metazoa; phylum Arthropoda; class Insecta; order Diptera; family Tachinidae; genus Tachina; species Tachina lurida. The sequence goes on from OX101752.1 coordinate 92,613,541, forward strand.
CATTTACAAGAGTGACATCGTCAATTTTGTTCCATCCAGCATTTTGCATCACGTTGCTTTCTGTTGGTGACATAGACACCAAATTTTTTATGGTGCTTGTGGCTCCTAAATATCTTGTATGATCAATTTCAATTCCATTGAGCTCATAGCGAATTTCATCAAATAGATATGCCACAAAGTTGTTTTTTAATATAAAGTTGTCCGATGATGTAGAAGACTTAGAGTTATTATCATCTGCAACAAAACCTTCTACATAAATGTAGCTTTCACTGGGTAGCACGTACAAATCTTGATTTTGTATTGAAATTCTAATTTCATCATTATTGTTGTAAGATTGTAAGTATGGTACATATGTATGATAGTCCTTTTTGATTATATTCTCATCAGACAAGGGCTTATCTAAGACATCTATTATTGAACTCATTTTGTCTTCAATTTAAAATTCAAGGACTTTAGAAAATTTTTATTTGATGTTGTTAATGCTTTTTGTTGTACTGGTCGCTTTAATGTTGATGTTGTTCTTGCTGCTATATTTTTCAATGTATTTGTGTTGTATATTAGCATTATTTAGTTGGCCTTAAATGTATTCGTATTGTAATTTCCTCTCCTCGGAAATTAATTAAATCACCGTGTTGATCAACTACGCGCAGCGCTAGTGAACTTATCTCTCTGGTGTTCACAGGTAAATAGATGAGATTTCTTGGAACCTCATCTATTTTATAGCCTGGAGGCACATTAATCGGAAATTCATGAAGTGTATGCGATTTGGAGCTATTCATATAGGTGTTAATAGCGATACTACTTTCAACTCGCAAGAGATTTACTTTAAAAATATTAACTGGAAGATCTGAATAATAATATTTGTTTGGTGTTAGGATTTTGCTATTGAATCCTAAAAGTTTTCCAATTGTATTTTCCTTATTAAAATATACAGTATCCTTGGAACTATTAACTTTAACTTGCATTGTATTGTTATTGGCTTCAATAAAAATCTTATTTGCTGGACAGAGTAGTTTGTATTGCTCTTCTATAAAATTAACTATATCATTTAGTTCGTAAGATCCAATTGGTATTTCTATTGTATGTTCTCCTATATGAAACATATTGTTGTAGGTGTCTACATTTGGAATACTGTTGTATGAATGAAAATCAGTTAGAGCACACTCATATGCACCATGTAATTCAATAGGAGGAAAGTAACTAGCAGATAATTCTGATGAGTTGGAGCTCAGAGTAAAGGTAGAATTAGTAAAATCGTATCGTGAAGTTGCGTGTCAGCTGACAAAAGCCGTACGATATGCAATGCATGTTACTAGTTATAAAATATGTGGTGGTAGCACTGCTGACGTAGAAATCTACAGAAAACAGATTTTTCTGTAGCGAATGTCAAAAAAGCCGCATTAAAAGCCAGACAAAAAAAATGTGCTGTGCAAATTGTTACATTTTCTATAACTTGTACACAAAGCTGAACGATACGGCAAGCTGTAAAGTAGAACGATACGATTTTACTAATTCTACCTTAAGTGTTATTGACATTATAACAGACTGATTACAATTAAATAAAGTTTAGTAGACAGTATAGTTTATAAGCATAATTTAAATATTTATTTCATTTTCTTATTTTAAAATTAACATTAGTTTCTTAATATTAATGCTATTATTTGTTGATTTAGTTTTTCTTCCATCTATAATATTTCATCTTTACTTATCCAAGAATTGTGTTGATTGGAAAATCCCAGCCATTTAACATATACCTCCTTCCCTTTAATTTTAAGCACCTTTTCAACTAGATATGTATTTGGAAATCTGGTTTTTGAAAGTTCGTTAGTATAGAATCCACCTTTAATAGGATTACCCAGATACAGTGATGCCAACAATTCGGAGGCAAAACGAGCCAACGGAGTAGTCAAAAAGAGCTAAAAAGAGCTAAATCTAAAAATTTGAGATTTTTCCGTTTTAAATCTATGAATGTATTTATTATTCAATTTGTACTTCAAGATTTTTTAACATTAATAAAAATAATAGTAAGAAAAAATAAAAGATCCATTGCTAAAAACGGTGTATGTACTGCAGCATATATAGATTTGAGTGCGCAATTTGCGTTTGTCCTGGAACGCCTGTTGAAAATGATATGTCAGGCTAGGATAGCAAAATATCGTTAAATGGAGCCATAAATTTTTTATGCTTTTGAGTCTCCGAATGGAGTACTAAATGAAAATGTTCCGCTTTTATAATTGAATTGTAATATTTGCACAAAGCCGTAGATGGATCTTTTGTTGGTTTAATCTATTTTTTAAACGGGTATTTGATTCCAAAATTTCCCTATATTTTTGGCAGTAAGAATCCATTTCAATAATTTATCAAAAATTGTCTAATTATTCAGAAACTAACAGACTAAATACATAAATACAACTAACATAGTTGCAAAAATGTAATTGCCTGAAAGACGAAACAATAGGCTAAAAACGGGAAAATTTACTATAAGATGCGAAAAGTGCTAAACGTGCCATTTCCACAATTGAAAAGAGCTGTGTTAGCTCTTTTCTTTAAAAAAGAGCTAAAGGGAAAAATTTCGAGTTAGAAGCAATCAAAAAGAGCTAAATCTAGCTCTAAAATAGCTAAGTTGGCATCGCTGCATACAGTGATGCCAACAATTCAGAAGCAAAACGAGCCGACCGAGTAGTCAAAAAGAGCTAAATTTAAAAATTTGGCGTTTTTCCGTTTTAAATCTATGTATGTATTTATCATTCAATTTGTACTTCAAGATTTTTTAACATTAATAAAAATAATAGTAAGAAAAAATAAAAGATCCATTGCTAAAACCGGTGTATGTACTGCAGCATATATAGATTTGCGTGGGCACTTTGCGTTTGTGTTGGAACGTCTGGTGAAAATGATATGTCAGACTAGGATAGCACAATATCGTTAAATGGAGCCATAAATTTTTTATGTTTTTGAGTCTCCGAATGGAGTACTAAATCAAAATGTTTCGCTTTTATATGGATCTTTTGTTGGTTTAATCTATTTTTTAAACGGGGATTTGATTCCAAAATTTCCCTATATTTTTGGCTGTAAGAATCCATTTTAATAATTTATCAAAAATTGTCTAATTATTCAGAAACGAACACACTAAATACATAAATACATCTAACATATGTATGTAGTTGCAAAAATGTAAATGCCTGAAAGACGAAACAATAGGCTAAAAACGGGAAAATTTACTATAAGATGCGAAAAGTGCTAAACGTGCCATTTCCACAATTGAAAAGAGCTGTGTTAGCTCTTTTCTTTAAAAAAGAGCTAAAGGGAAAAATTTCGAGTTAGAAGCAATCAAAAAGAGCTAAATCTAGCTCCAAAATAGCTAAGTTGGCATCGCTGCCCAGATAGTCTTCTAATATGTATGTTGCAGGATTTGTATTTTGAACTCTTGTAATTGTAAAAATTTCTGTAGTCCAATTTGGAGTATAGCCTTTTTCAAATGTATGCTTATATTTGCTTATGCCTACATGATCTCCTACATTAAATTTTGACATTTTATACATTTTCATATGACTGTATACTGTATTTAGCAGCTTTTCCTCATTTGTTGAGTTGACTTTAATTGGAGGCATTTTAATGGTACGATGAATTTTTCTATTGTAGGTATTAAGTAAATCTTTGTATATATCAATCCACTTATAAGAACCATTATAGCTAAATTCTTTCCACATCATTCCTTTCAGTGTTCTATTAAATCGTTCTACTATTGATGCTTTCATAATGCTATATGTTGAGTAGTGATTAATGTTGTATGTATGCATTAATTTTTCAAAGTGTTTGTTGAAAAATTCTTTACCATCATCTGTTTGTATGTTTTTTGGTATTCGCCCCAATTCAAAAATATTTTCCATTGCGATAGTTGTTTCAAGTGCAGTTTTTGTTTTTAGCGGTACTGCCCATGCAAATTTTGAGAATGTGTCAATTATAGTCAGCAAAAATCGATAAATTCTATTTTCTTAAAATAGTTCCCAATTTCAACTAAATCAGCTTGCCAAAGATCATCTATCCCTTTCATTATAACTCTGCGACGTACAAAATGTTTTCGTGCTTGCTTATGGAGTTCGTTTACTAAATTTCTTTTTGAAGACATTAAGTTGTTTTTAGAGATTTTTTGGAGAGTGTTGTGATCTAGTTGAAGCACTTTCAGCTATTGATACAAACATGTAATTTTCTAATCTATAAATTTTCTCATTAAGCTGTTCAATTTGTTCTTCAAAGGATGTTTTAATTTTTAGAATATCTTTTTCAATTTTATAATTTTCTTCTATATCTAATTTTGTTTCGCGATGTAGATCCTCAATTTGCATTTAAATATTTTCTTGAATTATAGTACTGTCTCTCTTAAAGTATGCTAATAATTTCTCTTCTAGTTTTTCGATTTGAGTTTGCAGAAACAATTTATTGATAACATCGTTTTCCTCCACAGCTTTTGCAACATTTTTGATCCTTTTGTTTTGGACATCAATGTTGTTGTTCGTATCCACAAAGAACCCCAGCAGTTTAGGTGCATTTTTCAAAGAAACTATGTTGCTAGTATCGTTTAAATAATGTCCAAATTTATCAACAGACATGCTTTATATACTTTATTAAAGTTAATGTATTATATTAGCTTCACGTAGTTCTTCAATAATTGATACAATCTCGTTATTGTGATTATTATGACCTGCAGCTTGTGATGCGAGCACTAGTCGAAGTCGATCTACTAGCTCATTTGGATCATCCCAGTATATATAGTTGGGCTTATGGATGTTAAATTCCATCATTCCATCACCTAAGTAGCTACCTTTAGGCTTAGATCCTGCTGATTCAGGTAAATTATCCTGGTTTTTCTCGTCAATAAATTTCTTAATAATATGTTTATATTTATATCCTCTAGTACCCTTAATTTGACCATCAGGTTTATAGTCTCTTCTATATGCATTAGTAGTAATTAAAATATTTTTATAGATTTCGAGTTCAAATTTATCATAATGTTTTGGTATTTTATGAAACATTAGAGAAAATAGTCCAGGTGTTAGAGCCCATATTTGGCCACCAACTTGTATTTTATGTTCACTAAGTGTAAGTTTACTATCACCGAATTTCCATTCATTATTGAAATCTTTATGTGGACCATAGTTTGTATCTAATTCATTTCTTCCTTCCAAGACTGATAAATCAGTATAAGTATCTTCTGTATTGGAAGTTTGTGAGTAAAAATAATCTTCATCATCATCGTCATCATCATCATTTTTAGAATTAGTATCATTAAATAAGGTGGTATTATCAAATATTGTTCCTTCTGCTAGTTTCTTTGCTGTACTTGTCTCTATCTTGAGTGATGGTTTTTCAGACTTTAAACTTGTATTATTTTCAAATTCTGTCTTCATTTTATTTTCTTCTTTAATGGGAATTCTTTTAATTTTCTTAGAACTATTTATGAATTCTTTCAGTGGTCCTGTTATAGGTTTAAATGTATCTCTTAGTTGTTCACGTTTATCTATTTCACCAGTTTTTATACTACGAAGCTTTTTCTTCAAGACATTTCTTGTCAACACCAACTGTTAAAATTTTCTCATCCATGTTTAATAAATAAAAGGTATCAGCTATTAGATCAGGTATCGGCTATTAGATCAGCTTATCAGGAGCTGGTCTGGTTTTCAGATCAGCTTTTCAGGACCTGGTCTGGTTTTCAGATCAGCTTTTCAGGACCTGGTCTGGTTTTCAGATCAGCTTTTCAGGACCTGATCTGGTTTTCAGATCAGGTTATCAGGTATCAAATCAGGTTATTAGGTAGCTGGTCTGGTTTTCAGATCAGCTTATCAGGTATCAGATGAGGTTATAGCAAATAGATGTATCAAGTTTAAGGTTAGATTAATAACTAAAGTAAATGTTTGTGAAGAGTAGTTTATATAGTTATGAAATAGTCAAATTGCTTTCTGTAGCGTCCATCATTTAATTTATTATCTTTGCTAATCACCAAAAATCCATATTTATCCTTCCAACACTCTCGACAAATTTCATGAAACTTTTCATAACTCATATCGCCACCAACATGATCTCTATAAACATGCTTCATATTTGTCTCATCTTGTTTAAACATTATAATAACATTGGCATTGTCTCTTATTAAATGCTTCGGAATTCTAGTATAAGTTTGGCACAAGTAGAATGAATCAACATCCCTATGTCGGTCCATACAAAAATATGTACGTATATTATTCTGCTTTTCACATGCAACATCATCAAATATCATAATTGAATTAGTTTTAGCTTCGTCAGGTAGAATAACTGATTCATTATCTGTATATGTATAATATCCCATTCCTTTAATTGGTGAAATTAGTTTCTTTAGGTAGTCATATTTGGGTTGATATAGAGATTTTGAGTATAAATAGATGTTTTCAAACTTGAGTCCATTAGGACTTTCTAGTAAGCCAATCATAACATTAGTCTTTCCACAATTTGATGGTCCCACTATTAGAGCACGAATAGAATTTGGTAAGAGGGGGCTATGCTTTATTTTTGAACTGATGTTCACTGAATCGTCAATATTACGAACTAAAATATTTTATTTTATGTTGTTTAACTAACTGCATTTTTGTAACTAAATACATTTTATAAATGTTACCTCTAATTATAGAAAAAATTAGATAATATGGTTATACGATATCAGAAAACGTTTAGTCATAAAAACACCTTCGTTGGAGGAGGTATAGTAGATAAAATAATAAACTCTACCTGTTGAGCTTCATCTTCCGGGGTATCAATACTGTGGACCTGGAACAAAACTACAAAAACGTTTAAATCGAGGTGACAAAGGTATTAATTTATTGGACTCTGCTTGTAAAAATCACGATAATGCGTATTCAAAAAATAAGGATTTAAGTACTAGACATAAAGCTGATAAAATACTTGAAAATTCAGCTTGGAATCGAGTTTTAGCAAAAGACAGTAGTCTTGCAGAAAAATCATTTGCCTATATGGTTACTAACGCAATGAAAACCAAAACTAAATTTGGTATGGGTGTGGAGAAAAAGAAAAATGCTAAAAAGAACAAGCCAAATGATAAAAAACTATTTAGAACATCAATTAGAGCTGCAACAAAAATACTAAAGAAGGAAAAACCATTAGATATTAACTCAGCTATTAAAATTGCACGAAAAACTATTAACAAATCATTAAAAGGAAGAAAGTCTCAAATTGTAGTTCCACGTGTAATACGTGTTCCAAAAATCGGTGGTTTTTTACCTCTAATACCGATTTTAACTGCTCTGGGTGCAATTGGTAGTCTAACAACTGGTGGTGCTGCCATAGCTAAAGCTGTAAATGCAACAAAGAATGCAAAAATTCAACTTGATGAAGCAACTAGACATAATAAAGCGATGGAATCTATAGCAGTGGGAAAAGGACTTTACTTAAAACCATATAAAAAAGGTTATGGTTTAGTTCACAAAGAGGAATCAAAAAACTCTTAAAGATGCTGCCCAACAGACCACTATCTGATGTGGACCTAAACTGTTTCTCTATAAAAATTCCATATTTTAGAGGAGTTTTCATGTTGAATACTCTACCAAAACGAACAAAGAAAATTGAATGTGGAATAATCAACTTAGATGTATCAACAGGGCCTGGTACACATTGGGTAGCATACTATAAAAACAACAATGAAAAAGAATATTTCGACAGCTTTGGAAACTTACAACCTCCTTGGGAAGTAGTCAAATATCTTGGTGCAAATATAAAATACAACTATAATCAGCATCAGAATTTCAATACATTTACCTGTGGACATTCATGTCTTAAATTTCTTTATGAAATAACTGAAAATATTAAATAAAACACAAACATTTATATTTTACAAAACTCTTTAATGACTTTTTATTCATAATTTAAAATACATAATTAATATATTATTGCCAAACAGGAAATTGGGAATTTTGAATTAGAAATTCACTCAGCTCACTCTCGACAATTAGGTTTTCTTCACCTTCTCTACTTAGGCAATATGATCCGCTCGAAAGATCTTTGATATCGTCATCAGTTAAAATATTATATCGTTTCGGCAGGAACATTATGTGTTTATTCATTTCAACTTTTAGGGTTGGTCCATATTTAGTTGTTACACGTAACACATTTCTAATAGTATATTTCGTTGAAGAATCAAGCTCCTTTACGTGGATTAAAGTTTTGTTATTTAGAGCATTAAATTTTGCAATAAGATTTGTTGTGGAGTCCATTTTTTTATTTTTTATATTTTATTTAGATACTTCTTGTCACTCTGAATGTTTAACTGGAAATGATCTTAAAAGTAGCGATGATGACTTCAAAAAGGCTAATCGAAAATAATTGTGGTGAAATAGTGAATAAGTGGAGGATAGTGATAGACAGAAAGAGATAGTTATAGAGAGAAAAGGTTTTGAGAGAGAGATAGAGTGCTAAAAATAAATATGGAATAAAGAGAAAAGGGTTAGAGAGAGATAGAGTGCTAAAAATAAATATGGAATAAAGAGAAAAGGGTTAGAGAGAGATAGAGTGCTAAAAATAAATATGGAATAGAGAGAAAAGGGTTAGAGAGAGATAGACTGCTAAAAAGAAATATGACATAGAGATGATAGTATAGATATTTTAAAGAAAATCTAGATATTTTAAAAATTTACAGAACAAATTAGTCCTAAAGGAACCTTCCAACATTCATCATCATTCATTCATCATCAAATAAAATGCGCCAAATTAGACGTACTCTTAATCAATTTATAAGAGATTTTGAAAGCTTCAGGCTTTTTGATCATTGGGAGATGATAAGATGTTTCCAAAATATGCTGGATGAGAACGAAGAGTATGGTGTCATGGAAGATGAAGACAACACTGAAGGACACTTCCCAAGCTGTCCTTGGTATCATCCTGAGTGTGAGGAGGGACCTGATACTTGCAGATGTACCATATATTTTTTACGAAAAAATATACTAGAACATCTAATAATTGGTTATTACGAAATATTTCCATCATTATAAATAAAATAAATAAAAATTAAATAAAATTGTATAAATAAAAATGAAATAAAATTGAATTATAAAAATATTCCTTGATTAGTATTATTTTTTTCTAAAGGAAAACTAGGAATCATCTGTTCGAATATAAAATAACAGAAACTTGTATGTAGTGAAAAATATAAGGATTTATCCGATTATCTAAATTATTTCTCTTTATGAAAATATCTAATGGAATTTCATAATATTGTGAAATTCAATTTCTCTTGTGCAGAAAAGAAAACAAGACTGTGCATGTTTAAGTGACCTGAAAACAAGACTGTGCATGTTTAAACGACATGAAAACAAGAATTTGTAAATAAGCAAAAACACAAATTTTTTTTGATCCAACGAAGTAAAGCCAATAAAGAAATAAAAAACCACTCACATTTTCCATTCTTTTTTCAATAGTTTATTTACAATAACTTTTCTTAATAAATAGGATTTAAATACAATAATATTTCTTATACTTTTTTTACATTCATTTTAATAACAATAAAAGAATTTTTCTTAATAAATAAGATTTTATATACATCAATTTTTCTGATTAAATAGGATATAAATACAATATTTTTTCTTATTAACTAAGATTTTATATACAACAATTTTTCTTAATAAATAGGATACAAATACAATATTTTTTCTTAATAAATAGGATTTTATATACAATTTAAAAATTAACTAATTAACTAAGATTTTCTTGCATTTTAGCAATCTCATCTAGCAACATGTCAAGTTCGTATTCAGGGTTAGTTTCCTTAATACGAAAATGATACCATGCATAAGTGTTTATATTATTTGATCTAATTTTTCTCTTATCATCTCCATAGCTTAATACTACCTTATTTAATTCGCTAGTATATAATTGATGTAGCTTAGATTTAAATGTTAACATACTATCATATACATTAATCTTATTAAATAGGCAATTCTTATATGTAGCTAAACTATATTTATCTAATATGGCTCTCTTTACCCCCTTCGATTTTTTAATATCATCTTGGTTTTCTACGCTAAATGAATACATTTTTGAGCGCAGCCCAACAAACTCTGTCATTATCTTACCGCAATTTTCATCCTTCATCATACCAATTACTTTTTTATTTACTATTGGCAAATTATAAATATTGTCTGTAGGATAGTCCGATGTGTCAAATTGGTCATGTATGTCATTTTTTATGTCAGCGTAAAAGTCGTCAGTCTTTATTGAATATATAAAAGAGTCCGTATCCATATAGTTTAATGAGAGGTTTGTCTTAAACTTAGGTTGCATGTACCCGTAATGGAAATTATACATTTTCCATTTGGACAGCTCGAGTACACAAAATCCTAAGTAAATTGGTTTATTGTAGCAGGTTTTGACTCTAGTCATTTCCATTGCTACAAGATCTTCGGAAAATATAGATAAACTATGAAAATTTGGTTTTTATATCCAATCTTGGGCACCTAAATGATTGCAATTCGTCCTCTCCCAATTATTATAAATTTTAACATCTCTCCTCTTATCCACATTTTCCATGGTTTTACCATACACTGCATTATTAAGTAGTTTGAAAAAATTTTTTTCAAAAGCATTTTTAGCAGTGGCTCTATGTCTGGTATTTAGGTCAATATAGCCTTTTAACCATGGAGATTGTTTAAATGCTAGAATACGATGAGTTTTCTTTAAAACTAAGCCATATTCTAAGCACTGTTTGAGAACTCTAAAGTGTATCACATATGATTGCTTTGTAGAGAAATCGGTTATCAACTTGCTATACTTCGCTTGCATAGGTTTCTTATTTTCAGCGCAAAAAGGAAGATCATTATGCAAGTCATGTAAATGAGAGGGATAATCTAACGTAACCTCATATACATAACCGTCTGTGCCATTATCAGCTATGCTGTTTGGATCCAGATTCAACTCGTCTTGTGATAACCATCTGAACCCACCATGAGGAAGATATTCCGACATCGCCCATCCATACAAATTGTTAGCGTCTAAATAGACGAGAAATTCTGAGGGCTTTTCTTTGTCGAAATCTTGCAAATATTTATTATTTGCTTTCGAATATCTTTGACTACACTGTACTATCCCCCCACGTATACCTTTTTTCATAAAATTGTACATGTCTATGTCTGTCAATAATTCTAATTCAATTTTTGTATATTTGAGCATTGCATCCCAGGAAAGGCCAGGTGCTGTATAATACTGCTGTATAATACTGGCAAGGATCGAGCTCATAAATACCCTTACAAACTTTTCTAAAGTTCTCGAAAATATCTGTCAGTAAGAGGACGTCTGTTTTTAAGTAAAGTTCCATGTAATCTTTCATTGTTTCACAACCAAAAGTATTCCATACCTCTACAGCATGTGAGTATTCCTCTAAAGAACACTCTTTATTATTCAACTTATTAAAAAAATCACTGCGTGAAGGCAGCTGGCATTCATCTAATTTTTCGAATGAATTTAGGTACTCATATGGGAAAATACCTTTTTTCTTAATAAGCTGAAATTCTTTTTCTGATTGAAATAAGGACCTTATAGTGCTGAAATCATTATCCGACAAATTGCAGGCTAATGATTCCAAACTCTCAGCCATAAAGCGTATAGTATCAAGAAATCTTATTTCAAGCTTATGGCCATCACTCATTTCTGTGAATTGGGAGAGAGATATATAAAGTTCCTTATTGAGAGGGAGTACTTTCAGTTGCAATGAAATTTCACCTAATTCTTTAATAAAAAGATGGGAGTCATAATTTGAATAATTGTGGAAGTAAACTGGTATAAATTTGGGAATTTGGTAATTTAAATTACAGTTGTTGTGGGCTGCACCTCTAAATTTACCACTGATGTGGCAATGATCTCTAACGCGATCTTTGCCTAGAAATTTTTGGCAAATATGGCAATTCACCGCACTATAAAAATTATAAGTATCCGAAGGGGATAAATTATCCATTTGTCTATTGTTAACTAAGTGGTTATTATAAATTTCTTCACAATCCTTAATTAAATATGCTACAAATTTTTTTGAAGCATCTTCCCCCGTATATATCCTAAACTTATCTAAATTATTACTATGCATACACTTAATATAATAACTAAAGGCACAAGGTGTGTGCCTTTTTATTAAATTTGTTTTACTACTTACACTATCACTTATATCCTCTAAGATGTATTCGAAGTCCGCGTAAACAACAAAAGGGACATCCATTTTTCGTTGATGTCCCTTAAAGCTAAGAATAGCATCCGGACCTGATGGCATAGTTGTGACGATCTTTCCACATTCCTCCTTATGTGTACTCATGATGGTCTCCGTATGAGTATATTGGAGACAGCTATTGCAGATGTGTAACTTAGTTCTGTGTTTTGTAGTCTGATTTGTCAAAAGTCTGTGAATAATAAAAAATAAAATAAAAGTTTATAAGTAAAATGTATCTATTATAAAATATATAAAACAAGTATATGTATCATTAAATTAAAGTGCAGTATAATTTTTTAACTTACTTTGATATGTTCTTTATCAATATGTAGTGATGAACTTCACCATTTTCCAAAAGCAACAAGTTTACATGGTTAATTTTCTCGTCCTTGGTGAGATAATAAGGACCAATAATCTGATTGGCCCCCTCATCATAGCCAAATACATTAACACTTATTGCTGGATTGTTCACCTCAAATTAAATTTTTAAAATTTAACGCTACACCATTTCGCGTAACAATCGTCTCTGCAGCAATGTCTTGAATATTATAAGAACTGCAACGTTCTTGATTGTATTGGGTAATATCCATGGCAGCAATCATACACCACTTGAAGCAAAATTCATCATTATTTTGTATATTGATGCAAGCAAATCTTCTTGCTAATTTTTGAGGTGTGGATATCCAGTTTGATCCTTTGACGAGCGAAGATTTGTTGATGTTGATTTCTGCTCGGACTATGCGTGACAAAGTCCAACCAGAATCTCGCTCTTCAAATTCGGACATTTTGGTTGAAATCTCGGCAACCTGCTTACGGAATAACTCTTCAATGCTATCTGCCTTCGTCAGCAAACTCATTTTGGCTACATGTGATATTATGCACAACTCCAATTCTTCTCCAACAATTTTTATATACTCCGCCACAATACTCACATGAAATTTAATTATTGAATGCTTACTTAAATTCACTTGAAGTCTCTCCATGAAAACATTTTTATTTTCTTCAACAAATTCTTCCAACAGAAGTTGATCTTTTTTGTTTAAAATTGCATAAGTGGCAATATGGTTTTTGAATGCTTTCGATATTTTATAATATCGCACATTCGCTTCTACTTCATCTGTTTTAGCATGCGAAGTATTCATTGGAGTTGGCAGAGTTTTTTCTCTTCTTTCTTCTACTTCTCCATCACTTTCCGGTAAGCTTATGTCCATAGCATCGTCGAATAAAGTACCTCCAAGGATACCCACACCCTGTTGTTGAGCTTGTTGTTGATGATCTTGTTGTTGATGCTGGTGCTCTTGTTGATGATAATTAAAAGGCTGCCATTGCATCACATTGGGATTATAATTGTATCCCAAAAACTGATTATTTCATGGCATACCGTATTGTTGAAAATTTAATGGTAACTGATATTGAGGATACTGAAGAGAAGGATATTGTTGATGAATGAATGATGATGATGAAGTTTGGTGATTTTGAAGAGATGTCTCCGGTAGCTCTTGATTTATGCCCCGGCTTACGACCACTTGATCCTGCACACTATTGTTTTTAACATGCTCCAAAAAGGACTTTTGGTATTTGTATACCTTATTACATGTATTACACTGATAACCTGATGAACTCATTTTTAATTATTTTATTATTATTTCACTTTAACACAATTGCTGATGATACTTCTTGTAAATACAATAACGTACTGATGTGTTGGTTAGAAATGTTGGCGTAATTATACTAAAATTAGAAGCAGTATCCTTGCAGCATTCAAAAATTTTGCTTTTTGTTTCTCTGCTGCTGACTGTACTTAGTTTGCTGCTTTAAAATAATCGTAGACAAAGAAAATGACTACCTTGCAAAATATATATGTATTCTACAAAATATTCCACGCACAAGTATCCACGATCGCACATTCATACACACATACATACATACATACACATACATACATACATACATCCATACATACATACACATACATACATATTTTTTAAACAAATACACAAAATATTAAATTACCCGCGACTATCAAGCTGGACCCCCCACACACAAGTATGGGTGTTCACATACATGTGAACACATGTATGGGTGTTCACATACATGTGAACACATAAATAAATATTTTCACTGATATTACTGATATATTATTACGATAACAAATTTCTACAGTCTGGCAACACTGGCAATTTTCCCTTTGGTATTAGAAAAAAATAATTATGTTTTGCCGTCGGCATTTGAAAAAAATAATAATCATGTTTTGCCGTCGGCATTTGAAAAAAATAATAATCATGTATTGCCGTAGGCATTAGGAAAAATATTCATATATTGCCGTAGGCATTAGGAAAAATATTCATATATTGCCGTAGGCATTAGGAAAAAATATTCATATATTGCCGTAGGCATTAGGAAAAATAATCATGTATTGCCGTAGGCATTAGGAAAAATATTCATATATTGCCGTAGGCATTAGGAAAAATTAATTTTCACAATTTCACCCCCCCCATTAGTATTAGGAAAAATCATTTCATGATTTTCCCGTCGGCATATATACTTATGAAATCTTAATCTTATGAAACCCCTTAATCCACCCCACAAAAAAAAATAATGAGTTAGGCCCTTTCTATATTAAGGTAACCTCAAAAAAAAATCACCCGTTCACACAAAGTTAATGTAAACAAAACTCCTTATGTAAACAAAAAATTCCTTATGTAAACAAAAAGTTGGACGGACTTATTGATCCACCCTCGTAAGGTATCAAATTTCACAAATTTCCAAGAATTTTAAAATTTTAATTACCCAAATTTTAAAATTTTGTACTGAAATTCTCAAATTTCAAATTTTAATTACCCAAATTTCACAATTTTAATCGGCGCCCGGAGGAACAGTTCCCTACTACTAGTCAATATGATATTTCCATGTAAGCCTTCGATCAAGATGTATGCCAAGGTATTTCACTTGAGAATGTTGAGGAATATTTTGATTGTTGATTCGAATGGGGGAACAGGTATCTTTTCTTAGGGTAAACGTTATATGATTACACTTTTGTTCATTTACTTTAATTCTCCATAAGTTCAACCATATTTCAAGCTGAGTAATGTGTGCTTGGAGATTGCGGGATGCCTCATCAGGGTTTTTGTGAATACTCAAACAGGCTGTATCATCGGCAAATGTAGAAGTGTGGATGTTATTGCTCACAGGCATATCACAAGTATATATTAGATACAATACTGTCCACAGAATACTACCCTGTGGCACATCAGAAGATATAGATTCGGGCACACTCATGAAGTCTCCTTCCACAACAGTAAACTTCCTATCAACAATATAACTTTCCAAAAGCTTTTGTATGTTTATTGGTAGGTATGTCTTCAATTTTAAAACTAGGCCTTCGTGCCATACTTTATCAAATGCCTGAGAAACATCAATAAAAAGGGCAGAACAATACTTTTTTTCTTCAAATGTCCTCCTTACAACTTGGACCAATCTATGCAATTGCTCAATAGTGCTATGCTGACTTCTAAAGCCAAATTGATGGTCCGGGATGCACCCACTATCAGCTAAAATTGTGCAGAATTTAGTCAAAAGCAGCGTTTTGAAAAGCTTTGAAATTGTTGAAAGTAAGCTTATAGGCCTATATGACTCAGCCTTGGTAAGATCTTTGCCTGGCTTTGGAATCATTTCAATCTTGGCAAGTTTCCAGTTATGTGGAAAATACTGCATTCGTAAAATGGCATTAAAAATAAATAGCAAAATTCTTATTGCAATATGAGGCAAGCTCATCAGCATCTTGTTACTAATGCCATCAATACCTGGAGCTTTCTTCGGTTCGAGTTCAGCAACTATTTTTTGTAGTTCACGCATCTTAAACCTTAAGGGACGAGGGGGTAGATATACTACACTCGGTAATCCGGCAGCACCCGTACATGAATTGGGAGTGAATACAGATTTTAAATGCTCAGAAAATAAGTTCCCTTTCTCACTATAGCTTCTTGCATAGCCTCCGGTTGAAGTACGCAGTGGTGATTTGAGATCAACAGGTCTTTTAAAATTTCTAGTAGCGCGCCGTAAAGAGTAATTAGATGTTGACGTTACATCAAGACCTTCTAAATACTTTTCCAGTAATGCAGTCTTTTCCGTCGATAGCAGCTCTTTGAGTCATTTAGTACATTGTTTAAGTCTGATTTTATTTAGGGGTGATCAGTGTTGTTGCCATTCTCTTCTAGCTCTCCTTTTTTCACATACAAGACGTTCAATTTCCGTAGAATAAATTCTATTAAAGCCAGTCTGTGGATAGGAAGTAGTGGCATGTTCAGCAGCCTGTTTAATATATTCGTTAAGATTGGCAATATTAAATTCAATATCATCAGGTGATCTTAGCTGAATGTTTTCTACGCAGTGACTACTAATATATTTTTGGAATCCTAGCCAGTTGACCCTATTAATCGTTTTCGCATATGAGTTAGTTAAATCACTCCTTAGTGGGTTGAAGATTGTAACTATTGTGGGAGAGTGATCGGAAGACAGATCTAGAGAGCCCTTTACGTGAATTAAGTCACTATGGATATTTTTCGTGACGCCAAAATCTATAACATCTGGAATTTTTCTTACGTCAGTAGGCCAGTAAGTAGGCTCCCCACTCGAAATGACATCTAAGCCCATTTTTGAAATTGTATTAAACAACGCTCTACCTCTAGGTGTAACAAGATGCGAGCCCCAGTACGTATGTTTTGCACTGTAGTCACCAGCTGCCACGAAACAAGATCCAAGCGATTTGTAGAACTTCTCATACTGATTTTCGGTAATTGAAAATCTGGAAGGTGAGTAAATTGATGATATCACGAAATTCGCACAAAAATTTTCTACGAAAATATTCGTAGCTTGCATATATTCTTCACTAACGTTCTCAAGGATATAGTGCTTGAGTCTGGACTTAATTACAATTGCTGATCCACCGCATGCTCTCCCTCTCGGGTCCTTTGAATCATATAGAGTGTAACGATTTATTTTAAAGCAGCTTCTCGAAGTCAAGTGAGTCTCAGAGACCAACATTATATCAATATTTTTTTCCGCGAGGAAGTGCTCAAGTTCATTTTTATGTTGGCGAATTCCGTTTGCGTTCCAGAAACATAGTTTTAACGTGTTCATGGTTTGTTGACTAATGCTTGAAGCAGATTATTCTGCATTCTCAGCATTTCTTGCATCATGCTAGTCATATTTGTTGTAAAGTTGTTTATAGTTAGCACCAGATTCTCAATAGTAGCTTCAAGACGACTAAAGTTAAGGCTAGAATTTGCATTCGTTGAATTACTTGGCGGTGGAACATTTTGTGTGGGAATAAAACTAGTTTTAGCAGCATCGGCATACGATACACGTGAAGTAACTATTTGGGTAGTTTGAGGAAGAGTGGTGGAGTAAGCATTTGCTGATTGAACTGGAGCTAATTTAGATTTTTGACCCATAGCCTGTTTAACGAAAGAATATACAGGGCATCCTCTGTAGTTAGCGGTGTGATTACCTCTACAATTCACCGATAAAAAAGATGTATTTTGTGATTTATTTGTACATTTTTTATATAAAATAACTTGATTTCCAAGCACTTCATCACTTTGTATTACTAGTTCCATAATTTTGAAATATTTATTTACAAAATATAAAATAATTTCCATTTTAGAGCGCATTGTAAAGTTTCATAGTTTTTCATACAAACAAAAACAGTTGTACAATTTGTCAAATAAGTGTTATAAAAAGCAGAAAAAAATACAACAACAAACACACGCATTTCTGCAGGAGATCTATTTTATTTTGAGCAAAGTTATTAGACAGTCTGTGAGTTAAAACCTGAATTTAACAAACTTGCAGTGTGAATGCAAAATCAGCTGTTTATGGTTTTAACGTTAAAACCATGTTTTAACTTGCAGTGTGAAAACACTATAATACAAAAATAAAATCTTCAATTTTTGGCGTAAAAACGAGCCTGCCGGCTTTTTTCGTCACAATTATTCCCCTCCTCGGCTACTAGGCACTAAATTTGTCCACTCGGATGACTTCACCTTTGGCAATCATTATTCGGTAGGTGATGGTAGCCACTGTTGCCCAGAACCATCTGTCTTCTTTGCCGCTTCAATAATATTTCTTAGCTCTTCTTGGCTGTCGCTGCTGCTGTTCTTAATGTGTCCTGTTGTGGTGCCTCACTCATACGGAAATATGTGGGGTGTGCCCTTGATGGCTAGGGTGGGTTGGTAGCCCTTCTACCTCGTTTGCTGGTGGAGGAGACTTCATCGCCCAGGAATATTGTTCGTCATCCCTTGGCGTTTTCTTCCCCCATTCGTTTTCGAAATTTGATTCGGGTGGCCTCGCAATACTGGTCTTCACAAATTTTTTTTCTTTTTAATTCTTGTCTATAAGTAGTGGATTATAAAAACAGTCACATTTTTTTAATACATATATTTGTTTATTGTATCTTCAAATACGAACTAACAATAAGTATTCAAATCTTAAATCTAAATATAATTAATTAGGCCCGACAAGTGTCGAACATAAACTAAGTGATAGTTATTAATAATACATAAGTCGTGATAAGCAAAAACAAAAGTATTTTCAAGCACTCTCTCCTGAAGTGATGTGTGAGCCCTTGTGTCACTCTTTTTTAAGCGGATGTGTCCAGTAAAGTTCAAAATATTACGTGCAAGTGGATTAGTATGTGACTCGAGTTTTGTTAAATATTTGCCTGCGTATTTTGCAATTTCTTCAGTCACTAGTGGCATATTTAAATCACGATGTATATTTGAATTTATTATATACCATGGAACCGATGTTATTAACCGCAAAATTTTGTTTTGCCTTCGTTGGATTCTCTCAACATTGGAAGCAGAAGCAGTTCACCATAGTTGAATTCCATAGCACCATATAGGTTCCAAAAGCGACTTGTATATCAAAAGCTTGCAATCTAGACTCAGGGATGAATTTCTACCAATCAGCCAATGTACCTGAGTTAATTTAAGTTTCATTTGTGTTAGCTTAAAGTCAATGTGGTGTTTCCATGTAAGCCTTCTATCAAGGTGTATTCCAAGGTTTTTCACATGTGAATGTTAAGGAACAATTTGATAATTGATTCTAATGGGGGAACAAGTATCTTTTCGTAGGGTAAATGTTACCTGAGCACACTTCTGTTCCTTTAGCTTTATTTGCCATAAGCTTAACCATAGTTCTAGCTGGGTAATGTATTGCTGAAGTTATCGGGAAGCCTCTTGAGGGTTTTCGTGCATACTAAGGCAGGCTGTATCATCGGCAAATGTAGATGTAAGAATATTACTGCTCAATGGCATATCACAAGTATAAATCCGGTGGCACACCGGATGAGATTATTTCAGGCGTACTCATAAAATCTCCTTCCACAACGCTGAACTTGCGGGAAATAATTTAATTTTTAGAATTGCGACTGGCACTGGTGTCAATGACGGCTTTTACCACGCACAGTGGCGTGAATTAAAAAAAAAGTGGTAAAAAGTCCGCAACTTTTGAACTAGTTAACCGATTTCGATGAAACCAACTGTTTTGGAAAGTACAAGTGTTGAAATTTTTAGAAAGCATATTTTGAGGCACCCTGTTGTAAGACAGGGTAGCTCCAAACAGCCTCAAAGTGGGAAAGTGCGGGTATCGAAATTCTTTCGGAGCTTGTAACTTTTGTAAATAGGGACCGATTTCGATAATTTTTTCAGCGGGACAATCTACGTTAAGAAATAAAAATAAAACATGCTAAGAGTACCATTTTATCTCTTTCAGTTTCAAAGTTATTTGACTTGAAAAATTTATTTTTTAATTTTTGGCCCTGACTTTTTTTATTCGTTAGTACATAACTTCTTTATTACTTGGCAAAAATCAGTATGTTTTAATGTTTTTGAAAGAAAACTTCATTACAATTCATATAAAAAAAATTTTTTTTTGATATCTCAAAAATTGTAGCAAGGAATAATTTTGCAATTTGGATTTTTAAAAATTATGAAAAAATTTGGTATATTTTGTGAAAAAAGTATTCTTAATTTTTTTGGAATATTTTAAAAAATTATTAAGTATTTGATAAAAACTTTGATTGTATCTGAGAAAGGAGACATTGAGAAAGGCTGTGAAATAAATTTTGGAGATTCTTGTTGGTGCACCCTACATTCAGCATTGGTCGAAAACTAGCAATTTTTTTTCAAAAAATCCGATTTTCGGATGTGGCAAAAAAATTGCACGGTCGTTTTTGTAAATTTTTTGGTTTTTTATAATTAATAATTTTGTTGTTAGTAGCCTGTAAGAAACTTTCGACATCCTACACATAAATGTAGGCAGGAGAGGAGATTTTCTAAAAATTCTAAAATTTTTCTAACACAATTTTTCCCAATAAGAAAAAAGTATTATAAAATTATAAATTGGGAATCATTTTAATTTTTATCAATAGCATACATTTAGTTTTGCAAACTGAAAAAAAATTATTCTCCTACCTTCAATACTTTTTGAAATATTCGAAATCCAATTTTGATTAAAAATTTTAATTTTCTACATTTTTTATTTTTGTCTAAATTATTGATCTTATTTTCTTTACTGCAAATGTTTCTTAATTTTTTCTATGTTATTACAATAGTAGATATAATTATCTATTCAACGGTATATAATATGTATTCCTTTGCCATTATATCAGTTTTAAAATGTATACACAAATATAACACCTCAGGTAACAATTTACGTGTATATCTGATACTCAAACAAACCCACATTTTTTATGAACTCTTGAAGCTGTTATTAAATACTTTTTTTTACTTAAATACAATAAAATATAAGAATTTATATACATAAATATAAGTATATTTATATACCTACAAGGACAAAGGTTCCTGCGCGCACATCTCTAATATGGATATGGTTTTACCTGATATTTGTATCGGTTTTGTATTCGTAGCTTGTAAAATAGCTATATATTTAAGCTGCGATGCATTTAATGTCATTATTTCAGTTATAGCTATCATGGAGATAACAATTAAAAATAAATCGCTCTGCAAATTAATGTGGGAAAACCTCACTGATGGGAGTACTCGGTTGGACAAGGTAGACCAAATGATGTACACAATATCTACTACATATGGTTTATCTGTAAACACCGGTTTATGGAAAAAACTTGATTTTTTTTTTAATTATATGAAAAGAAGATACGTGAATGCAATAAATCAATTTCTAAATTTCAGAATAAAAATCAGGATTGGTTAGATATGGGACTATCTACGGAAATATACCCAAAGAAGTTTGGTCGGCCAAATAAAGATTACGATAACGTTCGACGCAGGAGCAAAAGGATTAAACAAGAAGACTTGATATTAGTTTGTCAGACCTTCTTCATAATACAGGATCAAGACTGATCGCTACTTTTGACGAAAGAGACTTAGATACATGTAATAATTCCGAACTAACACTAATATACAAATGGTGATGTGATGGATCATCTGGATTTTCAGAATATAGACAGCCCAGTGCATACGATAATGACTTTTCCAAAGTTTTAATGGCATCGTTAGTACCATTAAGGCTTCGACTACATAATGAAATGCCTTCAACAAGTAAAAATGCATTTAAAGATATGTGGGTAAATACTACTCCAGGCTCAAAGTCTTTATGCCGACCAATACATTTTGAATACATCAAGGAAAACAAAGAAACAACTCAAAATCTGGTTGATGGTATAAAACATGAAATTTCTAATATGGAACCTATTGACGTTCATATATTAGGACGAGTAATAACAATATCTTTTAGACCTTATTTAACAATGATAGATGGAAAAGTTGCAAATGCAATAACCGATACAAAATCTTATTTGATTTGTAATATATGCGGAAAGAAAGATTCTGATTTTAAGGACATTGAGTATCATACTCCAACTAATGAAGATGCCCTTAAGTTTGGAATATCACCACTTCATGCTCAGATTCGATTCATGGAGTACATTTTACGACAACAAGTATCGCAGTGTACCAGAACATCAGAACGCTCCAGTTGCGAATAATTCTGCTTTAAAGCAGATACAGTTGGAAGAAAAGAAAAGAATTCAAGATGAGTTTATGAAACGTGGATTAATCATTGACAAACCTTTATATGGCTATGGAAACTCCAATAATGGCAACACTGCTAGGCGATTTTTTGATGACCCTGAAACCACATCTTCTATAACTGGTTTTAGTTTTAATCTCATAAGACGTTTCAAAATAATACTGGCCGTCATAAATAGCAAAAAGTTAATTAATAAGGACAAATTTGAAAAATATGCAAAAGACACTCTGATTCTAATAAATGAATTATATCCATGGAAATCAATAACTCCAACAGTACATAAAGTGCTAGCACATACAAAAGAAATAATAGAAAACAACATTCTTCCTCTGGGGGAACTAACCGAAGAAGCACAGGAAGCTAGAAATAGAGATGTTAAGCAATATCGACTTTTCAATACACGTAAATGCTCTAGAGTTGCTCAAAATAATGATTTAATGCATCATATGCTATTGTCTTCAGATCCAGTCCTACAAGGCATAAGAATGAAATGGTTACCAAAAATAAGTATTGAAATCGAGAAGGACGATCCCGAAGCAGAGGAAATTAATAGCTTGCTAGGCCATGATGTCTCAGATTATTTTAAAGCAAATTCTTGAAGTAAAACCCAAATATAAATTAAAAACAACATATGTATGTATCCATGCACTTAGATATGAGTAATAAAGAAAATGAAACTGAACTTATTAAATATATTTTTAATACAATTATCAGAATCAAAACGAGAAATTTAGTTGTAAGTTTTCATAGATATGTACATTGTACATATATATCTTGATACATGAGTATTTATATTCACACAAACAAATATCTGATATCATGGCAAAAAGTCTCTGGAATTCTCTGTCAAATTATATTCAAAACTTAGGCAATTTAGATGCGTTTAAAAAGGAGCTACATAAAAAAATGTTCGTAATTTAATGTTCTAATGTTAAATTAACTACTAATTTTTTTAAATAAATAAATAACTCAATCTATTTGTCCTTGTAGGTATATAAATATACTTCAAGAGTTCATAAAAAATGTGGGTTTGTTTGAGTATCAGATAAAACACGTAAATTGTTACCTGAGGTGTTATATTTGTGTATACATTTTAAGACTGATATAATGGCAAAGGAATACATATTATATACCGTTGAACAGACAATTACATCTACTATTGTAATAACATAGAAAAAATTAAGAAACATTTGCAGTAAAGAAAATAAGATCAATAATTTAGAAAAAAATAAAAAATGTAGAAAATTAAAATTTTTAATCAAAATTGGATTTCGAATATTTCAAAAAGTATTGATGGTAGGAGAATAATTTTTTTCCAGTTTGCAAAGCTAAATGTATACTATTGATAAAAATTAAAATGATTCCCAATTTATAATTTTATAATACTTTTTTCTTTTTGGGAAAAATTGTGTTAGAAAAATTTTAGAATTTTTAGAAAATCTCCTCTCCTGCCTACATTTATGTGTAGGATGTCAAGAGTTTCTTACAGATTACTTACAACAAAATTATTTATTATAAAAAACCAAGAAATTTACAAAAACGACCGTGCAATTTTTTTGCCACATCCGAAAATCGGATTTTTTGAAAAAAAATTGCTAGTTTTCGACCAATGCTGAATGTAGGGTGCACCAACAAGAATCTCCAAAATTTATTTCACAGCCTTTCTCAATGTCTCCTTTCTCAGATACAATCAAAGTTTTTATCAAATACTTAATAATTTTTTAAAATATTCCAAAAAAATTAAGAATACTTTTTTCACAAAATATACCAAATTTTTTCATAATTTTTAAAAATCCAAATTGCAAAATTATTCCTTGCTACAATTTTTGAGATATCAAAAAAAAATTTTTTTTATATGAATTGTAATGAAGTTTTCTTTCAAAAACATTAAAACATACTGATTTTTGCCAAGTAATAAAGAAGTTATGTACTAACGAATAAAAAAAGTCAGGGCCAAAAATTAAAAAATAAATTTTTCAAGTCAAATAACTTTGAAACTGAAAGAGATAAAATGGTACTCTTAGCATGTTTTATTTTTATTTCTTAACGTAGATTGTCCCGCTGAAAAAATTATCGAAATCGGTCCCTATTTACAAAAGTTACAAGCTCCGAAAGAATTTCGATACCCGCACTTTCCCATTTTGAGGCTGTTTGGAGCTACCCTGTCTTACAACAGGGTGCCTGAAAATATGCTTTCTAAAAATTTCAACACTTGTACTTTCCAAAACAGTTGGTTTCATCGAAATCGGTTAACTAGTTCAAAAGTTGCGGACTTTTTACCACTTTTTTTTTAATTCACGCCACTGTGCCACGGTAACAGCGATTAGTAGCGATGCGGTGAGTCGCGTGTCTTCACTATGTAGACCTGTTTTCTTGGTTGAGGCTTTGCACTTGTTTGGGGAGGGCCTGACGATCTTCAATTCCGTCGGCCTCCGTTGGCATTTCCCGGACTAATTTTACGCCCAGGACATCTGGACAAAGTGTCCGGTACCTCCACAACTGAAACATTGATTTGGTTGTGTGTGAGCTGGGTTGTTTGTGTTGCAGGAATTTAGTGCACGAGTTGGTGCTGCAGGAATACTCTTGAGATCGCCCGCCAACTGGATTAGCTCTATCAATGAGGAAAACTCTTTACGTTTTTTATACCACTGATATTTTGTTTGTGAATTCTGTAAGATACGATACAATTTTTGCTCTTCAGTCAGCCCTGAATGTCGCATTAAGCCTTGGAGTGCCAAAACGTAGTGCTTGAAAGGCTCTTTTGGGCGTTGGACTCTTGTTCTAATTTCTTCTTCGAGTTTCTCTGCATATCCACATGGTAAGAAGAATGACAGGAAATTGGCTTTAAACGTATTCCAGTCTTCCTATTGGTTGTTATTGTTGCTAAGCCAGACCAATGCTCGTTTCTTCAGAAATTCAGGCATGATACGTGACATTTGGTCTAAAGTCACGCCATAAATGTCTGTTAATTCTTCTAGGAGTTCAATGAATGCCAAGGGCTCACATCCACCATCGTATGATAGTCCCCATTTCCGGACACTATCTATTATGTTAAGTCTTGCCTCAGTGACTATTGCTGGTGGTTGAGGGGCTGTTATGGGATTGCATCCCCATATGTGCTTCAGTTTTGGCTGGTGATGTGGCTGTACCACTCTTGGATGTCAATGCACCCAGCGAGTTTCCTGTCTCGTATTTCTCCTGTAGGGCTAATAGTTGAGTTGTCTCTTCTTTGTCATGTTCCGCACCCAAATATAATTCTTTCAGGCAGCTAATTTGCTCATATCGCTTCAGGGAATATGCCCAGCTACTCCGCAACATATTTTTTTCTTTAATTAATTCAAATTTCAATTACACGAAAAAGTATAATTAATCAAAACATTCAATGCTGTACTGACTGTACCAAAAATAATAATTCCTTTTTCTGCTCTTAAATGTCCCGTAATTTCATTGTAACGATGTTACAATCAGCACTTTCTTATACTAGTTCACTCGTCTTTGATACACGTTTTAATTTTAATATTATTTTAATATCGAGGGTCGTCCGTAATTTTAGTTAATAATAAAAAAAATTGTTTTGGTTCGGTTTTTTTAACCGCTTTTTATACACCAGAGTTTTCTTTCTATTTTGCGATCTGTACTAATTACAAATATTTTACTTTATCCAATTTAAACTATTGTACGTTTTTTTTATCTAATGTATAGCTCTTTTTACTTTTTTATTGTTTTGATTTTGTTGGTAGTTTTGACCTTTTTTCAGTACACACACTTTCTGGTTTTATTTTTATTCTAAAATTCTTTTTAATATTCCTTGTTATTGTGGTACCCGCTCGGGCGCCATTGTAATAATGTTCCATCGGCTAGAGTATGTACTCACCAGAGTGCAACGTTCTGTCACAAAAATATCTTAATATTTCATATCCTGATATTCTTTCGTTCGTTCTTATCGGTTCAGCTTAAAATTTCAAAGAGTCTTTTAAGAAACAAACGATTTTCTAAATTTGTTTGAACAAATTTATTTATTTGTATAAAAGTTTCTGAATATCTCTGAAACTATAAGACTGTTAAAAATTCTTGAAGACGTAATTTAAAGGTCAATTTGTTTCCTAGCCTTTTGTGTATTTTTTATTGAATCGAAGATTTAATGCCAATTATGTGATACAGCATCCTCTTTTTTTATAACGGAAAATCTCGAGATGAAAAGTCAATTCAAAAAAACTACTTAGTATATACAAATTTACTATGAAACCTTTGACCTTACATAATAAATTTCATTTTGTTGACTTGTGTTATTATTTATTTTTGTGTATTTTTACTTTGGATTTATTCAATCCATTGCTTATACCTGTTAATGTCTTTATTACAAAAGTATTTTTATTAATGAAAAAATAATATAATATTATTGACAAAGTTTTCGTAAAAAGCTATGTTTAATTTTCATGTATTAAACAAGGTAATTTAAGTGTAAAGTGTTTTAGCCCTAACATTTCCCCCTCTTCGTGAACCATCTGTTGGTTCACAACTTGACAAATTCATAACTGCTAACTTTGAAACTGGCCGACGATTGACACCATTTTTAGTTTTAATATCTGCAAAACGTACTTGACCATCTTTGGAAGGATATGTTTTTATTACCCGACCTTTAATCCACTGATGTCTTGGTAGGCTTGAATCGAATATTAAAACTATATCATCTATTTGTATTGGGATTACAACATCTTTCCACTTTGGCCTTTGCAATAATTGAGGCAAGTATTCAATAACCCATCTTTTCCATAATCGATCCTTCAAATTTTGGGCAATCCTCCATTGCTTTCTAAGACATATGTTTTCTTCAGGTGATTTTGGAGTTTGGGTTGTATTCAAACATCCTAGTAAAAAATGATTTGGTGTAACCGGATTGTCTTCTTCAGATGAAAGTGGAATTTCTGTCAAAGGGCGCGAATTGATTATATTTTCAGCTTCAATAAAAGCACTTCTTTGGGTCTCAAGACGAGGTGTTGCTTCTTTTAAAATATTCATCAGCAACCGGTTCACTATTCTTATGAGTCTTTCCCAACAACCACCAGAGCTTGGGTTAGATGGACAATTGAAAATCCAGTCAATGTAACGCTTGATTGCTTTATGTTCAATGTTATCAATATTTAGTAATTTATCTTCTTTTTTCAAAAGTTTTTGAGAAGCTATAAAGTTTGTTCCATTATCGCTTCTTAATCTTACAGGAGTCCCTCAGCGACTTATGAAGTTTCGCAGGTATAAAATAAATGCATCTGCAGAGATTTTCTGCCAACTCAATGTGTGCCGCAAACTGTTCTTTATAAATTTTGGAGGATAAGTAGGACGTGTACCAGCATCTGCAGAATTTAAGCTGGTTGGAATCCACTTCCATTGATTTGGTGTAGAGTTTGCAAGAATTTCAGCTACTCTGTGATTAACGAAGGCTTTGAAGCGGCGCTCTGTAGAATTTATCCAGCTGATAACAGTTTTAGAATCCTGCCAGAAATAAATTGAAGAAATTTTAAATTCCTGGGTCTTGATTAGCATTTTGCTTAAACGTACTCCCAGCACGGCGGCTTGTAATTCTAAGCGAGGAATACTCATTATCTTTTTTGGTGCACATTGAGTTTTGCCAAATACGAAGGAAACACTTATGTTTGATTCGTTAACGATTCTTAAATAGCAAACAGCTGCAAAAGCATATTGGCTAGCATCAACGAAAACGTGAAGTTGAACATCTAAAGCTTTGTATAGTTTTGGTGACAAGCATCTTTGAATTTTGAAGTCTTTTACTTTTTGGAACTCTTTCCACCATAACTTGAAATGATTATGTAATGATTTTGGTATTGGATCATCCCAGGCTATATTTTCTTTCCAGCAATATTGCACCAATATCATTGAATGTAGTAGAAAGTTTGCGATCAAACCAAATGGGTCAAAAACAGCCATCGCAATCTTAAGCATTTCTCTTTTAGTAGGAACACGTACACCATTATAAACATCAGGACTAAGAGTAAGGAATTTTGTTTTAAATTGAAATGTATCATCGAACTTATTCCAAAACATTCCCAAGATTTTATCAGTAGCCGATAGATTTTTCATACTAACTGGATTGTTTACGTCACAGGTGACAGAATTCATTGTAGTTTCTAAATTTTTGCAATTAGACACAAAACCACGTAACTGAAAACCAGCTTTGTGATGAATGCTGACAACCTCTTTGGATATACGTATGGCATCATTTTCATCGTCAAAACTGGATACCAAATCATCCACGTAGTGTTTATTAATAATGGCATCTGCAGCTTCAGGGTACATATGGGCAAATTCGTTTGCGTTCTTATTTTTAATAAACTCTGCGCAACAAGGTGAGCAAACAGCACCAAAAGTCATTGAGACCATAACATACTACCGAATTGGCTTATTTACATCTCCATTTCGCCAAAGAAATCTTTGAGCATGTTGATCTTCTTCACGAATTTTCACTTGAGAGAACATCTCTCAAATATCAGCAGCAACCGCAATGGCCCCTTCACGGAATTTGAGAAGAATGCTAAGTAGTGGCTTTGCTTGTTCAGGTCCTTTTACCAATGCAGAATTCAGAGAAATATTTAATATTTTAGCAGCTGCATCAAATACAACTCGAAGCTTTCCTGGTTTATGAGGATTAGTAACACCAAAATGCGGCAGATACCAAATAGGATATTTTTTAGTTTTAATTTAATCAGGAGTCAACATGCGGGCATAACCTTTTTGAAGATATTTTTCAATTTCAGCAATATAATCCTTACCGAACTTGGGATTTTGAATCATTTTCTTCTCAATAGTAAATAATCTTTTCTGGGCCATAATATAATTTGATGGAAGTTCAGGAGGGTATTTCTTCCAAAGTAGACCGATTTCAAAATGCTCACCAATTCATTTGACTGTATTTTCCATAATAGTTTGTCCAATTTGATCTTCATCAGAAAGAAGAAGTTTGGCATCAGCGTTGGTACAGAAATTTTCAGTTGCGAAAAATTCTCCAACAATATCATGGATCTCTTGCATACTTTCTGTTTCTTTCAAATGTAAAATTGTAGTATTTAAAGGATACGACTCGTTTGTAGGCCCATACGCTACCCATCCTAGCTTTGTTTGAACGGCAACGGGGTTTGTTTCGCCAGCTAAGTGAATGTTATCAAAACCTATCAATAGTATGGGACGGGCGTTTTCGTAATCTTCAATGGGAATTTGACTTAAATAAGGATACAAAGATTTCTTAAAGGACTGCATTTTTTTTTTTTTTTTTAAAGAGAAGTAACACTCAGGCAATTAATGCCTAC
This sequence comes from Tachina lurida, assembly GCA_944452675.1. Classification (NCBI taxonomy): domain Eukaryota; kingdom Metazoa; phylum Arthropoda; class Insecta; order Diptera; family Tachinidae; genus Tachina; species Tachina lurida. The sequence goes on from OX101752.1 coordinate 92,643,163, forward strand.
TACTATTACTAGGTGTTACCTTCTTTAGGAAAGGGATAGTGGGAGAGAAGACAGGTGGTGAAGGAAAAAATAGAGGAAAGCTTCATTCTTTTACAACTCTGCTTTTTGCACGTTTTTAATAATGCAGTGTTGCAGCGCCGCTGATATTAAATGAGGCGTATTAATTTCTTGAAGCTGTGTCTTGTAGCCATTTTATTGATTATTTTACTTCGCCGATGATTTTTGCTACACAACGAAGGAGGGCGCTCTGATGTTACATTAGGATTAGTATCTGCTGAAGTCGGTATAGTTCAGTGATCAGTGACTATGCCTTCATCACCTGAACTTTCCTACAACAACTGACACAAAGGGACACTAATGCACATCAGAAAAATGCGTGGTGTTGTTATTTGATGACTGTCGGATACAGGGATTGAACCCAGGACCTTCGGTTTTGTAGTCAACGTGCTAACTACTTCAGCCAACGCCACCCTCAAAGGACTGCATTGGCAAATTCAGTTTGTTAACAGTGTGTAAGTTCTTAAGAACAAAACGAGTTTTAGGATCATTGACTCCTTCGATTTCGCAACTGACTTTAAATGACTTCTCGGATACAACATTATCTGAATACCATTGTAGATTTAATCTAGATGATTGACCTTTGAGGACCAAATATCTTTACTGATATTATTTTAAATAATTTACTAGAGTCTTTACGATGACTTCTACAGTTAAGCAAAGGCTGAGATGCTTTAACTGTAGAAAATTGAACTGGTCTGTCTTCATGAAGAATTGGATGATGAAGCCGCTTACATTGATTGATTCCACAATTTTTCTTAAAACGACATTTAGAGGTACCATGTCCTTTTTTTAAACAGCAGAAGCATAGCTTCAGTTCTTTTACCTTTTCCCAACGACTGCTAACTGGTAATTCTTGAGAAAATTTTGGCATTCATATAAAGTATGTTGACTTTGGCAAAAATAACATTTCAACGTTGAAGTTTTATTCTGATTCTCAATCAGCATCAAGGATCGTGTTTGATTAACTTGAGGAACATTCAGTGACATTACACTTATTACATTGGCTAATTCTCCGATCCAAATAGAAAAATCTTCAATTGTTGGATATGGTTTAATTAACATACTTGACCTTGCCCACTCATATTGTTTATCAAGAGGCAATTTCGATATTAGCTCCTCGAGCAAAGTAGAATTATGGAGGTGATGGGAACAGTTGGAAGACTTTAGAAAAGCTACTACATTTCTTACTTTAGTAGCAAAGGCTATAACTTGATCCAATATTCTAGCACTTACAGAAGGAAATTGTTGAACAAGTTGTAACTGAGTGCGTACCAAAATATCAGGTCGTCCAAAACGAAACTCTAATTCTTCTATTAGCTTTGGTACATCATTTGGGTATATAAGCATTGACATAACAGCTTCTTTTGCATCACCAATTAGACATTTCTGTAATCGCATCAGATTTTGATGATGACTGTAATTAAATTCAGTAGTGCTATCTTTAAAATTTGCACAAAATAATGGCCACTCTTCCGGCTTTCCAGAAAATATGGGCAAATCATAAATTTTATTAGACTGGAAGCAATTAGGTGAAGTGGAGTGTAAATTTTGAGTAGAAAGAACATCTATACAGGATGGCTGTTGTGTTATATTTTGTCCAGATTGACAATTAACACCTGATGGCTGCTGTTGTGGGATATATTGACCAGATTGAAAATCTGCACTGAGTGGCTGTTGTCTTGGAACATTTTGTACGGACTGATAGTCCAATCTAAACGGCTCTTGGTTTACTGAAGCTGATGCTGGCTGATCAAATCTGGGCGGATGTGGCTCTGGATTTACTAAAACTGATTCTGGCTGACTAAATATGGGCGGATGTTGCTGTTATTGATCCCTGGAACCTTGTTGATGTATATGACTTCTCAATAGATCAATATCTTTCCGGCTTTCGGAAACAGCTCTTGTAAGGTCATTAAGACCAGCCAATATTGCAGACAATTGATCATTTTCAGTAGATGATGGCATAACTGGTTCACTCATTGTAATATTAAAATCTACCTCGTCCAAACCCATATTACGAATATTATTTGCTTGAGGATCAAGGGGATCTTGTGCGGCTGCACTACTTCTTAAGTTATACTTCGACATTATCTTGAATTTTACAAATAAAAAACACGTATAGGCAAACACGAATTAGCAATAGGCAAAAACTCAAAATTATTAACTTGTATTAAAGAAAATGAAAACTAATGTTAATGTCTTTATTACAAAAGTATTTTTATTAATGAAAAAATAATATAATATTATTGACAAAGTTTTCGTAAAAAGCTATGTTTCATTTTCATTTATTAAACAAGGTAATTTAAGTGTAAAATGTTTTAGCCCTAACAATACCTTTGTAACTTTCAGGTCGATTTTCTTCTGGTTGGTCTTAAATCTTACATAAAAGTATTATCTTAACGAACACGAACAGAAATCAGACGTTTTTTTAACGATTTGTACTTTTCTGTCAGCATATAATCACTGTAAAATATGATTTTTTTGAAAATGTGTCCTATTTTCATCGATATATTTTGAACCGCTATACCAATTAAAGATCCGATTATACATGTTTATTTGTCATCTCAAAACCTTTCATTTTAATACCAAGAACGGCCCAATCGGACAGTTCTAGCTCGAGATATGATAAGTCAAGTGAAAAAAAGTCGAAAAACTGAAAAAATCAGAATATCTCAAAAATGGTCCATAAAAAAATTTAACATTGATTTTCGGATTTAGCGTAAGAAAATACATAAGTCAAATCACCTCTCGTCAAGTGTACATTTTCAGTGCAAACTAGTGTTATTAACTTGACTGCACCCGGTCAAAAAATATTTGTGTGGCAACACTCTATTCTTTAATAGCTGTTGTTGTTATTTACATTTATTTTGTTTTACATATTAAAGACCTGCGTAAATTGTCTTGAAATGTAAATACGTCTTGTTTTTTAAATATATTCTCGTGGCTGCATTATACTAAACCAATAATAAATGCTGTCATATTATAAGCAAAGCACGATAGATGCATTTGTGTGCGTGTATATGAGTGCTAACAAGCAATGTCGTGAAGACTTCTTGTTATGAACAAACAGTCAACAAAGTAGTGTTGATACGTGTATGCTTGTTATTTTCCCTATTGTACGTTTTAGTATGTGTGTAAGATGTAGATGGTAAGCTATTATGTGTTTAAGGGAGGTTTTTTTAAGCAAGCGCACATAACTAATGTAAATGCATGTGAACGTTTGTTTGTGTGCAGAAAAATATAAGAGCATACACACAACGTGTGTGCGTATGTACATGCATGACGCTTGTATACGCGCCCATGCGTAGAAAAAAGCAAGCATCACAAATTTTTCAGTCCCGAAGTATTTTCTTCTTTACTCCTATACTTGCAATAACTGAAACAAATTCTTGCAAACAGTGTTGCTTAGCGTTTGTTTTAGATGACTTCGCTGTAGTAAAGCATTTGAAAAATCCCTCATGTCTTGAAAGTTCTTATAAATGGTCTTGTGCAGGACTTTTTTACATATGTACTCTTACAACTACAACTTGAAGCTGAAAAAAAGTCAGCCAATGTAGCAATGGTAAAGTAAGAAAATAAAAAAACATTTTGATTATTGAGTTCTAGTTTGAACTTTGTTATTTGTTGTTAGGCTTCTCATTTGTTTAAATGAAAGTTTTTAACATAATAACTCTTGTTGTTCTAAGAAATTTGGGTAAAGGTTCCCTGATGATCTGCATTAGCAACAGTGAAATGCGCATAGGATCCATCTTAACCCCTCAATAATCAATTTCAATGTATTTGTAATAAAAAAATATATATTTTACTTAATAAGTAAAATAATAATTTGGGATTATTAGTGCGTTTAAAAAATTTTAAACTTAAATTTTAACAATTCCCATAAAAACACTAATTATTAACTTGACTGCACCCGGTCAAAAAATACTTGTGTGGCAACACTCTATTCTTTAATAGATGTTGTTGTTATTTTAATTTATTTTCTTTTTCATACTCTTACAACTTCAATTTGAAGCTGAAAAAAAGTCAGCCAATGTAGCAATGGTAAAGTAAGAAAATAAAAAAACATGTTGATTATTGAGTTCTAGTTTGAACTTTGTTATTTGTTGTTAAGCTTCTCATTTGTTTAAATGAAAGTTTATAACATAATAACTCTTGTTGTTCTAAGAAATTTGGGTAAAGGTTCCCTGATGATCTGCATTAGCAACAGTGAAATGCGCATAGGATCCAGCTAAACCCCTCAATAATTAATTTCAATGTATTTTTAATAAAAAATATTTTACTTAATAAGTAAAATAATAATTTGGGACTATTAGTGCGTTTAAAAAATTTTAAACTTAATTCATATCAAATGTGTGCTGAAAAACTGTAATTGTGTTTAGAAATTTTATTAATTTGTATATGTATAAAAAAAGAAAACATTGAAAAATTTTAGAGTTAAAATTTTTTTTATTTGAGAAAAAAAATTTTGATTTTATATTCAATAGTCTTAGAATTATATTATTTTATTTAGTTTATAATTCATCATCATGATTTTATCAGCTAAATTGGAGATTCTATTAAATATGTATAACAATGAAATAAACCAATTTCACAAAAAATTTTTTATAAAAATTATAAATGAAATAAGAATATGTGATAATATCGATAATCTGTTTATATATATTAATGATAAAATTCATAAATGTGATTGTGAAAACATTTTAACGTATATTATAAATGAATGTGGATGTATATTTTTTTATAACAGATATAAGTTTATTGAAAAACTTATTAAATTTTATGTGAATTCTGAAAAAATATTTTATTAAATAAAAACATAATGTTAAAAAACTTTTTTAAATAAATATTGTTTTTATTTTTAGGGTTTTGTAATGTATTAAATAAGAAAGTCTAAAAATAGTTTTTACTTAAAAATGATAAGCGTTGTGGTATAATGTACTCAACCTAAAAACCTTTGCATTAATAAACATGCTGTGATTATCTAAAAATAATAATCCCAATGTAAGGCACATTTCTTCGCATTCTTGAGAAATTAATATAAACACATTTGTAGTGTACCTCACTTACTGTAATACACTGTATCATAATATAATTGCATTGCAACACAGTTCATTGTAATAATTAACAAAACGCTTACTTTATTAAATTTAAATGACACACTTTTGTTTTCATTACAAAATTATGTTATTATAGATAGTCAGCAAAAATAAAGACATAAAGAAACACAAAAATAATAAAATGTAAAAAAGTATATAAGTAGAGTTAAACTTTCAATAAATCAGACTTTAATTTCTAAACGCAAACCGGCAATAACTTGCCTAGTTTAATTATTGAATTCTCACTTTTTCTGGCAGTTACTTTGAACGCCTAGTTATAAGCTGGACCCCCTGTACAGCTGGATAAAAATAATAATTGGGCTATAGGACTTCACAAACACACTACTACATACTTGTTACACATCCTACTCTCGACCTTTACATGGCGATCCTGCCGGCACACCTCCTTCTTCAACATTTATTACACATTTCTTAAAAATAAAACGAGTATTGTTTTTATTCCAAATTATATTTATTAAATAAAAATTTCAAACATAAATTACCTCAATTAATTGTATTAAATTTTTGTTTATAATTATATGGAATGGGTGGCTTTAAGCAATTGATAATTTCAAGTGGCGGCTGCAAGTTTCCAAAACTATCAAAATATTCCTTATCATTATGCTTTTTATAATATGCTACCCAATGAGTTCCAGGACCATTTAAATTATCTAAATTAACAATACCACCTCGCATAAAAACATTTCTGAAATATTTGAGTTGACTGCAATATTTATATAAATTCAAGTCCGTCAGTGATCGATTAGGCAGATTATTTAAGAGTTTTTGGAGCTGGATTGTAATAAAGACCGTATCCAGATTTGTATGGTTTAAGACCATACCTTTTCCCATGGCAATTGATTCCATATATCTATTGTGACGAGCAGCTTCAGCTAGTTGTTTCTTTCCATTTTTAATACTATTAACAGCTTTAGCAATAGCTGCTACGTCTATAGCCAAACCTCCAAGTGCGGATAATGCTGTTAAAATTGGAATTAAAGGAAGAAATCCACCAGTTTTAGGCATAGGTATAACTCTTGGTATATTAATATTCATCCTCTTCTTCCTTTTAAAATTTAAATTAGCAGCTGTTTTTAGAATTTTAATATCATCTCTTATATTGTGAGGTTTCTAATTTTTTAAAACTTTCAGTGTATTTTTTACAATAGATGAAAACAGTTATCTTTAAGTTTTACTCGTTGCCAAGCCTTTTCAGCTAGTATTTTTTCAGCTTGGTGTGTTTTATTAATATCTTTTGCTTGTGAGTATGCCATATCCTGTTCTTTGCAAGCCACATCCAATAAATTTTTTCCTCTATCTCCTCTTTTTGTCGTTTTTTAAGCCTTGTACCAGAACCACAAAACTGATATCCAGGTAAATGTAGTTCTACTGGTAATTTATTTATTAAGTTGTTGACGAATCCTCTTCCAGTCTTACACTGATCTCGTTTATAGCTTTTACTATAATTTATAACCATCTTTATTACAAGTGCGTCTGATTTAAGCAATTAATTAAAAATGGTGCAATTTTCTTATATAAGGTTTAATTTATATCATTTACATTTTAGTCATCAATCAATCAATATGCGAATAATTAAACAAACTAAACAAATAATTGTAAGAAATGCAGATGAAACGCAAGAAAATAAACAAAGGATTGTACACAGTACATTGATACCAAATTCTATACGAGCACTAATTGTAGGACCATCGAATTGCGGAAAAACTAATGTGATGATTAGTTTAATAGAAAGTCCTAATGGTCTTACCTTTAAAAATATTTACATTTATTCTAAATCATTATATTAACCAAAGTATATTTATCTAAAGACATTAATTAATTTAAGAAATTTATTATTCGACATATTGTCATAAGATTATTTTAATTTGCAATTTATTTGCTGGTGGTTCAGCGATTTCTATATACATTTCATTGTTGCTGTAACAAATCGTCAATAGACTTCAAATACACATTTGGAACAGTCAAAAACCCCTTATCTTATGTACAGACCTTCAAAAACTATTTGAGAATTCACAAATAATAATATTTTTGAAAATCACATTAATTAATACAATAAAGGAGATAAATCTCTTTACGTTTTCGGAAAATGAAAAAGTTCTAAGTCCGACTGAGGCAAAACCACATTCTATAATTATATTCGATGATGTTATTTGTGAAAAACAAAATACTATAAGAGGTTATTTTTGTATGGGTAGACAAAAATACATATATTGATTGTTTTTATCTATGTCAAACATATACAAAAATTGCTAAACATCTAATACGTGACAATGCAAATATGATTATAAGGCATATATAATGATCATGTTATTGGTGATATGTCGTTTAAAGAGTTTACAAAGATTTGTCGGGAGTGTTGGAAAGAGAAATATGGATTTGTATTTGTAAACAAGAATGATCCTAAAAATAAAGGAAGATATAAAAAAGGTTTTGATGAATTTGTACAGATATAAAGCAGATTGTAAGCAGATGCAGTGTAGATATTAAGCAGATCGCAAGCAGATATAAAATAGATCGTAACCAGATACAAACCAGATATAAACCAAGTCATAACCAGATATAAACCAGGTCATAACCAGATATCAACCAGATACAGATCAGATACAGATCAGATACAGATCAGATACAGGCCAGATACAGATCAGATACAGACCAGGTACAGATCAGATATAAAGCAGGTGGTAATCAGATACAGGGGAGATATAAAGCAGATCGTAAACAGATATAAAGCGGATATAAACCAGATCGTAATCAGATACAAAACAGATTAAAATGAATAATAAATTGTTAAAAGATATTTTTCAGACAAGAAAAATATTAAAGGAAAAATTAAAAAACATAAAATTAAATGAAGTACATAAACATAATTTATTAGAAGATTCATTTAAACCCATTACTAAACCTTTGAATATGATAAGTGAAAAAATTGCTGATTATCATTAAAAATTTTGTTGAAAGATGAGATGAAATCTAAAAAAACGCCTAAACGTAAGTTAAAATCAGAAAAAATAATGATGCTGATGATCGATCAGATAATTATCAATCAGAATACAATCTGAAAACTACAATCAAGTTATTGAAAATGATAACAACAATAAAACTAAATCTAGACTTGAGGAAAATATTAAATTGCTTCTAAATAATAATCAAATAGATAAAGTTTATGGCTTCAACATAGACAAAAGAGGAAATTAGCGATATGCAAATAACAAACTAAAATTTAATGATGACAACTATTTTCAATTGGGAAGTACAAATTGGAATATGACACGAGGATTATTTTAATTATTATTTCATTCAAAATCTTTATATTACACTGAAAAAGATTTAGAGAATTATAGAGAAATCTTAATGACTACACATGTACACAAACGTCAGTTTCAAGCAGAAGCTCAAATAAAAGGCTTAAATTCATATAAATATCAACATGTAATTAAACCGTTAATTAATAAAATATTAACAGAGGGCAGTGGACTCTTGTTAAAATCTGTAGTCAATAGTAAACCCAACTATATATATTGGAATGATCCTAATGAATTAGTTGACAGATTACGTTTACTTCTTTCATCAGAGGGTGCTGGTCATAATAATCATAAAAACGAAATAATATCTATAATTGAATAACTTAGAGAAGCTAATATAATTTACTAAATGAGATTTAAATATGTTTATGCAATTAAAGTAAAACGCATCATTACATAGTATAAAACAAAGTCGCTTTTTCTGTCCCTATATCCCCATGTATGCTTAAATCTTTAAAACTACGCAACGGATTTTGATGCGGTTTTTTTTTAATAGATAGAGTGATTGAAGAGAAAGGTTTATATGTACAATAACATCCATTAAATAGTGGGGAAATACTGTTATTTTTGAGGTTTCTAATGTGATGTAAATAATTACATTTTTTTCCGCTTAAATTGCAAACACAGGCTGAACCCTACGAGATTTATCCAAATGACGTACTATGTATTGTACACGTTGAAAAGGTCTACAGAAACTCCTACTATGGTATATATCTATCTCTTATGGATATCGCACAATAACATTTTTAACCGACTTCAATAAAGAAGGAGGTTATCAATTCGTGTGTATTTTTTTTTACTTTTTTTTAATGTTCGTACACGACTAACTCGGTAATTTTTAAACCGATTTTCGAAATTCTTTTTTTGTTTGAAAGTTTTTGCCTGCAATTAGGTCCAATTATCTTTTTTTTAATCTGTAGGGAAATTTTCCTCCCCTATAACTATAACTCTGCTATTTGTAAACCGATTTTCAAAATTCTTTTTTGGTTTGAAAGAATTTTGCTTAAAGTTAGAACAAATTTTGTTGGGATATTTTGAGCCTACCCTCCCCCCACCAAAAAAAATTTATTGATGATTACATAACTTCTCTATTTATGGACTGATTTTTAAAATTCTTTTCTTTTTGTTTGAATATCATTTTCATAATTGCGTCTGTTTTGTTATCTTTTGGATTGATTCTTAGTATTGGAGTCAGTTTTTTTTCCAAAAATTATTTTGTCATTTACTTTTTACGACAAATAATGGCTAATTTTCGAAGCGATTTTAACCAGTACAGCATTAATCCTTATCTAATTAAATACCCTAAAGACATTGTTGATTTCATATAGAATGTTACTGCATATTGTAAAAAGCCCTACATCCTTTGCACAGCTAAGATTTGAAAAAAGGTGCGAACTACCGGAAAAATTGCGTTAGCAGTTGCGTCATCCGGCATTGTCGCTACGCTTTTGGAAGGAGGCCGAACCACCCACTCTACATTCAACTCCCGCTGAAAATTGCCACCGATGACAATAACAGCGTCTGTATTATTTCTAAGCAGAGCAATACAGGAAAATTGATGCGTGACTGCTCATTAATAGTCTGGGACGAGGCTACCATGTCAAATAAGTCGTCTGTGGAAGCACTGTATAGGACAATGCGCGATTTGCGCAACAAAAATTCACCTCTGGGTGGATGTATAATTCTGTTCTCAGGAGATTTCCGTCAAATTCTACCAGTTGTGACTCGAGGAACACGTGCTGACGAACTAAATGCTTCCTTAAAAAGATCCAACCTTTCGCGACATATCAATAAATTAGAGCTTAAAACTAATATGAGGGTTTCGTCATCTTTGCGTGAGAACAGGCTATTTCCAAAGATGCTGCTAAGAGTTGTCAATGGAGAGTTAACACAAATGAGGAAAGGATTAACCTAGAAAAACTTTGTGTTTTGATAGACAACATCCAAGAGTTAGTCAACAATGTCTATCCTGACATTGATAACATCCCAGTAAAAAACAGACACTCCAAAAAAAGTCATGAAAATGTAGAGTTTTCGATCTGGAGGTAGTGTAAATTTTGATCCGTTCTAATGATTTTTACATAGAGTTGTCATTGCAAGAAGTTCTCTTTTTCGATACCTGGTCACCGAATTGGATGTGATTTTAAGAAAAATTTCCTTTTTTGTGTTCTATGATAATATTTTCATCTAGAAAAAATGGGAAATAGTTACATATTTTAACAATTCATTTCTTTTTATACGAATTTAAGCCCGACACAGTGTATTCATTTAAACTAAAGTAAATAACTGGACCCCCTGTACAGCTGGATAAAAATAATAATTGGGCTATAGGACTTCACAAACACACTACTACATACTTGTTACACATCCTACTCTCGACCTTTACATGGCGATCCTGCCGGCACACCTCCTTCTTCAACATTTATTACACATTTCTTAAAAATAAAACGAGTATTGTTTTTATTCCCAATTATATTTATTAAATAAAAATTTCAAACATAAATTACCTCAATTAATTGTATTAAATTTTTGTTTATAATTATATGGAATGGGTGGCTTTAAGCAATTGATAATTTCAAGTGGCGGCTGCAAGTTTCCAAAACTATCAAAATATTCCTTATCATTATGCTTTTTATAATATGCTACCCAATGAGTTCCAGGACAATTTAAATTATCTAAATTAACAATACCACATTCCTTTGTTAATGACTTTTGAGGTTAGTCACCTCGCATAAAAACATTTCTAAAATATTTGAGTTGACTGCAATATTTATATAAATTCAAGTCCGTCAGTGATCGATTAGGCAGATTATTTAAGAGTTTTTGGAGCTGGATTGTAATAAAGACCGTATCCAGATTTGTATGGTTTAAGACCATACCTTTTCCCATGGCAATTGATTCCATATATCTATTGTGACGAGCAGCTTCAGCTAGTTGTTTCTTTCCATTTTTAATACTATTAACAGCTTTAGCAATAGCTGCTACGTCTATAGCCAAACCTCCAAGTGCGGATAATGCTGTTAAAATTGGAATTAAAGGAAGAAATCCACCAGTTTTAGGTATAGGTATAACTCTTGGTATATTAATATTCATCCTCTTCTTCCTTTTAAAATTTAAATTAGCAGCTGTTTTTAGAATTTTAATATCATCTCTTATATTGTGAGGTTTCTAATTTTTTAAAACTTTCAGTGTATTTTTTACAATAGATGAAAACAGTTATCTTTAAGTTTTACTCGTTGCCAAGCCTTTTCAGCTAGTATTTTTTCAGCTTGGTGTGTTTTATTAATATCTTTTGCTTGTGAGTATGCCATATCCTGTTCTTTGCAAGCCACATCCAATAAATTTATTCCTCTATCTCCTCTTTTTGTCGTTTTTTAAGCCTTGTACCAGAACCACAAAACTGATATCCAGGTAAATGTAGTTCTACTGGTAATTTATTTATTAAGTTGTTGACGAATCCTCTTCCAGTCTTACACTGATCTCGTTTATAGCTTTTACTATAATTTATAACCATCTTTATTACAAGTGCGTCTGATTTAAGCAATTAACTAAAAATGGTGCAATTTTCTTATATAAGGTTTAATTTATATCATTTACATTTTAGTCATCAATCAATCAATATGCGAATAATTAAACAAACTAAACAAATAATTGTAAGAAATGCAGATGAAACGCAAGAAAATAAACAAAGGATTGTACACAGTACATTGATACCAAATTCTATACGAGCACTAATTGTAGGACCATCGAATTGCGGAAAAACTAATGTGATGATTAGTTTAATAGAAAGTCCTAATGGTCTTACCTTTAAAAATATTTACATTTATTCTAAATCATTATATCAACCAAAGTATATTTATCTAAAGACATTAATTAATTTAAGAAATTTATTATTCGACATATTGTCATAAGATTATTTTAATTTGCAATTTATTTGCTGGTGGTTCAGCGATGTCTATATACATTTCATTGTTGCTGTAACAAATCGTCAATAGACTTCAAATACACATTTGGAACAGTCAAAAACCTCTTATCTTATGTACAGACCTTCAAAAACTATTTGAGAATTCACAAATAATAATATTTTTGAAAATCACATTAATTAATACAATAAAGGAGATAAATCTCTTTACGTTTTCGGAAAATGAAAAAGTTCTAAGTCCGACTGAGGCAAAACCACATTCTATAATTATATTCGATGATGTTATTTGTGAAAAACAAAATACTATAAGAGGTTATTTTTGTATGGGTAGACAAAAATACATATATTGATTGTTTTTATCTATGTCAAACATATACAAAAATTGCTAAACATCTAATACGTGACAATGCAAATATGATTATAAGGCATATATAATGATCATGTTATTGGTGATATGTCGTATAAAGAGTTTACAAAGACTTGTCGGGAGTGTTGGAAAGAGAAATATGGATTTGTATTTGTAAACAAGAATGATCCTAAAAATAAAGGAAGATATAAAAAAGGTTTTGATGAATTTGTACAGATATAAAGCAGATTGTAAGCAGATGCAGTGTAGATATTAAGCAGATCGCAAGCAGATATAAAATATATCGTAACCAGATACAAACCAGATATAAACCAAGTCATAACCAGATATAAACCAGGTCATAACCAGATATCAACCAGATACAGATCAGATACAGATCAGATACAGATCAGATACAGGCCAGATACAGATCAGATACAGACCAGGTACAGATCAAATATAAAGCAGGTGGTAACCAGATACAGGGGAGATATAAAGCAGATCGTAAACAGATATAAAGCGGATATAAACCAGATCGTAATCAGATACAAAACAGATTAAAATGAATAATAAATTGTTAAAAGATATTTTTCAGACAAGAAAAATATTAAAGGAAAAATTAAAAAACATAAAATTAAATGAAGTACATAAACATAATTTATTAGAAGATTCATTTAAACCCATTACTAAACCTTTGAATATGATAAGTGAAAAAATTGCTGATTATCATTAAAAATTTTGTTGAAAGATGAGATGAAATCTAAAAAAACGCCTAAACGTAAGTTAAATCAGAAAAAATAATGATGCTGATGATCGATCAGATAATTATCAATCAGAATACAATCTGAAAACTACAATCAAGTTATTGAAAATGATAACAACAATAAAACTAAATCTAGACTTGAGGAAAATATTAAATTGCTTCTAAATAATAATCAAATAGATAAAGTTTATGGCTTCAACATAGACAAAAGAGGAAATTAGCGATATGCAAATAACAAACTAAAATTTAATGATGACAACTATTTTCAATTGGGAAGTACAAATTGGAATATGACACGAGGATTATTTTAATTATTATTTCATTCAAAATCTTTATATTACACTGAAAAAGATTTAGAGAATTATAGAGAAATCTTAATGACTACACATGTACACAAACGTCAGTTTCAAGCAGAAGCTCAAATAAAAGGCTTAAATTCATATAAATATCAACATGTAATTAAACCGTTAATTAATAAAATATTAACAGAGGGCAGTGGACTCTTGTTAAAATCTGTAGTCAATAGTAAACCCAACTATATATATTGGAATGATCCTAATGAATTAGTTGACAGATTACGTTTACTTCTTTCATCAGAGGGTGCTGGTCATAATAATCATAAAAACGAAATAATATCTATAATTGAATAACTTAGAGAAGCTAATATAATTTACTAAATGAGATTTAAATATGTTTATGCAATTAAAGTCAAACGCATCATTACATAGTATAAAACAAAGTCGCTTTTTCTGTCCCTATATCCCCATGTATGCTTAAATCTTTAAAACTACGCAACGGATTTTGATGCGGTTTTTTTTTAATAGATAGAGTGATTGAAGAGAAAGGTTTATATGTACAATAACATCCATTAAATAGTGGGGAAATACTGTTATTTTTGAGGTTTCTAATGTGATGTAAATAATTACATTTTTTTCCGCTTAAATTGCAAACACAGGCTGAACCCTACGAGATTTATCCAAATGATGTACTATGTATTGTACACGTTGAAAAGGTCTACAGAAACTCCTACTATGGTATATATCTATCTCTTATGGATATCGCACAATAACATTTTTAACCGACTTCAATAAAGAAGGAGGTTATCAATTCGTGTGTATTTTTTTTACTTTTTTTTAATGTTCGTACACGACTAACTCGGTCATTTTTAAACCGATTTTCGAAATTCTTTTTTTGTTTGAAAGGGTTTGCCTGCAATTAGGTCCAATTATCTTTTTTTTAATCTGCAGGGAAATTTTCCTCCCCTATAACTATAACTCTGCTATTTGTAAACCGATTTTCAAAATTCTTTTTTGGTTTGAAAGAATTTTGCTTAAAGTTAGAACAAATTTTGTTGGGATATTTTGAGCCTACCCTCCCCCCACCAAAAAAAATTTATTGATGATTACATAACTTCTCTATTTATGGACTGATTTTTAAAATTCTTTTCTTTTTGTTTGAATATCATTTTCATAATTGCGTCTGTTTTGTTATCTTTTGGATTGATTCTTAGTATTGGAGTCAGTTTTTTTTTCCAAAATTATTTTGTCATTTACTTTTTACGACAAATAATGGCTAATTTTCGAAGTGATTTTAACCAGTACAGCATTAATCCTTATCTAATTAAATACCCTAAAGACATTGTTGATTTCATATAGAATGTTACTGCATATTGTAAAAAGCCCTACATCCTTTGCACAGCTAAGATTTGAAAAAAGGTGCGAACTACCGGAAAAATTGCGTTAGCAGTTGCGTCATCCGGCATTGTCGCTACGCTTTTGGAAGGAGGCCGAACCACCCACTCTACATTCAACTCCCGCTGAAAATTGCCACCGATGACAATAACAGCGTCTGTATTATTTCTAAGCAGAGCAATACAGGAAAATTGATGCGTGACTGCTCATTAATAGTCTGGGACGAGGCTACCATGTCAAATAAGTCGTCTGTGGAAGCACTGTATAGGACAATGCGCGATTTGCGCAACAAAAATTCACCTCTGGGTGGATGTATAATTCTGTTCTCAGGAGATTTCCGTCAAATTCTACCAGTTGTGACTCGAGGAACACGTGCTGACGAACTAAATGCTTCCTTAAAAAGATCCAACCTTTCGCGACATATCAATAAATTAGAGCTTAAAACTAATATGAGGGTTTCGTCATCTTTGCGTGAGAACAGGCTATTTCCAAAGATGCTGCTAAGAGTTGTCAATGGAGAGTTAACACAAATGAGGAAAGGATTAACCTAGAAAAACTTTGTGTTTTGATAGACAACATCCAAGAGTTAGTCAACAATGTCTATCCTGACATTGATAACATCCCAGTAAAAAACAGACACTCCAAAAAAAGTCATGAAAATGTAGAGTTTTCGATCTGGAGGTAGTGTAAATTTTGATCCGTTCTAATGATTTTTACATAGAGTTGTCATTGCAAGAAGTTCTCTTTTTCGATACCTGGTCACCGAATTGGATGTGATTTTAAGAAAAATTTCCTTTTTTGTGTTCTATGATAATATTTTCATCTAGAAAAAATGGGAAATAGTTACATATTTTAACAATTCATTTCTTTTTATACGAATTTAAGCCCGACACAGTGTATTCATTTAAACTAAAGTAAATAACTGGACCCCCTGTACAGCTGAATAAAAATAATAATTGGGCTATAGGACTTCACAAACACACTACTACATACTTGTTACACATCCTACTCTCGACCTTTACATGGCGATCCTGCCGGCACACCTCCTTCTTCAACATTTATTACACATTTCTTAAAAATAAAACGAGTATTGTTTTTATTCCAAATTATATTTATTAAATAAAAATTTCAAACATAAATTACCTCAATTAATTGTATTAAATTTTTGTTTATAATTATATGGAATGGGTGGCTTTAAGCAATTGATAATTTCAAGTGGCGGCTGCAAGTTTCCAAAACTATCAAAATATTCCTTATCATTATGCTTTTTATAATATGCTACCCAATGAGTTCCAGGACCATTTAAATTATCTAAATTAACAATACCACATTCCTTTGTTAATGACTTTTGAGGTTAGTCACCTCGCATAAAAACATTTTTGAAATATTTGAGTTGACTGCAATATTTATATAAATTCAAGTCCGTCAGTGATCGATTAGGCAGATTATTTAAGAGTTTTTGGAGCTGGATTGTAATAAAGACCGTATCCAGATTTGTATGGTTTAAGACCATACCTTTTCCCATGGCAATTGATTCCATATATCTATTGTGACGAGCAGCTTCAGCTAGTTGTTTCTTTCCATTTTTAATACTATTAACAGCTTTAGCAATAGCTGCTACGTCTATAGCCAAACCTCCAAGTGCGGATAATGCTGTTAAAATTGGAATTAAAGGAAGAAATCCACCAGTTTTAGGTATAGGTATAACTCTTGGTATATTAATATTCATCCTCTTCTTCCTTTTAAAATTTAAATTAGCAGCTGTTTTTAGAATTTTAATATCATCTCTTATATTGTGAGGTTTCTAATTTTTTAAAACTTTCAGTGTATTTTTTACAATAGATGAAAACAGTTATCTTTAAGTTTTACTCGTTGCCAAGCCTTTTCAGCTAGTATTTTTTCAGCTTGGTGTGTTTTATTAATATCTTTTGCTTGTGAGTATGCCATATCCTGTTCTTTGCAAGCCACATCCAATAAATTTTTTCCTCTATCTCCTCTTTTTGTCGTTTTTTAAGCCTTGTACCAGAACCACAAAACTGATATCCAGGTAAATGTAGTTCTACTGGTAATTTATTTATTAAGTTGTTGACGAATCCTCTTCCAGTCTTACACTGATCTCGTTTATAGCTTTTACTATAATTTATAACCATCTTTATTACAAGTGCGTCTGATTTAAGCAATTAATTAAAAATGGTGCAATTTTCTTATATAAGGTTTAATTTATATCATTTACATTTTAGTCATCAATCAATCAATATGCGAATAATTAAACAAACTAAACAAATAATTGTAAGAAATGCAGATGAAACGCAAGAAAATAAACAAAGGATTGTACACAGTACATTGATACCAAATTCTATACGAGCACTAATTGTAGGACCATCGAATTGCGGAAAAACTAATGTGATGATTAGTTTAATAGAAAGTCCTAATGGTCTTACCTTTAAAAATATTTACATTTATTCTAAATCATTATATCAACCAAAGTATATTTATCTAAAGACATTAATTAATTTAAGAAATTTATTATTCGACATATTGTCATAAGATTATTTTAATTTGCAATTTATTTGCTGGTGGTTCAGCGATGTCTATATACATTTCATTGTTGCTGTAACAAATCGTCAATAGACTTCAAATACACATTTGGAACAGTCAAAAACCTCTTATCTTATGTACAGACCTTCAAAAACTATTTGAGAATTCACAAATAATAATATTTTTGAAAATCACATTAATTAATACAATAAAGGAGATAAATCTCTTTACGTTTTCGGAAAATGAAAAAGTTCTAAGTCCGACTGAGGCAAAACCACATTCTATAATTATATTCGATGATGTTATTTGTGAAAAACAAAATACTATAAGAGGTTATTTTTGTATGGGTAGACAAAAATACATATATTGATTGTTTTTATCTATGTCAAACATATACAAAAATTGCTAAACATCTAATACGTGACAATGCAAATATGATTATAAGGCATATATAATGATCATGTTATTGGTGATATGTCGTTTAAAGAGTTTACAAAGATTTGTCGGGAGTGTTGGAAAGAGAAATATGGATTTGTATTTGTAAACAAGAATGATCCTAAAAATAAAGGAAGATATAAAAAAGGTTTTGATGAATTTGTACAGATATAAAGCAGATTGTAAGCAGATGCAGTGTAGATATTAAGCAGATCGCAAGCAGATATAAAATATATCGTAACCAGATACAAACCAGATATAAACCAAGTCATAACCAGATATAAACCAGGTCATAACCAGATATCAACCAGATACAGATCAGATACAGATCAGATACAGATCAGATACAGGCCAGATACAGATCAGATACAGACCAGGTACAGATCAGATATAAAGCAGGTGGTAATCAGATACAGGGGAGATATAAAGCAGATCGTAAACAGATATAAAGCGGATATAAACCAGATCGTAATCAGATACAAAACAGATTAAAATGAATAATAAATTGTTAAAAGATATTTTTCAGACAAGAAAAATATTAAAGGAAAAATTAAAAAACATAAAATTAAATGAAGTACATAAACATAATTTATTAGAAGATTCATTTAAACCCATTACTAAACCTTTGAATATGATAAGTGAAAAAATTGCTGATTATCATTAAAAATTTTGTTGAAAGATGAGATGAAATCTAAAAAAACGCCTAAACGTAAGTTAAATCAGAAAAAATAATGATGCTGATGATCGATCAGATAATTATCAATCAGAATACAATCTGAAAACTACAATCAAGTTATTGAAAATGATAACAACAATAAAACTAAATCTAGACTTGAGGAAAATATTAAATTGCTTCTAAATAATAATCAAATAGATAAAGTTTATGGCTTCAACATAGACAAAAGAGGAAATTAGCGATATGCAAATAACAAACTAAAATTTAATGATGACAACTATTTTCAATTGGGAAGTACAAATTGGAATATGACACGAGGATTATTTTAATTATTATTTCATTCAAAATCTTTATATTACACTGAAAAAGATTTAGAGAATTATAGAGAAATCTTAATGACTACACATGTACACAAACGTCAGTTTCAAGCAGAAGCTCAAATAAAAGGCTTAAATTCATATAAATATCAACATGTAATTAAACCGTTAATTAATAAAATATTAACAGAGGGCAGTGGACTCTTGTTAAAATCTGTAGTCAATAGTAAACCCAACTATATATATTGGAATGATCCTAATGAATTAGTTGACAGATTACGTTTACTTCTTTCATCAGAGGGTGCTGGTCATAATAATCATAAAAACGAAATAATATCTATAATTGAATAACTTAGAGAAGCTAATATAATTTACTAAATGAGATTTAAATATGTTTATGCAATTAAAGTCAAACGCATCATTACATAGTATAAAACAAAGTCGCTTTTTCTGTCCCTATATCCCCATGTATGCTTAAATCTTTAAAACTACGCAACGGATTTTGATGCGGTTTTTTTTTAATAGATAGAGTGATTGAAGAGAAAGGTTTATATGTACAATAACATCCATTAAATAGTGGGGAAATACTGTTATTTTTGAGGTTTCTAATGTGATGTAAATAATTACATTTTTTTCCGCTTAAATTGCAAACACAGGCTGAACCCTACGAGATTTATCCAAATGATGTACTATGTATTGTACACGTTGAAAAGGTCTACAGAAACTCCTACTATGGTATATATCTATCTCTTATGGATATCGCACAATAACATTTTTAACCGACTTCAATAAAGAAGGAGGTTATCAATTCGTGTGTATTTTTTTTACTTTTTTTTAATGTTCGTACACGACTAACTCGGTCATTTTTAAACCGATTTTCGAAATTCTTTTTTTGTTTGAAAGGGTTTGCCTGCAATTAGGTCCAATTATCTTTTTTTTAATCTGCAGGGAAATTTTCCTCCCCTATAACTATAACTCTGCTATTTGTAAACCGATTTTCAAAATTCTTTTTTGGTTTGAAAGAATTTTGCTTAAAGTTAGAACAAATTTTGTTGGGATATTTTGAGCCTACCCTCCCCCCACCAAAAAAAATTTATTGATGATTACATAACTTCTCTATTTATGGACTGATTTTTAAAATTCTTTTCTTTTTGTTTGAATATCATTTTCATAATTGCGTCTGTTTTGTTATCTTTTGGATTGATTCTTAGTATTGGAGTCAGTTTTTTTTTCCAAAATTATTTTGTCATTTACTTTTTACGACAAATAATGGCTAATTTTCGAAGTGATTTTAACCAGTACAGCATTAATCCTTATCTAATTAAATACCCTAAAGACATTGTTGATTTCATATAGAATGTTACTGCATATTGTAAAAAGCCCTACATCCTTTGCACAGCTAAGATTTGAAAAAAGGTGCGAACTACCGGAAAAATTGCGTTAGCAGTTGCGTCATCCGGCATTGTCGCTACGCTTTTGGAAGGAGGCCGAACCACCCACTCTACATTCAACTCCCGCTGAAAATTGCCACCGATGACAATAACAGCGTCTGTATTATTTCTAAGCAGAGCAATACAGGAAAATTGATGCGTGACTGCTCATTAATAGTCTGGGACGAGGCTACCATGTCAAATAAGTCGTCTGTGGAAGCACTGTATAGGACAATGCGCGATTTGCGCAACAAAAATTCACCTCTGGGTGGATGTATAATTCTGTTCTCAGGAGATTTCCGTCAAATTCTACCAGTTGTGACTCGAGGAACACGTGCTGACGAACTAAATGCTTCCTTAAAAAGATCCAACCTTTCGCGACATATCAATAAATTAGAGCTTAAAACTAATATGAGGGTTTCGTCATCTTTGCGTGAGAACAGGCTATTTCCAAAGATGCTGCTAAGAGTTGTCAATGGAGAGTTAACACAAATGAGGAAAGGATTAACCTAGAAAAACTTTGTGTTTTGATAGACAACATCCAAGAGTTAGTCAACAATGTCTATCCTGACATTGATAACATCCCAGTAAAAAACAGACACTCCAAAAAAAGTCATGAAAATGTAGAGTTTTCGATCTGGAGGTAGTGTAAATTTTGATCCGTTCTAATGATTTTTACATAGAGTTGTCATTGCAAGAAGTTCTCTTTTTCGATACCTGGTCACCGAATTGGATGTGATTTTAAGAAAAATTTCCTTTTTTGTGTTCTATGATAATATTTTCATCTAGAAAAAATGGGAAATAGTTACATATTTTAACAATTCATTTCTTTTTATACGAATTTAAGCCCGACACAGTGTATTCATTTAAACTAAAGTAAATAACTGGACCCCCTGTACAGCTGGATAAAAATAATAATTGGGCTATAGGACTTCACAAACACACTACTACATACTTGTTACACATCCTACTCTCGACCTTTACATGGCGATCCTGCCGGCACACCTCCTTCTTCAACATTTATTACACATTTCTTAAAAATAAAACGAGTATTGTTTTTATTCCAAATTATATTTATTAAATAAAAATTTCAAACATAAATTACCTCAATTAATTGTATTAAATTTTTGTTTATAATTATATGGAATGGGTGGCTTTAAGCAATTGATAATTTCAAGTGGCGGCTGCAAGTTTCCAAAACTATCAAAATATTCCTTATCATTATGCTTTTTATAATATGCTACCCAATGAGTTCCAGGACCATTTAAATTATCTAAATTAACAATACCACATTCCTTTGTTAATGACTTTTGAGGTTAGTCACCTCGCATAAAAACATTTTTGAAATATTTGAGTTGACTGCAATATTTATATAAATTCAAGTCCGTCAGTGATCGATTAGGCAGATTATTTAAGAGTTTTTGGAGCTGGATTGTAATAAAGACCGTATCCAGATTTGTATGGTTTAAGACCATACCTTTTCCCATGGCAATTGATTCCATATATCTATTGTGACGAGCAGCTTCAGCTAGTTGTTTCTTTCCATTTTTAATACTATTAACAGCTTTAGCAATAGCTGCTACGTCTATAGCCAAACCTCCAAGTGCGGATAATGCTGTTAAAATTGGAATTAAAGGAAGAAATCCACCAGTTTTAGGTATAGGTATAACTCTTGGTATATTAATATTCATCCTCTTCTTCCTTTTAAAATTTAAATTAGCAGCTGTTTTTAGAATTTTAATATCATATCTTATATTGTGAGGTTTCTAATTTTTTAAAACTTTCAGTGTATTTTTTACAATAGATGAAAACAGTTATCTTTAAGTTTTACTCGTTGCCAAGCCTTTTCAGCTAGTATTTTTTCAGCTTGGTGTGTTTTATTAATATCTTTTGCTTGTGAGTATGCCATATCCTGTTCTTTGCAAGCCACATCCAATAAATTTTTTCCTCTATCTCCTCTTTTTGTCGTTTTTTAAGCCTTGTACCAGAACCACAAAACTGATATCCAGGTAAATGTAGTTCTACTGGTAATTTATTTATTAAGTTGTTGACGAATCCTCTTCCAGTCTTACACTGATCTCGTTTATAGCTTTTACTATAATTTATAACCATCTTTATTACAAGTGCGTCTGATTTAAGCAATTAATTAAAAATGGTGCAATTTTCTTATATAAGGTTTAATTTATATCATTTACATTTTAGTCATCAATCAATCAATATGCGAATAATTAAACAAACTAAACAAATAATTGTAAGAAATGCAGATGAAACGCAAGAAAATAAACAAAGGATTGTACACAGTACATTGATACCAAATTCTATACGAGCACTAATTGTAGGACCATCGAATTGCGGAAAAACTAATGTGATGATTAGTTTAATAGAAAGTCCTAATGGTCTTACCTTTAAAAATATTTACATTTATTCTAAATCATTATATCAACCAAAGTATATTTATCTAAAGACATTAATTAATTTAAGAAATTTATTATTCGACATATTGTCATAAGATTATTTTAATTTGCAATTTATTTGCTGGTGGTTCAGCGATGTCTATATACATTTCATTGTTGCTGTAACAAATCGTCAATAGACTTCAAATACACATTTGGAACAGTCAAAAACCTCTTATCTTATGTACAGACCTTCAAAAACTATTTGAGAATTCACAAATAATAATATTTTTGAAAATCACATTAATTAATACAATAAAGGAGATAAATCTCTTTACGTTTTCGGAAAATGAAAAAGTTCTAAGTCCGACTGAGGCAAAACCACATTCTATAATTATATTCGATGATGTTATTTGTGAAAAACAAAATACTATAAGAGGTTATTTTTGTATGGGTAGACAAAAATACATATATTGATTGTTTTTATCTATGTCAAACATATACAAAAATTGCTAAACATCTAATACGTGACAATGCAAATATGATTATAAGGCATATATAATGATCATGTTATTGGTGATATGTCATTTAAAGAGTTTACAAAGATTTGTCGGGAGTGTTGGAAAGAGAAATATGGATTTGTATTTGTAAACAAGAATGATCCTAAAAATAAAGGAAGATATAAAAAAGGTTTTGATGAATTTGTACAGATATAAAGCAGATTGTAAGCAGATGCAGTGTAGATATTAAGCAGATCGCAAGCAGATATAAAATATATCGTAACCAGATACAAACCAGATATAAACCAAGTCATAACCAGATATAAACCAGGTCATAACCAGATATCATCCAGATACAGATCAGATACAGATCAGATACAGGCCAGATACAGATCAGATACAGACCAGGTACAGATCAGATATAAAGCAGGTGGTAATCAGATACAGGGGAGATATAAAGCAGATCGTAAACAGATATAAAGCGGATATAAACCAGATCGTAATCAGATACAAAACAGATTAAAATGAATAATAAATTGTTAAAAGATATTTTTCAGACAAGAAAAATATTAAAGGAAAAATTAAAAAACATAAAATTAAATGAAGTACATAAACATAATTTATTAGAAGATTCATTTAAACCCATTACTAAACCTTTGAATATGATAAGTGAAAAAATTGCTGATTATCATTAAAAATTTTGTTGAAAGATGAGATGAAATCTAAAAAAACGCCTAAACGTAAGTTAAATCAGAAAAAATAATGATGCTGATGATCGATCAGATAATTATCAATCAGAATACAATCTGAAAACTACAATCAAGTTATTGAAAATGATAACAACAATAAAACTAAATCTAGACTTGAGGAAAATATTAAATTGCTTCTAAATAATAATCAAATAGATAAAGTTTATGGCTTCAACATAGACAAAAGAGGAAATTAGCGATATGCAAATAACAAACTAAAATTTAAAGATGACAACTATTTTCAATTGGGAAGTACAAATTGGAATATGACACGAGGATTATTTTAATTATTATTTCATTCAAAATCTTTATATTACACTGAAAAAGATTTAGAGAATTATAGAGAAATCTTAATGACTACACATGTACACAAACGTCAGTTTCAAGCAGAAGCTCAAATAAAAGGCTTAAATTCATATAAATATCAACATGTAATTAAACCGTTAATTAATAAAATATTAACAGAGGGCAGTGGACTCTTGTTAAAATCTGTAGTCAATAGTAAACCCAACTATATATATTGGAATGATCCTAATGAATTAGTTGACAGATTACGTTTACTTCTTTCATCAGAGGGTGCTGGTCATAATAATCATAAAAACGAAATAATATCTATAATTGAATAACTTAGAGAAGCTAATATAATTTACTAAATGAGATTTAAATATGTTTATGCAATTAAAGTAAAACGCATCATTACATAGTATAAAACAAAGTCGCTTTTTCTGTCCCTATATCCCCATGTATGCTTAAATCTTTAAAACTACGCAACGGATTTTGATGCGGTTTTTTTTTAATAGATAGAGTGATTTATATGTACAATAACATCCATTAAATAGTGGGGAAATACTGTTATTTTTGAGGTTTCTAATGTGATGTAAATAATTACATTTTTTTCCGCTTAAATTGCAAACACAGGCTGAACCCTACGAGATTTATCCAAATGATGTACTATGTATTGTACACGTTGAAAAGGTCTACAGAAACTCCTACTATGGTATATATCTATCTCTTATGGATATCGCACAATAACATTTTTAACCGACTTCAATAAAGAAGGAGGTTATCAATTCGTGTGTATTTTTTTTTACTTTTTTTTAATGTTCGTACACGACTAACTCGGTAATTTTTAAACCGATTTTCGAAATTCTTTTTTTGTTTGAAAGTTTTTGCCTGCAATTAGGTCCAATTATCTTTTTTTAAATCTGCAGGGAAATTTTCCTCCCCTATAACTATAACTCTGCTATTTGTAAACCGATTTTCAAAATTCTTTTTTGGTTTGAAAGAATTTTGCTTAAAGTTAGAACAAATTTTGTTGGGATATTTTGAGCCTACCCTCCCCCCACCAAAAAAAATTTATTGATGATTACATAACTTCTCTATTTATGGACTGATTTTTAAAATTCTTTTCTTTTTGTTTGAATATCATTTTCATAATTGCGTCTGTTTTGTTATCTTTTGGATTGATTCTTAGTATTGGAGTCAGTTTTTTTTCCAAAAATTATTTTGTCATTTACTTTTTACGACAAATAATGGCTAATTTTCGAAGCGATTTTAACCAGTACAGCATTAATCCTTATCTAATTAAATACCCTAAAGACATTGTTGATTTCATATAGAATGTTACTGCATATTGTAAAAAGCCCTACATCCTTTGCACAGCTAAGATTTGAAAAAAGGTGCGAACTACCGGAAAAATTGCGTTAGCAGTTGCGTCATCCGGCATTGTCGCTACGCTTTTGGAAGGAGGCCGAACCACCCACTCTACATTCAACTCCCGCTGAAAATTGCCACCGATGACAATAACAGCGTCTGTATTATTTCTAAGCAGAGCAATACAGGAAAATTGATGCGTGACTGCTCATTAATAGTCTGGGACGAGGCTACCATGTCAAATAAGTCGTCTGTGGAAGCACTGTATAGGACAATGCGCGATTTGCGCAACAAAAATTCACCTCTGGGTGGATGTATAATTCTGTTCTCAGGAGATTTCCGTCAAATTCTACCAGTTGTGACTCGAGGAACACGTGCTGACGAACTAAATGCTTCCTTAAAAAGATCCAACCTTTCGCGACATATCAATAAATTAGAGCTTAAAACTAATATGAGGGTTTTGTCATCTTTGCGTGAGAACAGGCTATTTCCAAAGATGCTGCTAAGAGTTGTCAATGGAGAGTTAACACAAATGAGGAAAGGATTAACCTAGAAAAACTTTGTGTTTTGATAGACAACATCCAAGAGTTAGTCAACAATGTCTATCCTGACATTGATAACATCCCAGTAAAAAACAGACACTCCAAAAAAAGTCATGAAAATGTAGAGTTTTCGATCTGGAGGTAGTGTAAATTTTGATCCGTTCTAATGATTTTTACATAGAGTTGTCATTGCAAGAAGTTCTCTTTTTCGATACCTGGTCACCGAATTGGATGTGATTTTAAGAAAAATTTCCTTTTTTGTGTTCTATGATAATATTTTCATCTAGAAAAAATGGGAAATAGTTACATATTTTAACAATTCATTTCTTTTTATACGAATTTAAGCCCGACACAGTGTATTCATTTAAACTAAAGTAAATAACTGGACCCCCTGTACAGCTGGATAAAAATAATAATTGGGCTATAGGACTTCACAAACACACTACTACATACTTGTTACACATCCTACTCTCGACCTTTACATGGCGATCCTGCCGGCACACCTCCTTCTTCAACATTTATTACACATTTCTTAAAAATAAAACGAGTATTGTTTTTATTCCAAATTATATTTATTAAATAAAAATTTCAAACATAAATTACCTCAATTAATTGTATTAAATTTTTGTTTATAATTATATGGAATGGGTGGCTTTAAGCAATTGATAATTTCAAGTGGCGGCTGCAAGTTTCCAAAACTATCAAAATATTCCTTATCATTATGCTTTTTATAATATGCTACCCAATGAGTTCCAGGACCATTTAAATTATCTAAATTAACAATACCACATTCCTTTGTTAATGACTTTTGAGGTTAGTCACCTCGCATAAAAACATTTTTGAAATATTTGAGTTGACTGCAATATTTATATAAATTCAAGTCCGTCAGTGATCGATTAGGCAGATTATTTAAGAGTTTTTGGAGCTGGATTGTAATAAAGACCGTATCCAGATTTGTATGGTTTAAGACCATACCTTTTCCCATGGCAATTGATTCCATATATCTATTGTGACGAGCAGCTTCAGCTAGTTGTTTCTTTCCATTTTTAATACTATTAACAGCTTTAGCAATAGCTGCTACGTCTATAGCCAAACCTCCAAGTGCGGATAATGCTGTTAAAATTGGAATTAAAGGAAGAAATCCACCAGTTTTAGGTATAGGTATAACTCTTGGTATATTAATATTCATCCTCTTCTTCCTTTTAAAATTTAAATTAGCAGCTGTTTTTAGAATTTTAATATCATCTCTTATATTGTGAGGTTTCTAATTTTTTAAAACTTTCAGTGTATTTTTTACAATAGATGAAAACAGTTATCTTTAAGTTTTACTCGTTGCCAAGCCTTTTCAGCTAGTATTTTTTCAGCTTGGTGTGTTTTATTAATATCTTTTGCTTGTGAGTATGCCATATCCTGTTCTTTGCAAGCCACATCCAATAAATTTTTTCCTCTATCTCCTCTTTTTGTCGTTTTTTAAGCCTTGTACCAGAACCACAAAACTGATATCCAGGTAAATGTAGTTCTACTGGTAATTTATTTATTAAGTTGTTGACGAATCCTCTTCCAGTCTTACACTGATCTCGTTTATAGCTTTTACTATAATTTATAACCATCTTTATTACAAGTGCGTCTGATTTAAGCAATTAATTAAAAATGGTGCAATTTTCTTATATAAGGTTTAATTTATATCATTTACATTTTAGTCATCAATCAATCAATATGCGAATAATTAAACAAACTAAACAAATAATTGTAAGAAATGCAGATGAAACGCAAGAAAATAAACAAAGGATTGTACACAGTACATTGATACCAAATTCTATACGAGCACTAATTGTAGGACCATCGAATTGCGGAAAAACTAATGTGATGATTAGTTTAATAGAAAGTCCTAATGGTCTTACCTTTAAAAATATTTACATTTATTCTAAATCATTATATCAACCAAAGTATATTTATCTAAAGACATTAATTAATTTAAGAAATTTATTATTCGACATATTGTCATAAGATTATTTTAATTTGCAATTTATTTGCTGGTGGTTCAGCGATGTCTATATACATTTCATTGTTGCTGTAACAAATCGTCAATAGACTTCAAATACACATTTGGAACAGTCAAAAACCTCTTATCTTATGTACAGACCTTCAAAAACTATTTGAGAATTCACAAATAATAATATTTTTGAAAATCACATTAATTAATACAATAAAGGAGATAAATCTCTTTACGTTTTCGGAAAATGAAAAAGTTCTAAGTCCGACTGAGGCAAAACCACATTCTATAATTATATTCGATGATGTTATTTGTGAAAAACAAAATACTATAAGAGGTTATTTTTGTATGGGTAGACAAAAATACATATATTGATTGTTTTTATCTATGTCAAACATATACAAAAATTGCTAAACATCTAATACGTGACAATGCAAATATGATTATAAGGCATATATAATGATCATGTTATTGGTGATATGTCGTTTAAAGAGTTTACAAAGATTTGTCGGGAGTGTTGGAAAGAGAAATATGGATTTGTATTTGTAAACAAGAATGATCCTAAAAATAAAGGAAGATATAAAAAAGGTTTTGATGAATTTGTACAGATATAAAGCAGATTGTAAGCAGATGCAGTGTAGATATTAAGCAGATCGCAAGCAGATATAAAATATATCGTAACCAGATACAAACCAGATATAAACCAAGTCATAACCAGATATAAACCAGGTCATAACCAGATATCAACCAGATACAGATCAGATACAGATCAGATACAGATCAGATACAGGCCAGATACAGATCAGATACAGACCAGGTACAGATCAGATATAAAGCAGGTGGTAATCAGATACAGGGGAGATATAAAGCAGATCGTAAACAGATATAAAGCGGATATAAACCAGATCGTAATCAGATACAAAACAGATTAAAATGAATAATAAATTGTTAAAAGATATTTTTCAGACAAGAAAAATATTAAAGGAAAAATTAAAAAACATAAAATTAAATGAAGTACATAAACATAATTTATTAGAAGATTCATTTAAACCCATTACTAAACCTTTGAATATGATAAGTGAAAAAATTGCTGATTATCATTAAAAATTTTGTTGAAAGATGAGATGAAATCTAAAAAAACGCCTAAACGTAAGTTAAAATCAGAAAAAATAATGATGCTGATGATCGATCAGATAATTATCAATCAGAATACAATCTGAAAACTACAATCAAGTTATTGAAAATGATAACAACAATAAAACTAAATCTAGACTTGAGGAAAATATTAAATTGCTTCTAAATAATAATCAAATAGATAAAGTTTATGGCTTCAACATAGACAAAAGAGGAAATTAGCGATATGCAAATAACAAACTAAAATTTAAAGATGACAACTATTTTCAATTGGGAAGTACAAATTGGAATATGACACGAGGACTATTTTAATTATTATTTCATTCAAAATCTTTATATTACACTGAAAAAGATTTAGAGAATTATAGAGAAATCTTAATGACTACACATGTACACAAACGTCAGTTTCAAGCAGAAGCTCAAATAAAAGGCTTAAATTCATATAAATATCAACATGTAATTAAACCGTTAATTAATAAAATATTAACAGAGGGCAGTGGACTCTTGTTAAAATCTGTAGTCAATAGTAAACCCAACTATATATATTGGAATGATCCTAATGAATTAGTTGACAGATTACGTTTACTTCTTTCATCAGAGGGTGCTGGTCATAATAATCATAAAAACGAAATAATATCTATAATTGAATAACTTAGAGAAGCTAATATAATTTACTAAATGAGATTTAAATATGTTTATGCAATTAAAGTAAAACGCATCATTACATAGTATAAAACAAAGTCGCTTTTTCTGTCCCTATATCCCCATGTATGCTTAAATCTTTAAAACTACGCAACGGATTTTGATGCGGTTTTTTTTTAATAGATAGAGTGATTGAAGAGAAAGGTTTATATGTACAATAACATCCATTAAATAGTGGGGAAATACTGTTATTTTTGAGGTTTCTAATGTGATGTAAATAATTACATTTTTTTCCGCTTAAATTGCAAACACAGGCTGAACCCTACGAGATTTATCCAAATGATGTACTATGTATTGTACACGTTGAAAAGGTCTACAGAAACTCCTACTATGGTATATATCTATCTCTTATGGATATCGCACAATAACATTTTTAACCGACTTCAATAAAGAAGGAGGTTATCAATTCGTGTGTATTTTTTTTTACTTTTTTTTAATGTTCGTACACGACTAACTCGGTAATTTTTAAACCGATTTTCGAAATTCTTTTTTTGTTTGAAAGTTTTTGCCTGCAATTAGGTCCAATTATCTTTTTTTTAATCTGTAGGGAAATTTTCCTCCCCTATAACTATAACTCTGCTATTTGTAAACCGATTTTCAAAATTCTTTTTTGGTTTGAAAGAATTTTGCTTAAAGTTAGAACAAATTTTGTTGGGATATTTTGAGCCTACCCTCCCCCCACCAAAAAAAATTTATTGATGATTACATAACTTCTCTATTTATGGACTGATTTTTAAAATTCTTTTCTTTTTGTTTGAATATCATTTTCATAATTGCGTCTGTTTTGTTATCTTTTGGATTGATTCTTAGTATTGGAGTCAGTTTTTTTTCCAAAAATTATTTTGTCATTTACTTTTTACGACAAATAATGGCTAATTTTCGAAGCGATTTTAACCAGTACAGCATTAATCCTTATCTAATTAAATACCCTAAAGACATTGTTGATTTCATATAGAATGTTACTGCATATTGTAAAAAGCCCTACATCCTTTGCACAGCTAAGATTTGAAAAAAGGTGCGAACTACCGGAAAAATTGCGTTAGCAGTTGCGTCATCCGGCATTGTCGCTACGCTTTTGGAAGGAGGCCGAACCACCCACTCTACATTCAACTCCCGCTGAAAATTGCCACCGATGACAATAACAGCGTCTGTATTATTTCTAAGCAGAGCGATACAGGAAAATTGATGCGTGACTGCTCATTAATAGTCTGGGACGAGGCTACCATGTCAAATAAGTCGTCTGTGGAAGCACTGTATAGGACAATGCGCGATTTGCGCAACAAAAATTCACCTCTGGGTGGATGTATAATTCTGTTCTCAGGAGATTTCCGTCAAATTCTACCAGTTGTGACTCGAGGAACACGTGCTGACGAACTAAATGCTTCCTTAAAAAGATCCAACCTTTCGCGACATATCAATAAATTAGAGCTTAAAACTAATATGAGGGTTTCGTCATCTTTGCGTGAGAACAGGCTATTTCCAAAGATGCTGCTAAGAGTTGTCAATGGAGAGTTAACACAAATGAGGAAAGGATTAACCTAGAAAAACTTTGTGTTTTGATAGACAACATCCAAGAGTTAGTCAACAATGTCTATCCTGACATTGATAACATCCCAGTAAAAAACAGACACTCCAAAAAAAGTCATGAAAATGTAGAGTTTTCGATCTGGAGGTAGTGTAAATTTTGATCCGTTCTAATGATTTTTACATAGAGTTGTCATTGCAAGAAGTTCTCTTTTTCGATACCTGGTCACCGAATTGGATGTGATTTTAAGAAAAATTTCCTTTTTTGTGTTCTATGATAATATTTTCATCTAGAAAAAATGGGAAATAGTTACATATTTTAACAATTCATTTCTTTTTATACGAATTTAAGCCCGACACAGTGTATTCATTTAAATTAAAGTAAATAACTTAAATTTTAGACTAAAATTAGTAAATAAATTTCTTTAAAAAATTTGATTTTTTCTTAATTCTGGTAAGTATTTTCTAAAACTATGGAGAAATTACAAGGTTTTGTATGACTAAAATAAACTTCTACTTGGTTTTCTGCTAACTATCGGCAAATTAAAAATATCAATTTTTTGGAAGCAATGAAAATGTAGTTCCTTTGGAATGACTTCCACTTTTTTTTACTGGCATAAGTTATAAGACAATATCTTAGTTTAAGGAATGAGCGATTCTGTCACCAACTAACGAACAAGTCAAAGATTGATGCGCCGACTGTTCTCGATTTGGAAGAAGCTCTTTATTTTCCTACAGAATTTCTAAACTGTTTTGACCCGTCTGGACTCCCTCCTCAGAAAATGGTGTTGAAAATAGGTTGTGCTGTTGTTTTATTAAGAAACCTGAATCCACCTAAACTTTACAATGACACGCGTTTGCTGTGTTTTACCCTAAATTTAACGCGTGCGGGCCACGGGCAGTAATGAATAAATCAAAACTACTGGACCGATTTTAATCATTTTTTCATTGAATGACATATATATAGCCTAATTTTATACCCGTGCGAAGCCGGAGCGGACTGATTTTTAAAATTCTTTTCTTAATCTCTTGGATTGATTCTTAGTATTGATGTCAGTTTTTTTTTTGCCAGAACTATTTTGTCACTGACTTTTTACGACAAATAATGGCTAATTTTTGAAGCAATTTTAACCAGTACATTAATCCTTATCTAATTAAATACCTTAAATACATTGTTGATTTCATATATAAAATTTTACTGCATAATGTAAAAGGCCCTACATCCTTTGCACAGCTAAGCTTTAAAAAAGGTGAGATCTATCGGAAAAATGGCGTTAACAGTTGCGTTATCCGGCACTGCCTCTACGCTTTTGGAAGGAGGCCAAACCGCCCACTCTACATTCAACTCCCGCTGAAAATCACCACCGATGACAATAACAGCATCTGTAGTATTTCTAAGCAGAGCAATATAGGAAAATTGATGTATGACTGCCCATTAATAGTCTGGGACGAAGCTACCATGTCAAACAAGACGTCTGTGAAAGCACTGGATAGGACAATGCGCGATTTGCGCAACAAAAATTCACCTCTGGGTGGATGTAGAATTCTGTTCTCAGGAGATTTCCTTCAAATTCTACCAGTTGTGACTCGAGGAACACGTGCTGACGAACTGCCTGAATTTTGCGTGAGAACAGGCTATTTCCAGAGATACTGCTAAAAGTTGGCAATGGAGAGTTAACACAAAGTGAGGGAAGGATTAACCTAGAAAACCTTTGTGTTTTGATAGCAACATTCAAGAGTTAGTCAACAATGTCTAAATTGACATTGATAACATAAGTTATAAGATAATATCTTGGTTTAAAGAATGAGAGATTCTGTCACCAAGTAACGAACAAGTACATAAGGTAAATAAATTGATTCGTTCAAAGATTGATGCGCCGTCGAAAATATACTACCTGGTTAATACTGTTCTCGATTTCGAAGAAGATGTTCATTTTCCTACAGAATTTCTATACTCTTTGAACCCGTCTGGACTCCCTCCTCACAAAATGGTGTTGAAAGTAGGTTGTCCTGTTATTTTATTAAGAAACCTGAATCCACATAAACTTTGCAATGGCACGCGTTTGCTGGTAAAATCACTGTCAACTTTCATAATAGAGTGCACAATACTCACAGGATGTGTTACAGGAGAAGATGTATTGATTCCCCGAATCGCTCTGATACCATCGGATTTACCCTTCCAATTTAAACGTTTACACTTTCCGGTAAATACATCTTTTGCAATGACCATTAATAAATCGCAGGGTCAAACCTTCAACGTTGCAGGCTTAGATTTTAGCGTTGACTGCTTTTCACATGGCCAACTGTATGTCGCTCTTTCAAAAGTAACCTCTAGACAAAACATGTTTGTATTGTCTAATGACAAGAAAGCTGTTAACGTTGTAATATTTTAATTGTTGCAAAAATAAAATAAATAGGTAAAAACGTAAAAAGTAAATGAGTAAAAATGTAGTATATGAATTTAGATATTCCAAGGATAGCAGGAAATCTTCATGGTTTAGGGAAAGAAGAATTGTTTTACCTTAAATTTAACGTATGCGGGCCACGGGCAGTAATGAATAAATCAAGACTACTGGATCAATTTTAATAATTTTTTCATTGAATAACATAGGCTATATATTTTATACCCGTGCGAAGCCGGAGCGGGCCGCTAGTATATATATAATATGAATATTCATCAAAGAGAAAGCTACTAAACAAGCGAGAAAAGAATTTTAAAAGAAGACGAGTTATTCTTAAAGGAATTGATGATTTATGGCAAGCGGATCTAAATGAGATGGGTAATTATAAAGCAAAGAATAACGGATATTGATATCTATTAACTGTAATAGATACATTTTTAAGGAACGCATGGGCTGTAGCTGTAAAAACCAAAACGAATGCTATGAAAAGTATTTTTAATAACAGTAATCGACACCCAAAAAACTTGCAAACAGATAACGGTAAAGAGTTTTATAATAATAAATTTCAACGGTTAATTGAATCATGTCAAATTAAACACTATTCAACATATGTGACGCGCAAAATACAAAGGGACCTAAGGGTAAAAACCGATTTTGTTCAGGAGAGCCATTTTAAAGATTTAAATACGTGTATTTTTGGTCCACCATCACTGAGCGTGTTGGTATTGGTGTCATTTGAAAGCGACACATCTCGTGACGTCAGGAACGTCTTGGTCAACTTTGAAAACGCGCGTAGGTCGTCCCTACATCTTGTTTTGTGTAGTTGGTTTTTAGTGTTTTCTACCTAGCGCGCTATTTCCATGAGTTTGATATCAATTTTGCTAGCATTTTTTCGAATCCAGGCTTATTTTTTTAAATAATTAATTGTGAATTATAATAAATACTCATTTATAATTCTTTTAAATCGTGAATATCACTGTTAGTACGAAAATTTTTTCACATAACCTTAGAATCGTCGACTTCAATTTCATAAAACGCGCATATTTCTGGGGGAAACACTTTTGGGGCATGGGATCGGTCTCATTCGATGTTCAGATATTGTCCACATCAAAACAAAAAAGTTAAAATTGATTTTTTTACCCTTAGATCCCTTTCTCTATGCACTGTCACATATAGTGTTCTGAAAGCATCAATAGTAGAACGATTTAATAGAACATTAAAAAGCATAATGTGGAAAGAAATTAGCTACCAAGGATCGTATAAATGGATAAATATGTATAAAGAACTCGTTGATAAATATAATAATATAATTCATAGGTCAATAAAAATTACGCCTAATGAAGTGAATTCTTCTAATGAAAACTCTCTTTTAGATACCTTTTAAAATAATTTAAAAATTTTTAAAAAACTAAAGTTTAGAGTTGGTGATGATATTCGAATAAGTAAATATAAACATGTATTTGAAAAAGGTTATACACCAAATTGGACTACAGAAATTTTCAAAGTTAAAACTATAAGAAAGACAAATCCTAAAACATAAATTTTAGAAGACTATCAAAAACGTGAAATTAAAGGTGGTTTTTATGAATTTGAGCTGATGAAAACAAAATATCCACAAACATATTTAGTTGAAAAAGGTTTAAAGAGAAAAGGAAGCATGATATATGTTAAATGGCTTTTCATCAAAACACAATTCTTGGATTAAGGCTAACGATATATCACTATAAAAGAAATATTATTAATTTAAAACTGATTTATTAATTCATCGAACGCTAAGATGTCGTTAACATTAACGTGAAACGGACATTCTTCATTACTTTTGGCAAACTATTTCCCTCCCATTGTGTTTGATAAGAGCTATGTTTGCGGTTTAATAAGCTTCGATACTTATCACATAATACCAAATGTTGATGTTGAAAACAATTAATTTCATATTGATGATTATATAATAGAGATTCCTGTGAGATCTTATGAGTTTTCTGATATAGTTGATGTAATTAAAGATAAATATCATTATTTAACTAATAAAGGTGATCTTTATATTAATGAAAATTTTAATACGTTTGTGACATCTATAAAAAGTACAATAGACCCCATCTATTTCAATAAAGAATGATCAATTGGATCTTTGCTTGGTTTTAGTAAAAGAGTATTACGACAACAAGAGGAACATTTTTCAAATAAAACTATGATATAACAAATATTAATACAGTAATCATTGAATGTAATATTGTAAATGGATCATATATAAATAACGTATCAGCACATACTATTCATCAGTTTTCACTTGACGTTAGTCCAGGATATCAAATAACAGAAAGACCGGCTAATCCAATACATTTACCTATAAATTCGAGAAAAATATCTAGACTGGCTTTAAGCCTTGTCGATCAGGACGGAACCTTAATAAGTTTTCGTGGAGAAAAAATATTTATTAGATTATATTTGAAACCTATTAAAGAATGATTATATCCAACAAAAATAGTTTGTATAAGGATTCACCAATCACTCTATCATCATCTGCAATACAACACACATCAAGGAGAGTTTCTTCTGGTAAGCGAAAGTTGCATAATAAAAAGCAGATATATCAAACAAGCAAACATCAACGAAACACTTTAAATAAAACTAATCGAAAATTTTTACGAAATTTAGGATTTCAACTAAAACATGAAAATGAATAGTTTAATTAATATATTAGACAAACCACAATTTGATAGTTCAATTATTAAAATATAGTATTACAGCTATAATTAGTAGTAGTGAATTGCCAATGCGGCCGCCGATTAAAATTGTGAAATTTGGTTAATAAAATTTTAAATTTGAGAATTTCAGTGTAAAATTCTAAAATTTGGGTAATTAAAATCTTAAAATTCTTGGAAATTTGTGAAATTTGATACCTACGAGGGTGGTTCAAGAAGACCGTCCAACTTTTTGTTTACATAAGGAATTTTTTGTTTACATAAGGGGTATTGTTTGTTTACTACATACGAGGGTGGTTCAATAAGTCCGTTTTTTATTACCGTAGGAATTTGTATGTATGTATGTATGTTTGTGGGAGTACGTTAAGTGGGTTCATAGGTTGGAGGTTTTTCTTTTTTGTAATGTATGTATGCATATGCCGAAGGGAAAATCATGAAAATGATTTTTCCTAGTACCAACGGGAAAATCATGAGATGATTTTTCTTAATACCAATGGAGGGTGAAATAGTGAAAATTTATTTTTCCTAATGCCTACGGCAATACATGATTATTTTTCCTAATGCCTACGGCAATGCATGAATATTTTTCCTAATGCCGACGGCAAAACATGATTATTATTTTTTCCAAATGCCGACGGCAAAACATGATTATTATTTTCTAATACCAAAGGGAAAATCGCCAGTGCTGCCAGACTGTAGAAATTTCTTATCGTAATACTATAGCAGTAATATCAGAGAAAATAGATTTGATGACTACAAGTGATTCTCATAAGAATCGTGTGTATGTGTATGTGTGATTTCCTCACTCTAATAAATTGTTTATAAATAAAATAATTAAATTAATTTATTTAAATATGTTATTTATGTGTTCACACGTGTGTGAACGCCCCTAATACTTGTGTGTGTGGGGGTCCAGCTTGATAGTCGCTGGTAATTAAATATTTTTGTATTTGTTTAAGAAATATGTATGTATGTATGTATGTATATGTATGTATGTATTTGTGTATGTATGTATGTGTGTATGTATGAATGTGCGATCGTGGGTACTTGTGCGTGGAATATTTTGTAGAATACATATATATTTTGCAACGTAATCATTTTCTTTGTCTACGATTATTTTAAAGCAGCAAACTAAGTACAGCCAGCAGCAGAGAAACAAAAAGTAAAATTTATGAATGCTGCAAGGATACTGCTTCTAGGTTTAGTATAAATACGCCAACTTTTCTAACCAACACAATAGTACTTTATTGTGTTTCCAAGAAGTGTCATCAGCCATTGTGTTAAAGTGAAATAATAATAATAATAAAATAACTTAAAATGAGTTCATCAGGTTATCAGTGTAATACATGTAATAAGGTATACAAATACCAAAAGTCCTTTTTGGAGCATGTTAAAAACCATAGTGTGCAGGATCAAGTGGTCGTAAGCCGGGAGAGAAATCAAGATCAACCGCAGACATCTCTTCAAAATCACCAACATTCATCATCATCATTCATTCATCAACAATATCTTTCTCTACATTATCCTCAATATCAGTTACCATTAAATTTTCAACAATACAGTATGCCATGGAATAATCAGTTTTTGGGATACAATTATAATCCCAATTTGATGCAATGGCAGCCTCTTAATTATCATCAACAAGAGTACTAGCATCAACAACAAGATCATCAACAACAAGCTCAACAACAACAAACTCAACAACAAGGTGTGGATATCCTTGGAGGTACTTTATTCGACGATGCTATGGACATAAGCCGGAAAGTGATGGAGAAGTAGAAGAAAGAAGAGAAAAAACTCTGCCAACTCCAATGAATACTTCGCATGCTAGAACAGATGAAGTAGAAGTGAATGTGCGATATTATAAAATATCGAAAGCATTCAAGAATCATATTGCCACATATGCAATTTGAAACAAAAAAGATCAACTTCTGTAGGAAGAATTTGTTGAAGAAAATAAAAATGTTTTTATGGAGAGACTTCAAGTGAATTTAAGTAAGCATTCAATAATTAAATTTCATGTGAGTATTGTGGCGGAGTATATCAAAATTGTTGAAGAAGAATTGGAGTTATGCATAATATCACATGTAGCCAAAATGAGTTTGCTGACGAAGGCAGATAGCATAGAAGAGTTATTCCGTAAGCAGGTTGCGGAGATTTCAACCAAAATGTCCGAATTTGAAGAGCGAGATTCTGGTTGAACTTTGTCACGCATAGTCCGAGCAGAAATCAACCTCAACAAATCTTCGCTCGTCAAAGGATCGAACTGGATATCCACACTTGGAAAATTAGAAAGAAAAAAGCTTGCATCAATATACAAAACGATGATGTATTTTGCTTCAAGTGGTGTACGAGTATGATTGCTGCCATGGATATTGTCAAATACAATCAATTTCGTTGCAGTTCTTATAATATTCAAGACATTGCTGCAGACCCGATTGTTACGCGAAATGGTGTAGCGTTAAATTTTAAAAATTTAAGCTTCCCATTAGCATTAAACAAAATAAAGGAGTTTGAGGTGAACAATCCAGCAATAAGTGTTAACGTATTTGGGTACGATGAGGGAACCAATCAGATTATTGGTCCTTATTATCTCACCAAGGACGAGAAAATTAACCATGTAAACTTGCTGCTTTTGGAAAATGGTGAAGTTCATCACTACATTTTGATAAAGGACATATCAAGGTAAGTTAAAAATTATACAAAACTTTAATTTAATGATACATATACTTGTTTTATATATTTTATAATAGATACATTTTACTTATAATCTTTTATTTTATTTTTATTATTCACAGACTTTTGACGAATCAGATAACCACCGATAAGCATAAGTTACATTTTTGCAAATAGCTGTCTCCAGTACACTCATACGGAGACCATCATGAGTACTCATAAGGAGGAATGTGGAAAAATCGTCACAACTATGCCATCAGGTCCGGATGCCATTCTTAGCTTTAAGGGACATCAAAGAAAAATGGATGTCCCGTTTGTAGTTTACGCGGACTTCGAATGCATCTTAGAAGATATAAGTGATAATGTAAGTAATAAAATAAATTTAGTGAAGAAACACACACCTTGTGCCCTTAGTTATTATATTAAGTGTATGCATAGTAAAAATTTAGATAAGTTAAGGATATATACAGGGGAAGATGCATCAAAAAAATTTGTATCACATTTAATTAAGGATTGTGAGGAAATATATAATAACCACTTAGTAAACATTAGACAAATGGATACTTTATCCCCTTCTGATATTTATAATTTTTATAGTGCTGTGAATTGTCATATTTGTCAAAAATTTCTAGGCAAAGATCGCGTTAGAGATCATTGTCACATTAGTGGTAAATTTAGAGGTACAGCCCACAATAATTGTAATTTAAATTACCAAATTCCCAAGTTTATACCAGTTTACTTTCACAATTATTCAAATTATGACTCACATCTTTTAATTAAAGAATTAGGTGAAATTTCAATGAAACTGAAAGTACTCCCTCTCAATAAGGAGCTTTATATATCCCTCTCCCAGATACGATTGTACCTTCATAGTGAACAGAAGTATTAGCGGAATTTCTTTTTACATACTAAACCAAAAAAAAAAAAAAAAAAAACATACAAAAAAAAAATATTTGTAGTACATAATATTCGTTGTACATTAACTTTGATAAACAAGCTATTTTTGCTTTGCTAATATTTTTTTTTAC
The DNA here is from genome assembly GCA_944452675.1 of Tachina lurida. Classification (NCBI taxonomy): domain Eukaryota; kingdom Metazoa; phylum Arthropoda; class Insecta; order Diptera; family Tachinidae; genus Tachina; species Tachina lurida. The sequence goes on from OX101752.1 coordinate 92,683,758, forward strand.
ATAGACAGTAATAACTAAAACAAAAAAAAAAACAAAAACAACCGTAAATAAAATAACTTAAAGTGCCCTTGAGGAATACTGTATATGAGTACATTGAAAACAAATAATTGCGAAGTGAGTGATAACGGCAGAAATGCCTATCTTACTGTGAGCTCTGATGATCTTAATGATAACAATAAAAATAACAAATCTGATGATAGACTTACTGTGAGTTCTGATGATCTTAATTTAAAAAAAATAAATAAAAAACTTGATGACAGACTTTTTTTAACGGCTAAGCCAATTTTTCGTCAGCGATCAACTTCGCTTTGTCCAATGCCAACTGATTCGTTAACATTACAGTTGCCTACTACTTCGTCATTTAAACCAGCGATATCATCCGATTCATCACTTACCCAATTAGTCACTGAAAATAAAAAAAGTCCAAAACCCAAGGTCCAAGTTGGAATGGACCGATATATTATTGTGGGAAAGCGCGGGCGAAGCCCTAATTCTACTAAAATTGCATCTGCTTCAAAGTTATCTAGGGATAACAGCACATCATCTACTAATCGTTTTCAAATATTGCAAGATGACAACGACACACCTGATATATCCGCGAAAAAAACCTCCAAGCCGCCACCAATATATTTGAGAGAAAAAAATTCAAACGCTCTTATTAAGAAATTCATTTCGGTCATTGGTGAGAATAAATTTCACATTGTTCCAATAAAACGTGGCAATATCGATGAAACGAAAATTCAAATCTATGACGAAACAGATTTCCGCAAAATGGTTGCTGAATTTGAAAAAAGTAAAACAAGCTTCTACACATACCAGCTTAAGAGCGCTAAAGGCATGCAGATCGTATTGAAGGGCATAGATTCTTATGTTGCCCCCGAAGAAATAAAAGATGCACTCGTCCTCCAGGGGTTCAAGGTAAAAAATGTGTCCAATATAATAAATAGAGAAAAGATTCCCCAACCCCTATTTCGTGTTGAACTTGAGCCTAATGATATAAAATTGAAAAAAAAATGAGACGCATCCAATTTATAATTTAAAATACCTCTTGTACCGAAAAATCACAGTTGAAGAGCCACATAAGCGTTCAGGTCCTGTACAGTGCCATAATTGCCAAGAATATGGCCATACAAAAACATACTGCAATTTACCCTCTGTTTGTGTTGTGTGCGGCGAATTACACGGCACCGCTAGCTGCAACAAACCAAAAGATCAAAGTGATAAAAAATGCAGTAATTGTGGAGGTAATCACACCGCTAACTACAGAGGTTGTCCTGTGTACTCTTTTGTAAAGAAGACTATGGTGCAAAAACCTAAATTAGCTCCAGCTCAATCAGCAAACGTTTACTCTGCCACTTTTCAGCAAATGAGCCAACCAGTTACCTCCCGTGTATCGTATGCAGATGCTGCTAAGGCTAGTTCTATTCCGACACAAAATGTTTCACCGCAAAATAATTCTACAAATACAAACTCAAACTTTTCAAATTTCGTTATATCATCAATTTACTCCCCTCCCAGATTTTCAATCACTGAGAATCAATATGAGGATTTCTACAAATCTCTTGGACCTTGTTTTGTAGCAGCTGGAGACTACAATGCGAAACATACGTTCTGGGGTTCGCGCATTGTTACACCCAGAGGTCGAGCATTGTTCAACACTATTTCAAAAATGGGCTTGGATGTCATTTCGAGTGAGGAGCCCACTTATTGGCCTACTGACATACAAAAAATTCCGGATGTTATAGATTTTGGAGTCATAAAAAATATCTCTAGGGATTTAATTCAAGTTCAAGCTTCTCTTGATCTCTCGTCCGATCACTCCCCGACGATCATTACAATTTGTAGCCCATTAAGAAGTAACTTACATGACCCATATGTGAAGATGATCAATCGTGTTAATTGGTTGGGGTTCAAAAAATATCTCAGCAGTCATTGTACGGAAAACATTACGCTTAGAACACCCGATGATATTGAATCGAACATTGCCAATCTCAGCGAGAATATTAAACAGGCTGCTGAACATGCCACTATCTCCCATCCGCAGATTGGGTTTAATAAAATTTATTCTACAGACATTGAACGTCTCGTACGTGAAAAAAGAAGGGCTAGAAGGGAATGGCGACAGCACAGAACACCACAAAATAAAATCAGATTTAAAGAGTGCACTAAACGACTCCAAGAGTTGCTTGCATCTGAAAAAATTGCATCTCTTAAAAATTATCTGGAGGATCTTGATGTTACACCGGCGTCTAATTACTCCTTGTGGCGCGCTGCCAGAAAGCTTAAAACACCCGTTGAGTATAAGCCACCTCTACGCACATCTACCGGAGGTTGGGCAAGAAGCGATACTGAAAAAGGTAAAATATTTGCTGAGCACTTAAAATCCGTTTTTACGCCAAATATATGTTCTGGTGTTGCTGATTTGCCGAATATAGTCGCTCTACCCCCTCAACACATAAAGTTTAAGACGCGTGATTTACAAAAATTAATTGCCGAACTCAACCCGAAGAAAGCTCCGGGTATTGATGGAATTAGTAATCAGATGCTGATGAACTTGCCTCGTATTGCAATGAGAATCCTGTTATTCATATTTAATGCTATTTTACGACTGGAGTATTATCCACACAACTGGAAACTTGCTAAGGTTAAAATGATTCCAAAGCCGGGCAAAGATATAACAAAGGCTGAGTCATATAGGCCAATAAGTCTACTATCGACAATGTCAAAGCTTTTCGAAAAACTGCTCAAAATAAAATTGTCCCCAATTCTAATTAGTAGTGGGTGCATACCAGACTATCAATTTGGTTTTAGAAGTCAGCATAGCACCATTGAACAAACTCACAGATTGGTTCAATTTATAAGAAGAACTTTTGAGGGAAAAAGTATTGTTCTGCGCTGTTTATTGACGTTTCCCAGGCATTTGATAAAGTGTGGCATGAAGGCCTAATATTAAAATTGAAGACTTACTTACCAATAAACATTTTAAATCTTTTGGAAAGTTACATTATTTCCCGTAAGTTCACTGTTGCGGAAGGAGACTTTACAAGTAGGCCTGAAACAATTTCATCTGGTGTGCCACAGGGGAGTATACTGGGACCAGTTTTATATTTAATTTATACTTGTGATATGCCTGTGAGTAGTAGTATCCATACTTCCACATTTGCCGACGATACAGCCTGCCTTAGTATGCATGAAAACCCTGATGAGGCATCCCGCAAACTCCAGGAACACATTAGCCAGATGGAGCTTTGGTTAAACTTATGGAGAATCAAGGTAAATGAACAAAAGTGTGTTCAAGTAACATTTACTTTACAAAGAGATACTTGTTCCCCCATTCGGATTAACAATCAAGTTGTTTCTCAACATTCACATGTGAAATATCTTGGTATACACCTTGATCGACGACTTACATGCAAACACCACATTGATTCTAAGTTAACTCAAATGAAACTTAAACTAACTCAGGTACATTGGCTGATTGGATGAAATTCAACACTTAGCCTAGACTGTAAACTTTTAATATACAAGTCACTTTTAAAGCCAATATCGTGCTACGGAATTCAACTATGGGGCACTGCTTCAGCTTCAAATGTAGAGAAAATTCAACGCAGGCAAAATAAAATTTTACGCATGATAACATCGGCTCCATGGTACATCAAAAATTCAAATATACATCGTGATTTGAATATGCCACTAGTGACTGAAGAAATTGCAAAATACGCTGGCAAATATTTAACAAAACTCGAGTCACATCCTAATCCGCTTGCCCGTAATATTTTGAACTTTACTGGACAAATCCGCCTAAAAAAGAGGGACACAAGGGCTCTTATTCACTCACTCCAGATGGGTCTTCCTGAAAATACTTTTAGTTTTTATATTGTTTCCTTTTGATTATCACTACTTACATATGTATTATATATAACTATTACTAAGCTTATGTCCGACACTGGTCGGGCCTAATTATATTTTTAAATTTAAGATTTGAATACTTATTGTTAGTTCATATATGAAGATACAATAAATAAATATCATGTAAAAAAAAAAAAAAAAATATATCCCTCTCCCAATTCACAGAAATGAGTGATGGCCATAAGCTTGAAGTAAGATTTCTTGATACTATACGCTTTATGGCTGAGAGTTTGGAATCATTAGCCTGCAATTTGTCGGATAATGATTTCAGCACTATAAGGTCCTTATTTCAGTCAGAAAAAGAATTTCAGCTTATTAAGAAAAAATGTATTTTCCCGTATGAGTACCTAAATTTATTTCAAAAATTGGATGAATGTCAGCTGCCTTCACGCAGTGATTTCTTTAATAAGTTGAAATATAAAGAGTGTTCTTTAGAGGAATAATCACATGATGTAGAGGTATGGAATACTTTTGGTTGTGAAACAATGAAAGATTACATGGAACTTTACTTAAAAACAGACGTCCTCTTACTGACAGATATTTTCGAGAACTTTAGAAAAGTTTGTAGAGGTATTTATGAGCTCGATCCTTGCCAACATTATACAGCACCTGGCCTTTCCTGGGATGCAATGCTCAAATATACAAAAATTGAATTAGAATTATTGACAGACATAGACATGTACAATTTTATGAAAAAAGATATACGTGGGGGAATCGTACAGTGTAATGTGTATACTCTTCTAAGTGTTTAAAGGGGGGCTTTTTAAAAAAAAGAATGAATCCTACCCGTGATTTGCCGGCGCTAATTAACGCCACTGGCAGAATATTTAATTAAATTAGCAAATGAATGCTTTATGAAAAATAAATTTCTATGAGCAGTTGAATGCTCTAATAGAATATAAATAAGTAATGCAGCCGATTTCAGGCTTGACTTATAATTGATTTTTATTTCAAAAATTGACTTCTTATATACCAAAATAACGGTATTAAATATTATTACTAATTCCATTCCTTATAACTAAACAACAACAATTCCTTAATAAATATTCCTTAACTACAAAACTACAATAATTTACTTAATATAATATACAGTGGTGAACATTAATATAAAGTTTATTCTTCCAGTATTTTAAATAGTATGTTAAGACTTGGTAGATACTCTACACCCTAACCCTCTAGAAAAAAATTCAAATTTTTTTTTTTTTTTTTTTTTTTGTGTATATGCTTATTACCTTATTACTAAAATCTTTTCAAGTTATTGTTGTGGTATTCTTTAACTGTGTCCCCTAAATCTAGGATAGAGTTTACTCCTTTGGTTTTTATTACTTTATAAGGACCATGGTATGGGGGTTGATTTTTTTTTCTATTGAAATTTTTAACCAAAATCATGTCGCCTACATTCAAATTTAGTGGATTTATGTTTTTATTTTGTTCTACTCGTTTTAATTTTGCTAATTCTATTAGTTCTTTTGCCTTTCTTAAGGAAAATTGTAATCTTGCTTTTAATTCATTATTATATTTATCCATATTGTAGACGGGTTTATTATCTAACCATTTATCATATGGTAAGTTTGGCAATTTTCCAAATATTAACTCGTATGGAGTGTAGTTGGTATCTATATGAGGAGTTGTGTTGTACGCGAAACAGAAATAAGGATCCAATAATCCCATTCATCATGTTTGCAGAAGTTCAAGAGAAATTCATTAAGTACCCTATGATTCCTTTCTATAGCACCCATAGTTTCATGGTGGTACGGTGTGCTAAACACCTGTTTTATTTCTAAAAGTTTGCATACTTCGGACATTAACTCGTTCACAAATTCGGTACCGTTGTCTGATTTGAGGATTTTGAAATGACCGTATTTTAAAATTAAGTTTTCAACTAGAGCTTTTGCAACTGTTTTAGCTTCCTTTGTCTCAATAGGGCATGCTATGACGTACTTCGTTAAATCATACTGCATGGTTAATATATATCTGTATTTACCCGAATATCGAAGTGGTCCTACTGTGTCTATTGACACGACTTCAAAACTTGTATCTGGTGTATCTGTTATTGTTAGTTTTTCTTTCGTATGTCTTGTTTGTTTGTTAATCTTGCATTCTTTGCAATTTAGTATGTATTTTTTTATCATTTTACTCATATTCTTCCATATATATCTTTGCTTGAGTTTTAATGTTGTTTTCCTGACACCTAGATGTCCTCCTAAAGTTGAGTTGTGGTACTCAGCGATAATCATGTTCTGTAAATTTTTGTCTATTATTCTTTCTGGTTCTCTGTAAATTAAAATTTTTAAGTTTTCCCCATTCTTTCTTTTTAATGTATTAAACATATCTTTAAATTCTTTATTATTAACTATTTCAAATATGTTGTCGTTGTCTTTTAACGCGAGTTCTTCTATTCCTAAGGATAGCGTTTTCGATAGCAGCTTCTCCAAAGACATTTGTGTGCTTATTGGATTATCACCACTTCTAACAACTATCTCTATATCATTTACTATAATTTGCGGTATTTTTAGTTTACTTTCAATTTCGAATCTGAGTTGCTTCATATTTTTTATATCCGAGATTGACGTGCACTCCCATATGAAAAGTTGATCAGTCTTTTCATCAGAAATGCTGTCCTCGTGTTTGTCTTCATTCTGTATATTTAAGTTCTTTCTCATATTTCGTGTTATTGCTAATATTTTCTTTGATTTTTGCTCTTCTTCTGTAGGAATTAATGCTTTTAGGGTGTTCGTATTTATAACTATTCTGGACAATGCGTCTGCATTTGTGTTTACTTTGCCCTTTTTGTATGATATTTCGAAGTCATAGTCACTTAAATCCAATCTGATTCGAGTCATCTTGGATGATGGGTTCTTATGTGAGAACAGTGACACTAATGGTCTATGGTCGGTTACTACAAAAAATTTCCTACCATAAAGATATGGTCTGAAAAAATTTATGCCCCAATGAATTGCTAGCAGTTCTTTCTCTATGATTGGTTTGTTCAGGTCATGCTTGGTTAACGTTTTGCTGGCATAGGATATCGGTAAGTCTGTTCCAATATTGCCTTGTGACAGTACTGCTCCAAGTGCGAAATTAGAGGCATCTGTCGTTAATATAAAGGGTTTTTTAAAGTCAGGGTATTGTAGGATGGGTGGTTTTATTAATTTAGATTTTAATGTTTCGAATGAATTTTGACAAATTTCGTCCCACTCAAAAGTTTTATTTTTCTTTAACAGTAAATTTAAATTTCTCGCTATTTTTGCAAATTCAGGTACGAATCGAATGTAATAATTACAAAATGCTATGAAACGTCTAACGTCATCAGCATTTTTTGGTACGGGATAGTTTTCTATCACACTATGTTTGGCAGGATCGGTACAAATACCTTTGTCAGTGATTAAATGACCTAAATACACTACTTCAGATTTTAGAAAGCAGCATTTATTGGTATTTAATTTTAAATTATATTGTCTCAGTTTTTGAAATATTTTCGATAAGTTATCATGATGGTGTTGCACACTGCAGCCAAATACAATAATATCGTCTACATATAAAAATGCTTCGGCACTTAAACCACTTAGGGCTATCGTTAGCATCCTTTGGAAGCTATTAGAGGATATTTTTAATCCAAATGGTAGACGAGTAAATTGAAAATGACCATTCCTTGTTGAAAATGCAGTCAATGGCCTTGAATCTTTATCAAAATTTATTTGGTGAAATGAACTGGTCATATCTAGTGTGGAGAAGTATTTAGCTCTTCCTAACTTATCAAGTACATCTTCGATTTTTGTAAGTGGAAACTTGTCGTTCACTATCTTTTCATTAAATTTTCGAAAATCGACTACTAGTCGCCATTTTTTTGTATCATTTATTGATTTTTTTGGTATTACTAATAATGGTGAGTTATAGGGACTGACTGAAGGTTCAATAATATCATCTTTTAACAGTTTGTCTATTTGTTCATTTATTTCATTTATTTGTGATTCCGGTAATCTATATGGTTTTATGTACACTGGCGTTGCGTCGGTTGTTTGAATTTGCTGTGTGTAAAAATTATTCACTGACAACTTTTCGTTATCGAGATGAAAAATATCACTGTACTCTGTAATTATGTTGATTAAAGATTGTCTGGCTGTTTGGTCTATAGACTCAATATTTAGGTCTTTCAGTATTTTCTGCACTCGCTCTTTGTTGTTCATTTGAACGCTACTGCGGTAATCGTATATATAGTAATTTGACAATTGTTTTGTCTCTAATTTTAATTCATCTAATGTTATATCTTTATCAGTTGTGTTTAATACTTTTACATGTTGTATGCCGACAGCTGGTATTATACTGTTTCCTACGTAGACTCCTGAAGATATTTCTTTGTTTAGAACGATACTTTCTTCATTTGTCACTATATTAACTGGTACAATGGCCTCAGATCGTGCTGGTATAAAAATTCTTGTGTTGTATATACGTTTGGGTGTAATTGGTAAAATAAACTCTTCATTTGATATACGGAATGCTATTGTGTACGTTTCAAAATCAATTTTACACATATATTTCTCTAATATATCCCTTCCTATTATTCCATCAGTATTGATTGGGAAATCATCTTTGACTATATGGAATTGATGATTTATAAATTTATTTTCAAATTTTAGGCTCCAATTTGCTGTACCAATAATTTCTATTGTATCTAATGTGATACCACTTAGTAAAGATATACAATTTCTATTTATATTTTCTATATCTCCTAATTTACTAATGGAGATATCGGCTCCTGTATCTATTAAAAATTTTAGGTCTCTTCCCGTGGTTTTACATGTTACTGTCACTGAATTGTCAGTGGTAGTTGAAAGTTTGAATATTTTTCGGCCTTCTGGATAACAATTTTTGTTGTCCGGCGCTTTTAGTTTCCCTGATTTCGACCTTGATTATATCCTCTGTGAGAATTGTTTCTGTTTACATTGTAATTGTTATTAATGTTACTATTATTATTATTTCCGTATCTATTGTTGTTATTAAATCTATTATGATCTCTAATGTGGTTGTGATTATTGTTGTTATTATTATTGTGGATTCTATTGGGGTTGTTGGTATTTGTACGGTTGTTGTAGGTATGTGAGTTGTGGAAATTGCGTTCGTCCGTAAAATTTCTAGTATTTCTTTGTCCGTGGAAATGTCTATTGTCTCTTTGTGAATTGTAATTATTTCTGTTTTCCCTTCTCCAAATTCTGAAAATACTACTGTTGATATTTTGCAAGTTTCTTTCTATTGTCAGACATTTTTCTGCCGCTTCATTTAGCGTCTTTGGACTACATGCCACTAGCGTGCTTTGGTATTCTACGTTTACTCCTTTCATGAATACGTTGAGAGCCATGCTCTCGCTCATTTTAAAAATTGCATTTTTTGCTTCTTGTGTAGGATTTGCTAAAGCCTTTATCTCAAAATTGCTTAACTGTTCAGATAGCAGTGCAACTTTTTCTCTATACGTCGTTATGTTCAGATTTCCTTGCCTAATTGTTCCAAATTCGGTTAAAACTTGTTGCAAAGTTCTAGGATTAGGGTAAGCTTCGGTTAATAATTTCTTTAAATCTTCAAATGTAGTTGGTCTGTTTGAACGCCCCTATAACACTTCGAACATGTGATGCAAGCTTGAAATTGTAGACATACTTAACGAAAATCTCTCTATCTTCTACTCGCAAAATATCATGGAGTAATTCGGTTTGTACTATAAAATCTTCCAACACCTCATATGAACCCTTGAAAATTTGTAGGTTTTTGCCTACTATCGATATATCGAAATGTGCCATATTTTTTAAATTGTTAGTTTCTTCAATAGTTTGTTCTTGTATTTTCGTTTCTCTAATACTTAATTCTTCTATCTGGCGTAATAATCTTTTATATAAATTATCGAATTCGAGTATAAGCGAATTTTCTTCTTTTTCAATTAATTCCTTATAAATATTATCAACTTCTTTCCTTATATGGCTTAATCGTTTTAATTTTTCTGTTTTGAATTCAGAGGAGTAAGCTCTATCTTTACTTTTCTTTAGATTTTTTTCTAATTTTTCTAATTCACTTTTATATTCTATTAATTTTTCCATAAAAATTAATATTATTTGATTATTAATTTATAAAAAAATGTATATGTTTAATTCATTTACAAAATAATAATATTGGAAAAAATTTACTTAATGGTAACACTGAAATTTCATATGTTCTAAATTAATTAATTTTTTTTTTCACCCTGTGAATTTTTTTTCTAGTTTCTTTATGGCAATACTAAGCAGCTGGACTGACATTTCTTTTTGTTTCTATTTCTTTTATTAAGTCAGTGCTTCTTCAGATTTTTGCTTTCTTTTATTTTAATTTAGTTCATTTTTTTTTTGTTATTTATTTTTATTAATGTAATTTTTAGTATTGTATGTGTGTAAAATATGTAAAATAATATTTAAAAATTTATTTTGTGCGGTGTTCGGCCATCTCGCTCTCCAATTCATCGATTTGCGACCAAATTTCTGTCGCTCATTGCCAGGATGGTGGAGGGTCTGCCTCAGCTACGGCTCGCAAGGCAGCTAGTTTCTTTCGTATCTTTACGATTTTTCCGCCTCTTCGATGCCTCGGCCTGATGACTTTCGGTATTGTGGTAAGTTCTTCGTCTTTTTTTCTTTGCTGTCTTCTGCGGTATTCTTCTATCGTTAGAGGTTTTGGTCTTGCACTTATTTGTGTTGCAGTGTATATAGGAGCGTCTAGTATTCTGCCTGCAGGTTTATATTCCTCCGTAGGTATATTCTTGTCCGCGATTTTGTTTGGCAGGATCGCCATGTATTGTGTATAGTCTTCTAAGTGTTTAAAGGGGGGCTTTATAAAAAAAAGAATGAATCCTACCCGTGATTTGCCGGCGCTAATTAACGCCACTGGCAGAATATTTAATTAAATTAGCAAATGAATGCTTTATGAAAAATAAATTTCTATGAGCAGTTGAATGCTCTAATAGAATATAAATAAGTAATGCAGCCGATTTCAGGCTTGACTTATAATTGATTTTTATTTCAAAAATTGACTTCTTATATACCAAAATAACGGTATTAAATATTAGTACTAATTCCATTCCTTATAACTAAACAACAACAATTCCTTAATAAATATTCCTTAACTACAAAACTACAATAATTTACTTAATATAATATACAGTGGTGAACATTAATATAAAGTTTATTCTTCCAGTATTTTAAGTAGCATGTTAAGACTTGGTAGATACTCTACAACAGTGTAGCCAAAGATATTAGAAAGCAAATAATAAATATTTGAAAGATTTCGACAAAGAAAAGCCCTCAGAATTTCTCGTCTATTTAGACGCTAAAAATTTGTATGGATGGGCGATGTCGGAATACCTTCCTCATGGTGGGTTCAGATGGTTATCGCAAGACGAGCTGAATCTGGATCCAAACAGCATAGCTGATAATGGAACAGACGGCTATGTATATGAGGTCATGTTGGATTATCCCTCTCATTTACACGACTTGCATAATGATCTTCCTTTTTGCGCTGAAAAAAAAACCTATGCAAGCGAAGTATAGCAAGTTGATAACCGATTTCTCTACAAAGCAATCATATGTGATACACTTGAGAGTTCTAAAACAGTGCTTAGAATATGGCTTAGTTTAAAAGAAAACTATTCGTATTCTAGCATTTACACAATCTCCATGGTTAAAAGGCTATATTGACCTTAATACCAGACATAGAGCCATTGTTTAAAATGCTTTTGATATAAAAAATGTCAAAATATTCAATAATGCAGTGTATGGTAAAACCATGGAAAATGTGAACAAGAGGAGAGATGTTAAAATTGTCAAAAATTTGCAGAGAACGAATCGGAACCATTTGGGGGCACAAAGATCTGGTAGCAATCAAAATGACTAGAGTCAAAACCTGCTACAATAAACCAAATTGTATAGTTTCCATTACGGGTAGATGCAACCTTAGTTTAAGACAAAACTCTCATTTAACTATAGGGACACTGACTCTTTTATCTATTCAATAAAGACTGACGAATTTTACGCTGACATAAAAAATTACATACAAGAATAATTTGATACATCGGACTATCCTACAGACAATATTTATAATATCCCAATAGTAAATAAAAAAGTAATTGGTATGATGAAGGATGAAAATTGCGGTAAGATAATGACAGAGTTTGTTGGGCTGCGATAAAAAATGTATTCATTTAGTGTACAAATCAAAATGACAAAAAAATCGAAGGAGGTAAAGAGACCCATATTAGATAAATATAGTTTAGCCACATATAAAAATTGTTTATTCAATAAGACTAATGTATATGATAATATGTTAACATTTAAATCTAAGCTACATAAATTATATACTAGTGAAATAAATAAGGTAGTCTTAAGTTATGGAGACGATAAAAGAAAAATTAGGTCAAATAACATTAACATTTATGCATGGTATCATTTTCGTATTAAGGAAACTAACCCTGAATACGAACTTGACATGTTGCTAGATGAGATTGCTAAAATGCAAGAAAATCATAGTTAATTAGTTAATTTTTAAATTGTATAAAATCGTAGTTAATTAGTTAATTTTTAAATTGTATATAAAATCTTAATTAATAAGAAAAAATATTGTATTTATATCCTATTTATTAAGAAAAATTGTTGTATATAAAATCTTAGTTAATAAGAAAAATTGTTGTGTATAAAATCTTATTTATTAAAAAAAATTCTTTTATTGTAGTTAAAATAAATGTAAATAAAAGTCTAAGAAAAATTATTTTATTTAAATCCTATTTATTAAGAAAAGTTATTGTAAATAAAATATTGAAAAAAGACTGAAAAATGTGAATAGCGTTTTATTTCTTTATTGGCTTTACTTCGTTGGATCAAAAAAATGTTGTTTTTGCTTATTTGCAAATTCTTATTTTCATATCACTTAAACATGCACAGTCTTGTTTTCTTTGAGAGGTTCTGCACAAGAGAAGTTGAATTTCACAATATTATGAAATTCCAATAGATATTGTCATAAAGAGAAATAATTTAGATAATCAGATAAGTCCTTATATTTTTCACTACATACAAGTTTCTGTTATTTTATATTCGAACAGATGATTCCTAGTTTTCCTTTTGAAAAAAATAACACAAATCAAGGAATATTTTAATAATTCAATTTTATTTTATTTAATTATTTATACAATTTAATTTCATTTTTATTTATTTTATTTATAATGATGGAAATATTTCGTAATATCCAATTATTAGATAATCTAGTATATTTTTCGTAAAAAATATATTGTACATCTACAAGCATCAAGTCCTTCCTCACACTCAGGATGATACCAATGACAGCTTGGGAAGTGTCATTCAGTGTTGGTTTCATCTTCCATGACACCATATTCTTCGTTCTCATCCAGCATATTTTGGAAACATTTTATCATCTCCCAATGATCAAAAAGCCTGAAGCTTTCAAAATCTCTTATAAATTGGTTAAGAGTACATCTAATTTGGCTCATTTTATTTGGTAATGAATGAATGATGATGCTTGTTGGAAGGTTCCTTTAAGACTAATTTGTTCTGTAAATTTTTAAAATAAATATATTGTCTTTAAAATATCTATACTATCATCTCTATACCATATTTCCTTTTAGCACTCTATGTCTCTCTAACACTTTTCTCTCTATTCCATATTTCTTTTTAGCACTCTATCTCTCTCTAACCCTTTTCTCTCTATAACTATCTCTTTCTGTCTATCACTATCCCCCACTTATTCACTATTTCACCATAATTATTTTCGATTAGCCTTTTTGAAGTCATCATCGCTACTTTTAAGATAATTTCCAGTTAAACATTCAAAGTGATAAGAACTAAATAAAAAATAAAAAATATGGACTCCACAACAAATCTAATTGCAAAATTTAATACTCTAAATAACAAAACTTTAATCCACATAAAGGAGCTTGAATCTTCAACGAAATATACTATTGGAAATGTGTTACGTGTAACAACTAAATATGGACCAACACTAAAAGTTGAAATGAATAAACACATAATGTTCCTGCCTAAACGATATAATATTTTAACCGATGATTATATTAAAGATCTCTCAAGCGGATCATATTGCCTAAGTAGAGAAGGTGAAGAAAACCTAATTGTCGAGAGTGAGCTGAGTGAATTTCTAATTCAAAAACCCCAATTTCCTGTTTGGCAATAATATATTAATTATGTATTTTAAACTATGAATAAAAAGACATTAAAGAGTTTTGTAAAATATAAATGTTTGTGTTTTATTTAATATTTTCAGTTATTTCATAAAGAAATTTAAGACATAAATGTCCACAGGTAAATGTATTAAAATTCTGATGCTGATTATAGTTGTATTTTATATTTGTACCAAGATATTTGACTACTTCCCAAGGAGGTTGTAAGTTTCCAAAGCTGTCGAAATATTCTTTTTCGTTCTTGTTTTTATAGTATGCTACCCAATGTGTACCAGGTCCTGTTGATACATCTAAGTTCATTATTCTACATTCAATTTTCTTTGTTCGTTTTGGTAGAGTATTCAACATGAAAACTCCTCTAAAATATGGAATTTTTATATTCCCATAAAAACACTAATTATTAATTTGACTGCACCCGGTCATAAAAAATACTTGTGTGGCAACACTCTATTCTTTAATAGCTGTTGTTGTTATTTACATTTATTTTCTTTTACATACTCTTACAACTACAATTTGAAGCTGAAAAAAAGTCAGCCAATGTAGCAATGGTAAAGTAAGAAAATAAAAAAACATGTTGGTTAATGAGTTCTTGTTTCAACTTTGTTATTTGTTGTTAGGTTTCTCATTTGTTTAAATGAAAGTTTATAATATAATAACTCTAGTTGTTCTAAGAAATTTGGGTAAAGGTTCCCTGATGATCTGCATTAGCAAACGTTTAAAGCGCATAGGATCCAGCTAAACCCCTCAATAATCAATTTCAATGTATTTTTAATAAAAAAAATATTTTACTTAATAAGTAAAATAATAATTTAGGATTATTAGTGCGTTTAAAAATTTTAAACTTAAATTTTAACAATTCCCAAAAAAAACACTTATTGTTTCTGATATCGTTTAACAATATTATCTAATTTTTTCTATAATAAGAGGCAACATTTATAAAATGTATTTAGTTACAAAAGTGCAGTTAGTGAAACAACATAAAAATATTTTAGTTCGTAATATTGACGATTCATTGAACATCAGTTCAAAAATAAAGAATAGCCCCCTCTTACCAAATTCTATTCGTGCTCTAATAGTTGGACCATCAAATTGTGGAAAGACTAATGTTATTATTGGCTTACTAGAAAGTCCTAATGGACTCAAGTGTGAAAACATCTATTTATACTCAAAATCTCTATATCAACCCAAATATGAATACCTGAAGAAACTAATTTCACCAATTAAAGGAATGGGCTATTATACATATACAGATAATGAATCAGTTATTCCACCTGACGAAGCTAAAACTAATTCAATTATGATATTTGATGATGTTGCATGTGAGAAGCAGAATAATATACGTACATATTTTTGTATGGGGCGACATAGGGATGTTGATTTATTCTACTTGTGTCAAACTTATACTAGAATTCCCAAGCATTTAATAAGAGACAATGCCAATGTTATTATAATGTTTAAACAAGATGAGACAAATATGAAGCATGTTTATAGAGATCATGTTGGTGGCGATATGAGTCATGAAAAGTTTCATGAAATTTGTCGAGAGTGTTGGAAGGATAAATATGGATTTTTGGTGATTAGCAAAGATAATGAATTAAATGATGGACGCTACAGAAAGCAATTTGACTATTTCATAACTACATAAACTACTCTTCATAAACATTTATTTTAGTTATTTAGTTATTAATCTAAACTTGATACATATATTTGCTATAACCTCATCTGATACCTAATAAGCTGATCTGAAAACCAGATCAGATACCTAATAACCTGATTTGAAAACCAGACCAGGTCCTGATAAGCTGATCTGAAAACCAGACCAGGTCCTGATAAGATGATTTGAAAACCAGACCAGGTCCTGATAAGCTGATCTGCAAACCAGACCAGGTCCTGATAAGCTGATCTGAAAACTAGACCAGGTCCTGATAAGCTGATCTGAAATCCAGACCAGGTCCTGATAAGCTGATCTGAAAACCAGACCAGCTCCTGATAAGCTGATCTGAAAACCAGACCAGCTCCTGATAAACTGATCTAATAGCTGATACCTGATCTAATAGCTGATATCTTATCTAATAGCTGATACCTCTTAATTGCTATTATTAAACATGGATGAGAAAATTTTAAAACAGGTGGTGTTAACAAGAAAATATCTAATGAAATTTAGTGGAATTTCATAATATTGTGAAATTCAATTCCTCTTGTGTAGGACCTCTCAAAGATAATAAGACTGTGTATGTTTAAGCGATATGAAAACAAAAAAGAAAAATTTTTGATCTTTCGAAGTAAAGCCAATAGAGAAACAAAATATAAAAATGTAGACATTTGTAGTTACAATTTATACTTAGTAAATTTAAGCTGAAATAAAAACCATTTACATAGTTTAATATTTTTCAATATTTTATTTAACACCTTTCTTAAAAATCTTAGTACTAATACAAATTTAACTCTATTTATAAACAAAAATATATAGATATAAAAAGAAAAAAGATCATTAATCGAATATTTGATTTTAATTTACAAATAATTTAGGTGTAGGTAAAAAGATAAAAGTTTTAAACCATTCAATTTTTACATGTTTTCGTGTAAATAAAATACTAAAATTAATAGATAAATTCATAAACAAATATATAAACATTAAATAAATTAATAAATAAATAAAGAAATAAATTAATAAGCAAATAAATAAATAATAAATACATAAATTAAATAATAAACAAATAAGTAAATAATAACTAAATTAATAAATAATTAAAGAAATAATAAATAAATAAATTAAATAATAAGCAAATAAGTAAATAATAAATAATTAAGGAAATACATTAACAAATAAATACAATTAGTACAAAATTAAATTGTCTTTGTCATCTTACATGTAATTTAGCAGGAAGCATTCTATTCTACATCCATTGTTTCATTGTTTCGGTCTATGTAATGTCCCCAAGCGCGCGTTTTAATTTTATCTTTTATTATATTTCTTTTATCATCAGAAAAGCTAAGTGCTATTTTATGTAGTTTTTGGGTATATAGTTGATGTGTTTTAGATCTAAACAAAAACATTTCATCCGAGATAATTTTGGATTCAAATAAACAACTTTTGTAATCATTAATGGACAACTTTTTAATTACAGACTTTTTGACCCCTTTAGATTTTGTAACAGCTTCCGAGCGAAGAGTCGACAGAGAATACATTTTTGCTCTTAAACCAACAAACTCTGTCATTATATCCCCATTGTTTTCATCTTTCATCATTCCCAAAACCTTCTTATTGAGTAGCGGCAAACGAAATTGATTATCTATAAGATATTCTGACGTATCAAATTGTTCATGTATGTCATTTTTTATGTCAGCGTAAAAATCTTCAGTTTTAATTGAATAAATAAATGAGTCAGTATCCATATAGTTGAGAGAAATGTTCTCTCCAAATTTAGGCTTCATGAAGCCATAATGGAAGTCATACATTCTCCACTTGGATAAACAACCAACATATATAGGTTTATCATACAGTGGTTCCATTTTTTCTAACTCTACCGCATACATATTATCAGAAAATTTTGTCAACTGCTTAAAATGTGGTTTCGCAATTAATCCTCTGAGACCTAAATGATTCCTGTTTGTTGTTTCCCAAGATGAAGTAATTCTAATGTCCCTACGTTTTTCAATGTTTTCCATTGTCTTCCCGTAAACAGCATTGTTTAAAAGTTTGAAGAAATCTTTTTCAAAATTATTTTTAGCTTTTGTCCTATGAATTGTGTTTAAGTTAATATATTTTTTAAGCCAAGGGGATTGCTTAAATCTGAGTATTCTATGGATTTGTTTTAAGATGAGGCCACTTCAAATGGCTTGTTTTAAAACTCTATAATGTATGGTGTAATTTGTTTTTGAGTGTAAGTCTGCAACTAATTTTTTGCCCCCCACGGGCTTATTTTGAGAACAAAATGGCAAATCATTATGTAGATCATGCACTGAATCGTGATAATCTATATCGACTTCCAAAATGTACCCGTACTCTGCAGTATCAGAAATTTTTTGAACATCAAAATCAGTATCACATACCCACTCAAATTCACCGCAAGGAAGATATTCCGACATCGCCCAACCATACAAATTGTTAGCGTCTAAATATACAAGAAATTTCGATGGTTTTGATGCACCAAAATCTTCTAAATACTTATTATTCGCCTTGGAATATCTTTGCGAGCATTGAACTAGTCCACCTCTTATTCCGTTTTGCATAAACATATACATTTCGGAATCAGTGAACAGTTCGAGTGAAACTTCTGTGGTAGAGATCGACCGAAGGCGTTTTTTTGGCCGAAGCCGAAGCCGAATGTTTTAAATTTTAAAAATTATACTTGTTTTATATGAATTAAGAAAAAAGTTTCCTTTTTTGAGATCACTGAAATAGCTGTAATATCTATTGGATACATAACAAGAAAAATAAAACTATTTTGCAATTTCTAGATTGCTTTTTCATATGATCACTCACAAGAACGTCCAAGTAAAAGAAAATAGAAAGCAACTGGGTTGTATTTCAAAGCAACCCTTTCAAAACGTTAAACACAATAGAAACTGTCGGCGAGCAACGACCAAACATAATGTTATTTTTCAAGCTTAGTAGTAGGGAACTGGGCGTACGGGCGCCGATTAAAATTGTGAAATTTGGGTAATTAAAATTTGAAATTTGAGAATTTCAGTACAAAATTTTAAAATTTGGGTAATTAAAATTTTAAAATTCTTGGAAATTTGTGAAATTTGATACCCTACGAGGGTGGGTCAATAAGTCCGTCCAACTTTTTGTTTACATAAGGAATTTTTTGTTTACATAAGGAATTTTTTGTTTACATAAGGAGTTTTGTTTACATTAACCCATGTGGGAACGGGTGATTTTTTTTGAGGTGGCATTAATTGTGTGAGTAGGTGTTTTTTGTGGGGGTGGATTAAGGGGTTTCATATGAATAAGATTTCATAAGTATATATGCCGACGGGAAAATCATGAGATGATTTTTCCTAGTACCAACGGGAAAATCATGCAATGATTTTTCCTAATACTAATGGGTGTGAAATTGTGAAAATTAATTTTTCCTAATGCCTACGGCAATATATGAATATTTTTCCTAATGCCTACAGGTATGCATTAATATTTTTTCTAATGCCTACGGCAATATATGATAATTTTTCCTAATGCCTACGGCAATACATGATTATTATTTTTTTCAAATGCTGACGGCAAAACATGATTATTATTTTTTCCAAATGCCGACGGCAAAACATGATTATTATTTTTTCCAAATGCCGACGGCAAAACATGATTATTATTTTCCAATACCAAAGGGGAAATTGCCAGTGTTGCCAGACTGTAGAAATTTCTTATCGTAATAATATATCAGTAATATGAGAGAAAATATTTATTTATGTGTTCACATGTATGTGAACACCCCTAATACTTGTGTGTGGGGGGAAGGGGGTCCAGCTTTATCGTCGTTGGTAATTTAATATTTTGTGTATTTGTTTAAGAAATATGTATGTATGTATGTATGTGTGTGTATGTATGTATGTGTATGTATGTATGTATGTGTATGTATGTATGTATGTGTGTGTATGAATGTGCGATCATGAGTACTTGTGTGTGGAATATTTTGTAGAATACATATATATTTTGCAAGGTAGTCATTATCTTTGTCTACGATTATTTTAAAGCAGCAAACTAAGTACAGTCAGCAGCAGAGAAACAAAAAGTAAAATTTATGAATGCTGCAAGGATACTGCTTCTAATTTTAGTATAAATACGCCAACATTTCTAACCAACACATCAGTACGTTATTGTATTTACAAGAAGTATCATCAGCAATTGTGTTAAAGTGAAATAATAAAAAAATAATTAAAAATGAGTTCATCAGGTTATCAGTGTAATACATGCAATAAGGTATACAAATACCAAAAGTCCTTTTTGGAGCATGTTAAAAACCATAGTGTACAGAATCAAGTGGTCGTAAGCCGGGGCATAAATCCAGAGCTACCGCAGACATCTCTTCAAAATCACCAAAATCCATCATCATCATTTATTCATCAACAATATCCTTCTCTACAGCATCCTCGATATCAGTTACCATCAAATTTCCAACAATACGGTATGCCATGGAATAATCAGTTTTTGGGATACAATTATAATCCCAATGTGATGCAATGGCAGCCTCTTAATTATCATCAACAAGAGCACCAGCAGCAACAACAAGATCATCAACAACAAGCTCAACAACAAGCTCAACAACAGGGTGTGGGTATCCTTGGAGGTAATTTATTCGACGATGCTATGGACATAAGCTTACCGGAAAGTGATGGAGAAGTAGAAGAAAGAAGAGAAAAAACTCTGCCAACTCCAATGAATACTTCGCATGCTAGAACAGATGAAGTAGAAGTGAATGTGCGATATTATAAAATATCTAAAGCATTCAAAAACCATATTGCCACTTATGCAATTTTAAACAAAAAAGATCAACTTCTGTTGGAAGAATTTGCTGAAGAAAATAAAAATGTTTTTATGGAGAGACTTCAAGTGAATTTAAGTAAGCATTCAATAATTAAATTTCATGTGAGTATTGTGGCAGAGTATATTAAAATTGTTGGAGAAGAATTGGAGTTGTGCATAATATCACATGTAGCCAAAATGAGTTTGCTGACGAAGGCAGATAGCATTGAAGAGTTATTCCGTAAGCAGGTTGCCGAGATTTCAACCAAAATGTCCGAATTTGAAGAGCGAGATTCTGGTTGGACTTTGTCACGCATAGTCCGAGCAGAAATTAACATCAACAAATCTTCTCTCGTCAAAGGATCAAACTGGATATCCACACCTCAAAAATTAGCAAGAAGATTTGCTTGCATCAATATACAAAATAATGATGACTACTGTTTCAAGTGGTGTATGATTGCTGCCATGGATATTACCCAATATAATCAAGAACGTTGCAGTTCTTATAATATTCAAGACATTGCTGCAGAGACGATTGTTACGCGAAATGGTGTAGCGTTAAATTTCAAAAATTTAAGCTTCCCATTAGGATGAAACAAAATCAAAGAGTTCGAGGTGAACAATCCAGCAATAAGTATTAATGTATTTGGCTATGATGAGGGAGCCAATCAGATTATTGGTCCTTATTATCTCACCAAGGACGAGAAAATTAGCCATGTAAACTTGTTGCTTTTGGAGAATGGTGAAGTTCATCACTTCATTTTGATAAAGGACATATCAAGGTAAGTTAAAAATTATACAACACTTTAATTTAATGATACATATACTTCTTTTATATATTTTATAATATATACGTTTTACTTATAAACTTTTATTTTACTTTTTTATCATTCACAGACTTTTACGGAATCAGACTACCACACATAATCAAAAACTACACTTCTGCAACAGCTGTCTCCAGTATACTCATACGGAGACCATCATGAGTACACATAAGGAGGAATGTGGAAAGATCGTCACAACTATGCCATCAGGTTCGGATGCCATTCTTAGTTTTAGGGGACATCAACGAAAAATGGATGTCCCGTTTGTTGTTTACGCAGACTTCGAATGCATCTTAGAGGATATAAGTGATACTGTAAGTAGTAAAACAAATTTAATAAAAAGGCACACACCTTGTGCCTTTAGTTATTATATTAAGTGTATGCATAGTAATAATTTAGATAAGTTTAGGATATATACGGGGGAAGATGCTTCAAAAAAATTTGTAGCATATTTAATTAAAAATTGTGAAGAAATATATAACAACCACTTAGTTAACAATAGACAAATGGATACTTTATCCCCTTCGGATACTTATAATTTTTATAGTGCGGTGAATTGCCATATTTGTAAAAAATTTCTAGGCAAAGATCGCGTTAGAGATCATTGTCACATTAGTGGTAAATTTAGAGGTACAGCCCACAATAATTGTAATTTAAATTACCAAATTCCCAAGTTTATACCAGTTTACTTTCACAATTATTCAAATTATGACTCACATCTTTTCATTAAAGAATTAGGTGAAATTTCATTGCAACTGAAAGTACTCCCTCTCAATAAGGAACTTTATATATCCCTCTCCCAATTCACAGAAATGAGTGATGGCCATAAGCTTGAAATAAGATTTCTTGATACTATACGCTTTATGGCTGAGAGTTTGGAATCATTAGCCTGCAATTTGTCGGATAATGATTTCAGCACTATAAAGTCCTTATTTCAGTCAGAAAAAGAATTTCAGCTTATTAAGAAAAAAGGTATTTTCCCGTATGAGTACTTAAATTCATTCCAAAAATTAGATGAATGCCAGCTGCCTTCACGCAGTGATTTTTTTAATAAGTTGAATAATAAAGAGTGTTCTTTAGAGGAATACTCACATGCTGTAGAGGTATGGAATACTTTTGGTTGTGAAACAATGAAAAATTACATGGAACTTTACTTAAAAACAGACGTCCTCTTACTGACAGATATTTTCGAGAACTTTAGAAAAGTTTGTAAGGGTATTTATGAGCTCGATCCTTGCCAGTATTATACAGCACCTGGCCTTTCCTGGGATGCAATGCTCAAATATACAAAAATTGAATTAGAATTATTGACAGACATAGACATGTACAATTTTATGAAAAAAGGTATACGTGGGGGAATAGTACAGTGTAGTCAAAGATATTCGAAAGCAAATAATAAATATTTGCAAGATTTCGACAAAGAAAAGCCCTCAGAATTTCTCGTCTATTTAGACGCTAACAATTTGTATGGATGGGCGATGTCGGAATACATTCCTCATGGTGGATTCAGATGGTTATCACAAGACGAGCTGAATCTGGATCCAAACAGCATAGCTGATAATGGAACAGACGGTTATATTTATGAGGTTACGTTGGATTATCCCTCTCATTTACACGACTTGCATAATGATCTTCCTTTTTGCGCTGAAAATAAGAAACCTATGCAAGCGAAGTATAGCAAGTTGATAACCGATTTCTCTACAAAGCAATCATATGTGATACACTTTAGAGTTCTCAAACAGTGCTTAGAATATGGCTTAGTTTTAAAGAAAACTCATCGTATTCTAGCATTTAAACAATCTCCATGGTTAAAAGGCTATATTGACCTAAATACCAGACATAGAGCCACTGCTAAAAATGCTTTTGAAAAAAATTTTTTCAAACTACTTAATAATGCAGTGTATGGTAAAACCATGGAAAATGTGGATAAGAGGAGAGATGTTAAAATTTATAATAATTGGGAGAGGACGAATTGCAATCATTTAGGTGCCCAAGATTGGATATAAAAACCAAATTTTCATAGTTTATCTATATTTTCCGAAGATCTTGTAGCAATGGAAATGACTAGAGTCAAAACCTGCTACAATAAACCAATTTACTTAGGATTTTGTGTACTCGAGCTGTCCAAATGGAAAATGTATAATTTCCATTACGGGTACATGCAACCTAAGTTTAAGACAAACCTCTCATTAAACTATATGGATACGGACTCTTTTATATATTCAATAAAGACTGATGACTTTTACGCTGACATAAAAAATGACCTACATGAACAATTTGACACATCGGACTATCCTACAGACAATATTTATAATTTCCCAATAGTAAATAAAAAAGTAATTGGTAAGATAATGACAGAGTTTGTTGGGCTGCGCTTAAAAATGTATTCATTTAGCGTAGAAAACCAAGATGATATTAAAAAATCGAAGGGGGTAAAGAGAGCCGTATTAGATAAATATAGTTTAGCTACATATAAGAATTACCTATTTAATAAGATTAATGTATATGATAGTATGTTAACATTTAAATCTAAGCTACATCAATTATATACTAGCGAATTAAATAAGGTAGTATTAAGCTATGGAGATGATAAGAGAAAAATTAGATCAAATAATATAAACACTTATGCATGGTATCATTTTCGTATTAAGGAAACTAACCCTGAATACGAACTTGACATGTTGCTAGATGAGATTGCTAAAATGCAAGAAAATCTTAGTTAATTAGTTAATTTTTAAATTGTATATAAAATCCTATTTATTAAGAAAAAATATTGTATTTGTATCCTATTTATTAAGAAAAATTGTTGTATATAAAATCTTAGTTAATAAGAAAAAATATTGTATTTATATCCTATTTAATCAGAAAAATTGATGTATATAAAATCTTATTTATTAAGAAAAATTCTTTTATTGTTATTAAAATGAATGTAAAAAAAGTATAAGAAATATTATTGTATTTAAATCCTATTTATTAAGAAAAGTTATTGTAAATAAACTATTGAAAAAAGAATGGAAAATGTGAGTGGTTTTTTATTTCTTTATTGGCTTTACTTCGTTGGATCAAAAAAAATTTGTGTTTTTGCTTATTTACAAATTCTTGTTTTCATGTCGTTTAAACATGCACAGTCTTGTTTTCAGGTCACTTAAACATGCACAGTCTTGTTTTCTTTTCTGAACAAGAGAAATTGAATTTCACAATATTATGAAATTCCATTAGATATTTTCATAAAGAGAAATAATTTAGATAATCGGATAAATCCTTATATTTTTCACTACATACAAGTTTCTGTTATTTTATATTCGAACAGATGATTCCTAGTTTTCCTTTAGAAAAAAATAATACTAATCAAGGAATATTTTTATAATTCAATTTTATTTTATTATTTATACAATTCAATTTCATTTTTATTTATTTTATTTATAATGATGGAAACATTTCGTAATATCCAATTATTAGATGTTCTAGTATATTTTTTCTTAAAAAATTTATTTTACATCTGCAAGTATCAGGTCCCTCCTCACACTCAGGATGATACCAAGGACAGCTTGGGAAGTGTCCTTCAGTGTTGTCTTCATCTTCCATGACACCATATTCTTCGTTCTCATCCAGCATATTTTGGAAACATTTTATCATCTCCCAATGATCAAAAAGCCTGAAGCTTTCAAAATCTCTTATAAATTGGTTAAGAGTACGTCTAATTTGACTCATTTTATTTGCTGATGAATGAATGATGATGAATGTTGGAAGGTTCTTTTAAGACTAATTTGTTCTGTAAATTTTTAAAATATCTATATGGTCTTTAAAATATGTATACTATCATCTCTATACCATATTTCTTTGTAGCACTCTATCTCTCTCTAACCCTTTTCTCTTTATTCCATATTTATTTTTAGCACTCTATCTCTCTCTAACCCTTTTCTCTTTATTCCATATTTATTTTTAGCACTCTATCTCTCTCTAACCCTTTTCTCTTTATTCCATATTTATTTTTAGCACTCTATCTCTCTCTCAAAACCTTTTCTCTCTATAACTATCTCTTTCTGTCTATCACTATCCTCCACTTATTCACTATTTCACCACAATTATTTTCGATTAGCCTTTTTGAAGTCATCATCGCTACTTTTAAGATCATTTCCAGTTAAACATTCAGAGTGACAAGAAGTATCTAAATAAAATATAAAAAATAAAAAAATGGACTCCACAACAAATCTTATTGCAAAATTTAATGCTCTAAATAACAAAACTTTAATCCACGTAAAGGAGCTTGATTCTTCAACGAAATATACTATTAGAAATGTGTTACGTGTAACAACTAAATATGGACCAACCCTAAAAGTTGAAATGAATAAACACATAATGTTCCTGCCGAAACGATATAATATTTTAACTGATGACGATATCAAAGATCTTTCGAGCGGATCATATTGCCTAAGTAGAGAAGGTGAAGAAAACCTAATTGACGAGAGTGAGCTGAGTGAATTTCTAATTCAAAATTCCTAATTTCCTTTTTGGCAATAATATATTAATTATGTATTTTAAACTATGAATAAAAAGACATTAAAGAGTTTTGTAAAATATAAATGTTTGTGTTTTATTTAATATTTTCAGTTATTTCATAAAGAAATTTAAGACATAAATGTCCACAGGTAAATGTATTAAAATTCTGATGCTGATTATAGTTGTATTTTATATTTGTACCAAGATATTTGACTACTTCCCAAGGAGGTTGTAAGTTTCCAAAGCTGTCGAAATATTCTTTTTCATTGTTGTTTTTATAGTATGCTACCCAATGTGTACCAGGCCCTGTTGATACATCTAAGTTGATTATTCCACATTCAATTTTCTTTGTTCGTTTTGGTAGAGTATTCAACATGAAAACTCCTCTAAAATATGGAATTTTTATAGAGAAACGGTTTAGGTCCACATCAGATAGTGGTCTGTTGGGCAGCATCTTTAAGAGTTTTTTGATTCCTCTTTGTGAACTAAACTATAACCTTTTTTATATGGTTTTAAGTAAAGTCCTTTTCCCACTGCTATAGATTCCATCGCTTTATTATGTCTAGTTGCTTCATCAAGTTGAATTTTTGCATTCTTTGTTGCATTTACAGCTTTAGCTATGGCAGCACCTCCAGTTGTTAGACTACCAATTGCACCCAGAGCAGTTAAAATCGGTATTAGAGGTAAAAAAACCACCGATTTTTGGAACACGTATTACACGTGGAACTACAATTTGAGACTTTCTTCCTTTTAATGATTTGTTAATAGTTTTTCGTGCAATTTTAATAGCTGAGTTAATATCTAATGGTTTTTCCTTCTTTAGTATTTTTGTTGCAGCTATAATTGATGTTTTAAACAGTTTTTTTATCATTTGGCTTGTTCTTTTTAACATTTTTCTTTTTCTCCGCACCCATACCAAATTTAGTTTTGACTTTCATTGCGTTAGTAACCATATATGCAAATGATTTTTCTGCTAAAACTCGATTCCAAGCTGAATTTTCAAGAATTTTATCAGCTTTATGTCTAGTACTTAAATCCTTATTTTTTGAATACGCAATATCGTGATTTTTACAAGCAGAGTCCAATAAATTAATACCTTTGTCACCTCGATTTAAACGTTTTTGTAGTTTTGTTCCAGGTCCACAGTACTGATACCCCGGAAGATGAAGCTCAACAGGTAGAGAGTTTATTATTTTATCTACTATACCTCCTCCAACGAAGGTGTTTTTATGACTAAACGTTTTCTGATATCGTATAACCATATTATCTAATTTTTTCTATAATAAGAGGTAACATTTATAAAATGTATTTAGTTACAAAAATGCAGTTAGTGAAACAACATAAAAATATTTTAGTTCGTAATATTGACGATTCAGTCAACATCAGTTCAAAAATAAAGCATAGCCCCCTCTTACCAAATTCTATTCGTGCTCTAATAGTTGGACCATCCAATTGTGGAAAGACTAATGTTATGATTGGTTTACTAGAAGTCCTAATGGACTCAAGTTTGAAAACATCTATTTATACTCAAAATCTCTATATCAACCCAAATATGAATACCTGAAGAAACTAATTTCACCAATTAAAGGAATGGGATATTATACATATACAGATAATGAATCAGTTATTCCACCTGACGAAGCTAAAACTAATTCAATTATGATATTTGATGATGTGGCATGTGAAAAGCAGAATAATATACGTACATATTTTTGTATGGGGCGACATAGGGATGTCGATTCATTCTACTTGTGTCAAACTTATACTAGAATTCCCAAGCATTTAATAAGAGACAATGGCAATGTTATTATAATGTTTAAACAAGATGAGACAAATATGAAGCATGTTTATAGAGATCATGTTGGTGGCGATATGAGTCATGAAAAGTTTCATTAAATTTGTCGAGAGTGTTAGAAGGATAAATATGGATTTTTGGTGATTAGCAAAGATAATGAATTAAATGATGGACGCTACAGAAAGCAATTTGACTATTTCATAACTACATAAACTACTCTTCATAAACATTTATTTTAGTTATTTAGTTATTAATCTAAACTTGATACATATATTTGCTATAACCTCATCTGATACCTAATAAGCTGATCTGAAAACCAGATCAGATACCTAATAACCTGATTTGAAAACCAGACCAGGTCCTGATAAGCTGATCTGAAAACCAGACCAGGTCCTGATAAGATGATTTGAAAACCAGACCAGGTCCTGATAAGCTGATCTGCAAACCAGACCAGGTCCTGATAAGCTGATCTGAAAACTAGACCAGGTCCTGATAAGCTGATCTGAAATCCAGACCAGGTCCTGATAAGCTGATCTGAAAACCAGACCAGCTCCTGATAAGCTGATCTGAAAACCAGACCAGCTCCTGATAAACTGATCTAATAGCTGATACCTGATCTAATAGCTGATATCTTATCTAATAGCTGATACCTCTTAATTGCTATTATTAAACATGGATGAGAAAATTTTAAAACAGGTGGTGTTAACAAGAAAATATCTAATGAAATTTAGTGGAATTTCATAATATTGTGAAATTCAATTCCTCTTGTGTAGGACCTCTCAAAGATAATAAGACTGTGTATGTTTAAGCGATATGAAAACAAAAAAGAAAAATTTTTGATCTTTCGAAGTAAAGCCAATAGAGAAACAAAATATAAAAATGTAGACATTTGTAGTTACAATTTATACTTAGTAAATTTAAGCTGAAATAAAAACCATTTACATAGTTTAATATTTTTCAATATTTTATTTAACACCTTTCTTAAAAATCTTAGTACTAATACAAATTTAACTCTATTTATAAACAAAAATATATAGATATAAAAAGAAAAAAGATCGTTAATCGAATATTTGATTTTAATTTACAAATAATTTAGGTGTAGGTAAAAAGATAAAAGTTTTAAACCATTCAATTTTTACATGTTTTCGTGTAAATAAAATACTAAAATTAATAGATAAATTCATAAACAAATATATAAACATTAAATAAATTAATAAATAAATAAAGAAATAAATTAATAAGCAAATAAATAAATAATAAATACATAAATTAAATAATAAACAAATAAGTAAATAATAACTAAATTAATAAATAATTAAAGAAATAATAAATAAATAAATTAAATAATAAGCAAATAAGTAAATAATAAATAATTAAGGAAATACATTAACAAATAAATACAATTAGTACAAAATTAAATTGTCTTTGTCATCTTACATGTAATTTAGCAGGAAGCATTCTATTCTACATCCATTGTTTCATTGTTTCGGTCTATGTAATGTCCCCAAGCGCGCGTTTTAATTTTATCTTTTATTATATTTCTTTTATCATCAGAAAAGCTAAGTGCTATTTTATGTAGTTTTTGGGTATATAGTTGATGTGTTTTAGATCTAAACAAAAACATTTCATCCGAGATAATTTTGGATTCAAATAAACAACTTTTGTAATCATTAATGGACAACTTTTTAATTACAGACTTTTTGA
Source organism: Tachina lurida (assembly GCA_944452675.1). Lineage (NCBI taxonomy): Eukaryota > Metazoa > Arthropoda > Insecta > Diptera > Tachinidae > Tachina > Tachina lurida. The sequence goes on from OX101752.1 coordinate 92,713,169, forward strand.
CCCCTTTAGATTTTGTAACAGCTTCCGAGCGAAGAGTCGACAGAGAATACATTTTTGCTCTTAAACCAACAAACTCTGTCATTATATCCCCATTGTTTTCATCTTTCATCATTCCCAAAACCTTCTTATTGAGTAGCGGCAAACGAAATTGATTATCAATAAGATATTCTGACGTATCAAATTGTTCATGTATGTCATTTTTTATGTCAGCGTAAAAATCTTCAGTTTTAATTGAATAAATAAATGAGTCAGTATCCATATAGTTGAGAGAAATGTTCTCTCCAAATTTAGGCTTCATGAAGCCATAATGGAAGTCATACATTCTCCACTTGGATAAACAACCAACATATATAGGTTTATCATACAGTGGTTCCATTTTTTCTAACTCTACCGCATACATATTATCAGAAAATTTTGTCAACTGCTTAAAATGTGGTTTCGCAATTAATCCTCTGAGACCTAAATGATTCCTGTTTGTTGTTTCCCAAGATGAAGTAATTCTAATGTCCCTACGTTTTTCAATGTTTTCCATTGTCTTCCCGTAAACAGCATTGTTTAAAAGTTTGAAGAAATCTTTTTCAAAATTATTTTTAGCTTTTGTCCTATGAATTGTGTTTAAGTTAATATATTTTTTAAGCCAAGGGGATTGCTTAAATCTGAGTATTCTATGGATTTGTTTTAAGATGAGGCCATTTCAAATGGCTTGTTTTAAAACTCTATAATGTATGGTGTAATTTGTTTTTGAGTGTAAGTCTGCAACTAATTTTTTGCCCCCCACGGGCTTATTTTGAGAACAAAATGGCAAATCATTATGTAGATCATGCACTGAATCGTGATAATCTATATCGACTTCCAAAATGTACCCGTACTCTGCAGTATCAGAAATTTTTTTAACATCAAAATCAGTATCACATACCCACTCAAATTCACCGCAAGGAAGATATTCCGACATCGCCCAACCATACAAATTGTTAGCGTCTAAATATACAAGAAATTTCGATGGTTTTGATGCACCAAAATCTTCTAAATACTTATTATTCGCCTTGGAATATCTTTGCGAGCATTGAACTAGTCCACCTCTTATTCCGTTTTGCATAAACATGTACATTTCGGAATCAGTGAACAGTTCGAGTGAAACTTCTGTGGTAGAGATCGACCGAAGGCATTTTTTTTGGCCGAAGCCGAAGCCGAATGTTTTAAATTTTAAAAATTATACTTGTTTTATATGAATTAAGAAAAAAGTTTCCTTTTTTGAGATCACTGAAATAGCTGTAATATCTATTGGATACATAACAAGAAAAATAAAACTATTTTGCAATTTCTAGATTGCTTTTTCATATGATCACTCACAAGAACGTCCAAGTAAAAGAAAATAGAAAGCAACTGGGTTGTATTTCAAAGCAACCCTTTCAAAACGTTAAACACAATAGAAACTGTCGGCGAGCAACGACCAAACATAATGTTATTTTTCAAGCTTAGTAGTAGGGAACTGGGCGTACGGGCGCCGATTAAAATTGTGAAATTTGGGTAATTAAAATTTGAAATTTGAGAATTTCAGTACAAAATTTTAAAATTTGGGTAATTAAAATTTTAAAATTCTTGGAAATTTGTGAAATTTGATACCCTACGAGGGTGGGTCAATAAGTCCGTCCAACTTTTTGTTTACATAAGGAATTTTTTGTTTACATAAGGAATTTTTTGTTTACATAAGGAGTTTTGTTTACATTAACCCATGTGGGAACGGGTGATTTGTATTTGAGGTGGCATTAATTGTGTGAGTAGGTGTTTTTTGTGGGGGTGGATTAAGGGGTTTCATATGAATAAGATTTCATAAGTATATATGCCGACGGGAAAATCATGAGATGATTTTTCCTAGTACCAACGGGAAAATCATGCAATGATTTTTCCTAATACTAATGGGTGTGAAATTGTGAAAATTAATTTTTCCTAATGCCTACGGCAATATATGAATATTTTTCCTAATGCCTACAGGTATGCATTAATATTTTTTCTAATGCCTACGGCAATATATGATAATTTTTCCTAATGCCTACGGCAATACATGATTATTATTTTTTTCAAATGCTGACGGCAAAACATGATTATTATTTTTTCCAAATGCCGACGGCAAAACATGATTATTATTTTTTCCAAATGCCGACGGCAAAACATGATTATTATTTTCCAATACCAAAGGGGAAATTGCCAGTGTTGCCAGACTGTAGAAATTTCTTATCGTAATAATATATCAGTAATATGAGAGAAAATATTTATTTATGTGTTCACATGTATCTGAACACCCCTAATACTTGTGTGTGGGGGGAAGGGGGTCCAGCTTTATCGTCGTTGGTAATTTAATATTTTGTGTATTTGTTTAAGAAATATGTATGTATGTATGTATGTGTGTGTATGTATGTATGTATGTGTATGTATGTATGTATGTGTATGTATGTATGTATGTGTGTGTATGAATGTGCGATCATGAGTACTTGTGTGTGGAATATTTTGTAGAATACATATATATTTTGCAAGGTAGTCATTATCTTTGTCTACGATTATTTTAAAGCAGCAAACTAAGTACAGTCAGCAGCAGAGAAACAAAAAGTAAAATTTATGAATGCTGCAAGGATACTGCTTCTAATTTTAGTATAAATACGCCAACATTTCTAACCAACACATCAGTACGTTATTGTATTTACAAGAAGTATCATCAGCAATTGTGTTAAAGTGAAATAATAAAAAAATAATTAAAAATGAGTTCATCAGGTTATCAGTGTAATACATGCAATAAGGTATACAAATACCAAAAGTCCTTTTTGGAGCATGATAAAAACCATAGTGTACAGAATCAAGTGGTCGTAAGCCGGGGCATAAATCCAGAGCTACCGCAGACATCTCTTCAAAATCACCAAAATCCATCATCATCATTTATTCATCAACAATATCCTTCTCTACAGCATCCTCGATATCAGTTACCATCAAATTTCCAACAATACGGTATGCCATGGAATAATCAGTTTTTGGGATACAATTATAATCCCAATGTGATGCAATGGCAGCCTCTTAATTATCATCAACAAGAGCACCAGCAGCAACAACAAGATCATCAACAACAAGCTCAACAACAAGCTCAACAACAGGGTGTGGGTATCCTTGGAGGTAATTTATTCGACGATGCTATGGACATAAGCTTACCGGAAAGTGATGGAGAAGTAGAAGAAAGAAGAGAAAAAACTCTGCCAACTCCAATGAATACTTCGCATGCTAGAACAGATGAAGTAGAAGTGAATGTGCGATATTATAAAATATCTAAAGCATTCAAAAACCATATTGCCACTTATGCAATTTTAAACAAAAAAGATCAACTTCTGTTGGAAGAATTTGCTGAAGAAAATAAAAATGTTTTTATGGAGAGACTTCAAGTGAATTTAAGTAAGCATTCAATAATTAAATTTCATGTGAGTATTGTGGCAGAGTATATTAAAATTGTTGGAGAAGAATTGGAGTTGTGCATAATATCACATGTAGCCAAAATGAGTTTGCTGACGAAGGCAGATAGCATTGAAGAGTTATTCAGTAAGCAGGTTGCCGAGATTTCAACCAAAATGTCCGAATTTGAAGAGCGAGATTCTGGTTGGACTTTGTCACGCATAGTCCGAGCAGAAATTAACATCAACAAATCTTCTCTCGTCAAAGGATCAAACTGGATATCCACACCTCAAAAATTAGCAAGAAGATTTGCTTGCATCAATATACAAAATAATGATGACTACTGTTTCAAGTGGTGTATGATTGCTGCCATGGATATTACCCAATATAATCAAGAACGTTGCAGTTCTTATAATATTCAAGACATTGCTGCAGAGACGATTGTTACGCGAAATGGTGTAGCGTTAAATTTCAAAAATTTAAGCTTCCCATTAGGATGAAACAAAATCAAAGAGTTCGAGGTGAACAATCCAGCAATAAGTATTAATGTATTTGGCTATGATGAGGGAGCCAATCAGATTATTTGTCCTTATTATCTCACCAAGGACGAGAAAATTAGCCATGTAAACTTGTTGCTTTTGGAGAATGGTGAAGTTCATCACTTCATTTTGATAAAGGACATATCAAGGTAAGTTAAAAATTATACAACACTTTAATTTAATGATACATATACTTCTTTTATATATTTTATAATATATACGTTTTACTTATAAACTTTTATTTTACTTTTTTATCATTCACAGACTTTTACGGAATCAGACTACCACACATAATCAAAAACTACACTTCTGCAACAGCTGTCTCCAGTATACTCATACGGAGACCATCATGAGTACACATAAGGAGGAATGTGGAAAGATCGTCACAACTATGCCATCAGGTTCGGATGCCATTCTTAGTTTTAGGGGACATCAACGAAAAATGGATGTCCCGTTTGTTGTTTACGCAGACTTCGAATGCATCTTAGAGGATATAAGTGATACTGTAAGTAGTAAAACAAATTTAATAAAAAGGCACACACCTTGTGCCTTTAGTTATTATATTAAGTGTATGCATAGTAATAATTTAGATAAGCTTAGGATATATACGGGGGAAGATGCTTCAAAAAAATTTGTAGCATATTTAATTAAAAATTGTGAAGAAATATATAACAACCACTTAGTTAACAATAGACAAATGGATACTTTATCCCCTTCGGATACTTATAATTTTTATAGTGCGGTGAATTGCCATATTTGTAAAAAATTTCTAGGCAAAGATCGTGTTAGAGATCACTGCCACATTAGTGGTAAATTTAGAGGTGCAGCCCACAACAACTGTAATTTAAATTACCAAATTCCCAAATTTATACCAGTTTACTTTCACAATTATTCAAATTATGACTCACATCTTTTCATTAAAGAATTAGGTGAAATTTCATTGCAACTGAAAGTACTCCCTCTCAATAAGGAACTTTATATATCCCTCTCCCAATTCACAGAAATGAGTGATGGCCATAAGCTTGAAATAAGATTTCTTGATACTATACGCTTTATGGCTGAGAGTTTGGAATCATTAGCCTGCAATTTGTCGGATAATGATTTCAGCACTATAAAGTCCTTATTTCAGTCAGAAAAAGAATTTCAGCTTATTAAGAAAAAAGGTATTTTCCCGTATGAGTACTTAAATTCATTCCAAAAATTAGATGAATGCCAGCTGCCTTCACGCAGTGATTTTTTTAATAAGTTGAATAATAAAGAGTGTTCTTTAGAGGAATACTCACATGCTGTAGAGGTATGGAATACTTTTGGTTGTGAAACAATGAAAAATTACATGGAACTTTACTTAAAAACAGACGTCCTCTTACTGACAGATATTTTCGAGAACTTTAGAAAAGTTTGTAAGGGTATTTATGAGCTCGATCCTTGCCAGTATTATACAGCACCTGGCCTTTCCTGGGATGCAATGCTCAAATATACAAAAATTGAATTAGAATTATTGACAGACATAGACATGTACAATTTTATGAAAAAAGGTATACGTGGGGGAATAGTACAGTGTAGTCAAAGATATTCGAAAGCAAATAATAAATATTTGCAAGATTTCGACAAAGAAAAGCCCTCAGAATTTCTCGTCTATTTAGACGCTAACAATTTGTATGGATGGGCGATGTCGGAATACATTCCTCATGGTGGATTCAGATGGTTATCACAAGACGAGCTGAATCTGGATCCAAACAGCATAGCTGATAATGGAACAGACGGTTATGTATATGAGGTTACGTTAGATTATCCCTCTCATTTACATGACTTGCATAATGATCTTCCTTTTTGCGCTGAAAATAAGAAACCTATGCAAGCGAAGTATAGCAAGTTGATAACCGATTTCTCTACAAAGCAATCATATGTGATACACTTTAGAGTTCTCAAACAGTGCTTAGAATATGGCTTAGTTTTAAAGAAAACTCATCGTATTCTAGCATTTAAACAATCTCCATGGTTAAAAGGCTATATTGACCTAAATACCAGACATAGAGCCACTGCTAAAAATGCTTTTGAAAAAAATTTTTTCAAACTACTTAATAATGCAGTGTATGGTAAAACCATGGAAAATGTGGATAAGAGGAGAGATGTTAAAATTGTTAATAGTTGGGAGAGGACGAATTGCAATCATTTAGGTGCCCAAGATTGGATATCAAAACCAAATTTTTATAGTTTATCTATATTTTCTGAAGATCTTGTAGCAATCGAAATGACTAGAGTCAAAACCTGCTACAATAAACCAATTTACTTAGGATTTTGTGTACTCGAGCTGTCCAAATGGAAAATGTATAATTTCCATTACGGGTACATGCAACCTAAGTTTAAGACAAACCTCTCATTAAACTATATGGATACGGACTCTTTTATATATTCAATAAAGACTGACGACTTTTACGCTGACATAAAAAATGACATACATGACCAATTTGACACATCGGACTATCCTACAGACAATATTTATAATTTGCCAATAGTAAATAAAAAAGTAATTGGTATGATGAAGGATGAAAATTGCGGTAAGATAATGACAGAGTTTGTTGGGCTGCGCTCAAAAATGTATTCATTTAGCGTAGAAAACCAAGATGATATTAAAAAATCGAAGGGGGTAAAGAGAGCCATATTAGATAAATATAGTTTAGCTACATATAAGAATTGCCTATTTAATAAGATTAATGTATATGATAGTATGTTAACATTTAAATCTAAGCTACATCAATTATATACTAGCGAATTAAATAAGGTAGTATTAAGCTATGGAGATGATAAGAGAAAAATTAGATCAAATAATATAAACACTTATGCATGGTATCATTTTCGTATTAAGGAAACTAACCCTGAATACGAACTTGACATGTTGCTAGATGAGATTGCTAAAATGCAAGAAAATCTTAGTTAATTAGTTAATTTTTAAATTGTATATAAAATCCTATTTATTAAGAAAAAATATTGTATTTGTATCCTATTTATTAAGAAAAATTGTTGTATATAAAATCTTAGTTAATAAGAAAAAATATTGTATTTATATCCTATTTAATCAGAAAAATTGATGTATATAAAATCTTATTTATTAAGAAAAATTCTTTTATTGTTGTTAAAATGAATGTAAAAAAAGTCTAAGAAATATTATTGTATTTAAATCCTATTTATTAAGAAAAGTTATTGTAAATAAACTATTGAAAAAAGAATGGAAAATGTGAGTGGTTTTTTATTTCTTTATTGGCTTTACTTCGTTGGATCAAAAAAAATTTGTGTTTTTGCTTATTTACAAATTCTTGTTTTCATGTCGTTTAAACATGCACAGTCTTGTTTTCAGGTCACTTAAACATGCACAGTCTTGTTTTCTTTTCTGCACAAGAGAAATTGAATTTCACAATACTATGAAATTCCATTAGATATTTTCATAAAGAGAAATAATTTAGATAATCGGATAAATCCTTATATTTTTCACTACATACAAGTTTCTGTTATTTTATATTCGAACAGATGATTCCTAGTTTTCCTTTAGAAAAAAATAATACTAATCAAGGAATATTTTTATAATTCAATTTTATTTCATTTTTATTTATACAATTTTATTTAATTTTTATTTATTTTATTTATAATGATGGAAATATTTCGCAATAACCAATTATTAGATGTTCTAGTATATTTTTTCGTAAAAAATATATGGTACATCTGCAAGTATCAGGTCCCTCCTCACACTCAGGATGATACCAAGGACAGCTTGGGAAGTGTCCTTCAGTGTTGTCTTCATCTTCCATGACACAATATTCTTCGTTCTCATCCAGCATATTTTGGAAACATTTTATCATCTCCCAATGATCAAAAAGCCTGAAGCTTTCAAAATCTCTTATAAATTGGTTAAGAGTACGTCTAATTTGACTCATTTTATTTGCTGATGAATGAATGATGATGAATGTTGGAAGGTTCTTTTAAGACTAATTTGTTCTGTAAATTTTTAAAATATCTATATGGTCTTTAAAATATGTATACTATCATCTCTATACCATATTTCTTTGTAGCACTCTATCTCTCTCTAACCCTTTTCTCTTTATTCCATATTTATTTTTAGCACTCTATCTCTCTCTAACCCTTTTCTCTTTATTCCATATTTATTTTTAGCACTCTATCTCTCTCTAACCCTTTTCTCTTTATTCCATATTTATTTTTAGCACTCTATCTCTCTCTCTAAACCTTTTCTCTCTATAACTATCTCTTTCTGTCTATCACTATCCTCCACTTATTCACTATTTCACCACAATTATTTTCGATTAGCCTTTTTGAAGTCATCATCGCTACTTTTAAGATCATTTCCAGTTAAACATTCAGAGTGACAAGAAGTATCTAAATAAAATATAAAAAATAAAAAAATGGACTCCACAACAAATCTTATTGCAAAATTTAATGCTCTAAATAACAAAACTTTAATCCACGTAAAGGAGCTTGATTCTTCAACGAAATATACTATTAGAAATGTGTTACGTGTAACAACTAAATATGGACCAACCCTAAAAGTTGAAATGAATAAACACATAATGTTCCTGCCGAAACGATATAATATTTTAACTGATGACGATATCAAAGATCTTTCGAGCGGATCATATTGCCTAAGTAGAGAAGGTGAAGAAAACCTAATTGTCGAGAGTGAGCTGAGTGAATTTCTAATTCAAAATTCCCAATTTCCTTTTTGGCAATAATATATTAATTATGTATTTTAAACTATGAATAAAAAGACATTAAAGAGTTTTGTAAAATATAAATGTTTGTGTTTTATTTAATATTTTCAGTTATTTCATAAAGAAATTTAAGACATAAATGTCCACAGGTAAATGTATTAAAATTCTGATGCTGATTATAGTTGTATTTTATATTTGTACCAAGATATTTGACTACTTCCCAAGGAGGTTGTAAGTTTCCAAAGCTGTCGAAATATTCTTTTTCATTGTTGTTTTTATAGTATGCTACCCAATGTGTACCAGGCCCTGTTGATACATCTAAGTTGATTATTCCACATTCAATTTTCTTTGTTCGTTTTGGTAGAGTATTCAACATGAAAACTCCTCTAAAATATGGAATTTTTATAGAGAAACGGTTTAGGTCCACATCAGATAGTGGTCTGTTGGGCAGCATCTTTAAGAGTTTTTTGATTCCTCTTTGTGAACTAAACTATAACCTTTTTTATATGGTTTTAAGTAAAGTCCTTTTCCCACTGCTATAGATTCCATCGCTTTATTATGTCTAGTTGCTTCATCAAGTTGAATTTTTGCATTCTTTGTTGCATTTACAGCTTTAGCTATGGCAGCACCTCCAGTTGTTAGACTACCAATTGCACCCAGAGCAGTTAAAATCGGTATTAGAGGTAAAAAACCACCGATTTTTGGAACACGTATTACACGTGGAACTACAATTTGAGACTTTCTTCCTTTTAATGATTTGTTAATAGTTTTTCGTGCAATTTTAATAGCTGAGTTAATATCTAATGGTTTTTCCTTCTTTAGTATTTTTGTTGCAGCTATAATTGATGTTTTAAACAGTTTTTTTTATCATTTGGCTTGTTCTTTTTAACATTTTTCTTTTTCTCCGCACCCATACCAAATTTAGTTTTGACTTTCATTGCGTTAGTAACCATATATGCAAATGATTTTTCTGCTAAAACTCGATTCCAAGCTGAATTTTCAAGAATTTTATCAGCTTTATGTCTAGTACTTAAATCCTTATTTTTTGAATACGCAATATCGTGATTTTTACAAGCAGAGTCCAATAAATTAATACCTTTGTCACCTCGATTTAAACGTTTTTGTAGTTTTGTTCCAGGTCCACAGTACTGATACCCCGGAAGATGAAGCTCAACAGGTAGAGAGTTTATTATTTTATCTACTATACCTCCTCCAACGAAGGTGTTTTTATGACTAAACGTTTTCTGATATCGTATAACCATATTATCTAATTTTTTCTATAATAAGAGGTAACATTTATAAAATGTATTTAGTTACAAAAATGCAGTTAGTGAAACAACATAAAAATATTTTAGTTCGTAATATTGACGATTCAGTCAACATCAGTTCAAAAATAAAGCATAGCCCCCTCTTACCAAATTCTATTCGTGCTCTAATAGTTGGACCATCCAATTGTGGAAAGACTAATGTTATGATTGGTTTACTAGAAGTCCTAATGGACTCAAGTTTGAAAACATCTATTTATACTCAAAATCTCTATATCAACCCAAATATGAATACCTGAAGAAACTAATTTCACCAATTAAAGGAATGGGATATTATACATATACAGATAATGAACCAGTTATTCCACCTGACGAAGCTAAAACTAATTCAATTATGATATTTGATGATGTGGCATGTGAAAAGCAGAATAATATACGTACATATTTTTGTATGGGGCGACATAGGGATGTCGATTCATTCTACTTGTGTCAAACTTATACTAGAACTCCCAAGCATTTAATAAGAGACAATGCCAATGTTATTATAATGTTTAAACAAGATGAGACAAATATGAAGCATGTTTATAGAGATCATGTTGGTGGCGATATGAGTCATGAAAAGTTTCATTAAATTTGTCGAGAGTGTTGGAAGGATAAATATGGATTTTTGGTGATTAGCAAAGATAATGAATTAAATGATGGACGCTACAGAAAGCAATTTGACTATTTCATAACTACATAAACTACTCTTCATAAACATTTATTTTAGTTATTTAGTTATTAATCTAAACTTGATACATATATTTGCTATAACCTCATCTGATACCTAATAAGCTGATCTGAAAACCAGATCAGATACCTAATAACCTGATTTGAAAACCAGACCAGGTCCTGATAAGCTGATCTGAAAACCAGACCAGGTCCTGATAAGATGATTTGAAAACCAGACCAGGTCCTGATAAGCTGATCTGAAAACCAGACCAGGTCCTGATAAGCTGATCTGAAAACTAGACCAGGTCCTGATAAGCTGATCTGAAATCCAGACCAGGTCCTGATAAGCTGATCTGAAAACCAGACCAGCTCCTGATAAGCTGATCTGAAAACCAGACCAGCTCCTGATAAGCTGATCTGAAAACCAGACCAGGTCCTCATAAGCTGATCTGAAAACCAGATCAGCTCCTGATAAGCTGATCTGAAAACCAGACCAGGTCCTGATAAGCTGATCTGAAAACCAGACCAGGTCCTGATAAGCTGATCTGAAAACCAGACCAGGTCCTGATAAGCTGATCTGAAAACCAGACCAGCTCCTGATAAGCTGATCTGAAAACCAGACCAGGTTTTGATAAGCTGATCTGAAAACCAGACCAGGTCTGATAAGCTGATCTGAAAACCAGACCAGCTCCTGATAAGCTGATCGAATAGCTGATACATGATCTAATAGCTTATACCTGATCTAATAGCTGATACCTTTTATTTATTAAACATGGATGAGAAAATTTTAAAACAGTTGGTGTTGACAAGAAATGTCTTGAAGAAAAAGCTTCGTAGTATAAAAACTGGTGAAATCGATACACGTGAACAACTAAGAGATACATTTAAACCTATAACAGAACCACTCAAAGAATTCATAAATAGTTCTAAAAAAATTAAAAGAATTCCCATTAAAGAAGAAAATAAAATGAAGACAGAATTTGAAAATAATACAAGTTTAAAGTCTGAAAAACCATTACTCAAGATAGAGACAAGTACACCAAAGAAACTAGCAGAAGGAACAATATTTGATAATACCATCTTATTTAACGAAACTAATACTAAAAATGATGATGACGATGACGATGAAGATGATTTTTACTCACAAACTTCCAATACAGAAGATACTTGTACTGATTTATCAGTATTGGAAGGAAGAAATGAATTAGATACAAACTATGGTCCACATAAAGATTTCAATAATGAATGGAAATTCGGTGATAGTAAACTTACACTTAGTGAACATAAAATACAAGTTGGTGGCCAAATATGGGCTCTAACACCTAGACTATTTTCTCTAATGTTTCATAAAATACCAAAAAATTATGATAAATTTGAACTCGAAATCTATAAAAAGATTTTAATTACTACTAATGCATATAGAAGAGACTATAAACCTGATGGTCAAATTAAGGGTACTAGAGGATATAAATATAAACATATTATTAAGAAATTTATTGACGAGAAAAACCAGGATAATTTACCTGAATCAACAGGATCTAAGCCTAAAGGTAGCTACTTAGGTGATGGAATGATGGAATTTAACATCCATAAGCCCAACTATATATACTGGGATGATCCAAATGAGCTAGTAGATCGACTTCGACTAGTGCTCGCATCACAAGCTGCAGGTCATAATAATCACAATAACGAGATTGTATCAATTATTGAAGAACTACGTGAAGCTAATATAATACATTAACTTTAATAAAGTATATAAAGCATGTCTGTTGATAAATTTGGACATTATTTAAACGATACTAGCAACACAGTTTCTTTGAAAAATGCACCTAAACTGCTGAGGTTCTTTGTGGATACGAACAACAACATTGATGTCCAAAACAAAAGGATCAAAAATGTTGCAAAAGCTGTGGAGGAAAACGATGTTATCAATAAATTGTTTCTGCAAACTCAAATCGAAAAACTAGAAGAGAAATTATTAGCATACTTTAAGAGAGACAGTACTGTAATTCAAGAAAATATTTAAATGCAAATTGAGGATCTACATCGCGAAACAAAATTAGATATAGAAGAAAATTATAAAATTGAAAAAGATATTCTAAAAATTAAAACATCCTTTGAAGAACAAATTGAACAGCTTAATGAGAAAATTTATAGATTAGAAAATTACATGTTTGTATCAATAGCTGAAAGTGCTTCAACTAGATCACAACACTCTCCAAAAAATCTCTAAAAACAACTTAATGTCTTCAAAAAGAAATTTAGTAAACGAACTCCATAAGCAAGCACGAAAACATTTTGTACGTCGCAGAGTTATAATGAAAGGGATAGATGATCTTTGGCAAGCTGATTTAGTTGAAATTGGGAACTATTTTAAGAAAATAGAAATTATCGATTTTTGCTGACTATAATTGACACATTCTCAAAATTTGCATGGGCAGTACCGCTAAAAACAAAAACTGCACTTGAAACAACTATCGCAATGGAAAATATTTTTGAATTGGGGCGAATACCAAAAAACATACAAACAGATGATGGTAAAGAATTTTTCAACAAACACTTTGAAAAATTAATGCATAAATACAACATTAATCACTACTCAACATATAGCATTATGAAAGCATCAATAGTAGAACGATTTAATAGAACACTAAAAGGAATGATGTGGAAAAAATTTAGCTATAATGGTTCTTATAAGTGGATTGATATATACAAAGATTTACTTAATACCTACAATAGAAAAGTTCATCGTACCATTAAAATGCCTCCAATTAAAGTCAACTCAACATATGAGGAAAAGCTGCTAAATACAGTATACAGTCATATGAAAATGTATAAAATGTCAAAATTTAATGTAGGAGATCATGTACGCATAAGCATATATAAGCATACATTTGAAAAAGGTTATACTCCAAATTGGACTACAGAAATTTTCACAATTACAAGAGTTCAAAATACAAATCCTGCAACATACATATTAGAAGACTATCTTGGTAATCCTATTAAAGGTGGATTCTATACTGACCAACTTTCAAAAACCAGATTTCCAAATACATATCTAGTTGAAAAGGTGCTTAAAATTAAAGGGAAGGAGGTATATGTTAAATGGCTGGGATTTTCTAATCAACACAATTCTTGGATAAGTAAAGATGAAATATTATAGATGGAAGAAAAACTAAATCAACAACAACATCAAAGCAAAACAATAATAGCATTAATATTAAGAAACTAATGTTAATTTTAAAATAAGAAAATGAAATAAATATATAAATTATGCTTATAAACCATACTGTCTACTAAACTTTATTTAATTGTAATCAGTCTGTTATAATGTCAATAACACTTACTCTGAGCTCTAACTCATCAGAATTATCTGCTAGTTACTTTCCTCCTATTGAATTACATGGTGCATATGAGTGTGCTCTAACTGATTTTCATTCATACAACAGTATTCCAAATGTAGACACCTACAACAATATGTTTCATATAGAAGAACATACAATTGAAATGCCAATTGGATCTTACGAATTAAATGATATAGTTGATTTTATAGAAGAGCAATACAAACTACTCTGTCCAGCAAATAAGATTTTTATTGAAGCCAATAACAATACAATGCAAGTTAAAGTTAATAGTTCCAAGGATACTGTATATTTTAATAAAGACAATACAATTGGAAAACTTTTAGGATTCAATAGCAAAATCCTAACACCAAACCAATATTATTATTCAGATCTTCCAGTTAATATTTTTAAAGTAAATCTCTTGCGAGTTGAAAGTAGTATCGCTATTAACACATATATGAATAACTCCAAATCGCATACACTTCATGAATTTCCGATTAATGTGCCTCCAGGCTATAAAATAGATGAAGTTCCAAGAAATCTCATCTATTTACCTGTGAACACCAGAGAGATAAGTTCACTAGCGCTGCGCGTAGTTGATCAACACGGTGATTTAATTAATTTCCGAGGAGAGGAAATTACAATACGAATACATTTAAGGCCAACTAAATAATGCTAATATACAACACAAATACATTAAAAAATATAGCAGCAAGAACAACAACATCATTAAAGCGACCAGTACAACCAAAAGCACTAACAACATCAAATAAAAATTTTCTAAAGTCCTTGAATTTTAAATTGAAGACAAAATGAGTTCAATAATAGATGTCTTAGATAAGCCCTTGTCTGATGAGAATATAATCAAAAAGGACTATCATACATATGTACCATACTTACAATCTTACAACAATAATGATGAAATTAGAATTTCAATACAAAATCAAGATTTGTACGTGCTACCCAGTGAAAGCTACATTTATGTAGAAGGTTTTGTTGCTGATGATAATAACTCTAAATCTACTTCATCATCGGACAACTTTATATTAAAAAACAACTTTGTGGCATATCTATTTGATGAAATTCGCTACGAGCTCAATGGAATTGAAATTGATCATACAAGATATTTAGGAGCCACAAGCACCATAAAAAATTTGGTTTCTATGTCACCAACAGAAAGCAATGTGATGCAAAATGCTGGATGGAACAAAATTGACAATGTCACTCTTGTAAATGGATTTTTCAATTTCTATGTACCTCTAAAAATGCTCCTAGGATTCGCTGAAGACTACAACAAAGTTATACTAAATGGAAAACATGAATTGATACTCTTGCGCAATAAGAACGATGAAGATCTTGTACGCTCGAGTGTTTCTACTAAAAAAGCTAAACTTACAATTTTACTAATCTCATGGAGAATCCCACATGTACAATTATCCGACTTTTGCAAATTGAATATGATTAAAATTATTAACAATGGTGCTTCTATACCTATGGCATTTCGCAGTTGGGATTGTCATGTCAATCCACAATTAAATATGGGAACTAGCCACATTTAGAATGTTAAACTGGCTGCAAATAGAGAACGCCCTCGTTTTGTATTGATTGCTTTTCAACAAGAAAATAAGTTTGTTCATTGTAATTTGACTAATTTAAAAGTACATTTAAATTCAGTCTCATATCCATATGATGATCTTAACATAAAGTTAAAAAATGAACGATATGCAATTCTATATGACATGTATCTAAGATTTCAACAAAGCTACTATATGAAAGAATCTCAACCGCTTCTAACTGCACCAGAGTTTAAGACAAAAGCTCCTATTATTGTAGTAGATGTCAGTCATCAGAATGAATCAGTCAATAGTGGACCGATTGATATAAAAATAGAATTTGAGACAGCAACTAATATTGCAGCAAAAACATCAGCTTACTGTATTCTTATTCACGATCGTATAATAGAATATGTACCCATCAAAGGACAAGTTCGAAAAGTCTTATAAATTGAGTAATATGGAAAACAACATAATTTTTATAGACGTACAAGGTTTCAAAAGTAATTCAAATGATTTCATCGCAAAAGAAGTAGCAATTGTTTTCAACAATTATGAATATAACAATTTCATTATAAAACCCCCATTTGATATCAAATGCTTATCAATAGAAAAGCAAAGAGAAGCAAAGTGGCTAACAAAAAACTATCATCACCTAATCTGGACTGCTGGATCAGTTTCATTTCAAAGCGTTTGCAATTTTTTAAAAGCCAACGCAAGATATTCTAAAATTTATGTAAAAGGTGAAGAAAAAAGACGATGGTTGGAAAAAATTTTATGCCGAAAAATTTTTAACGTTGAGGATATAGGCTGCATCAACTTTAAACAAATGGAAATCAAGTATCCAGAATATTTTTATTGTAATTATCATAAATTTGGTGCTTGCGCACTAAAAAATGCTATTTTACTAACAAAAGAAATGTCTTGCTTTAATTAAACTTTTTCACTTTTTAAAATATGAATGTATGTATTGTTATAAAATTTTCTAAAATTTTAAACAATAAATGTATAAAAAATAAAATAATATACAAGTGTTTTCTTATTTCAAATACAAACTACATAAAGGAAAGAGAAGGAAGTGAGGGGAAGGAGAAATTAACTTTTTTGCTTACTTGCAAATGTTTGGTTTTTGTTTCTCTGCTGCTGACTGTACTTAGTTTTCTGCTTTAAAATAATCGTAGACAAAGAAAATGATTAGCTTGCAAAATAAATATGTATTCTACAAAATATTCCACGCACAAGTACCCACGATCACACATTCATACATACATACATACATATACATACACACATACATACATACACATACATACATATCCATACACACATACATACATACACATACATACATATACACACACACATACATACATACACATACATACATACATACACATACATACATACATACACACACATACATACATACATACATATTTCTTAAACAAATACACAAAATATTAAATTACCAACGGCGATAAAGCTGGACCCCCTTCCCCCCACACACAAGTATTAGGGGTGTTCACACACATGTGAACACATAAATAAATATTTTCTCTCATATTACTGATATATTATTACGATAAGAAATTTCTACAGTCTGGCAACACTGGCAATTTCCCCTTTGATATTGGAAAATAATAATCATGTTTTGCCGTCGGCATTTGGAAAAAATAATAATCATGTTTTGCCGTCGGCATTTGGAAAAAATAATAATCATGTTTTGCCGTCAGCATTTGAAAAAAATAATAATCATGTATCGCCGTAGGCATTAGGAAAAATTATCATATATTGCCGTAGGCATTAGAAAAAATATTAATGCATACCTGTAGGCATTAGGAAAAATATTCATATATTGCCGTAGGCATTAGGAAAAATTAATTTTCACAATTTCACACCCATTAGTATTAGGAAAAATCATTGCATGATTTTCCCGTTGGTACTAGGAAAAATCATCTCATGATTTTCCCGTCGGCATATATACTTATGAAATCTTATTCATATGAAACCCCTTAATCCACCCCCACAAAAAACACCTACTCACACAATTAATGCCACCTCAAAAAAAAATCACCCGTTCCCACATGGGTTAATGTAAACAAAACTCCTTATGTAAACAAAAAATTCCTTATGTAAACAAAAAATTCCTTATGTAAACAAAAAGTTGGACGGACTTATTGACCCACCCTCGTAGGGTATCAAATTTCACAAATTTCCAAGAATTTTAAAATTTTAATTACCCAAATTTTAAAATTTTGTACTGAAATTCTCAGATTTCAAATTTTAATTACCCAAATTTCACAATTTTAATCGGCGCCCGTACGCCCAGCTCCCTACTACTAAGCTTGGAATGAAAAATATTCGGCTTCGGTTAATCGGCCGATTTTTGCCGTAGGCCGAATGTTGGCCGATTACCAATTTTTGGCCGAAGGCCGAAGCCGAAGCCGATTAATCGGTCGAACTCTATTCTGTGGTTTTCAACATTGCATCCCAAGATAAGCCTGGTGCTGTATAATAGTGGCAGAGGTCCAAATCGTATATATCTCTACAAATTTTCCTAAAATTTTCAAACACGTCGGTTAAAAGAAGAACATCTGTCTTTAAATAGACTTCAGTATAGTCAAGGAGGGTTTTACAATTAAACTCTCTCCATATTTTTTGAGCATGTTCATACTCGACTACATCACATTCTTCATTCGTTAGAATATTGAAGAACTCTTCTCTATTAGGGAGTCTAATTTCCTTAAACTTAGTCATGGAATCCATGTAAGAGTACGGAAATACACCCTTTCTTCTAATCAGGATGAAATGAGCTTCATCAACGAAAGATGATCGAATAGTATTAAAATCATTGCTATCAAGATTTTTTGCTAAGGTATCTAAGCTCGAAGCCATAAATCTAAACGAGTCTCTCTGTTTTGGGGAATCACTTTTATTGTGAAATTTTTTATAGTAGAAAGTTCTTTGAAAAATAAGTGCATATCGTATGCAGAAAGATTATGCAAGATAACCGGTATAAAATGAGTTGCTTTATAATTCAAATTACAGTCGCTGTGAGCTGCCCCACGATTACCTGTAAGATGACAATGAGCTCTAACTTTATCATTATTTAATATTTTCTTACATATATGACAATTTGTTGCATTATTATATTGCACTATTTCTATTAGGGTCATGAACATTTTCTTAACTTTAAGTAAATAATTTAGATAAATATCTGTACAATCTTCAACTATTTTTTTGATAAATATATTCGCCGAATCATCACCAAACTAATGTCTGTATAAATTATTTTCTCTCTTAAAGCTACAATTAATAAAATAATCGAATGCACACGCATGATGTTTCTGTACATTTGTAGTGCTTTTACTTACAGGATCATCAACTTTTTCCAAAATAGATTCAAAGTCTGCGTAGATTACAAATGGTACATCTAACTGTTTGTAGTAGTTTTGAAACTTGATAATAGATTCATCTTCGGGCATTCTGATAATTTTTTCCCATAAATATTTTTGTGGTGATTATACACATAATCATCATGTGTATAAAATAGGCAGGTGTTGCATATATTTATCTTATGATCATGATATGTAATATTGGAGCAAAGGAGTCTAAGGAAAAGAGGAAATTAAAATAAGAAATAAATAAATATATCAATAAGAAGTGACTTTTTAAATAGATATGAAAACATATTTCTCTTAAATGCACAAATGAAACTTACTTTGATATATCCTTGATGAGTACATAGTGGAAGTTTTCATTGGACTGGAGCAATAAGAGATTAATATGAACAAGTTTTTCTCCTTTTGTTATGTAGTATGGTCCTATAAGCGATGTTCCATTGTGACCGAATACATTGATGCTCATATTATTTTGACGTTCGAATTGTTTAATCTGCTTCAGTGGGAGTGGAAACTCTAGGCCTTCAAAATTAAATACAACTGCCCCTATACTAATATTCTCATCAGAAATGTTTGTTATATTGTAATTTCTACAGTTTTTCCGCTGTTTAGGACTCAGACCGCTATTTACATTCAAAGCCGCAATGAGACACCATTTAAAGCAATAAACATCAGGGTTTTCAATATTTATGCATGCATGTTTCGCTGCAATATTTTTTGGAAGAGGGATAAAGCTCGATCCTCTTATTATGGACGCCTTCTTTATATTAACTTCAAGGGAATTTATTGAAATCAAGGTCTATCCGCGATCCCTCTCTTAAAATTCTTCCATTTTAGCTCTTAGCTCCTCGTCCTGTTTCTTGTACATATCCTCTATGTCATCAGACAAAGTCACCAACATCATTTTAGAAATATGTAAAAGTTGGGAAACATTCATCTCATCATTCACCGTCTTCATATAATCGCATGTGAGCTCCATATTAAATTTAAATGTAGTATGTATCCTACTACATTCAATTAACTGTTGTAGTATAGAGCTCTGGCAGATTTCAGAAACTGCTCCGGAAACATAACACCCTCATTTTTGTTGAGGAGGATATATGTCTCGATCCTCCCATTGAAGTTGCTCGATCTTTTAGTGAGAAGATCTCCAATCTGTTCTAGGTGACAACTGTTTTTATGTTTTGTGGTTCTGACATGAGCCATGTAACCATTTGATGGGATCATCTCATCACAATCCTCACAATATTTGTTTTTAAGATCCTGCTTATCATTTTCAAGCATAGCCTTCGATTGTTTGGTATAGGTGTGCGTTTCCATATGCTGATTTAGTTTTGTTTGAGTCATAAAGACTTTATTTCAGATTGCACAACTTTTAGTATTCATCTATATATAAAAATGAAACGGTCCATGTATGAAATCGAATAACATGAGAACGGCTGGAGCGATTTGGCTGATTTTTTTTTATTCCATTAGAAATTTTCAGGACATGGTTTGTAAAGAAAAAAAAATTAAAAAATGCCTACTATTCACTTCTCATTTTTTTTACGCACAAACTAACAAAGGGGACAATAATTAGTAAAAAACTTCCGAGCAAAGCCAGGGCGGTCAGCTAGTTTTATACATTTTTGTTAATTAATTAATATAATTATTTTATTTATAAATAACTTATTTAATTATTTTATTTATAAACAATTTATTTTAGTTATAAACAATTTATTTAATTAGTACTAGCACTTTTATAGTTTTTGGATTTCAAACACTTTAAATTTTTTCTTGGGAAAATAGGTTGTCACTTGTTGAGATATCAAAGCAGACTGATGACAATCTACATTATTTCTTCTACTTATATACTTTATATGAGAATCGCGTAGTAGTCATCAAAATCTAATTTATTACGACATATGATGAAATTCATACACACACACACACACATATACATATATATATACATTTCCACAATTCTCTGTTGGTATTACGATATATGGTGAAATTCATATACACAGCAAATCCAAGAACAAAATCTCTACCATCAGTTTGTAATACAAAGGTATGAGTAAAATTTTTGTTGTATTTCTCCAAAAGCTACTTCCTATAATTACACTGTACAACAGCCAAAATAGCCTTTAGATAAAAGTATGCGGACTATATGGATTTCGATGCGTTAAATTCAAATCTGCTGTCAGTTTTGCTCTATCACGTAGAGATTTTTTTTATGGGCGTGGCTAATTTTGGCCCCTAAATTAGTCGGTCATACTAATATATTTTACTATAACTCGAAAACCGCTATTTCGATTTTAATAAATAATAAACCAAAAGACGCGCCACAAAATGTTGTTAAAAAATATTAATAATCATGTTTTACCTATTTTTTTAATGTTTCGAAGTTATTCAGAATTTAAAAAAGAAAAAAGTGTTTTTTATGCAAAAATCGCGTAATTTTTTTACATGAAAATTACAATAAAAAAATCAGAAACTCACAAGTTTCATATTTTTTACATTTTCCTTAAAACCACATATCCTAGGAATAAAACAAGCTATAAAACGTGAAAATCCAGCAATAAATCTTGATTTTATTCACAATTTAAAGCAGGTACCTAAAAATGGAAAAATGTGTGTAATGCATTAAATGCAGTCACATTTACATCTGGCAGTGATGGGAAAGTTGGTACGATCGTACTTTTTTTGATACTGTTTGACATGAAAAAGTACCGTAGTACTCCCCTAAGAAATTTGATACTCTCACGGGCAACTTAGAAATGCAGTCAGAAGACTCGCGCATGCATATATTTTGCCAAGAATCAAATTGTTTTTTCGACAAATAGAAAGAAGCTTTATTAGTAAAGATCTTTTAGAAAAGTGTAACCACAATTAAATATCAATATCAATATTTCATTCAATGATATTTTATGTGGCACAGAAGTTGATCTATTGAAACAACTGTTTTAAATCAGTTTAAAGAACATTTTAAAAAGTTTATATTAAGTTCTAAGGGCAAAAGTGGACTTTGACAATAAAATGTAAGTTTGGTTTAGTAAGTTTCCCCCTGAAAGTATTTTATCTGTTAAACCAATATCATTATACCACTTTTAATTAAAATGTTCCCAGGGAAAAGAAAAAAAAGAAAAGAAAAATAATTTGAAATATTGACAACCAATATAGAGCACTGGCTTATATAAAAACGCAGCAGATGAATACATGTTTCCTGATATATTGAGAGTAGCTTACGGAATTTTATCCATGCCTCACTCCTCTGTAAATGTCGAAAGGATTTTCTCTTACCAAAATTTCATGAAAACAAAATATAAATCAACAGCCATCGTATTCTGTAACTCGCTAAAGCTAAATCTCTATCGCTAAGAATCCATAAAATCAATTTGTCGATTTTCGGCTACGAATGCAATTTTCAAACGGGTATTGATAAATCAGGTAATGGCTTAAAAATGTAATTCGCCGAAATTTTATTGCTTTATGTCATCGCCAAAAATTTTTAATTTTCTATTTGTTCAGCATTTTAGCGGTTGAATTTAGCTTTAGCTTTAGCGAGCTATGGAATACGGGGGCAAGCTTTATGTTCCAACAGTATTAAGTCTAATCCAGGCTACACCTATTTGTATATTTGTACCTATGTGTTCCTTTTTTTGTAAATGAATTTCTTATAATTTTTTGTTAATAAAATTTAAATAAGAAATATTATAATTTTTGGTACTCTCGGGATCAAAAAAGTACTAAAAAAATTTGTTTTTGATACCGAAATGCGAATCTCATTTCCCATCACTGACATCTGGTAATGCTATTGAAAGGGCATTGCGGGCAGGTAACAGAACTTTAAATTGTGAATAAAATCAAGATTTATTGCTGGATTTTCACGTTTTATAGCTTATTTTATTCCTAGGATATGTGGTTTTAAGAAAAATGTAAAAAATATGAAACTTGTGAGTTTTTTTTTATTGTAATTTTCATGTAAAAAAATTACGCGATTTTTGCATAAAAGAAACTTTTTTCTTTTTTAAATTCTGAATAACTTCGAAACATTAAAAAAATAGGTAAAATATGATTATTAATATTTTTTAACAACATTTTGTGGCGCGTCTTTTGGTTTATTATTTATTAAAATCGAAATAGCGGTTTTCGAGTTATAGTAAAATATATTAGTATGGCCGACTAATTTAGGGGCCAAAATTAGCCACGCCCATAAAAAAAATCTCTACGTGATAGAGAAAAACTGACAGCAGATTTAAATTTAACGCATCGAAATCCATATAGTCCGCGTAATTTTATCTAAAGGACAGCCAAAAAATTTTATTTTGTAGTACAGTGTTATTACATTAAAGTGTAATATTCAAAAATCAAAATATCATTTCGCTTATTTAAAAGCTCTGCTTATCAACCTGATTTGATTCAAAACATTTAACATCTGAAATTCACTTGTACATATAAAACCTATTCCAACACAATATTTTCTATCTCCATAAGAATAGCAACGTCAATAACCCAGAAAACAAATTCACATTCATTTGTAAATATGTATGAAAAACTCTCGAAGGCCAAACAATACACACAAGCAATGATATTCTTCAAAGTAAAAAAAAAATACGATCACATACATGAATCCAACAACATATACATACATTACCAAACACATTCCCTATCCACTTCCATTCACAACAGGGTTGCCACTCTCTGCAGCTATTATATTATTTCTCCAGAGATCGCAAATATAAATGCATACATACAATAACCCTACATAAGCATAGCAACGATAACTCAAAACAGCAACCCAAAGTCTATCAAATAACAATCACTACACACACAAATACACAGATCCCTTGTCACTACCCTGCAGTCAGACTGGGAGCAAGTGTCCTTGTGTCAAGACTAAGATTCTAGTTACAACTTTGGTATAATAAGTTGTCTACTATCCGTCAGTATAAAAGAAGGAGAGAGGTAAATTATAGAAATGTACCAGTAACTAACTGTCTGGTTATCATGTCTCATGACCCCATAAGAACTACGTAGTCACTACTTAGTCAATTGTTTTAGTGTTATTACTACGGTCTCAATGACAAGCACATGCTAAATAATTATTGAGTAGAACTGGTGACAAGCTAGTCAAAAGCTAGTCAGCACATTTTCACCATCAACATTTCCTACTGGGTATAATGATTGTCCGCCACTACAACAAAAGTATCGGACACCGGCAAACACACAACCCTGAAGGAAATGTCGATGGTGAAAATGTACTGAGTCGCTTTTGACTTTGTCACCAGTACTACTCTCTAATTAATCCCCATACAATACTTTGTGCTATAGACATTTAGCATGGGCTTGTCATTGAAAATCTACTAGTAACACTAAAACAATTGACTAGGTAGTGACTACATAGTTCTTATGGGAACATGGAGACATAGCAACCAGACATTTAGTGGTACATTTCTATACCTTACGTACATACAATTATATGAATATTGACAAGTTGTTGCAAAAGCCACCAGAAATACACCACATTTGTTTTCTCTCTTTCTTTTATACTGACGAATAGAAAAGAAATTGTAGACAATGTACCTACTACTAGAGTTTTAGTGTTGACATAGAGACATTTGGACCCAGTCTGACTGCAGGGAAGTAAACTCAAACACACATACACAGTCATATACACATACGTGTGTGTGTATATGACTGTGTGACTCACGTACATCCATATACTGTCAGCACAACAACAAGCTTCTCTACAATAACAACAAAAGCTGTACACACAAATATACATACATATACACAAAGAATCAAATTCACACACAAAAACACACACACAAACACACACATATATATATAGCCAAGAAATTCTCAGCATGAAAATCCCCAAAATCCCCCATTTGTAACAGGGTTGCCACCCTTTTTGCTTTTCCCCGGTTTTGAATTCCCAAAACAGGACTCAGACCGCCATTAACACACTACTATAATTCATACTTACAATCTTTCAAAAACAATAATGAAATCAGAATATAAATACAAAACCAAGATTTATACGTTTTACCAAGTGAAAGCATGCTTTATATTGAAGGTTATGTAACAAAAGAAGACTCCACAATCTCTGCGAATAAACAATTATTGAACAATTGTATGGCTGACCTCTTTGATGAGATTCCATATGAATTAAATGGAATAGAAATTGATCGTACACGACATTTAGGAATTGCATCAGAAATTGAAAACTATGTTTCGTTAAATACATCTGAAAGCAATAACTTGATTAATGCTGGATAGGCTCCAATCAATAGTGACGAAAATCTTAAACTTATTAGCGGTTATTTAAATTTTTCAGTGCCATTGAAAAATTTGCTAGTATTTGCTGAAGATTTTAATAAAATAATAGTTAACTCGAAACATGAACTAATCTTGTTAAGAGTAAAAGATGATAAACAAGTTTTTAAATCTAAGATATTAACTGAAAAAGTTAAGTTAATCATTTAAAATATTACATGGAAAGTGCCACATGTTCAACTTGATGATGTTCACAAATTGGAAATGTTTAAAACAATTAATAGCCGGCGGGCACTAAATGTATCTTTTAGGAGTTGGAATATGTATTACTATCCTTCACTGCCAGAAACCACTACTGTACTATGGAATGTTAAGCTTGCCAGTAAAAATGAAAGACCATGTTTCCTGCTTTTAGCGTTTCAAAACAATGATAACAAATATAAAGGTACATCTAAACTCTGACGTATATCCGTATGATGATTTAAACTTGAAATTTGATCGAAATCGGTTTGCACTACTATAGGATATGTATCAAAAGTTTCAACAAAGCTACTATTCACGAGATCCATAACCCCTACTATCACGAGAAGAATTTAAATCATTAGAGCCAATAATTGTCTTAGATGTAACACATCAAAATGAGACTGTTAAAACTGGACCAGTATATATTCGTATTGAATTGAAAACGCTTAAGAATATACCAACCAGAACATCTGCATATTGTTTAATTATACATGTAGAACGTTTGAATATATTCCTCTTACAAATGAAACAAAAAAACTATTGTAAAAATAATATTAAGATAAGTAATATATGTTTTTTTTTTAAACTGACTTGGTTTTATTTAATTTATGATTTATTTAGGTTAGGTATTGAATATATCAATATTGTGAAATTGAAGAACTTGAATTGAAAATATTTTAGGGTATATAAGGAAGCAATATTAATATGTGTTTATCATATCATCTCTAACCGCTTACCAAACGTAAAATAAAATTTATCATTTTTTATTTACTCGTTATATTAAAAGTGGTATATGGTATTTCACTATCAATGTCTATTATCAGTACTACACTTATAGAAGAGAACACAAAACGTTTAAAATTTTATTTTACACTCCCCATCGAAGATATTTAAAAAATTAATATATCCTTTGTAATGTTAAAAGAAAGTAAAGTTTTAGAAACAAGAGTGATTATTAAATGAACGATAATATTGATATCACATCAATAACTACTACTACTACTACTACTACTACTACTACTACTACTACTACTACTACTACTAGTACAACTACTACTTCTACTACTACTACTACTACTACTACTATATCAACACCGTTCTTTGAAGAAGATGAAAAAGAGGAGGAAAGCTATGAGATAGAGGTTTTAAATGATGCAACTCAGAATGATCAATCTTTTTATAATTATTTTTCGTTAACTACTGATTCCTCCAAGAAAATAAATGAAACTGCTTCATTGTTCACAATAGATGACGTTATATTGGCATTTGGTAAGGAATTAATTGGAAAGGAATCAAATATTGGTGGCATACGGGACTCTAATGAGTCATTTTACCGACATTTTAATCTGAAATATGATAATGTTGATGTACCTTTTCGTTGTACATATGATAGTATATACGAGAAACGATTCCTGAAAATAAGTTGTTATAAATATCGTGAAGTTCATGACGAACGTATAATAAGTAATGGTGAAATTGAAAGAGTTCGAATAACTGATTTTTCACATTAATTAAATAACATAAACATAATTGATGTTAAAAACTATACTCAAACGTATAAAATGATTATCGAATAATGTTTTCAAACTAATATATTATCAACCACTAAAGGGAAAACAATATGACTTCATTCGCTTCAGTATTTTTAATAATTCTCATTCAGTTTAACATTGTATTCTATAGTAATCAAAATCCTTATAATCAACAGCAACATGTTAAGTTAGATGGTGAAACTAGCAAATATTTAGACTTTCAAATTAAACATCAAAATGGTTCTGTGAATGTAAGAGTACATTTATCGCTTCAATTGAAAAATTATGAAATTACAACAACAACTATAAAATCAACATTAAGTTTTTATGATCAGATGTATAATGATGCAGGATATGAACACTTTACTATAGTTGAAGCAATCGAAGCATTTAGGAAGGATTTGATTGAAAAGGAAACTAATATTGGTGGTATTGTTGAAAGTTCTGTGGTATTCTATCGACACTTCAACTTAAAATATGAAAAGTTAGAAATAAGACTGCGATCTAGATATTATAGTAACTATGCTTATCGCAAACTCATTATTTATTGTTTTGAACATAACGATGAAATGGGTGACAATATACTTCCTTATGAAAACGATTATCAAGAGAAATCAAGTTGTATAGTTAGTGGGGGTATAACAGTTAACGTTAAAGATTATTCACAAACATTACACATGAGTATTCAGTAATTAACAATATGCTACTAAAAGAAATATATAATTTCTTAAAAAATTTCTCCAACATCATTTCCAATAAACATAAAGAAGAACTTGCTAGCATTCAATCATATTTGGAGCATAAAAACAAGATGAAAATACATAAAAATAAATTTGGTGAACATTATGAGGATTGTGTTTGGTCTAAAGAAACTACTAGATGTGGACCTGATACCTGTCGCTGTGTGACCTATAAAGAAAAAAAAATGAAGATGCAAGAAGAAGCAAGAAAAATAATAAATTTCTATAGTTTATATAAATGTAAAAATTTTATCTTTTATAAAGTTTTATAATACATAATACACATATTTTTTATTTGTCTGAGATTTATTTGTAAAATAAAATTTAGAATAAGAATTATATAAAAAGACTATAAATTATTTTACTAAAGTTTTAATGGTTTTATTTTATTGACAAGGGTAAATATTTTAATTACACTCATATATTCAGCATTTTGATATCGAACCTGTGCCAGAATTAATATGGTTGTTTTTTTTGTTTTTTAATCCCATTGATTTAATATTTCCTCTTATCAGAAAAAAAATACAAAATTATGATCTATGCTAGCTCTTGAAAAAAATGTATTCTTATCAGTTAAATGTTTTAATACACACACTCAAATCGTGTATGTGTTCTTATCATTTAACTTGTACATTCCCATCCAGGGCTGGAAAAATCATATTATAAATAAATGCTCATAAAATATATGAAGCAAGAAACATAATTTATATGCATGATATTCCCATCCAGGCATGAGCAGACTTTTGTACTGAAAAGGTTTTTTTTTTCATATATATATTTATTTATTGTATCTTCAAAAATGAACTAACAATAAGTAATCAAATCTTAAATCTAAATATAATTATTAGGCCCGACCAGTATCGGACATAAACTTAGTCATAGTTATAAATAATACATAAGTAGTGATAATCAAAAAGGAAAAAAAAGATGTATTTTCAAGCAGTCCCTTCTGGAGTGTTGAGTATAAGAGCCCTTGTGTCCCTCTTTTTTAGGCGGATGTGTCCAGTAAAGTTCAAAATATTACGGGCAAGCGGATTAGGATGTGACTCGAGTTTAGTTAAATATTTGCCTGCGTATTTTGCAATTTCTTCACTCACTAGTGGCATATTTAAATCACGATGAATATTTGAATTTTTAATGTACCATGGAGCCGATATTATCAAACGTAACATTTTGTTGTGCCTTCGTTGGATTTTCTCAATATTTGAAGCTGAAGCAGTGCCCCATAGCTGAATTCCATAGCACCATATTGGCTTCAAAAGCGACTTGTCAAAAGTTTGCAGTCTAGGCTGAGTGTTGAATTTCAGCCAATAACCAAAATATTTGAGTTAATTTAAGTTTCATTTGGGTTAACTTAGAGTCAATATGATATTTCCATGTAAGCCTTCGATCAAGATGTATGCCAAGGTATTTCACTTGAGAATGTTGAGGAATATTTTGATTGTTGATTCGAATGGGGGAACAGGTATCTTTTCTTAGGGTAAACGTTATATGATTACACTTTTGTTCATTTACTTTAATTCTCCATAAGTTCAACCATATTTCAAGCTGAGTAATGTGTGCTTGGAGATTGCGGGATGCCTTATCAGGGTTTTTGTGAATACTCAAACAGGCTGTATCATCGGCAAATGTAGAAGTGTGGATGTTATTGCTCACAGGCATATCACAAGTATATATTAGATACAATACTGTCCACAGAATACTACCCTGTGGCACATCAGAAGATATAGATTCGGGCACACTCATGAAGTCTCCTTCCACAACAGTAAACTTCCTATCAACAATATAACTTTCCAAAAGCTTTTGTATGTTTATTGGTAGGTATGTCTTCAATTTTAAAACTAGGCCTTCGTGCCATACTTTATCAAATGCCTGAGAAACGTTAATAAAAATGGCAGAACAAAATTTTTTTTTCTTCAAATGTCCTCCTTACAATTATGCTATGCTGACTTCTAAGGCCAAATTGATGGTCTGGGATGCACCCACTATCAGCTAAAATTGTGGACAATTTAGTCATGAGCAGCTTTTCGAAAAGCTTTGAAATTGTTGAAATTAAGCTTATAGGCCTATATGACTCAGCCTTGGTAAGATCTTTGCCTGGCTTTGGAATCATTTTAATCCTGGCAAGTTTCCAGTTATGTGGAAAATGCTGCATTTGTAAAATGGCATTAAAAATAAATAGCAAAATTCTTATTGCAATATGAGGCAAGCTCATCAGCATCTTGTTACTAATGTCATCAATACCTGGAGCTTTCTTCGTGTCGAGTTAAGCAATTATTTTTTGTAGTTCACGCATCTTAAACCTTAAGGCACGAGGGGGTAGAGATACTACACTCGGTAATCCGGCTGCACCCGTACATGAATTGGGAGTGAATACAGGTTTTAAATGCTCAGAAAATAAGTTACCTTTCTCACTATCGCTTCTTGCCCAGCCTCCGGTCGAAGTACGCAGTGGTGATTTGAGATCAACGGGTCTTTTAAGATTTCTAGTAGCGCGCCATAAACAGTATTTAGATGTTGACGTTACATCAAGACCTTCTAAATACTTTTCCAGTAATGCAGTCTTTCCGACGATAGCAGCTCTTTGAGTCGTTTAGTACATTCTTTAAGTCTGATTTTATTTAGGGGTGATCTGTGTGGTTGCCATTCTCTTCTAGCTCTAGGTGATCTTAGCTGAATGTTTTCTACGCAGTGACTACTAATATATTTTTTGAATCCTAGCCAGTTGACCCCGAACAACAGCGCTAGTTTAGCACCTAGCTATGCTATAGGAGTAGTAGTCTCCTGTTGGGCGCGTCCCCAGGCGGCGGATAGGGGAGAGACATTATCAGTAACCCTCCTGACACACTGCACAAGTGGTCATCTGTGTTTCTGTCATGTCTCGGGTCTGGCACGAATCTGCGGATTTTTGTTTTTAGGAATACGTAGGATCGTTGTCATGGCCAGGTTGTGTGCTGGCGAAATGCACCTCTGGTATCTCACCGACAATGGCGTACCCTGGAAAAGAGGCGCCAAGGTTGGGTGTACCATGGGGGAGGAAACCGCAAGTGGAGACTCCCGATCATGAGAAATATTCCACCCATGTTTGTTATCATGATGGGGAGATGCTATCCAACATGAATTGACCTTCCAACTTTGAAGGGAATCGTGTTGGGCAGTTACTCCTAATGAAATCTAAGAGGGTCACATGATACTCCCATAGGAGGTCATGAGGCCAGCTTAGTTCTCAAGTTGTGGCTCCTCTTTATGGTGCAGTTTCTCTATGCATGGAGCCCGCGGACCAAAACTAAACCACTTGTAAGGTTAAGGTGGATGGTAGCAGTGCCGAGAACCTGAATGGCTAGTTAGTGGTTAAAGAAGACTAGTCGTTAACAGCTCCACGCCGACGCCAGGGCACGGGTCGGTTAAAACGTGATTGCCTAGCCCATGTACGCCGTCCCTGCATGGGTGGTCCAACCCCTTACGAGCATACTCGTGGGAACAAAATTGATATTAAAAGTAAAAAACAACAACAACAAAAACCAAACCTTGCCATTCCACTAGGAAAGGCAAGGTTAACTCGTAGCGTGTGCTTGGACTATAGTCCAGCCAAAATCAGAGCTGAGAAATCAGCTAAGAAAACTCTGGGTGTGCCAACCGGGAAATCCTCGGTAGTGCCAACTGCACCCAATAAACAACTGAAAGGTGCGCCAGCTGGAGTAAAACCAGCCGTGCCAATTGCACCCATTAATACCGAGCTCGAGAAGGATGCGCCAGTCAGCGTAAAGCCGACAGTGCCAACTGCATCTGGATCGAGTGCACGGAATACACAAGAACGTAGCTTCCTGACGCGCAAAGCCACCGGTGAATTACGGGCTGCTCGACGCTATATCGAGCAGTTGGGCAAAAAGCCGTCTAAGGACCTAAGCAGTAAGGAGAAATCCTCGCTGGCATGGGCAAAGGCTCACTTGGCGGCACATGATGGCTCCAACCCTGAAGCGGCTGCAAAAACACTTGCAGCCATTGCGCCTAAAAGGCAACGCTCAGGGGAGGAGCCATCATCGCTGCCAAGGTCACAGCCATCCAGCAAGCGACAAAAACAGTTGGATTCTGGAGTCATAAACAGACCTTACAGTGAGGTTGCAAGAAACACACTGGTAAGGGCTGTTCTTGACCGTAGTAACTGCGACAGAGCAATCGACAATGAAAAATGGGGATACCGACATGAGTAAAGGGCATTCGCCACTATTTTAGGACTCAGGCTGGTTTCAAGGACACGTGAAACTGGTCTCCTGCATGGACGAGCTATCAGCGTCCAAATTAAAGGATATCATCCTATCCCTAGGGGAAGTGTGGCCCGGCGCGGTCAGTGAGATACCTCGCAGACCGAGAGCAATTGCTATCATTCCGGCGGAACCACATGACCCAGCGAAGATCCTGGACATTTTCCGGAAAGGTAACCCGGACCTACCAACCAATGACTGGAAGGTAGTAAAGGTTTACGAACCGGTTGGTGCCCGTAGGAAGGCGATCGTGGTCCTTAATAAGGAGACGTTGTCCCTACTCCGGGAAAAGCAAGGTCTGGTGTACTACGGTTTTATGGGCATCAGACTACGCATCTACCGGGGTGACGACAAACCCGATCCCGAAACCCCTGCTGCAGTAGAGGGGTCGCAAGGGCTAGAGATTGGTAAAGAGGCCAATGCCAATTCGAAGGCCATAGTTGAACCGGCGAACTCAGTCGCTTCGGGATGTTCCCAAACAGACTCTTGTCTGATTGGGGACCTCCTGGACAGACTCGACTTCGTGGACGATGAAAACGCTCTCCTGGACCCAAATCCAGAGGACGCAGACATCGTTATCAATTATAACCCAGATATCTGAGGATGGCGAAGATAATACAAATTAATCTTCATCATTCGAAATCAGCCTCAGCGGCATTAACCAACCGACTCGTTGAGGGAGGAGTGGATATGGCGTTTATCCAAGAGCCGTGGACTGTCAACTGCAAAATACTTGGACTTGGCGCAAAAGGTTACAAATTGTTGTATGTAAATAGTTCAGGTAACAATGACAAAAACATTAGATCCTGTATTATGGTTAAAACCAACTTAAATATCTTCATTCTATCTAATTTTAGCAATGAAGATACGGTAGCGGCGGCGTGGGAGACAGGGGAATCCACTATATGGATTCTTTCCTGCTACATGGCTCACAGCGGCACAGACCCACCTCCTGGTACAATGGTCCGGGATTTAGCCAAAGAGGCCAATAGACGCGGCACGCCTCTAATAATAGGTGCCGACGCCAACGCAAATCATCGAATCTGGGGAAGCTCAGGTAATAATGAAAGGGGTGAGTGTATTTTTGATTTTATTATGGAAAATAACTTAGTAGTATCCAATCAGGGTTCAGAACCCACTTTCAGGAGGTGTTAGACATAACTCTAGTCAGTGCGAGACACGCTCATCTGATACGTGAATGGAGGGTCTCTTCAGACTGCTCATTCTCTGATCATCGCTATTTGCTATTCACAGTCAGCATATCAAATAGGCATTCGACATTATATGTTAATAGACGGAAGACGGACTGGGTGATGCAAAACCAAATCCTAACCGACTTAATTGCACGCCGACCAAATAAAGAAGGGGCTGCGGATATTGATTTAGCCGTGGACATGCTAACAAATGCGTTCAAAGCAGCCACAGGCACATCCTGTAGGGCATCTGTACAGCGCCCGATAAGAAGGCTACCTTGGTGGTCTGGAGACATAGCAGAAACTAGGAAAAACTGCAGGAGACTTTTCAATGGAGCAAAAAGGACAGGAAATTGGTCACTCTACAGAGCTGCATTAAATAAATTCAAGAATGAACTCAGAAACGCAAAACTTAGAGAGAATTCTGCAGTAATGTAGAAACTTACTCCGAGACTAGCAGAATGCGTAAAATCCTTGCGAAAAAGCCACCGATACCCAGCTACATCCAAAATAATGATGGAAACTGGACCACTAACAGTATTGATTCCCTAAAGATTCTAATGGACACCCATTTTCAGGGATGTCAACCTTGTAGCGTTATGCCACGGGCGTATCCCTTACATGCTCAATCACATATATCCATCGACTTAACGGTGGAGAAAGTTAAATGGGCAATTAAAAGCTTCCATCCGTTCAAATCACCAGGACCGGATGGCATTATCCCAGCGGATCTACAACATAACGTAGAACTTGTAATCCCATGGTTACTTACCATATATAAGGCCTGCTTCGTATGGTCATATATTCCAATTGCATGGACTAGAAGTAAAGTGATCTTTATTCCCAAAGGAGGAAAAGCATCACATACTAAAGCGAAGGACTTTAGACCCATAAGCTTAACTTCCTTCCTTCTAAAAACTCTTGAGAGAGTGTTGGATGTACACATTAAAACTTCCATAAACAGCTCTCTAATCTCAGTCTCTCAACACGCTTACACTAAGGGCGAATCGATTGAGACCGCTTTACATTCGCTTGTAGGTTACATAGAGAAATCACTCGGGCATAAAAACTATACCTTGGCAGCCTTCATGGACATTGAAGGTGCCTTTAATAACATTGATCCAACGGTAATCATTCAGTCTCTCAGGGAGCTGGGGATTGACCGACGGATTTATCGGCTCATTGAACATCTGCTTCTATGTAGAACCATCACTTCCACCATGGGAGCAGCCACCATCACAAGGCAGGCCCACAGAGGTACACCTCAGGGTGGTGTGCTGTCACCACTACTGTGGAATGTGACAATCAACAATCTGCTTAGAAAATTGGAATCCTTGAGCATTAAAACCGTTGCATACGCAGATGATGTAGCGATAGCAATATCAGGATTTCAGTTAGATACGATATCGCAAAGGCTAGAAACAGCACTAAATGAGGTTAATGCTTGGTGCTCTAGTTGCGGCCTGAGTGTCAACCCGACCAAAACGGAACTAGTACTCTTCACCAGGAGATACAAAGTTCCACAATTCATTCCCCCGGCAATGAATGGTACTGTACTTACCATTTCGAAAAGTGCCAAATATCTAGGTCAGTTCTCGTTGTACCTTCATAGTGAACAGACGTATTAGCGGAAATTTTTTTACATAGTACATACTAAATAAAAAAAAAATCATACAAAAAAAATATTTGTAGTACATAATATTCGTTGTACATTAACTTTGATAAATAAGCTTTTTTTGCTTTGCTAATATTTTTTTACATAGACAGTAATAACTAAAACAAAAATAAAACAAAAACAACCGTAAACAAAATAACTCAAAGTGCCCTTGAGGAATACACTAACAAAGTGCCCTTGAGGAATACTCTATATGAGTACCTCAAAAACAAATAATTGTGAAGTGAGTGATAACGGCAGAAATGCCTATCTTACTGTGAGCTCTGATGCTCTTAATGATAACAATAAAAAATCTGATGATAGACTTACTGTGAGTTCTGATGCTCTTAATATAAACAAAATAAATAAAAAACCTGATGACAGACTTTTTTTAACGGCTAAGCCAATTTTTCGTCAGCGATCAACTTCGCTTTGTCCAATGTCAACTAGTGATTTGTTAACATTACAGTTGCCTACTACTTCATTTAAATCAGCGATATCATCCGATTTAGGCTCGTGTTCATCACTTACCCAAATTGTCAATATAAATAAGAGTAGCCCAAAACCCAAGGTCCAAGTCGGAATGGACCGATATATAATTGTGGGAAAGCGCGGGCGAAGCCCAAATTCTAATAAAATTGCATCTGCTTCAAAGGTATCTAGGGATAACAGCGCATCCTCCACTAATCGTTTTCAAATATTGCAAGATGACAACGACACACCTGATATATCTGAGAAAAAAACCTCAAAGCCGCCACCAATATATTTGAGAGAAAAAAATTCAAACGCTCTTATTAAGAAATTAATTTCTGTCATTGGTGAGAAAAAATTTCACATTGTTCCAATAAAACGTGGCAATATCGATGAAACGAAAATTCAAATTTATGACGAAACAGATTTCCGTAAAATGGTTTCTGAATTTGAAAAAAATAAAACAAGTTTCTACACATACCAGCTCAAGAGTGCTAAAGGCCTGCAGATCGTATTGAAGGGCATAGATTCTTATGTTGATCCCGAAGAAATAAAAGACGCACTCGTCCTCCAGGGATTCAAGGTAAAAAATGTTTCAAATATAATAAATAGGGAGAAGATCCCCAGCCTCTATTTCGCGTTGAACTTGAGCCGAATGATATAAAATTGAGAAAAAAATGAGACGCACCCAATTTATAATTTAAAATATCTTTTATACCGAAAAATAACAGTTGAAGAACCACACAAGCGTTCTGGACCCGTACAGTGCCATAATTGTCAAGAATATGGCCACACAAAAACTTACTGCAAATTACCTACAGTTTGTGTTATTTGCGGTGAATTGCACGGTACTGCTAGTTGCAATAAACCAAAAGATCAAAGTAACAAAAAATGCAGTAATTGTGGAGAAAATCACACTGCTAACTACAGAGGTTGTCGTGTATATTCTTTCGTTAAAAAGACTATGGGGCAAAAACCTAAAGTAGCTCCAGCACAAACAGCAAACACTTACTCCGCCACTCTTGCGCAAGTGAGCCAACCAGTTAATTCACGTGTATCGTATGCCGATGCTGCAAAAACAAGCTCTATTCCCACACAAAATGTTTCACGGCCAAATACTTCAATAAATACAAACTCAGGCTTTAATTTTAATCGCCTTGAAGCTACTATTGAAAATCTGGTGCAAACTATAAACAATTTTACAACAAGTATGACTAGCATGATGCAAGAAATGCTGCGAATGCAGAATACTCTGCTTCAAGCAATACTTAATAAGCCATGAACACGTTAACAATATGTTTCTGGAACGCAAACGGCATTCGCCAACATAAAAATGAACTTGAGCACTTCCTCACGGAAAAAAATATTGATATAATGTTGGTCTCTGAGACTCATTTGACTTCGAGAAGCCTTTTTAAAATTTATGGCTACACCTTATATGATTCAAAGGACCCGAGAGGAAGAGCATGCGGTGGATCAGCAATTTTAATAAAGTCAAGACTCAAGCATTATATTATTGACAACATTTGCGAAGAACATTTACAAGCAACGAATATTTGTATCGAAAATTTTTGCACTAATTTTGTCATATCATCAATTTACTCCCCTCCTAGGTTCGCAATTACTGAGGACCAATACGAGGATTTCTACAAATCCCTTGGCCCTTGCTTCGTAGCAGCTGGCGACTACAATGCAAAACATACGTTCTGGGGTTCGCGTCTTATTACACCTAGAGGTCGGGCATTGTTCAACACAATTTCAAAAATGGGCTTGGACGTCATTTCGAGTGGAGAGCCCACTTACTGGCCTACGGACATACAAAAAATTCCGGATGTTATAGATTTTGGAGTCATGAAAAATATTTCTAGGGAATTAGTTCATGTTGAAGCGTCTCAAGATCTTTCCTCCGATCACTCTCCCACGATCGTTACAATTTGTAGCCCACTAAGTAGTGACTTACCTCACCCGTATGTGAAGACGATCAACCGTGTTAATTGGCTGGGGTTCAGAAAATATCTCAGTACTCATTGTACGGAAAACATTATGCTAAGAACATCCGAAGATATTGAATTTAACATTGGCAATCTTATCAAAAATATAAAACAGGCTGCTGAACATGCGACTACCTCCTACCCGCAGACTGGATTTAATAGAATTTATTCTACGGATATTGAACGTCTTGTAAGTGAAAAAAGAAGAGCTAGAAGGGAATGGCAACAGCACAGATCGCCCCAACATAAAATCAGATTTAAAGAGTGCACTAAACGACTCCAAGACTTGCTTGCATTTGAAAAAACTGCATCTTTTAAAAACTATCTGGAAGGTCTTGATGCCACACCAGCATCTAATTACTCCTTGTGGCGCGCTGCTAGAAAGCTTAAAACACCTGTTGCGTTTAAACCACCTCAGCGTACATCTACAGGGGGTTGGGCAAGAAGCGATACTGAAAAAGGTAAACTATTTGCTGAGCATTTAAAATCAGTATTTACCCCTAACTCGTGTACTGGTGTTATTGATTTGCCGAATGTAGTGGCGCTACCCCCTCGACCCATAAAATTTAGAACGTGTGATGTACAAAAAGTAATTGCTGAACTTAACCCGAAGAAAGCTCCGGGTATTGATGGAATTAGTAACCAGATGCTAATAAAGTTGCCTCGTATTGCAATTAGAATCCTATTATTTATTTTTAACGCCATTTTACGACTGGAGTATTTTCCAAATAGCTGGAAGCTTGCCAAAGTTAAAATGATTCCAAAGCCGGGCAAAGACCTTACCAAGGCTGAGTCATACAGGCCAATAAGTCTGCTATCAACAATGTCAAAACTTTTCGAAAAACTGCTCATGACAAAATTGTCCCCAATTCTAGTTAGTAATGGGTGCATACCGGACCATCAATTTGGTCTTAGAAGTCAGCATAGCACCATCGAACAAACTCATAGATTGGTTCAATTTATAAGAAGAACATTTGAAGAAAAGAAGTATTGTTCTGCGCTGTTTATCGACGTTTCTCAGGCATTTGATAAAGTGTGGCATGAAGGTCTTATTTTAAAATTGAAATCATATTTACCAATAAATTTTCTGAAGCTATTAGAAAGTTATATTACTACCCGGAAGTTTACGGTTGTGGAAGGAGACTTCATGAGTGTGCCCGAATCTATATCATCCGGTGTGCCACAGGGGAGCATACTGGGGCCAGTTTTGTATTTGATTTACACTTGTGATATGCCTTTGAGCAGCAATATCCATACATCTACGTTTGCCGATGATACAGCCTGCCTTAGTATGCACGAAAACCCTCACGAGGCTTCCCGATATCTACAAGAACATATTACACAACTGGAACTATGGTTAAATTTATGGAGAATCAAAGTAAACGAGCAAAAGTGTGTCCAGGTAACATTTACCCTGCGAAGAAATACTTGTTCCCCTATTCGAATCAACAATCAAGTTGTTCTTCAACATTCACACGTAAAATACCTTGGTATACACCTTGATCGACGGCTTACATGGAAGCCCCATATTGACTCAAAGCTAACACAAATGAAACTGAAATTAACTCAGCTACATTGGCTGATTGGTAGAAATTCTACACTCAGTCTAGATTGTAAACTTTTAATATACAAGACGATTTTGAAACCAATATGGTGCTACGGAATACAGTTATGGGGCACTGCTTCAGCTTCTAATGTAGAGAGAATCCAACGAAGGCAAAACAAAATTTTACGCTTAATAACATTGGCTCCATGGTATATAAAAAATTCAAATATACATCGTGATTTAAATATGCCACTAGTGACTGAAGAAATTGCAAAATACGCTGGCAAATATTTAACAAAACTCGAGTCACATCCTAATCCGCTTGCCCGTAATATTTTGAACTTTACTGGACACATCCGCCTAAAAAAGAGGGACACATGGGCTCTTATTCATAGCAATCCAGATGGGACTTCTTGAAAATACTTTATTTTTTTTCCTTTTGACTATCACTACTTATGTATTATATATAACTATTACTAAGCTTATGTCTGACACTGGTCGGGCCTAATTATATTTTTAGATTTAAGATTTGAATACTTATTGTTAGTTCATATATGAAGATACAATAAATAAAAATCATGCATTAAAAAAAAAAAAAAAATATCTTGGTGTTGTTCTAGATAGTAAACTCTCCTGGAGGGAAAATCTTCAGGTGAGAATAGAGAAAGCCGCTATGGCAATGTACATCTGTAGGAAAGCAATTGGCTCTACTTGGGGAATAAACCCCAAAGGAGTCGGTTGGATACTAGAGATGGTCATAAAACCTATCCTATTTTATGGGGTCTCGGTCTGGTGGAAAGCACTAGAATCAGCGGGAAACCAGACGCGTATAGAAGGTATTCTACGCAAAGCGGCACTTATGATAACAGGTGCCCTTAGATCCACGCCGACAAAGGCACTCTTTGCTATGCTTTGTTGGCTTCCTGTAGACTTAATGGCTAGAAAACTGGCCCTACATACGGCCGTTAGGCTGAACGCAATGGGCGTATGGAACTATAGACCATGGGGTCACGCTAGTATCCTAAATACAGCAAACAATATACCTAAACCCATTGACTACTGCACTCCAAAACCCTACTTCAATAGGAATTTCAATATCTCTTTGACAGAAGGGCTCTCCCCAGTGGACAGAGCCGTTCAGGTTTTCACGGACGGCTCTATACGGAGGGAAAGAGTTGGAGGGGGGATATATATTCCAGATTTTGGAATTGAAATATCCTTCAGACTCCCGGACGAATGTAGCAGGCAGAAATATCCGCCATAAAAAGAGCAACACACTGGTTGAGTTATTATCGGATACACAATAGTAATATCCAGATAATAACGGACAGCCAACCCGCGATCAAAACCCTTGCAGGTGTATATTCTACATCATTACTTGTCCAAGAATGCCACACAGTCCTGGATGGACTGGCGCAGCACGCAACCATCACACTATACTGGGTGCGTGGACACGGAACTACTTCAGGCAATATAGTTGCGGATGAACTAGCAAAGAGAGGAACCCTACTCGGGGAAGTCGAGGACAATCTCTGTGAACTCCCTCTGTCGTCTTGCTGGAGACGCCTCGATACTGCCTTTCTTAATTCAGCTCAGGAAAGATGGCGTAATGAGCCTACCTGCGTTATATCGTTATATCATATAATAATAAATGAAGTCAGTATTGCTTAGACTCTCAACATAACAAGACACGTCTTTATCTAGCCCACACATGATATGGTGTCAGAAGTTAATTAAAAAAAAAAAAAAAAGAATAACTAATAGAAACAAAGAGAGCATGAAATGAAAATAAAACCTAAATTGTATACATGCAAGTTTCTAATAAAAAAAAGCAAAGTGACTGCAAGAAAATATATACTTAGGTAGGTATATGTTTAAAAAAAAAACTCGCGACAAATAAATAACACAGGACATGACAGAAGAACGAAATCAACCGGCCCAGCAAAACATATTACATATACCTAAAGCAATGGCAAATTTAAAGCCACCAAAGAATTTGTTTATTCATCATGATGGCGATATGGCTGCTAAGTGGGCAGAGTGGTTGGACGAATATAACAATTATTATGTAGCCTCAAAAATTGATTCGGAAACCGAAACGGTACAGGTTGCGAATTTAAAAGTGGTTTTGGGCCGTGAAGCGAATAAATTGCTCCGTAATCTAAGCTTAACCGAGGCAGAATTGAACAGCAGAACAGCTATAATAAATAAGCTGACTAGTCACTTTGCGCCACCCAGAAATAAAACATATGAACGTTGTCAATTTCACCGTATAAAACAGCAATCAACAGAACCATTTGAAGACTTTTATCAAAAATTGAGACAACAAATTAAATACTGCGCTTATAATAGTATGGCAGACGAATTTTTGGTAGACCAAATAGTACTTGGGATTTATGCAGACAGTACGAGGAAAAAACTATGGATGGAAGAAAATCTAAATTTGGACAAAACGATAAAAATATGCAGAGCAGCAGAAATAACAACAAATCAAATGCATGAGATAAATAGCGATGAACATAGCGGAATAGTCAATACAGTAAAGCAGCAATAAAAAAATGAGAAAAAACACAAATGTAGTCGGTGTAACAAAGTCCATCAGCCAAAAAACTGTTTAGCATATAACAAAGAATGTAAAAAGTGCGGAGTAAAAGGGCATTTTGCGGTCGTTTGCAAAAGCAAAAATAAAGAGACCAAAGAAGGTAAAAAACATACAACGAAATCTGTGAATACAGTAGAGTGATGACGATGAATACGAAGACGAATATAGTTACGTAGGTGCAATAAAAGAAGCCAATAATTATGATAACAAATGGTACGCTACTCTAAATATCGGACAACATGAGTTGCGTGTGAAGTTGGACACAGGGGCTGATTGCAACGTGTTATCATTGAAAGAGGCTAAGCGAATTAATGCTACTATTGAAAACACTAAAACGTCTGGTTTGATAGCGTACAATGAAAATTTTATTAAAGTAATTGGTGAGTGCAGATTAAAATGCCAAATAAAAGGCCAAAATAAGTTTGTCGTTATAGTGTATTTAAATGGTTTATTAGAAATTGTGTGTTTAAAATGTGTACTAATTTTTCAGTATTACTAAGCTCTGCAGCCGCTTTTCTTCAGCACCAGAAGTGCCGATCTTGATTGAGAAATGAAAGATCTCACTTGATTGCTTGATCAATTATTTCTAAATTTTATTTACAAAATCACTAACTTATATACTAACTTATTCTAAGGGTCAGCATTAATGTGGCAATACAACAAATCAATGGTAGATTTACTGTTCCCACGGAATTTTGCAATCTTGACAATTCAATTCAATTCAATTTAATTTTACATTATAAATTGTTTTATGCCAACAGTTTGCTTCACACAGTATTCATGTTACAATTTCGCTTGATACAAATTATTTAATACAAACAAAAAAAACTTAATATTCATTACTGCTGACCAACAAAAATATTTAGCGTGAATAAAAAAATGAATTCAAGTTCAATGTCTTAGAGTAAATAAAATTCTTACAGTGCTTATGTTAATTATAGATTCACTACACCCTTACCCTTCTAGGTTTGGGTATTATTAAAAATTAAACATGTATATATATAAGTATCATTATGTATTAATATTTATAAAGTGAATTTTAAGTATTTACTCTGTATATTTCTTATTCATATTGTTACATATAGATTTTATGTTCTTATATTATTTATATTTCTTATTTTTTTTTTTTAGCAAATTCTTATGTACTAGTTTTGTTTTTGTTTTATCAATTTCTATGAGTACATTTAAATCAGCTAAGTCTAATACTTTGTATGGGCCTTTGTATGGAGGTTCATACTTTTTTCTATTCAAAACTTTAACCAAAACTTCATCTCCTATTCTAAGATCTATTCTATTTTGTTTCTTTTCAGATTCTAATTTCCTTTTTCATTTTACTTCGAGGATTATTTCTCTTGCTCTCTGTAATGAGTTATGAAGTCTAATCTTTAGTTCATTTAAATAGTTGTCAATATCATAAATCTTTCTAGTGTCACTTAAAGTGTCGTTTGGCAGTCTAGGAAGTCTACCAAAAATTAGTTCAAATGGTGAATAGTCTGTATCGACATTTGGTGTCGTATTAAAAGCAAAAGTATAATATGGTATCCACTCATGCCAATTATTGTCATCAACAAAATTTAGAAAATATTCTTTTAAAACGCGATGATTTCGTTCTATTGTACCTAAAGTTTCATGATGGTAAGGCGTTGAGAAATTTTGTTTTATTTTTAATAATACACAAATCTCTCTCATTAATTCATTGGTAAATTCAGTTCCTCTATCTGTTTTTAGAATGTTAAATAGACCGTATTTTAATACAATATGTTCTATTAAAGCCTTCGCGACTGTTTTGGCATCTTTGGCTTCGATCGGACAAGCAACAACATATTTTGTCAGTTCGCACTGCATTGTAAGTATGTAAAAGGTTCTTTTGTATTTTTTATCTGTTTATGTTTTTGGCAAGAATCACATGTTGTTATGTATTTTTTTACCATTTTGTTCATATTTTTCCATATATATCTTTGTTTTAATTTAGAAAGTGTTTTCCTAACTCCGAAATGTCCTCCATGTGGTGAGTCATGAAATTCTTCTATCAATCTGTATTGTGTTATATTATCTTTTATTTCTCTTGGCATTCTGTATATAATTATTTCTATATCATTTTTCTTTATATTGTTATACTTTTCCTTCAATTCTTCGGCCGTTATATATTTAAATATTTCATCATTATCATATAGTACGTACTTTTTAAATTTAAATTTC
This sequence comes from Tachina lurida, assembly GCA_944452675.1. Taxonomy (NCBI): domain Eukaryota; kingdom Metazoa; phylum Arthropoda; class Insecta; order Diptera; family Tachinidae; genus Tachina; species Tachina lurida. The sequence continues at coordinate 92,756,823 of OX101752.1, forward strand.
TTCAATCTTAATAAAAGTTTCTCCATAAATGTTCCTGAAAACATAGGATTTTCGCTTTTATTGCATATTACGCGCGTTATTTTATCATTCTTTTCCTTTAGTTTATTCTTTAATTGTTGCTGCAGCTTATTATCATATATAAATTCAATCTTTTGGGTACCCTTAATGTTATTTATTGACGTGCATTCCCACATATGGAGGTGATCAGTCTCCTTTCGAGATATGCAGTCGTTCTTTTTATTTTCCTCTTCATCATATTTATTTTTCATTTCGTTGTTAAACATATTTCTTGTTATTGCCAAGGTTTTCTTTTCTTTTTCATCAATACAGATTGGAATCATGTCTCTTAATATTTGTGAGTTTATTTCTACACGTGATAGAGCGTCTGCGTTGGTATTATTCGCTCCCTTTTTATATTTTATATCAAAGTCATAATCCGATAATTCAAGTCTAATTCTGGTTAATTTTGAAGACGGGGTTTTATGGGTAAACAAAGCAATAAGAGGTCTATGGTCTGTGACTACGGTAAATTTTCTACCATATAGATATGGTCTAAAAAATTGTATTCCCCAATGAATACTTAATAATTCTTTTTCAATTACTGATTTATTTTTCTCATGTTTATTCAATGTTCTACTTGCATATGATATGGGTAAATCGTTTGCGATTTCACCCTGTGATAGAACTGCTCCCAAAGCTACATCTGAAGCGTCTGTCGTTAAAATGAATGGTTCGTCAAAGTTGGGATATCGTAATATGGGCGGGTTTTTTAATTTGTCTCTTAGTGTCTCAAATGCTATTTGGCAATCTTCTGTCCAATTGAAAATTACTTTTTTTTTTAATAAATTATTAAGACAAGTTGCCGTTTTGGCGAAGTCTGGAATGAATCTTCTGTAATAATTGCAGAAAGCTATAAACCGTCTAACGTCGTCTGGGTTTTTTGGAACAGGATATTGTTCAATTACTTTGTATTTCGTCGGATCGGTTTTTATACCATTTTTTGTAATCAAATGCCCTAAATACAAAACTTCTGGTTTTAAGAAACAACATTTTGATGGATTCAGCTTCAAATTGTATTGTTTTAGTCTTTCTAAGACTCTTATGAGGTTCTCATTGTGGTGCTTCAAACTGCATCCGAAAATAATGACGTCGTCAACATACAAAAATGCTTCTGATTCTAACCCAGATAATGCTATGGTCAACATTCTTTGGAAACTGTTAGATGATATTTTTAAACCGAAAGGTAGTCTTGTATATTGAAAGTGACCGTTTGGTGTAGAAAATGCTGTTAGTGGTCGTGATTGTGGTTCGAGTTCTATTTGGTGAAATGAGCTTGTCATGTCTAAAGTGGAAAAATATTTAGCTCTACCTAATTTGTCCAATACATCTTCAAGTCTGGTTAAAGGGAATTTGTCGTTTACTATCTTGTCATTTAAACGTCTGAAATCTACAACTAAACGCCATTTTTCCGTGTCGTTCTGTCCTTTTTTTGGTACTAATAATAATGGAGAATTATATGGACTAATAGATGGTTCTACTATGTCTTTTTCTAATAACTCTTGTACTTGTTTACTTATATCGTCTAGTTGAGTTTGTGGCAGTCTATAGTTTTTAATGTAAGTGGGCGTGTTATCATTTAATTCAATACTTTGTTTATAAAAATTGTTTACCGTTAATGGTTCATCTTCAAGATGAAATACTTCTTGATATTGTCTTAGAATATCACATATGACTCTTTTATTTTTTTCTTCAATGTTCTTGAAATCTAGTTTTTCTAGTAATTTATTAAATCTTTGTTCTGAATGTTTATTGTTATTGCGTATGTTAGTTTTACAAATTGTATAATTTTTTAATGGTATTGTTGTGATTCCCAATTTCTCTAGGCGCACTGGTTCCTCTAAAGTGTTCAAAATTTTAACATAGCGTTGGCCATCTTTGGGTATTATAGTGTTTGCTAAAAATACTCCATTCATTATTTCCTTACTACATGTGACACTATCTTCTTTTATGTCAATGTTTATAGGTACTATCTTCTCTGTTCTTGGAGGTATAGTTATATTATGTATTCTTTTTGTGTTAATCTCTATTGGGATTGTTATTTTCTCTCCCTCTATGCAAGTATTTAAAGTCAGTGTTTCATTGTCAATCTGACAGTTGTATTTACAGAAAAAATCAAGTCCCAAAATTCCATCAGTAATGATTGGAAATGCTTTGTCCACTAATTGAAATCTGTGTGTTAGTGTTTGTTCTCCTAATATTATCTTCAAATCAGCAGAACCTACTGTTTCTTTGCATTCATTTGTAATGCCACTCAATCGGCAAATATTATCAGTATTTTTGTAATAGTTGTATATTACATTTTCTTTACAGAGTGATATCTCTGAACCTGTGTCTATTAAAAATGTTAATTTGTAATTAATGTTTTTTACCGTTAAGAAAAGAAAATTCGATGTCCCAATATGCAGTGTATAAACCCTTAATTTTCCCTGTTCGGAGATTCGTAACGAGTCTCCAGGGTTTGTACGTTTCCCTGTTGTTGTACTGCATGAACATTGGAGTAGCTTCTTCCTCTTGTGTTATTATTGTATCCATTACCTCTGTTGGATGTATTGTTGTTATAGCCATTATAATTATTGTTGTAGTTGTTATTGTGTCTGTTATTGTTATTATTTCTGTTATGGTTTCTGTTGTTATTGTTAAAATTTCTGTTGATATTGTTATAGTTTCTGTTGTTCCTATTTATATTAAAATGTCTATCCGTCTGTGGATTGCTATGATTTCTGTTTCTGTTATTTCTAATTCCTGAATTATTTCTATTTGTGTTATTGTAATAATTTCGTTTATTATTGTTTATTTGTAAAGTTGTAAATGTATCTGATAGTTGTAATGATCTTTCCTGTGTACTTGCAACGTCATATGCTTGTGCCAAAGTCTTGGGTTGTGCAGCTATTACAGCGGTTCTTATGTCTTTATATAAACCTTCTTGAAAAATTTCTAGAGCCAGTTTTTCGTTCATAGTCTTAATCGTAGAGCGAGCTACTTGATTTGAACTGTCCTCTAGTTCTGAAATTTGTACCAATGTCACGTCCGCTATTAAAGTGTTAATTCGTTCTTTGTAATTAAGTACATTTCCTTTTTGCTTGGTATTCTTTAAATCAAAATGTATGCTGCTTGCCGTTCTTGTGGATTTGAAATGTTTTGTTAGAATTGTTTTAAGTTCTTCGAAAGTTTCAGGTGTGTTTTCTATACTCAAAATATCCCTGACTCTGTCTACTAATTTTATCGCCACTACATATTTTAATAGGTTATTTTTTCCTTGCTCATTTAGTTCAGAATGAACCATTTCTATCATTGAAAGGAAAATATTAACATGCTTTGGTTTTCCGTCGAAGACTGGAATTATATCCGAAGCCTTTTTGCTGTCAAAGTTTGACATGATTTTAGGATTTTCAACTTCTTGCCCTATTTCTAATTTTTCTCCTTTATGTTCTGTCAACAGCTGAATTGCTTTTTCTCTCAAATCTCTGAATTGAGTAATTTTCTCATCTCTTAAGGGATTTGCTAAATGCCCTACAAGTTTTTCGAATTTTTCACTCAACTGTTGTATTGACTTTAATTTTTCCTGTATAGTTTCTTTTGTATATTTCTTTGTTATCGATTTTCTAGCATTCGTAATTAGCTTTTCTAATTCTTCAAAAATTTGTTCCATTAATTATATTTATTTCTACAACATTTGATAAAAAAAATTTTTATTTAGATTTTCTTTATTAAAATTTTGTTTTGTTATTTATACATTTTGTACAGAGTTTCTTACAACCTGTTTCTTTATATAATGCTGTAAGAATTTAAATATGATTACTAGTATGAAAATTATCAAAAAAATTATTATAATTTCTTGATCTATAGTTATTTTATTTGTGTTTATAGCATTGGCATTCGCATGGCCCTCTACTTTTGCATCTGCGATGCCCATTTTGAGTTGTTCTAATGTATATTCTATTCTATCTTCCTCGGTTAACTGAAAAGTGTGTAGTCCTAGATTCATAACCTCTCTTAAAAATCTAACATTGAAGCTATATTTTCTTATTTTTATTTCCAAATCTTTAAAGTATAACTTAGTACTATATTTAAAATTTGTAAAATCTTAGCATAATATAAAATTTAAGGAAAAACTTTGAATTAAAATGGAAAAAAAAAAATTTTTATTTATCGAGTATGTTGGTTGATGTCTAGTTTCTCCAACCGGTTCTTCTGAGTTCTATCAGTTGCTGTATCAATGTTTGTTTTTGTTTTCCCTGACTAATGCCTATTATGCGCTGAAGGTCCTTGCAGGTTTTTTGAAATTTTAATTTTTTTCCTCCTTTCTTCTTTTTTTTGATTTTTGATTGGTTCCTGAAGTTTTGTAATTGTTGTTGGTACTTTTTCTGTCTAGCCTGATACTGCTCTATTGTGATTGGCTTAGGGCCAGCAGACTTTGGAGTCGGTGTATAGGTTGGTGGTTCTTCAATTGGTGCTCCTTCTGGAACGTACTCCTCTTGTATAAATTTTTGCCAGCGTTTGAAAATTTCGTTGACTTCCTCTTGAGTCATTTGGAAAAATAAATTTAAATGTTAATTTTTGTAGAATTCTCCAGCAAGGGGAAAATTTTTCAGAATCTCAAAAAGGTAAACATGCAGGATTTCAAAAATTTATCCTGTTTCTTTATATTTTCCAGAAATAGATTGGCAGGATCGCCATATAGTGTATTTTAATGGTTTATTAGAAATTGTGTGTTTAAAATGTGTACTAATTTTTCAGTATTACTAAGCTCTGCAGCCGCTTTTCTTCAGCACCAGAAGTGCCGATCTTGATTGAGAAATGAAAGATATCACTTGATTGCTTGATCAATTATTTCTAAATTTTATTTACAAAATCACTAACTTATATACTAACTTATTCTAAGGGTCAGCATTAATGTGGCAATACAACAAATCAATGGTAGATTTACTGTTCCCACGGAATTTTGCAATCTTGACAATTCAATTCAATTCAATTTAATTTTACATTATAAATTGTTTTATGCCAACAGTTTGCTTCACACAGTATTCATGTTACAATTTCGCTTGATACAAATTATTTAATACAAACAAAAAAAAACGTAATATTAATTACTGCTGACCAACAAAAATATTTAGCGTGAATAAAAAAATGAATTCAAGTTCAATGTCTTAGAGTAAATAAAATTCTTACAGTGCTTATGTTAATTATAGATTCACTACAGTCGTATTTAAAATAGTAAAAGACAATTTCCAGTCAATACTGGGTCGTAATAGTTGCGAACAACTATGCTTGGTGGCGCGTATTGATTGCGTACAAGCCAAAAAGCTGGGTTGTTGTAAGACTTTCGAGTACGATATAGAGTTTATAGAAAACACGAACTTTCGCATATTGCCCCCAAGAAGAATTCCCTTAGCGTTGAAGGAAAAAGTGAAGAATGAATTAAATAATATGGTACAAATGAAAGTGATCGCACCGATAAGTGAGCCATCGCCAGCAGTAAGCCCAATGGTAATTGTTCAAAAAGGCGAAAAAATAAGAATTTGTATGGACCCTACCGAATTGAACAAAAACATAAAGCGTTGCCATTTTCCTCTTAAAACGATAGAAGAAATTGCAGCAAAGGTAAGTGGTTGCAAATATTTTACTAAATTAGATTGCGAAAAGGGTTTTTGGCAAATTAAAGTAACTGAACGTACAAGCAAATTTCTGACAATAGCTACGCCATGGGGGCGATATAAATATTTACGTCTCCCATTTGGTATTTCCTCTGCGCCCGAAGTGTTCAGTGAGGTAATGTCTCGTGCTCTAGAAGACATTAATAACTGCGAAGTTGCAATGGACGACATATTTTTATTTGCAGAAAGCAAAGAAAAATTAAATAAAATTACTCATCAAGTAATATCACGATTGAGCGAGATTGGATTCACTTTAAACAAATCGAAATGTGAATACAATAAGAGTACTGTTAAATTTTTGGGGCATATTTTCACGGAACACGGGTATAAAGCAGATGACGACAAAATATTAGCGATAAAAAAACTACGACAGCCGAAAAATACCAAAGAGTTGCAACGCTTGCTTGGTATGGTAAACTACCTTGGAAAGTTTATCCCCAATTTATCTGAGCTTACGGAGCCAGTAAGAATACTGTTGCATAAAAACGTCGAATGGCATTGGGATGAGCCGCAGGTAAAAGCATTTGAAAAAATAAAAATTACGCTTTCATCAGCTCCAGTTTTGGTATACTATGACGTAAATAAGCCAGTGACTTTATCTGTTGACGCAAGTAGTACAGCCATGGGCGCGTGCTTACTACAAGGAGGAAAACCGGTAGCATACGCAGCGAGGGCCTTTAGTCAATCGCAACAAAATCAGCCACAAATAGCAAAAGAGGCATTAGCCATACGATTTGGTTGTAAAAAGTTCCACGAATATGTGTATGGCAAAGAGTTTCTGATTGAAACAGACCATAAGCCATTGGAGACGATTTTTAAAAACCCTATAAAAAATGCACCGCTGAGGTTGCAAGGTATCTTATGGGACATAGTACAATATTGTCCGAAGGTTATGTACGTAAAAGGCAGAAACATACCAATAGCTGATACATTGAGTAGAGACATCGAAGTTGATGAAACCGAACCTGATCTGAAATGTAAAGTAAGCTCTGTAGCATCGTCAACTTTAGATGCAGAAATGTACAAAAAATTTTAAAAATCGATTGACAACGATCCGGAACTAAAAGTTCTTAAAGAGTATATAATGAAGGGTTGGCCAGAGAAAACATCGAAAGTGCCAAGCATCATAAGAAACTACGTCACGTTTAGGCATCAACTTACGTATGACGAAGACTTATTGTTTAATGGTGACAAAATCATTGTACCAAAAGAGCAAGTACACGAATTACTACCACAATTACATTCTGGTCATCTAGGTATCAACAAAACTTTATCTATGGCAAGAAAGCATATTGGTACGGCATGACAAAGGATATTACACGGTATGTTGAAAAATGCAAAGTATGTCAACAAACACAACGAGCTAACAGGAGCGAAGAGTTGATAATCAAAAAATTACCAGAGTATCCTTTTCAAATTGTAGCGGTGGATATTTTCCATTTTGAAGGCAATGATTTCTTGTTAATAGCAGATCATTACTCGAACTTCTTTGACTTTCGCAAATATACAACGGCTTCAGCAGCAGAAACTATATTATTCCTAAGAATGTGGTTTTCTGTTCATGGAATTCCAGAAATTCTGGAAAGCGATGGCGGTCCACAATTCACGTCTATGAGATTTAAAGAATTTGCTGAAAATTGGCAATTTAAACATAATATTTCTTCGCCCTATTATCCAAAATCCAACGGTTTTGCAGAACGCAACGTCCAAAATGCAAAAAATCTTTTGAAAAAGTGTTCAATAGATCGTACTGATGTATACAAGGCATTGCTAAATTGGAGAAATACTGACCGTGATAATATATTAAAGTCACCAGCAGAAAGATTATTTAGTCGTAAAACGCGCACAACAGTTCCAACGACAAAACAACAGCTTTTACCAAAAATAGTAAACGGAGTGACGCAACGCCTTAAACAACTGCGTGAAAAACAAAAGACATATGCCGACCAAGGTGCTAAAGTTAGAGCATCCCTGCAAGTAGGTGATACGGTGGTTATGCAAACGGGTCATCGAAATTGGACATCAGCATCTATAGTTAACAATACTGAGCATCCACGTTCGGTAATAGTTCAAACTGACAACGGTACAAAATATCGTCGAAATACGTTCCATCTAAGAAGATCATTAGCCGGTAGGGTCAATCCTGAAGAAGATGAAACAATTGCAGCTGATGAGAACACAATGAAAGACGTACCAACTCAACAAAATACTACTAATGACAACAGAGGGCTTACTGAAATAGCTACAACTCCATCTACTATTGAAATAACAGGCGACCAGTTCCAAAGAACGCGCAGCGGCCGTGTGGTAAAACCAGTTCAACGTTATGAAGCGTAAATTTTTTTTATTATATCCACATTATTAAGTATATCTTATTATATCCATTATGAACAAACAAAATTAAAAAAAAAAAAATCAATAATAATATGAAGAAAAAGAATTCAAAACAAAAATTATAGTAAACTGAAATTAAAATTTTTCAAATCGAAATAACTGAAATTTAGAACATACTTATGTACATTATTTGTAAAAAAAAAAAAAAAAAAAAAAGGGAGATGTCATATAATAATAAATGAAGTCAGTATTGCTTAGACTCTCAACATAACAAGACACGTCTTTATCTAGCCTACACATGATACCTTTGGCCTCGTCTAGATACTAAAAGAACCAGAAACCTCATTAGCTTTACCAGAAAGCATCTGAGGAATCTCCTGGCCACACTTACAGGCCACTGCACTTTCGGAACCCACGCTAAACGTATGGGTCTCCCGTATAATGACTACTGTTACAGCTGCAATGATGAGGAAGAGGAGGAGAACATTTCACATCTTCTCTGCTTCTGTCCTGCTTTGGAGGATCTCCGTCTGCACTTCCTTGGCAGAATATCCTTCAGTAGCTTGTCCGAGTTATCGGAAATAGCACTTAGAAACCTAAGTCTATACATTAGGAGCAGCGGCTGGTATGGCCGCTAGCCTTCACGGCATGTGTATGTACTAGACCCTCTCCTTGTCCCACTTTTTCACTTCTTCTCTACTCTACTCTCCATCTATATCCTCTCCATCTATATTCTCCCTATACTTCCAGTCTCCCCCCTTATTCTTATACTTTCAACTTACAGGCAGCACAAAGGGATCATCGTATTGGAACCAAGTGAGCTAGACTACTATATTTTCATTCTTCACTAGCAGCCTGCTAACCTAACCTAACCTTACCTAGCCAGTTGACCCTATTAATCGTTTTGGCATATGAGTAAGTTAAATCAGTGGGTTGAAAACTGTAACTATTGTGGGAGAATGATCGGAGGACAGATCTAAACAGCCATCTACGTGAATTAAGTCTCTATGGATATTTTTCGTGACGCCAAAATCTATAACATCTGGAATTTTTCTTACGTCAGTAGGCCAGTAAGTAGGCTCCCCACTCGAAATGACATCTAAGCCCATTTTTGAAGTTGTATTAAACAACGCTCTACCTCTAGGTGTAACAAGACGCGAGCCCCAGTACGTATGTTTTGCATTGTAGTCACCAGCTGCCACGAAACAAGATCCAAGCAATTTGTAGAACTTCTCATACTGATCTTCGGTAACTGAAAATCTGGGAGGTGAGTAAATTGATGATATCACGAAGTTCGCACAAAAATTTTCTACGAAAATATTCGTAGCTTGCATATATTCTTCACTAACGTTCTCAAGGATATAGTGCTTGAGTCTTAACTTAATTACAATTGCTGATCCACCGCATGCTCTCCCTCTCGGGTCCTTGGAATCATATAGAGTGTAACCATTTATTTTAAAGCAGCTTCTCGAAGTCAAGTGAGTCTCAGAGACCATCATTATATCAATATTTTTTTCCGTGAGGAAGTGCTCAAGTTCATTTTTATGTTGGCGAATGCCGTTTGCGTTCCAGAAACATAGTTTTAACGTGTTCATGGTTTGTTGACTAATGCTTGAAGCAGAGTATTCTGCATTCTCAGCATTTCTTGCATCATGCTAGTCATATTTGTTGTAAAGTTGTTTATAGTTAGCACCAGATTCTCAATAGTAGCTTCAAGACGACTAAAGTTAAGGCTAGAGTTTGCATTTGTTGAATTACTTGGCGGTGGAACATTTTGTGTGAGAATAAAACTAGTTTTAGCAGCATCGGCATACGATACACGTGAAGTAATTAGTTGGCTAGTTTGAGGAAGAGTGGCGGAGTAAGCATTTGCTGATTGAACTGGAGCTAATTTAGATTTTTGACCCATAGCCTGTTTAACGAAAGAATATACAGGGCATCCTCTGTAGTTAGCAGTGTGATTACCTCTACAATTACTGCATTTTTTTCTGCTTGTACTTTTGGCTTGGTACAGTTAGCAGTACCATGCAATTCACAAACTGTAGGTAATATGCAGTAAGTTTTTGTGTGGCCATATTCTTGGCAATTATGGCACTGTACGGGACCTGAACGCTTACGTGGCTATTCAACTGTGAATTTTCGGTGTAAAAGGTATTTTAGAGTATAAATTGGGTGCGTCTCGTTTTTTTAACTGTATATCATTCGGCTCCAATGCAACACGAAATAGAGGCTGGGGAGAGGAGGGTACTGAAAACGTGACCCAGGAATGGCACAAACACATTACTTACTTCTCTTTTAATCCGCACTCACTACTGTCACTATGCAGTTATTCGCAGTAGTAAAACCATCCGTAATAATTCCTTTAATACCTACTCTTTCATACATCTCTTATTTTACTCCTTCTATACAATTACTACCAGGGGCCCGTTTCTCAAAACTAGAAACTACAAATCTACAAATAAAATACACACAAAACAACAATAAAATTTGTAAAAGTGTTGTTGTTTTGTGTGTATTTTAATTGTAGATTTGTAATTTGTAGTTTTGAGAAACTGGCCCCAGTAGTAGAACCACCCGTAATAATTCCTTTAATACCTACTCGCTACTGTCACTATGCAATTATTACCAGTAGTAAAACCACCTATAATAATTCCTTTATTACCTACTACTACTACTACTACTACTCTTTCTATGCAATTATTACCAATTGTAGAACCACCAGGATTAATTCTCTATATAGCTAGAATGCGTACTAATGATCTTACCTAGTTGACTCCTCCCTAAAGATTCACTTTTATTCGTCCCAATTGCTGCTTTTATACCTGCGATCGGCTATTCTGAACAGTTGTCATTTTCTGCAACTATGATTGCCGCGAGATGTATGTACGAGGCAGCTTACCTTTTCTCATACTCCTATTCTACACTACTCGTACGGGGCATTTAAAAACAAATTCGTTAAATTCAAATATTATTTACGGCCAGCACTGCCAGACATATGGAGTTATTTCAGCTCGTAAGTATAAATGCTTTTGTGTAACTCATTTGTACGGTCCTTCACACACAAAATAATTCCAATGGTTTAAAATCATATCACACTCATTTGGATATAATACAAAAATAAAATAAAAACTTCAATTCTTGGCGTCATAAACGATCCTGCCAACTTTTATCGTCACAATTCCTCCCTTCCTCGGCTACTAGGCACTAAGCGTCTTTACTCGGATGGCTCCGCCTTTGGCAATCATTATTCGGTAGGTGATGGTAGCCACTGTTGCCAAGAACTTTCTGTCTTCTTTGCCGCTTCAATAATATTTCTTAGCTCTTCTTGGCTGTCGCTGCTGTTCTCAATGTGGCATGTTGTGGTGCCTCACTCATACGGAAACATGTGGTATGTGCCTTTGCTGGCTGGGGTGGGTTCGTAGCCCTTCTACCTCGTTTGCTGGTGGAGGAGACTTCATCGCCCAGTAATATTGTTCATCATCCCTTGGCGTTTTCTTCCCCCATTCGTTTTCGAAATTTGTTTCGGGTGGCCTCGCAATACTGGTCTTCACAAATTTTTTTTCTTTTTAATTCTTATCTATAAGTAGTGGATTATAAAAACAGTCACATTTTTTTAATACATATATTTGTTTATTGTATCTTCAAATACGAACTAACAATAAGTATTCAAATCTTAAATCTAAATATAATTAATTAGGCCCGACAAGGGTCGAACATAAACTAAGTGATAGTTATTAATAATACATAAGTCGTGATAAGCAAAAACAAAGGTATTTTCAAGCACTTTCTCCTGAAGTGATGTGTGAGCTCTTGTGTCACTCTTTTTCAAGCGGATGTGTCCAGTAAAGTTCAAAATATTACGTGCAAGTGGATTAGTATGTGACTCGAGTTTTGTTAAATATTTGCCTGCGTATTTTGCAATTTCTTCAGTCACTAGTGGCATATTTAAATCACGATGTATATTTGAATTTATTATATACCATGGAACCGATGTTATTAACCGCAAAATTTTGTTTTGCCTTCGTTGGATTCTCTCAACATTGGAAGCTGAAGCAGTTCACCATAGTTGAATTCCATAGCACCATATAGGTTCCAAAAGCGACTTGTATATCAAAAGCTTGCAATCTAGACTCAGGGATGAATTTCTACCAATCAACCAATGTACCTGAGTTAATTTAAGTTTCATTTGTGTTAGCTTAAAGTCAATGTGGTGTTTCCATGTAAGCCTTCTATCAAGGTGTATTCCAAGGTTTTTCACATGTGAATGTTAAGGAACAATTTGATAATTGATTCTAATGGGGGAACAAGTATCTTTTCGTAGGGTAAATGTTACCTGAGCACACTTCTGTTCCTTTAGCTTTATTTGCCATAAGCTTAACCATAGTTCTAGCTGGGTAATGTATTGCTGAAGGTATCGGGAAGCCTCTTGAGGGTTTTCGTGCATACTAAAGCAGGCTGTATCATCGCCAAATGTAGATGTAAGAATATTACTGCTCAATGGCATATCACAAGTATAAATCCGGTGGCACACCGGATGAGATTATTTCAGGCGTACTCATAAAATCTCCTTCCACAACGCTGAACTTGCGTGCAATAATTTAATTTTTAGAATTGCGACTGGCACCGGTGTCAATGACGGCTTTTACCACGGTAACAGCGATTAGCAGCGATGCGGTGAGTCGCGTGTCTTCACTATGTAGACCTGTTTTCTTGGTTGAGGCTTTGCACTTGTTTGGGGAGGGCCTGACGATCTTCAATTCCGTCGGCCTCCGTTGGCATTTCCCGGACTAATTTTACGCCCAGGACATCTGGACAAAGTGTCCGGTACCTCCACAACTGAAACATTGATTTGGTTGTGTGTGAGCTGGGTTGTTTGTGTTGCAGGAATTTAGTGCACGAGTTGGTGCTGCAGGAATACTCTTGAGATCGCCCGCCAACTGGATTAGCTCTATCAATGAGGAAAACTCTTTACGTTTTTTATACCACTGATATTTTGTTTGTGAATTCTGTAAGATACGATAAAATTTTTGCTCTTCAGTCAGCCCTGAATGTCGCATTAAGCCTTGGAGTGCCAAAACGTAGTGCTTGAAAGGCTCTTTTGGGCGTTGGACTCTTGTTCTAATTTCTCCTTCTAGTTTCTCTGCATATCCACATGGTAAGAAGAATGACAGGAAATTGGCTTTAAACGTATTCCAGTCTTCCTATTGTTGTTATTGTTGCTAAGCCAGACCAATGCTCGTTTCTTCAGAAATTCAGGCATGATACGTGACATTTGGTCTAAAGTCACGCCATAAATGTCTGTTAATTCTTCTAGGAGTTCAATGAATGCCAAGGGCTCACATCCACCATCGTATGATAGTCCCCATTTCCGGACACTATCTATTATGTTAAGTCTTGCCTCAGTGACTATTGCTGGTGGTGGAGGGGCTGTTATGGGATTGCATCCCCATATGTGCTTCAGTTTTGGCTGGTGATGTGGCTGTACCACTCTTGGATTTCAATGCACCCAGCGAGTTTCCTGTCTCGTATTTCTCCTGTAGGGCTAATAGTTGAGTTGTCTCTTCTTTGTCATGTTCCGCACCCAAATATAATTCTTTCAGGCAGCTAATTTGCTCATATCGCTTCAGGGAATATGCCCAGCTACTCCGCAACATATTTTTTTCTTTAATTAATTCAAATTTCAATTACACGAAAAAGTATAATTAATCAAAACATTCAATGCTGTACTGACTGTACCAAAAATAATAATTCCTTTTTCTGCTCTTAAATGTCCCGTAATTTCATTGTAACGATGTTACAATCAGCACTTTCTTATACTAGTTCACTCGTCTTTGATACACGTTTTAATTTTAATATTATTTTAATATCGAGGGTCGTCCGTAATTTTAGTTAATAATAAAAAAAATTGTTTTGGTTCGGTTTTTTTAACCGCTTTTTATACACCAGAGTTTTCTTTCTATTTTGCGATCTGTACTAATTACAAATATTTTACTTTATCCAATTTAAACTATTGTACGTTTTTTTTATCTAATGTATAGCTCTTTTTACTTTTTTATTGTTTTGATTTTGTTGGTAGTTTTGACCTTTTTTCAGTACACACACTTTCTGGTTTTATTTTTATTCTAAAATTCTTTTTAATATTCCTTGTTATTGTGGTACCCGCTCGGGCGCCATTGTAATAATGTTCCATCGGCTAGGGTATGTACTCACCAGAGTGCAACGTTCTGTCACAAAAATATCTTAATATTTCATATCCTGATATTCTTTCGTTCGTTCTTATCGGTTCAGCTTAAAATTTCAAAGAGTCTTTTAAGAAACAAACGATTTTCTAAATTTGTTTGAACAAATTTATTTATTTGTATAAAAGTTTCTGAATATCTCTGAAACTATAAGACTGTTAAAAATTCTTGAAGACGTAATTTAAAGGTCAATTTGTTTCCTAGCCTTTTGTGTATTTTTTATTGAATCGAAGATTTAATGCCAATTATGTGATACAGCATCCTCTTTTTTTATAACGGAAAATCTCGAGATGAAAAGTCAATTCAAAAAAACTAATTTAAAGGGATTGATGCACAGTACTTAGTATATACAAATTTACTATGAAACCTTTGACCTTACATAATAAATTTCATTTTGTTGACTTGTGTTATTATTTATTTTTATGTATTTTTACTTTGGATTTATTCAATCCATTGCTTATACCTGTTAATGTCTTTATTACAAAAGTATTTTTATTAATGAAAAAATAATATAATATTATTGACAAAGTTTTCGTAAAAAGCTATGTTTAATTTTCATGTATTAAACAAGGTAATTTAAGTGTAAAGTGTTTTAGCCCTAACATTTCCCCCTCTTCGTGAACCATCTGTTGGTTCACAACTTGACAAATTCATAACTGCTAACTTTGAAACTGGCCGACGATTGACACCATTTTTAGTTTTAATGTCTGCAAAACGTACTTGACCATCTTTGGAAGGATATGTTTTTATTACCCGACCTTTAATCCACTGATGTCTTGGTAGGCTTGAATCGAATATTAAAACTATATCATCTATTTGTATTGGGATTACAACATCTTTCCACTTTGGCCTTTGCAATAATTGAGGCAAGTATTCAATAACCCATCTTTTCCATAATCGATCCTTCAAATTTTGGGCAATCCTCCATTGCTTTCTAAGACATATGTTTTCTTCAGGTGATTTTGGAGTTTGGGTTGTATTCAAACATCCTAGTAAAAAATGGTTTGGTGTAACCGGATTGTCTTCTTCAGATGAAAGTGGAATTTCTGTCAAAGGGCGCGAATTGATTATATTTTCAGCTTCAATAAAAGCACTTCTTTGGGTCTCAAGACGAGGTGTTGCTTCTTTTAAAATATTCATCAGCAACCGGTTCACTATTCTTATGAGTCTTTCCCAACAACCACCAGAGCTTGGGTTAGCTGGACAATTGAAAATCCAGTCAATGTTACGCTTGATTGCTTTATGTTCAATGTCATCAATATTTAGTAATTTATCTTCTTTTTTCAAAAGTTTTTGAGATGCTATAAAGTTTGTTCCATTGTTGCTTCTTAATCTTACAGGAGTCCCTCAGCGATTTATGAAGTTTCGCAGGTATAAAATAAATACATCTGCAGAGATTTTCTGCCAACTCAATGTGTGCCGCAAACTGTTCTTTATAAATTTTGGAGGATAAGTAGGACGTGTACCAGCATCTGCAGAATTTAAGCTGGTTGGAATCCACTTCCATTGATTTGGTGTAGAGTTTGCAAGAATTTCAGCTACTCTGTGATTAACGAAGGCTTTGAAGCGGCGCTCTGTAGAATTTATCCAGCTGATAACAGTTTTAGAATCCTACCAGAAATAAATTGAAGAAATTTTAAATTCCTGGGTCTTGATTAGCATTTTGCTTAAACGTACTCCCAGCACGGCGGCTTGTAATTCTAAGCGAGGAATACTCATTATCTTTTTTGGTGCACATCGAATTTTGCCAAATACGAAGGAAATACCTATGTTTGATTCGTTAACGATTCTTAAATAGCAAACAGCTGCAAAAGCATATTGGCTAGCATCAACGAAAACGTGAAGTTGAACATTTAAAGCTTTGTATAGCTTTGGTGACAAGCATCTTTGAATTTTGAAGTCTTTTACTTTTTGGAACTCTTTCCACCATAACTTAAAATGATTATGTAATGATTTTGGTATTGGATCATCCCAGGCTATATTTTCTTTCCAGCAATATTGCACCAATATCATTGAATGTAGTAGAAAGTTTGCGATCAAACCAAATGGGTCAAAAACAGCCATCGCAATCTTAAGCATTTCTCTTTTAGTAGGAACACGTACACCATTATAAACATCAGGACTAAGAGTAAGGAATTTTGTTTTAAATTGAAATGTATCATCGAACTTATTCCAAAACATTCCCAAGATTTTATCAGTAGCCGATAGATTTTTCATACTAACTGGATTGTTTACGTCACAGGTGACAGAATTCATTGTAGTTTCTAAATTTTTGCAATTAGACACAAAACCACGTAATTGAAAACCAGCTTTGTGATGAATGCTGACAACCTCTTTGCATATACGTATGGCATTATTTTCATCGTCAAAACTGGATACAAAATCATCCACGTAGTGTTTATTAATAATGGCATCTGCAGCTTCAGGGTACATATGGGCAAATTCGTTTGCGTTCTTATTTTTAATAAACTCTGCGCAACAAGGTGAGCAAACAGCACCAAAAGTCATTGAGACCATAACATACTACCGAATTGGCTTATTTACATCTCCATTTCGCCAAAGAAATCTTTGAGCATGTTGATCTTCTTCACGAATTTTCACTTGAGAGAACATCTCTCAAATATCAGCAGCAACCGCAATGGCCCCTTCACGGAATTTGAGAAGAATGCTAAGTAGTGGCTTTGCTTGTTCAGGTCCTTTTACCAATGTAGAATTCAGAGAAATATATAATATTTTAGCAGCTGCATCAAATACAACTCGAAGCTTTCCTGGTTTATGAGGATTAGTAACACCAAAATGCGGCAGATACCAAATAGGATATTTTTTAGTTTTAATTTCATCAGGAGTCAACATGCGGGCATAACCTTTTTGAAGATATTTTTCAATTTCAGCAATATAATCCTTACCGAACTTGGGATTTTGAATCATTTTCTTCTCAATAGTAAATAATCTTTTCTGGGCCATAATATAATTTGATGGAAGTTCAGGAGGGTATTTCTTCCAAAGTAGACCGATTTCAAAATGCTCACCAATTCATTTGACTGTATTTTCCATAATAGTTTGTCCAATTTGATCTTCATCAGAAAGAAGAAGTTTGGCATCAGCGTTGGTACAGAAATTTTCAGTTGCGAAAAATTCTCCAACAATATCATGGATCTCTTGCATACTTTCTGTTTCTTTCAAATGTAAAATTGTAGTATTTAAAGGATACGACTCGTTTGTAGGCCCATACGCTACCCATCCTAGCTTTGTTTGAACGGCAACGGGGTTTGTTTCGCCAGCTAAGTGAATGTTATCAAAACCTATCAATAGTATGGGACGGGCGTTTTCGTAATCTTCAATGGGAATTTGACTTAAATAAGGATACAAAGATTTCTTAAAGGACTGCATTTTTTTTTTTTTTTTTAAAGAGAAGTAACACTCAGGCAATTAATGCCTACTACTATTACTAGGTGTTACCTTCTTTAGGAAAGGGATAGTGGGAGAGAAGACAGGTGGTGAAGGAAGAAATAGAGGAAAGCTTCATTCTTTTACAACTCTGCTTTTTGCACGTTTTTAATAATGCAGTGTTGCAGCGCCGCTGATATTAAATGAGGCGTATTAATTTCTTGAAGCTGTGTCTTGTAGCCATTTTATTGATTATTTTACTTCGCCGATGATTTTTGCTACACAACGAAGGAGGGCGCTCTGATGTTACATTAGGATTAGTATCTGCTGAAGTCGGTATAGTTCAGTGATCAGTGACTATGCCTTCATCACCTGAACTTTCCTACAACAACTGACACAAAGGGACACTAATGCACATCAGAAAAATGCGTGGTGTTGTTATTTGATGACTGTCGGATACAGGGATTGAACCCAGGACCTTCGGTTTTGTAGTCAACGTGCTAACTACTTCAGCCAACGCCACCCTCAAAGGACTGCATTGGCAAATTCAGTTTGTTAACAGTGTGTAAGTTCTTAAGAACAAAACGAGTTTTAGGATCATTGACTCCTTCGATTTCGCAACTGACTTTAAATGACTTCTCGGATACAACATTATCTGAATACCATTGTAGATTTAATCTAGATGATTGACCTTTGAGGACCAAATATCTTTACTGATATTATTTTAAATAATTTACTAGAGTCTTTACGATGACTTCTACAGTTAAGCAAAGGCTGAGATGCTTTAACTGTAGAAAATTGAACTGGTCTGTCTTCATGAAGAATTGGATGATGAAGCCGCTTACATTGATTGATTCCACAATTTTTCTTAAAACGACATTTAGAGGTACCATGTCCTTTTTTTAAACAGCAGAAGCATAGCTTCAGTTCTTTTACCTTTTCCCAACGACTGCTAACTGGTAATTCTTGAGAAAATTTTGGCATTCATATAAAGTATGTTGACTTTGGCAAAAATAACATTTCAACGTTGAAGTTTTATTCTGATTCTCAATCAGCATCAAGGATCGTGTTTGATTAACTTGAGGAACATTCAGTGACATTACACTTATTACATTGGCTAATTCTCCGATCCAAATAGAAAAATCTTCAATTGTTGGATATGGTTTAATTAACATACTTGACCTTGCCCACTCATATTGTTTATCAAGAGGCAATTTCGATATTAGCTCCTCGAGCAAAGTAGAATTATGGAGGTGATGGGAACAGTTGGAAGACTTTAGAAAAGCTACTACATTTCTTACTTTAGTAGCAAAGGCTATAACTTGATCCAATATTCTAGCACTTACAGAAGGAAATTGTTGAACAAGTTGTAACTGAGTGCGTACCAAAATATCAGGTCGTCCAAAACGAAACTCTAATTCTTCTATTAGCTTTGGTACATCATTTGGGTATATAAGCATTGACATAACAGCTTCTTTTGCATCACCAATTAGACATTTCTGTAATCGCATCAGATTTTGACGATGACTGTAATTAAATTCAGTAGTGCTATCTTTAAAATGTGCACAAAATAATGGCAACTCTTCCGACTTTCCAGAAAATATGGGCAAATCATAAATTTTATTAGACTGGAAGCAATTAGGTGAAGTGGAGTGTAAATTTTGAGTAGAAAGAACATCTATACAGGATGGCTGTTGTGTTATATTTTGTCCAGATTGACAATTAACACCTGATGCCTTAAGACACAAGATTTGGAAAAACTTTTTAGTAAAGGAAGAATTTTAGAGTACATATTTAAAATAACTTATGCTGTAATTAAAAAATTGTATTATCATATATATATTTATTTATTGTATCTTCAAAAAAGAAGTAACAATAAGTAATCAAATCTTACATATAAATATAATTATTAGGCCCGACCAGTATCGGACATAAACTTAGTGATAGTTATAAATAATACATAAGTAGTGATAATCAAAAAGGAAAAAAAAAAAAAAAAAAAAGAATTATTTTCAAGCAGTCCCATCTGGAGTGTTGGGTATAAGAGCCCTTGTGTCCCTTTTTTTTAACCGGATGTGTCCAGTAAAGCTCAAAATATTACGGGCAAGCGGATTAAGATGTGACTCGAGTTTTGTTAAATATTTGCCTGCGTATTTTGCAATTTCTTCACTCAGTAGTGGCATATTTAAATCACGATGTATATTTGAATTTTTAATGTACCATGGAGCCGATATTATCAAACGTAAAATTTTGTTTTGCCTTCGTTGGATTTTCTCAATATTTGAAGCTGAAGCAGTGCCCCATAGCTGAATTCCATAGCACCATATTGGCTTCAAAAGCGACTTGTCAAAAGTTTGCAGTCTAGGCTGAGTGTTGAATTTCAGCCAATAACCAAAATATTTGAGTTAATTTAAGTTTCATTTGGGTTAACTTAGAGTCAATATGATATTTCCATGTAAGCCTTCGATCAAGATGTATGCCAAGGTATTTCACTTGAGAATGTTGAGGAATATTTTGATTGTTGATTCGAATGGGGGAACAGGTATCTTTTCTTAGGGTAAACGTTATATGATTACACTTTTGTTCATTTACTTTAATTCTCCATAAGTTCAACCATATTTCAAGCTGAGTAATGTGTGCTTGGAGATTGCGGGATGCCTTATCAGGGTTTTTGTGAATACTCAAACAGGCTGTATCATCGGCAAATGTAGAAGTGTGGATGTTATTGCTCACAGGCATATCACAAGTATATATTAGATACAATACTGTCCACAGAATACTACCCTGTGGCACATCAGAAGATATAGATTCGGGCACACTCATGAAGTCTCCTTCCACAACAGTAAACTTCCTATCAACAATATAACTTTCCAAAAGCTTTTGTATGTTTATTGGTAGGTATGTCTTCAATTTTAAAACTAGGCCTTCGTGCCATACTTTATCAAATGCCTGAGAAAAATCAATAAAAAGGGCAGAACAATACTTTTTTTCTTCAATGTCCTCCTTACAACTTGGACCAATCTATGCAATTGCTCAATAGTGCTATGCTGACTTCTAAAGCCAAATTGATGGTCCGGGATGCACCCACTATCAGCTAAAATTGTGCAGAATTTAGTCATGAGCAGCGTTTTGAAAAGCTTTGAAATTGTTGAAAGTAAGCTTATAGGCCTATATGACTCAGCCTTGGTAAGATCTTTGCCTGGCTTTGGAATCATTTCAATCTTGGCAAGTTTCCAGTTATGTGGAAAATGCTGCATTCGTAAAATGGCATTAAAAATAAATAGCAAAATTCTTATTGCAATATGAGGCAAGCTCATCAGCATCTTGTTACTAATGCCATCAATACCTGGAGCTTTCTTCGGTTCGAGTTCAGCAACTATTTTTTGTAGTTCACGCATCTTAAACCTTAAGGGACGAGGGGGTAGATATACTACACTCGGTAATCCGGCAGCACCCGTACATGAATTGGGAGTGAATACAGATTTTAAATGCTCAGAAAATAAGTTCCCTTTCTCACTATAGCTTCTTGCATAGCCTCCGGTTGAAGTACGCAGTGGTGATTTGAGATCAACAGGTCTTTTAAAATTTCTAGTAGCGCGCCATAAAGAGTAATTAGATGTTGACGTTACATCAAGACCTTCTAAATACTTTTCCAGTAATGCAGTCTTTTCCGTCGATAGCAGCTCTTTGAGTCGTTTAGTACATTGTTTAAGTCTGATTTTATTTAGGGGTGATCAGTGTTGTTGCCATTCTCTTCTATCTCTCCTTTTTTCACATACAAGACGTTCAATTTCCGTAGAATAAATTCTATTAAAGCCAGTCTGTGGATAGGAAGTAGTGGCATGTTCAGCAGCCTGTTTAATATATTCGTTAAAATTGGCAATATTAAATTCAATATCATCAGGTGATCTTAGCTGAATGTTTTCTACGCAGTGACTACTAATATATTTTTGGAATCCTAGCCAGTTGACCCTATTAATCGTTTTCGCATATGAGTTAGTTAAATCACTCCTTAGTGGGTTGAAGATTGTAACTATTGTGGGAGAGTGATCGGAAGACAGATCTAGAGAGCCCTCTACGTGAATTAAGTCACTATGGATATTTTTCGTGACGCCAAAATCTATAACATCTGGAATTTTTCTTACGTCAGTAGGCCAGTAAGTAGGCTCCCCACTCGAAATGACATCTAAGCCCATTTTTGAAATTGTATTAAACAACGCTCTACCTCTAGGTGTAACAAGATGCGAGCCCCAGTACGTATGTTTTGCACTGTAGTCACCAGCTGCCACGAAACAAGATCCAAGCGATTTGTAGAACTTCTCATACTGATTTTCGGTAATTGAAAATCTGGAAGGTGAGTAAATTGATGATATCACGAAATTCGCACAAAAATTTTCTACGAAAATATTCGTAGCTTGCATATATTCTTCACTAACGTTCTCAAGGATATAGTGCTTGAGTCTGGACTTAATTACAATTGCTGATCCACCGCATGCTCTCCCTCTCGGGTCCTTTGAATCATATAGAGTGTAACGATTTATTTTAAAGCAGCTTCTCGAAGTCAAGTGAGTCTCAGAGACCAACATTATATCAATATTTTTTTCCGCGAGGAAGTGCTCAAGTTCATTTTTATGTTGGCGAATTCCGTTTGCGTTCCAGAAACATAGTTTTAACGTGTTCATGGTTTGTTGACTAATGCTTGAAGCAGAGTATTCTGCATTCTCAGCATTTCTTGCATCATGCTAGTCATATTTGTTGTAAAGTTGTTTATAGTTAGCACCAGATTCTCAATAGTAGCTTCAAGACGACTAAAGTTAAGGCTAGAGTTTGCATTCGTTGAATTACTTGGCGGTGGAACATTTTGTTTGGGAATAAAACTAGTTTTAGCAGCATCGGCATACGATACACGTGAAGTAACTATTTGGCTAGTTTGAGGAAGAGTGGTGGAGTAAGCATTTGCTGATTGAACTGGAGCTAATTTAGATTTTTGACCCATAGCCTGTTTAACGAAAGAATATACAGGGCATCCTCTGTAGTTAGCGATGTGATTACCTCTACAATTACTGCATTTTTTTCTGCTTGTACTTTTGGCTTGGTACAGTTAGCAGTACCATGCAATTCACCGCAGATAACACAAACTGTAGGTAATTTGCAGTAAGTTTTTGTGTGGCCATATTCTTGGAAATTTTGGCACTGTACGGGACCTGAACGCTTACGTGGCTCTTCAACTGTGATTTTTCGGTGAAAAAGGTATTTTAGACTATAAATTGGGTGCGTCTCGTTTTTTTAACTGTATATCATTCGGCTCCAGTTCAACACGAAATAGGGGCTGGGGTGAGGAGGGTACTGAAAACATGACCCAGGAACGGCACAAACACACTGCTTACTTTTCTTTTAATCTGCAATCTCTACTGTCACTATGCAGCTATTAGCAGTAGTAAAACCACATGTAATAATTCCTTTAATAGCTACTCTTTTATAAATCTCTAATTCTACTCTTTCTGTTTAATTACTACCAGTAGTGAACCACCCGTAATAATTCCTTTAATACCTACCCGCTACTGTTACTATGCAATTATTACCAGTAGTAAGACCACCCGTAATAATTCCTTTATTACCTAATCTTTTATAATTCTACTCATTCTATGCAATTATTACCAATAGTAGAACCACCAGCAATAATTCTCTATATAACTAATTCCCTATATAACTTTTATACCTGCGATCGGCTATTCTGAACAGTTGTCATTTTCTGCAACTATGATTGCCGCGAAATGTATGTACGAGGCAACTTACCTTTTCCAATACTCCTATTCTACACTACTCGTACGGGGCATTTAAAAACAAATTCGTTAAATTCAAATATTATTTATGGCCAGCGCTGCCAGACATATGGAGTTAAATCAGCTCGTGAGTATAAATGCTTTTGTGTAACTCATTTGTACGGTCCTTCACATAAAAAATAATTCCAATGGTTTAAAATCATATAACACTCAATTGGATATAATAGTGTTTTCATACTGACTTGGTTTTAATAAAAGTTGGTTTTAATGTTAAAACCAACTGTTAAAACCTGGTTTTACCATGCAAATTGTTTTTGTTAAATCCAACTTAAAACCATTTCTGAATTGGTTTTATTTTGGTTTTATGAAATGAAACCCTGTTTTCGCTGTGGTAAATTCAGTGCTCCCAAGTTAAAATGACCGGCAGCAGCTGATAATGTTTATGGAAGTGAATAACAAGAGATGTCGTTATAAAGATTTTCAACTTAAAAATGGATGCAGCAGCAACAATAAGTAAAAAATTATGGAAAAATAAAAGTTCTTTGGAAGGAAAACAGCAAAAATATTTTCATTGACCTCTGGAAAGTGAAAATATACGATATGACATATCGATTCACCGATAAAAAAAGTTGTATTTTGTGATTTATTTGTACATTTTTTATATAAAATAACTTGATTTCCAAGCACTTCATCACTTTGTATTACTAGTTCCATAATTTTGAAATATTTATTTACAAAATATAAAATAATTTCCATTTTAGAGCGCATTGTAAAGTTTCATAGTTTTTCATACAAACAAAAACAGTTGTACAATTTGTCAAATAAGTGTTATAAAAAGCAGAAAAAAATACAACAACAAACACACGCATTTCTGCAGGAGATCTATTTTATTTTGAGCAAAGTTATTAGACAGTCTGTGAGTTAAAACCTGAATTTAACAAACTTGCAGTGTGAATGCAAAATCAGCTGTTTATGGTTTTAACGTTAAAACCATGTTTTAACTTGCAGTGTGAAAACACTATAATACAAAAATAAAATAAAAACTTAAATTTTTGGCGTAAAAACGAGCCTGCCGGCTTTTTTCGTCACAATTATTCCCCTCCTCGGCTACTAGGCACTAAATTTGTCCACTCGGATGACTTCACCTTTGGCAATCATTATTCGGTAGGTGATGGTAGCCACTGTTGCCCAGAACCATCTGTCTTCTTTGCCGCTTCAATAATATTTCTTAGCTCTTCTTGGCTGTCGCTGCTGCTGTTCTTAATGTGTCCTGTTGTGGTGCCTCACTCATACGGAAATATGTGGGGTGTGCCCTTGATGGCTAGGGTCGGTTGGTAGTCCTTCTACCTCGTTTGCTGGTGGAGGAGACTTCATCGCCCAGGAATATTGTTCGTCATCCCTTGGCGTTTTCTTCCCCCATTCGTTTTCGAAATTTGTTTCGGGTGGCCTCGCAATACTGGTCTCCACAAATTTTTTTTTGGTTTAATTTCATTCATATGAGCAGTTTTTATATTCTTATTATAAGTATTTTAGGTCTTAACAATAACTGGAGATACACAATATTTTATGATATAAGGCTCTACAAATTTTGGCGCAAGTTTCGCCGTAAAACTGTCCATTGCACGGGAAAGTGGGTGCTGGCGTACCTGTATCTTGTCACCTATTCTTGGTTTCCATGGGCGGTGCTTAAAGTTGTAATATCTTTTCTTATTTTCGGCGGCCCTAACTGAATTCTTTTTGACCAGGCTGAAGACTTTTTGTAGGCCTGACTGCCGCTTCTCTGGGCTAGTACCCGCGCCCCCGTTTCTAGAGTAACTTCATCGTAAAGCACCTTCGGAAGTCGTGGCTCTCGCCCTTGCGTGATGAATGCTGGAAAGTACCCAGTCGACTCTGATACACTGGTATTAATGGCCAGCATGACTTCTGAAAGGAGTTCGTCCCATTTATTATGCTTTTCGCTTGAGAACTGTGCTATGATAGTCTTGATCGTACGATAAGCGCGTTCCGTAGGGTTTTCTTGTGGTGTGTAAGGTACAGTCAGCTGTTGATGAACGCCTACCTCTTTCAAGAAACGTTGAAGCATCCGCGACGTAAATTATCCGTTATCAGTTATAAAGATTTTTGGTACCCCGTATCGTGCCATGATACGTTCCCAAAAAGCTTTGACTATTTTTTCTGCTGTTGCTTTACGCTTTGGGACTAATTTCACACATTTTGAAAATTTGTCAAATATCACTAACAAAGCATCGTGTTGCCATGTTTCGAGTGGGGCAGTGGTCCAACAAAATCGGTGCAAACAGTAGCCTATGGCTCAGCGGGAATTCTCGTCAATATTTCCCCGGCTGGCTTTTGTTGGCTCACCTTAAAACTTTGGCATGATGGACACCGGCGCACATACTGACTCACATACCTAAACATACCCGGCCAATAGTAGCGGTTCGCTATTCGATTTATTGTCTTCCTGATGCCTAGATGACCTGCCGTTGTGTTGCAATGGTTTTCTTTTAAGACGCGTTGCCGTTGCGTTGTGGCCACATAGAGTTTCCATGGGGTATCATCTTCGTCTGAATTGTGTCGCGGAAAATGACGATGCAATTGATCGTCGATGATGGAATAGTCGAGATATTTCTCCAGATTTTGTACAATTTTCTGCAGCATTTTTTTGAGCCAGCCACAATCGCTTATAACGTTTGTTTTACAACTGGCTATGTTCGCGCTTACTACTGTTTGGCGAGATAAATAATCGGCAACAACGTTGTTTTTACCTTTCCGGTAATGTACTGTAAAGTTTTATTGTTGTAGCTGAAGTGCCCATCGGCCGAGTCTTTCCAACGGACTTTCCAATGAGTTCAACCTTTTTAAGGCTAAATGGTCCGTGATCACTATGAAATGATAGCCCTTGATGTATGGTCAAATTTTTTTATACTCCAGAGTATTGCAAGACACTCCTTTTCCGTCACTGAGTAATTTTTCTCAGCACCGTTTAGGTGCCTGCTGGCTATTACGCGCTCTCCCTCATCGGATTCTTGTGTCAATACCACATCCAATCCGTAGTCACTGGCATCGGTTTGTAGTGTGAACTGTTTAAAAAAAACTGGACAGGCTAATACTGGTGCTGACGTGAGCTTTTTCTTGAGTAGGTCAAACGCATGTTGTTGCTCATTTGTCCATTTCCAATGTTTGCCCTTTTTCAGTAGCTGTGTAAGGGCTTAGAACTGGCAGCAAAATCGAGCACGAACCTTCGACACCACGATGCCATGACTAAAAACTGCCGAACTTGCCGTATATTGGTGGGAGGTGAAATCTGGGCGACCGCGGCGACCTTATCCGGATCAATTTTATTACCCTCTTCGTTTACCACATGTCCTAAGTATTTGGCCTCTCGCGTAACGAATTTACACTTTATATTTATCTTGAGATTGGCTTGCCTCAACCGTCTGAAAACTTCTCGCAGGTGTCAAGGTGGTCTTTCAACGATTCCCCTATCACAATGATGTCATTTAAACATGCAAAAGCGTGTGGCTCCATATCGGGGCCAATTACGCTGTCTAGTGGGCGTTGAAAGATGGCCGGGTGTTGAGTTGGCGAAAGCCCATACCAGTTCTCCACGTAGCATTTTTCTTTTTGACTAATGTAGTGGGGAAACAATATGGCTATGTTAAGGCTCGATAAACCCTGCGTGAGTAGTTGTCTAACTTCTGCATCAATAATAGCCTGCATTGCGGGTTGCGTGGAGCATGTCCCATAGGTCATCTGTCACTATAATTTTGTGGGATGCAATGTTAGATAGGCCTCTGACCTGCTGAAACTTGGGTAGTTCCTTCTCCAGGAATTTATTAACTACCTCTTGCTCATCTAACGATAACAGGGCTTTATCAATTAAATTCAAATTGTCTGTACTTACCAATTGATCTCCACTTACTGGGGTGGGATTGGCTTTGATCTGAATATCTGGGAGGGAACTGCATCCCGATGATTCAGAGTTAGTTGCACAGGTTGCAACGACCTTGGCACAGTCCAAACTAAGTCCGGCTACTTGTAGAGTTGTGTTGAACTGCCGTAAAAATTCCAGGCCCACAATTATATCTTCGCTGGCGCCTGGAATTACTAAAAACTTGCATCTTTTTGTGACTCTCCCAAGCGTGGTGTGAAATTCGACGGTGTTGTGAACGGGTTTATTGGAGCCATCGGACAAAATGATATCCTGTTCTTCAGGCACATAAGCCGGCGGATTGCCCAAAATCGGAATAAAGGTGTCTCGCATAAAATTGCGGCTGGCACCGGTGTCGATGACGGCTTTTACCACGGTACCAGCTATTAGCAGCGACGCCGTGAGTCGGGTGTCTTCACTATGTAGACGTGTTTGCTTGGTTGAGGCTTTGCACTTGTTTGGGGAGGGCCTGACTATCTTCAATTCCGTCGGCCTCCGTTGGCATTTCCCGGACTATTGTTACGCCCAGGATATCTGGACAAAGTGTCCGGTACCTCCACAACTGAAACATGGATTTGGTTGTGTGTGAGCTAGGTTGTTTGTGTTGCAGGAATTTGGTGCAAAAGTTGGTGCTGCGGGAATACTCTCGAGATCGCCCGCCAACTGGATTAGCTCTATCAATGAGGAAAACTATTTACGTTTTTTATACCACTGATATTCTGTTTGTGAATTCTGGAAGATACGATGCAAATTTTGCTCTTTAGTCGGCCCTGAATGTCGCATTAAGCATTGGAGTGCCAAAACGTAGTGCTTGACAGGCTATTTTGGGTGCTGGACTCTTGTTCTAATTTCTTCTTCGAGTTTCTCTGTATATCCACGTGGTAAGAAGAATGACAGGAAATCGGACTTAAGCGTATTCCAGTCTCCCCACTAGTTGTTATTGTTCCTAGGCCAGCTCAATGCTCGTTTCTTCAGAAATTCAGGCATGATACGTGGAATTTGGTCTAACGTCATGCCATAAATTTCTGTTAATTTTTCTAGGCGTTCAATGAATGCCAAGGGCTCACATCCACCATCCTATGATAGTGGATGATTTGAATACAAATGTATATTATATTTTTTTACTAAAATTTAAATCGTTTTATTTCATTGACAAGGGTAAATATTTTAATTACACTCATGTATCTAGCATTTCGATATCGAACTTTTTAGATAGTTTATAGTTTGTTTTTGGTTTTTTACTCCCATTGCTTTAATATTTTCTCTTATCATTAAAAATATAAAAAGAATTTATGATTTATGCGAGCTCTTTAAAAAAAATGTGTTCTTATCAGTTAAACGTTTTAAAACATACACTCAAATCGTGTATGTGTTCTTATCAGTTAACATGTACATACATTCCCATTCTGGGCTGGAAAACTCATATTATAAATAAATGCTCATAAAATATATGAAGAAAGAAACATTTCCATCCAGGCATGAGCAGACTTTTGTACTGAAAACGATATCTTGAAGCCTCACAAACATACTACTTTTGTATAAACTTATTTATCAGCATCCTAAATATTGGCATTAATTAATTTTTTCCAGATTTTGCCAAACCCCAAAAATTATGGCTGCATGGAGTGTTTAATCCTTCACTGTATGTATATGCATCTGTATATTACAGGTGGAAAACTATCGAAAGTTTTCGATAGTTTAAACTACTTTATTAATATATCGATTCAAGACTATCGAAAGTTAGAAAAACTATCGATATATCAGCGATACTATCGTGTACATTTTTATTTACGCTAAAAATGTAAAACAAAATATTTTAAAACAAAACAAGACAAAATAAAATAGAATTTTATTTGTCAGTTCAATAAATAACAGAATTAAAATAATTGTATGAACTAAAAGTGAGATCAATGAAAGAAATTTTCCATCACCCACTTATTTTTGTTTATGAAAAGCAACATATTTACACTTCTTTGGCTTTATGCATTAAACACATTCGACACAGCAGGCTACGGGCTACAATCTGTCAAAAATAGAATACACACATTCTTATTTTTTTTTTTTTTTTTTTTTTTTTACACACATATATTTATTTATTGTATCTTCAAAATATGAACTAACAATAAGTATTCAAATCTTAAATCTATATATAATTATTAGGCCCGACCAGTATCGGACATAAACTTAGTGATAGTAATTAATAATACATAAATTTCGTATTAAGCACAATAATTATATTCAAGAAGTATCATTTGGGGTGCTGAGTATTAGGGCCCTTGTGTCCCTCTTTTTTAAGCGGATGTGTCCAGTAAAGTTCAAGATATTACGAGCAAGCGGATTAGGATGTGACTCGAGTTTTGTTAAATATTTACCTGCGTATTTTGCGATTTCTTCAGTCACTAGTGGCATATTTAAATCACGATGTATATTTGAATTTTTGATGTACCATTGAGCCGATGTTATTAACCGTAAAATTTTATTTTGCCTTCGTTGGATTCTCTCTATATTTGAAGCTGAAGCAGTGCCCCATAACTGAATTCCGTAGCACCATATTGGCTTCAAAAGCGACTTGTATAGTAAAAGTTTGCAGTCTAGGCTGAGTGTTGAATTTCTTCCAATCAACCAATGTATTTGAATTAACTTAAGTTTCATTTGTGTTAGCTTTGAGTCAATATGGGGTTTCCATGTAAGCCGTCGATCAAGGTGTATGCCAAGGTATTTCACTTGAGAATGTTGAGGAATATTTTGATTATTGATTCGAATGGGGGAACAGGTATCTTTTCTTAGGGTAAACGTTATATGAACACACTTTTGTTCATCTATATATAAATAGGCAAGTGAAAAAAGTTAAGAACCATTTTAACTGACTTAAACTCAACGTATTCGCTTGATTTTTTTTTGTTAGATAGATTGACAATAGGAGCAGTGCAGAATGTATTTTTTCTTCTACATTTTTGTGTCTAAGATAGTTAAAAACAGTTAAGAATATTAGCCAATCATAAAGCCATGATTTCTCTTTCTCTCTTAATTTGCTAAAAAAAAATTACAACAATTTGGCTTGGCAACTCCAGAAACACTCAGAAGGAAAAACGTATTTTATTTCTTCATTCTATTCTTATTTCCATCTTTCTATGTACTTAAACATTTATTGCTGAAACTAATAAAATTTGGATATTTAAATAACGAGTGGTACTCTATTATTTTTCTTTAGATGCTTAAAAATAATATATTTTTTTTATTTTAATAACTTTGATTAAAGTTAAATTCACCTACAGCACAAAGTAAGTTTTTTATTTTTGGTTTATTTTGTGTGCGTTTTGTTTTTGTTCATTGTTTTCATTATTTTTCTGTGCTTTAAATTACTGAACATACTGGAATGTTGGAATATGATGGAATGTTGGAATATGATGGAATGTTTATATTATTAGGCTAGCATATTCGTACATACATATGGGGACTTTCTCAAAGAATAGGGAATATAAACATTATTTGTAACAAACGTTTTAATACTCCCCATTAAAACTTTAGAGAAAAAGCGTTCAATGAAAAAATAAACGAATATTTTTGTTTTTGGCAATAATAATGAATATGAAGTGAAAGCACTAGGAGCAAATATCTAATTACATTTAGTTCAAAAAGTGAAAAACTTTTTTTAAATAGTTTGCTTAAAATCTATTCTTATTTATGACGATAAATGAAATTTTAAATTCGTATTTAGTACTTAAGAAAGTGGTTTACCCTGGAGTCTATACATATGTATATTTGAATAAAGTTTTTAAATTGTGTTTCAAATTCATCAAACTTTAAATATTTTCGTTCTCTTCTCCACCTCTGTGCGTTAATGGTTGATTTTCAACCACTGGGCGAACACTAGTTTACTTTAATTCTCCATAAGTTCAACCATCTTTCAAGCTGGGTAATGTGTGCTTGGAGATTGCGGGATGCCTCATCAGGGTTTTTGTGCATACTCATACAGGCTGTATCATCGGCAAATGTAGAAGTGTGGATGTTATTGCTCACAGGCATATCACAAGTATATATTAAATACAAGACTGGCCCCAAAATACTACCCTGTGGCACACCAGAAGATATAGATTCGGGCACACTCATGAAGTCTCCTTCCACAACAGTAAACTTCCTATCAACAATGTAACTTTCCAAAAGTTGTTCTATATTTATTGGAAAATATGTCTTCAATTTTAAAAATAGGCCTTTGTGCCATACTTTATCAAATGCCTGAGAAATATCAATAAAAAGGGCAGAACAATACTTCTTTTCTTCAAAAGTCCTCCTTATAACTTGAACCAATCTATGCGTTTGCTCAATAGTGCTATGCTGACTTCTAAAGCCAAATTGATGATCCGGGATGCACCCATTATCAGCTAAAATAGTGGACAATTTAGTCATGAGCAGCTTTTCGAAAAGTTTTGAGACTGTTGATAGTAAGCTAATAGGCCTATATGACTCAGCCTTGGTAAGATCTTTGCCCGCCTTCGGAATCATTTTAATCTTGGCAAGTTTCCAGTTATGTGGAAAATACTGCATTCGTAAAATGGCATTAAAAATAAATAGCAGGATTTTTATTGCAATATGAGGCAAGTTCATCAGCATCTTGTTGCTAATTCCATCAATACCTGGAGCTTTCTTCGGATTATTTTATTTATGTCAGTAGGCCAGTAAGTAGGCTCCCCACTCGAAATGACGTCCAAGCCCATTTTTGAAATTGTGTTGAACAATGCTCGACCTCTGGGTGTAATATGACGAGAACCCCAGAACGTATGTTTGGCATTATAGTCGCCAGCTGCTACAAAACAAGGGCCAAGAGATTTATAGAAATCCTCGTATTGATTCTCAGTAATTGCGAATCTGGGAGGGGAGTAAATTGATGATATCACAAAATTTGTGCAAAAATTTTCAACACAAATATTCGTTGCTTGTAGATATTCCTCACAAATGTTGCCAATAATATAATGTTTAAGTCTAGACTTTATTAGAATTGCTGATCCACCGCATGCTCTTCCTCTCGGGTCTTTTGAATCATATAAGGTGTAGCCAGAAATTTTAAAAAGGCTTCTCGAAGTCAAATGAGTCTCTGAGACCAACATTATATCACTCAGGGTGCCCCTGTGGCTGAGTGGTAGCGAGCTAGCTTCTCAGTCCAGAGGTCGTAAGTTCGATTCCCACCATAGACCCTGGGTGTTTTCCGCAGACAAGCTAATCGCTTCGCGGGTTGTGTTGTGTGTTAAAAAAAAAAAAAAAAAAAAAATATTTTTTTCCGTGAGGAAGTGCTCAAGTTCATTTTTATGTTGGCGAATGCCGTTTGCGTTCCAGAAACATATTTTTAACGTGTTCATGGATTCTTAACTAATGCCTGAAGCAGTGTATTCTGCATTCGCAGCATTTCTTGCATCATGCTAGTCATATTTGTTGTAAAACTATTAATAGTTAGCACCAAATTCTCAATAGTAGCTTCAAGGCGACTAAAGTTAAAGCTTGAGTTTGCATTCGTTGAATTATTTGGCGTTGGAACATTTTGTATGGGAATAGAACCAGTCTTAGCAGCATCGGCATACGATACACGTGAACTAACTGGTTGGCTTGTTTGAGGAAGAAGGGCGGAGTAAGCGTTTGCTGATTGAGCTGGAGCTAGTTTAGGTTTTTGACCCATAGCCTGTTTAACAAAAGAATATACAGGGCATCCTCTGTAGTTAGCGGTGTGGTTACCTCCACAATTACTGCATTTTTTTTCTGCTTGATCTTTTGGCTTCGTGCAGCTAGCAGTACCATGCAATTCACCGCAGATAACACAAACTGTAGGTAAATTGCAGTAAGTTTTTGTATGACCATATTCTTGGCAATTGTGGCACTGTACGGGACCTGAACGCTTATGTGGCTCTTCAACTGTAATTTTTCGGTATAAAAGGTATTTTAGGCTATAAATTGGATGTGTCTCATTCTTTTTCAACTGTATATCATTTGGCTCTAGTTCAACACGAAATAGAGGCTGGGGGATCTTCTCTCTATTGATTATATTAGTAACACTTTTTACTTTAAATCCTTGTATGATGAGTGCATCTTTTATTTCGTCGGGATTAACATAAGCATCAATGCCCTTCAATACGATCTGCATACCTTTAGCACTTTTAAGCTGATAAGTATAAAAATTAGTTTTATTTTTTTTTGAAATCAGTAATAATTTTGCGGAAATCTTTTTCTTCGTATATTTGAATTTTTGTTTCATCAATTTTACCACGTTTTATTGGAATAACGTGAAATGCGTTCTCACCAACTGCCGAGACTAATTTTTTAATAAGGGCATTCGAATTTTTTTCTCTCAGGTATATTGGTGGTGGCTTGGAAGTTTTTTTGGATGAAACAGCGGGTTGGTCGTTATTTGCTTGCAATATTGAAAAACGATTTTGACGGTTAACTTCTGCGACGTCGTTATCCCTGGATATCTTGGGAATCGATGAAATTTTTTTAAAATTGTGATATATCTGTCCATTCCGACTTGGACCTTGGCTTTTGGGCTACTCTTATCTTCAGTGACAACTTGGTTAAGTGATGACCCCGAGCCCGAAGCGGGTGATATCGCTGAGTTAAATGTAGAAGTACTGGGCAATAATGTCAACGATTCACTAGTTGGCATTGGACAAAGCGAAGTTGATCGCTGGCGAAACTGTGGTTTTGCCGTTAGAAAAAGTCTATTATCAGATTTTTGATTTTTATTAAGAGCTTCAGAACTCACAACAAGTCTATTATCAGATTTTTTATTTTTATTGTTATCATTATGAGCATCAAAACTCACAGTAAAATAGGCATTTCTGCCGTTATAACTCATTTAACAATTTTTTTCCTTTGAGGTACTCATATAGAGTATTCCTCAAGGGCACTTTGTTTGTTTTTTTTTTTGTTTACGGTTTTTTTGTTGTTGTTGTTTCTTTATGCAAAAAATATTTGCAAAGCAAATAAAGCTTATTTATTATAGTCAATATGTACTACGAATATTTTTTGTATGATTTTTTTTTTGTTTAGTTAGTATGTAAGAAAAATTCCGCTATTATGTCTGTTCACTATGAAGGTACAACGAGAACTGTGAGAATTGTTACCACATTCTTATGGTAACAATTATTTTAACGACAGCAGGCTACACGACTGCACGACCACCGTTGTAGCTGTCGCCAACTTTAAACTAATTTCTATTTCTCTGGCTACAATGAGCAAATGCAGTGTTACCAGTATAATACAAAATGGCGAATGAATGATATCGTACATTTATTTCATACTATTTACTAGAAACAATATCCAAAAATTGATGTAAAGAATAAATTGATTCATTATTGTACTTTTATGTGAAATAAGTACATTTTAAGAGAAAAATTAATTTTTATAAATGCAAAATATATGAAAGTGGCAATACTGAACTATGTATTTGTACTTGAATATCAGCTCCAGATGGTGCTGCTGCCGTCTCCAAAATAATTAGGTAGCTGGCTACGAGGCGAAAAATGCTGCTAGCGGCATTTGAAGTCGTGTGTTCGTGTAGCCTGCTGTGGTGAATGTGTTTAATGCATTAGTGGTATACCATTTACTATCGATAGTAACTAAAAATTATCGATTGCTTTCAAGTATTAATCGATTGCAGAATTAAGGCATCGATAGTCGGAATAAAAATTAACTATCGATAGTGCCATCGATAGTTTTCCACCCCTACTATTTTCGTAACATTCATATGTAGTATATTGTATTATACACATAGAGAATAATTAATCACATACATATGTACATATGTATATATTCCAATCAGGGATGATAAATGAGAAAACTACTATTATTCCAAACCCCAATAGTACTAAAATAGGTTTTTGGTTTTAAATTTTTTTTATTATATTTTGTGAACATATCGCTTATTTACTCAAATAAACTCATAACTCCAAAAAACTAGTTTGCAAGAATACAAGTTTAAAGTTTTCAAGTTACACAAATCTTAATGAAAAAGAAAATTTAATTTTTCTCTCAATAGCTGAGTAAACAATATATTTGTATGCAATTTTTACACAATACGAAGAACGATATGAGGATTATCATGCATCATTAACTCAAAACTCAAATTTTATTAAGCTATGTACACACGGTTGTCAGATCTTACAATATTGTTAGATCTGGCAATGTGCTGACATTGTACTGACAATCAAAAATTGCAAGTGTATGGCAGATTGACAGTTCACACGGTTGTATCAAATTTGTCAGGAAATCTTACAATTTATTGCTAGATGATTGTATGACAATAAAATCAGCTGACAAAATCGTCAGCAAAAAAATTGTAAGTTCACACGGTTGTCATATGCAAAAATTGCCAGACATTATTATGCGTTGCCAGACTCAAAGCGCTTGTTAGAAATTGTTAAATATCAATCGTTTGTGGTGGTGTTAAATGTAAAAAGTGAAAATATTAATTATTATGGACCATAAAGAAGCAACTGCAATGATTTTGGCTGCATATATTTTATTAAATATATTTTCTTTAAAATCAAGCGTGTACAGTGTTGCCCATAGAAATAATTCTCTTACAATGACGCCATTGTCAGATGCACGAACTTCGCGCATCTGACAATATTAAAATGTCTGACAAATAGCTGGCAATAATTTTACAATGTGTTCACACGATTGTAAGATGTCTGACAATTTGTTGTCAGCTGCTAGTCTTGCAATGGACTGACAATGATTTTTCTGGCAACGACGTCTGACAAAAATTGCCAGTTCACACGGTTGTAAGAAATTTTGAGCACATTTTACTGGCAATATTGTAAGATCTGACAACCGTCTGTACATAGCTTTAGAATTCGAGCGAATTTTGCATTATTGCAATAAATTGTTGTGCCGAGGTGTATTTGTGTGAAATGTATTGGTATCAGTGAAAAGCTCAATTTTGTAAAAATACGAGTTATTGCCTTTCAATAAGTCTTTTGTTTGTATTAGACTTTGGAGTCTTCGTCTTGATTATGAAAATATTCTGCTTACATTCGCCGATGAGTGAGGAATTGACTTTATTCCTCTGATAGCTTTTGAAGGCTACGGAAACATTAGCTAATGTAATTAATTTTTCAAGGCTCGAAACTCGTTATTTGTAGTACAACAATTTACTTTTTCTTCTTGAATATTTTTTAATAAGAAAGGTATATAGAACTGTAGCATTTCTTTTAAAATCCGTAACTATAAATTTTTCTATTCTATTTCTAGATTTATAAAGTTTTTCATTTCAAAGTAAATTTAGTAGCTTAATTTAATTCCATAACTTAAACGATTGATATGTTATTCATATAGCAAGTTTTTCATCACTACATAGTAAAAAACGAAGTCGCTTTCTCTGTCCCTATATCCCTATGTATGCTTAAATCTTCAAAACTACGCAATGGATTGTGATGCGGTTTGTTTTAATAGATAGAATGATTGAAGAGGAAGGTTTATATGTATAATAAAATCTATTAAATGGTGGAGAAATACTGTTATTTTTGAAGTTTCTAATGTGATGTCGTAAATAATTAAATTTTTTCCACTTACATTGTAAACACAGGCTGAACATTACGAGATTTATCCAAATAAGGTGCTAAGTATTGTACACATTGCAAAGGTCTACAGACACTCCTCTATGGCATATGTCTATCTCTTATGGATATCCCATAATAACATTTTTAACCGACTTCAACAAAGAAGGAGGTAATCAATTCATGTGTAATTTTTTAACTTTTTTTTATGTTTGGAGGGGGGCCGAACCACCCACTCTACATTCAAACTCCCGCTTAAAATCGGAACCGATGATAATAACAGCGTCTTTGGTGTTTCTAAACAGAGCAATACAGCAAAATTGATGCTGATACGAAGCTATCATATCAAAAAAGGCGTCTGTGGAAGCACTAGATAGGACAATGCGCGATTTGCGCAACAAATATTCATCTCTGTGTGAATGTATAATTCTGTTCACAGGAGATTTCCGTCAAATTCTACCAGTTGTGACTCGAGGAACACGTACTGACGAAATAAATGCTTCCTCAAAACCATCCGAAAGTAATATGAGGGTTTCGTCATCTTTGCGTGAGAACAGGCTATTTCCAGAGATGCTGCTAAAAGTTGGCAATGGAGAGTGAGGGAAGGATTAACCTAGAAAACCTTTGTGTTTTGACAGACAACATCCAAGATGTAGTCAACAATGTTGGTTTAAAGAATGAGCGATTTTGTCACCAACTAACGAACAAGTAGATAAGTTAAATAACTTGTTTCTTTCAAAGAATGATGCGCCGACGAATACTGTTCTCGATTTGGATGAAGCTGTTCATTTTCCTACAGAATTTTTAAACTCTTTGAACCCGCCTGGACTCCCTCCTCACAAAATAATGTTGAAAGTAGTTTGTCCTGTTATTTTATTAAGAAACCTGAATCCACCTAAACCTTGCAATGGCACGCGTTTGCTGGTAAAATCACTGAAAACTTTCATAAAAGAGTGCACAATACTCACAGGATTTGGTACCGATGAAGATGTATTGATTCACCGAATCCATCGGATTTACCCTTCCAATTTAAACGTTTACAGTTTCCGGTAAAAACATCTTTTGCAATGACCATTAAAATATGCAGGGTCAAACCTTCAACGTTGCAGGCTTAGATTTTAGCGTTGACTGCTTTTCACATGGCCAACTGTATGTCGCTCTTTCAAGAGTAACCTCTAGAGAAAACATGTTTGTAAGAAAGAAAGCTGTGAACGTTGTATATGAAGACATTCTGTAATATATTAATTGTTGTAAAAATAAAATAAATAGGTAAAAATATAAAAAGTAAATAAGTAAAAATGTAGTGTATGAATTTAGATATTCCAAAGATAGAAGGAAATCTTCATGGTTTAGGGAAAGAAGAATTATTTTATCCTAAATTTAACGCGTGTGGGCCACGGGCAGTAATGAATAAATCAAAACTACAGGATTGAATGACATAGGCTATATATTTTATACCCGTGCAAAGCCGGACCGGACCGCTAGTTTCTTATAAATTTTAAATTAATACAACAGATCAAATATATGAAGACGATGCTATATGTATACTCAAAACGAAATACGGGTGAAGTTAGATGTTGTTCTTTATACTAAATCAAACAAGTGAAATGCATATCTAACAAGGTCATCGTTTTCAATAACAAATCAAATTCGCCACTTTTATGTCAAACTGGATATACTTTATATGATCGCTATTTAGTTTTTGTATGAAAAAATCAAGAGATATTCTCATGTTGGCCATGTTAACTTCATTAATAAAAATGAATTGGAAAAAACTTACATCGAAAAATTTTTTATATATGTATTATCAAATGAGTCACGGGGACACAAACGTACTTTTAAGATGTGAATTGTACCAAAGAAAGTACAATTGTACCAACTTTATCATCCCTGATTGCCATGTTCCATATTTGCTATCAAATATCAATAAGTTATGTTTATTTTTGTACACATAAAAACATAATTACAAGAGAAAAAGGATTCTCACCAACTGTTATTAGTATATATAATTCTGTACGTTTCATTAATAAAAATGTACTCGTATGTTCAATTTTTCTCATTTCGAGCTTATGATGTCAAATTGAAAATGATTTTAAAAAAATGGACCTAGATACATATATATCATTTATTTTCTAACATTACAAGACAACTTCTACGTTTTTTTTTCAAATCGGTTTTAACACTAACTTAGTATGTTGTCAAACATTGACTTGCAACAGAACTATTTGCTTACCGACTGTAATGTAATGTAACTGCAACGATATTGTTAACTGCTCGATATTGTTATGTGAAAAATAATGAAAATGGTTACATAGATGCAATGTAACGTAACCTACTTTTCATATAAAAATATCGATCAGCTGTTTTTTCGTTTTTTGTTATCTCTTCTTGTTGCTGAGATAAACCGTGTCAAATTTTAATACAAAATGACATTTTGCTCTACATGCAGTTAATATTGTTGGAAGCTAATTTCTGTGGTGATAAAGAAAAAGTTTTTGAGCCAAATTTGGCAGTTTTTCAGGATAGCACTTTTAGCTTTAAGTAATTTTTTTCGTATTTCTGTACAATAGGTTACTTTCCTGCGGGACTTAAGCTATGTACAGACGATTGTCAGATCTTACAATATTGCCAGAAAAAATTGCTT
Organism: Tachina lurida; assembly: GCA_944452675.1. NCBI lineage: Eukaryota > Metazoa > Arthropoda > Insecta > Diptera > Tachinidae > Tachina > Tachina lurida. Next base: position 92,796,400 of record OX101752.1, read on the forward strand.
AAAATTTCTTACAACCGTGTGAACTGGCAAATTTTGCTCTATATCCTTGAAAACAGAACTAAAATTTTAATACAAAATGACATTTTGCTCTACGTGCAGTTAATATTTTTGCAAGCTAATATCTGTGATGATAAAGAAAAAGTTTTTGAGCCCAATTTGGCAGTTTTTTAGGAGAGCACTTTTAAGCTTTAAGTAATTTTTTTCCTATTTCTGTAAAATATGTTACTTTCCTGCGGGCCTTAATATAAGCTTTAAATACATATATGTATATATAATATCAAGTTAAGGTATTATTTCAAACAAATCGAATTTGGAGCAACAACCATCCAACCTCGTTTCGGGAAGGTTTTATAGCAATCAATTCAACCACAATTTTAATATGTGCTTTACCTTACGTCTACAACTGATATATTTTTATGTTCACAAATATCAAATTTCATATAGAAAAAAGAGTTAACATAAAAATATTATTTTTTATTATAAAATTTGAGTTTTGTTATGATAAAAATGTATCAGTTGTAGACGTAGGGTTAGAAAGCCTAGAAAAGACCAATATTAATATTCAAGAATTTGATGTTCACAGAAATGATACGAGAGACCTTAAAGTGGAACGTGACGTAGATCGCTCAAAAACATACCCTTTTTTTTTGTTGTTGTGTGTTTTTATTTGGAAAGCGTTTTCAACCTTCCTAAAGCATCGTCATTTTATTATAAGCGAAAAATAAATGTTTATAATATGACCGCTGCAATTACTTTTTCTTATTGTTCTCTGTATATTTGTATGGCACGTAGAAATCTTTATAATTAGTAAAAGAGAAGAAAGTAATCGAACTTCAAGGTTTTAAAATATAAAGAATTAAGTATGGTGACTTTACGTGACATAAATAGAAGTTGATATTTTCTTTTTTCAAAGAAACACGAAATTCTGCGAAGTTCACAAATTTTTTTTAACGTTTTTATATATGATATGGAATATTAACAGTTTGTTGCGCAAGATTTATGTATATATAGCTAAACTTTGTTAAATTTTTTTTAACCGGCAGTTTGAAACGTTGCGTGAAAAAGCGTAACGTGACATAACTGTCCTAGTTAATACATATATAAATTCAAAGAATTATTTTTAATTCTTAGTAATATTACAAAAGTAAAAGTGAGCTTGTTTCTCCGCTTGCTACGCTTTCGCGTCCGAAACGCTATACCGATTTTAAAAATTCTTTCATCAATGAAAACCTACAATATTAGCATCAAATATAGGATATTTTTTATCCTGTTTGAAAACGATTTTCTTATCTTTATTTTTTGCTGGTTCACCAGTTTAAAACGGGTTGTTGCATTTTTTTAACAGATCAACACAAGCGGACCTTTTTTTCGTTTTGGCAATTTTTGTTTTTGGTTTTAGCACTTTTTTCTCGTTTCGGCGATCTTTTTTTCTCTTTTTAGCGTTGGTTTTCATTTTGGTGATTTTTTCATTTTTTCGATTTTTCCTGTTTTTCGCGATTTATTTAGTTTTAGATTTTTTTAATTTTACTCTTTTTTTCGTTTTGGCGATTTTCCTTTTTTGGGTTTTGGCAATATTTTTCGGTTTGGCGATTTTATAATTTTGGGATTTTTTAGTTTTACCGTTTTAGAAAATTTCAAGAGTTTAACTCTTATGGTTTCCAAGATACAGCTAGTTGGGTTTTAACATTATTCGTTGCTCGTTTTGAAACACTCTTTAACTTTTAACTCTCATGTATTTGTTGTTCTAGCGGCCAAAGTTCTACACACTTTGTCCAAATTTCCGGTCCGTATCTCTTACGGTTTAACAAAAAGAAAAAAATAGTTTGACCTAGTTACTTTTACATACAAAAAAATTAACTTTCCAACCCGGGAATCATCCTTTTAAATTGTTTGAATCCTAATACGTGATCCTAATACGTAATAAGTGAACAAAGAAAAAAGGAAATTAAAAAAAATTTATTTAGTTGCTTTAATATCCAGGAAAAAAGTTAAAAGTTTCTAGATCTGGAGCTGAGGTTTTTATTTTTATAATTTTCTACACCAAATTTTTCTTTCCAAAACGTAAAATGTATATAATTTATAAAGAAAAAGGAAAAAATTAAAAACACCTAGTTACTTTTATATATCACAAAAAGTGTAAGTTTTCCAACCCTGGAATCAGCCTTTATTATTTTTTTAGCTCTTACACCAATCTCTTTCTTTTAAGAATATAAGATACGTTTAATTTATAGAAAAAAAGCAAAAATTAGTTTAGTAAGTCACTTTTATATAACAAAAAAGTTAACGTTCCAAGCCTGGAAACGTCTCCTTAATTTTTTTATTTTGTTTTAATTTGACATACCAATTTTATTCGTACTGAAGTATAAAATAAGTTTATTTATTAAAAAAAAATAAAAATAAATTTTAGTAAGTTACTTTTATATAACAAAAAAATTTAAGTTTTCCAACCCTGGAAACGTCTTTTTAATTTTTTTATTTTTTTTAATTTGAAATACCAATCTTTTTCTTACTAAAATATAAAATAAGTTTATTTATTAAAATAAATTTAAAAAAACTAGCCTTAGTAAGTTACTTTTATATAACAAAAAAAGTAAAAGTATTCCAACCCTGGAAACGTCTTTTTAAATTTTTTTATTTATTTTTTTAAATTTGAAATACCAATTTTATTAGTACTGAGGTTTAAAATAAGTTTATTTATTAAAAAAATATAAAAATTAATTTTCGGTAGTTACTTTTATATGGCAAAATAAAGTTTAAGTTTTCCAGCTATGAAACCGTCTGCTCGATTTTGCTGATTTTCAATACCAATCTATTTTGGGCCATTTCTGAATACACCAGGCTAAGAACGAAGTCTCTAGCTTTTCTGGGAGCTTCGGAAAACCGATTTCACCTACACCAGACGGACGGACGGACAGACGGACATTGCTTATTCGTCTTCCCTATGCATAACGATGAAGAATTTATATATTTTATGTGTCGCATATTAATATTATGGAAATTACACACGGAACGAGAAACTGTTTCCACCTTTGGTAAAGGGTATAAAAACGTTAAAAAAAAGTTGTGAGCTTCGCAGAGTTTTGTGTTTCTTTGAAAAAAGAAAATATCAACTTCTATTTACATATGTCACGTAACGTCACCATATTTAATTCTTTATATCTTAAAACCTCGAAGTTCGATGACTTTCTTCTCTTTTTCTAATTATAAAACTTGCTACGTTCCGCACAAAATACAGAGAATTAACAAGAAAGTTACGTTTTTCCTTGTGTTTCATCTAATTGAAGCGTACGACTATCACATATGTGACTATGGAAGTGCCCATATACAACTGCTAATTTCGTTACATCCACGACGTTATTAAATTCGTCACAAACGCAACAATAAGTAAATTTTTCCTTATTGTGAAAAGTAATTGTAGCGGTCATATTATAAACATTTATTTTTCGCTTATAATAAAATACGATGCTTTAGGAAGGTTGAAAACGCTTTGCAAATAAAAACACACAACAACAGAAAAACGGTGTGGTTTTTTGCGATCTACGCCACGTTCCACTTTAAGGTCTCTCGTTGCATTTCTGTGAACATCAAATTCTTCAATATTCATATTGGTCTTTTCTAGGCTTTCTAACCCTACCTCTACAACTGATATATTTCTATCATAACAAAACTCAAGTTGTATATTAAAAAATAGTTTATTTTTATGTTAGCTCTTTTTCTATATGGAAAGCACATATTAAAATTGTGGTTGAACTGATCGCTATAAAATCTTCCCGAAACGGGGTTGGATGATTGTTGCTCTATATTCGATTTGTTTTGAAATAAAACCTTAACTTCATATTATATATATGTATGTATTTAAAATTTATATTAAAGCTATGTACAAAATTTCCAGCACAAGGTAGATTGCTAGTTCACACGGTTGTATCAATTTATTGCCAGACGCTTGTATGACAATAAATTCATGTGACAAAATCGCCAGTCGAAAAATTTGTCAGTTCACACGGTTGTCATATGCAAAAATTTCCAGATATGTTGTTATGCGTTGCGAGACTCGAAGTTAGAAATAGTTAAATATCAATCATTTGTGGTAGTGTTAAATGTAAAAAGTTAAAATATAAATTAATATGGACCATAAAAAAGCAATTGTAATTAATTTGGCTGCATATATTTTCTTATATATTTTTTCTTTAAAATCAAGCGTCTGCAGTGTTGCCCATATAATGAATTCTCTTACAATGACGCCACTGTCAGATGCATAAACATCGCGCATATGACAATATTAAAATGTCTGACAAATATCTGGCAATAATTTTGCAATGTGTTCACACGATTGTAAGATTTCTGACAATTTGTTGTAAGCTGCTAGTCTTGCAATTGACTGACAATGATTTTTCTGGCAACGACGTCTGACAAAAATTGCCAGTTCACACGGTTGTAAGAAATTTTAAGCGCATTTTTCTGGCAATATTGTAAGATCTGACAATCGTCTGTACATAGCTTAAGTCCTGCAGGAAAGTAACCTATTGTACAGAAGTACGAAAAAAATTACTTAAAGCTTAAAGTGCTCTCCTGAAAAACTGCCGAATTGGGCTCAAAAACTTTTTCTTTATCACCACAGAAATTAGCTTCCAACAATATTAACTGCATGTAGAGCAAAATGTCATTTTGTATTAAAATTTGGTTCTATGACACAAAAATGAACAAGGTTTATCTCAGCAACAAGAAGAGATAACAAAAAACGATTTGCAGATTTGAAAATTTTGGAGTTGAAAACCTAAGATGCCATTCATAACTCAAAATTGTCAAAATGGCGTATAGGGCACATAAACCCCTGTACAACGATTTTTCAAACAAAAACTCTTCTCCTCGCTACTTGTGATCTGAGAGGCAGAACAAATATGTACTATACTCAACAGCGAGTTTCACATATGAATAGATAAGTTACTCGCTGCAGACCTTTAGTATGTAAGCCAGAATATGATGTAAAAATCTGTTTTCTGTAGATTTCTACCACACATACGTTACGATACATATTAAATAAACAGCAACATGTTTTATTTATGTTACAGATTTTGTCAGCTGATTCGTAAACTCACAGTACGAATCGACTAATTCGACTAAAGGCTCAGTTAGCCGACTGTAATGGATACAGCTGATCGATATTTTTATATGAAAAGTATGTTACGTTACATTACATCTATGTAACCATTTTCATTATTTTTCACATAACAATATCGTTGCAGTTACATTACATTACAGTCGGCTAACTGAGCCTTAACAAAATAGTTCTTTTGCAAGTCAGTGTTTGTCAACATACTGGCGGTATTCGGTGTTTGATGCAAATTGCCTTTCGTCATTGTAAATGCAAAATATCGTAGCTTTTCTTTAAAATCGAACAACAAAATACACATACAATCCAAAGAAAAGCTACGATATTACGCATTTGCACTAACGCACAAAAATTTGCATCAAACATCGAATAAAGCCACTAAGTTAGTGTTGAAACCTATTTAAAAAAAAACGTAGAAGTTGTCTTGTAATGTTAGAAAATTAATGATATATGTATGTAGGTCCATTAAAAAAAAAAATTTTTTTTTTTTAATTTTTTTTTTATAATACATGATATTTATTTATTGTATCTTCCTATATGAACTAACAATAAGTATTCAAATCTTAAATCTAAAATATAATTATTAGACCCGACCACTGTCGGACATAAATTTAGAGATAGTTATAAATAATACATATTTAAGTAGTGATAAACAAAAGGAATAAAAAATAAATAAAAAATAAAAATTATTTTCAGTTAGTCCCATCTGGAGTGTTGAGTATAAGAGCCCTTGTATCCCTCTTTTTTAGGCGGATGTGTCCAGTAAAGTTCAAAATATTACGAGCAAGCGGATTAGGATGTGACTCGAGTTTTGTTAAATATTTGCCAGCGTTTTTTGCAATTTCTTCAGTCACTAGTGGCATATTTAAGTCACGATGTATATTTGAGTTTTTTATATACCATGGAGCCGATGTTATTAATCGCAAAATTTTATTTTGCATTCGTTGGATTCTCTCGACATTGGAAGCTGAAGCAGTGCCCCATAGTTGAATTCCGTAGCACCATATCGGTTTCAAAAGTGACTTGTATATCAAAAGTTTGCCATCTAAACTGAGGGTTGAATTTCTACCAATCAGCCAATGTACCTGAGTTAATTTTAATTTCATTTGGGTTAACTTAGAGTCAATGTGGTGTTTCCAAGTAAGCCGTCGATCAAGGTGTATACCAAGATATTTCACATGAGTATGTTGAGGGACAACTTGATTGTTAATCCGAATGGGTAAACACGTATCTCTTCGTAATGTATATGTTACTTGAACACACTTTTGTTCGTTTACCTTAATTCTCCATAAGTTTAACCATTGTTCCAGCTGGGTAATGTGTTCTTGAAGATATCGGGATGCCTCGTAAGGATTTTCATGCTGTATCATCAGCAAATGTGGAAGTGTGGATATTGCTGCTCAGAGGCATATCACAAGTATAAATCAAATACAAAACTGGCCCCAGTATACTCCCCTGTGGCACACCGGATGAGATAGTTTCAGGCATGCTCATAAAGTCTCCTTCCACAACAGTGAACTTCCGGGCAGTAATGTAACTTTTCAAAAGACTTACAACGTTTATTGGCAGGTATGTTTTTAATTTTAAAATTAGGCCTTCATGCCACACTTTATCAAATGTCTGAGAAACGTCGATAAACAGCGCAGAACAATACTTCTTTTCTTCAAATGTTTTTCTTATAAATTGGACCAATCTATGAGTTTGTTCAATGGTGCTATGCTGACTTCTAAAACCAAATTGATGGTCCGGTATGCACCCACTATTAACTAGAATTGGGGACAATTTTGTCATGAGCAGTTTTTCGAAAAGCTTTGACATTGTTGATAGGAGACTTATTGGCCTGTATGACTCAGCCTTGGTAAGGTCTTCGCCCGGCTTTGGAATCATTTTAACGTTGGCAAGCTTCCAGCTATTTGGATAATACTGCAGTCGTAAAATGGCGTTAAAAATAAATAACAGTATTTTAATTGCAATACGAGGCAACTTTATTAGCATCTGGTTACTAATTCCATCAAAACCCGGAGCTTTCTTTGGGTTGAGTTCAGAAATTAGTTTTTGCACATCACGCGTCTTAAACTTTATTTGTTGAGGGGGTAGAGCGACTACATTTGGCAAATCAATTACACCAGTACATGTGTTTGGGGTAAATACGTATTTTAAATGGGCAGCAAATATGTTACCTTTTTCAGTATCGCTTCTTGCCCAACCTCCGGTAGATGTGCGCAGAGGTGGTTTAAACTCAACGGGTGTTTTAAGCTTTCTAGCAGCACGCCATAAAGAGTAATCAGATGCTGGTGTGACATCCAGATAGTTAAAAAAAAAAATCATTTTCAATTTTACATCATAAGCTCGAAATGAGATAAATTCAACATACGAGTACATTGTTATTAATGAAAGCCACAGAATTATATTTACTAATAACAGTTGGTGAGAATCCTTTTCCTCTTGTAATTATGTATGTATTTATTTGTACAAAAATAAACATAACTTATTGATATTTGATAGCAAATATGGAACATGGCAATCATGGATGATAAAGTTGGTACAATTGTACTTTCTTTGGTACAATTCACATCTTAAAAGTACGTTTGTGTCCCCGTGACTCATTTGATAATACATATTTAAAAAATTTTTCAATGTAAGTTTTTTCCAATTCCTTTTTATTAATGAAGTTAACATGGCCAACATGAAAATATCTCTTGATTTTTTCATACAAAAACTAAATAGCGATCATATAAAGTATATCCAGTTTGACATAAAAGTGGCGAATTTGATTTGTTATTGAAAACGATGACCTTGTTAGATATGCATTTCACTTGTTTGATTTAGTATAAAGAACAACATCTAACTTCACCCGTGTTTCGTTTTCAGTATACATATAGCATCGTCTTCATATTGTTACGGAAATGGCCGTCGGGTTAATATAAGTGTTACGCAAGAGTATTCGAACAAACCAACAACAACTACAAGCGTCTGCTTATTAAGAAGGTATACATAGCTACATGCATACATACATACATGCTTGACAATTCCAACTAAAGGCAGAAATAAAAGTAAACAACCACTTAATGATGTATGCATATACACACGTATGTACATAGTTATCACATGAACTTAATTACGCGCTTTGTAAACAACATTGAAGATAATGAAGATTCGGTCTAGACTTTGCAAGAAAATTCTAGTGGTTATTGTGCGAAGTATAAAAAGGGGTTGACGCATCCAACAGCAGTTCAGTCGTGATTAAAAGTTCAGTCGCGATCAAAAGTTAGTTGCGAATAAGTCAGTTGCGAAGAAGCTCAGTTGCGAATAAGTGCAGGCTAATAAGAAGTCTGTTGCAGTGATGGTATTTGTGAATTTTAGATTCGTGCCAAAATGTTAGCCAAAAAGTGCCAAAATAACTTAAAAAGTGCCAAAAAATAAATGTACATACATACACAGCTGGGCTCATGAAAACGGTGAAATATATTGTATTAATTGTAAATTTTATTGAGTTTGTATTTTAAATGTCAATACATTTGATTAATAGGAATTGAATTCATTTTTGTTTGTTTTATTTATTTATTTAATTCAACAATTCAAGTAGAAAAAAAAACTTTCAGTCTTCAACAATAAATTTTCGTCCACTTTAGATTTTTTTAAGCTAGCAAGGACGCGACCTTATAGAATTTGTTTGTTTTTTGAGTCAGTTGTGTTGAATCTTGAATAATTCACATATACGAACGCATATAACGAATGATATAAAACTGGCCAAAATATAAAAAAACCGATAGTTTCGACGGCGACTAATCTATGTATGACAAAAGGGCAGACAAATTTTGCTGAAGTATTTTATACAATATTAAAAACTTTTTTCAAAAATTTTGGATGTTGCATTAGTGCCAAAATTTGGGTGAGCGTGCCATCGTGCCATTAATCATTGAATTGTGCAAAAAATGGCACGATCGTGCCACATTTACCAACCGTGGTCTGTTGTTAATCAAGTGAGTTGACAATTAAGTTGTGCGCAGTCCGTGATTTGTGATACAACAGTGAGTTGATATTTGAGTCTGTGCTTTACAATAAGTGAGTTGGAAATTGAAGAGACTATAGTACAGTCTATAGTGACAGTTAGAGTCTGTCGTGATTTGAGGTTTATGTGGAGACCCTTGACTGAAGAGTAAGGGAGCAGTGGAAGCTGATAAAGACGTGTAAGTGAAGCCAGCGAGTCCTGATTACTGTATCAACTGTGAGAGTCTGCCATAGAGTTGTTATTGGTGTATCAACTGGAAGTGTCGGCAGAGTGAGTCTTGTGTGTGACGAGCAACAGAGAAAGCAGAATTGTGTCAACACTAGCGCAGCCAGTGGTCTAAGACGTGTATATACAACAGCGAAGAAGGCGTAGTGGTAACCAGTTGTGAATATTGAAGTAATCTATGTGTTTGTATTTAAGCTCTTGAATTGGATTAGTATAAGTGGTATTTATTGATTAATAAAGATTGTATCATTCTTAACCCTAATTAGTACACTGGGGTCTTTTATTTATTGCAAATCTTCGAATCTACGGAAAAGCGTTTTTAACAGAGAATAAAAACGTAACAATATATTTGATCTGTTGTATTAATTTAAAATTTATAAGAAACTAGCGGCCCGGTCCGGCTTTGCACGGGTATAAAATATATAGCCTATGTCATTCAATCCTGTAGTTTTGATTTATTCATTACTGCCCGTGGCCCGCACGCGTTAAATTTAGGATAAAATAATTCTTCTTTCCCTAAACCATGAAGATTTCCTTCTATCTTTGGAATATCTAAATTCATACACTACATTTTTACTTATTTACTTTTTATATTTTTACCTATTTATTTTATTTTTACAACAATTAATATATTACAGAATGTCTTCATATACACAGAAAAAAGTATTCACCAATTAATATTTTCAATTAAAAATTTAATTGATTTAATTAAATTTTTAATTGTATTTATTAATTTTAGTGGAAAAACTTAATTAATATTATCAAATTGTTTATAGGTGAAAATTTAATTAAATTTTTAATTGATATTACAAATATTTTAATTAATATTACAAAATCATTCTTATTACTTTTTTGTGTGTACAACGTTCACAGCTTTCTTGTCATTAGACAATACAAACATGTTTTCTCTAGAGGTTACTCTTGAAAGAGCGACATACAGTTGGCCATGTGAAAATCAGTCAACGATAAAATCTAAGCCTGTAACGTTGACGGTTTGACCCTGCGATTTATCAATGGTCATTGCAAAAGATGTATTTACCGGAAACTGTAAACGTTTACATTGGAAGGGTAAAGCCGATGGTATCAGAGGAATTTGGGGAAATACATCTTCTCCGGTACCACATCATGTGAGTATTGTGCACTCTTTTATGAAAGTTTTCAGTGATTTTACCAGCAAACGCGTGCCATTGCAAAGTTAAGGTGGATTCAGGTTTTTTAATAAAATAACAGGACAACCTACTTTCAACACCATTTTGTGAGGAGGGAGTCCAGGCGGGTTCAAAGAGTTTAAAAATTCTGTAGGAAAATGAACAGCTTCTTCCAAATCGAGAACAGTATTCGTCAGCGCATCATACTTTGAAAGAATCAAGTTATTTAACTTATCTACACAGAAAAAAGTATTCACCAATTAATATTTTTAATTAAGAATTTAATTGATTCAATTAAATTTTTAATTGTATTTATTAATTTGAGTGGAAAAATTTAATTAATATTATCAAATTGTTTATATGTGAAAATTTAATTAATTTTTTAATTGATATTACAAATATTTTAATTAATATTACAAAATCATTCATATTACTTTTTTGTGTGTACTTGTTCGTTAGTTGGTGACATAATCGCTCATTCTTTAAACCAACATTGTTGACTACATCTTGGATGTTGTCTATCAAAACACAAAGGTTTTCTAGGTTAATCCTTCCCTCACTCTCCATTGCCAACTTTTAGCAGCATCTCTGGAAATATCCTGTTCTCACGCAAAGATGACGAAACCCTCATATTACTTTTGGATCGTTTTAAGGTAGCATTTATTTCGTCAGCACGTGTTCCTCGAGTCACAACTGGTAGAATTTGACGGAAATCTCCTGCGAACAGAATTGTACATTCCCACAGAGATGAATATTTGTTGCGCAAATCGCGCATTGTCCTATCTAGTGCTTCCACAGACATCTTATTTGATATGATAGCTTTGTCTCAGACTACTTATGAGCAGTCACGCATCAATTTTGCTGTATTGCTCTGTTTATTGTCATCGGTTGCGATTTTCAGCGGGAGTTGAATGTTGAGTGGGTGGTTCGGCCTCCCTCCAAAAGCGTAGCGGCAATGTCGTATAACGCAACAGCTAACGCAATGTTTCAGGTAGATCGCACCTTTTTTAAAAGCTTAGCTGTGCAAAGGACGTGGGGCCTTTTACAATATGCAGTAACATTCTATATGAAATCAACAATGTATTTAAGGTATTTAATTAGATAAGGATTAATGTTGTACTGGTTAAAATAACCTCGAAAATTAGCCATTATTTGTCGTAAAAAGTTAATGACAAAATAAATTCAAACCAAAAAAGAATTTTGAAAATCGGTTCACAAATAGCAGAGTTATGGAAGAGGGAAGCAAATTTTCCCTGCCGATTTAAAAAAAAAAATTATGGGACCCAACTGCAGGCAACCCCTTTACTACATAAAAAGAGTTTTGAAAATCGGTTTAAAATTGACCGAGTTATGCGTGTACAAACATAAAAATAAGTAAAAAAAAAAATACACATGAATTGATAACCTCCTTCTTTGTTGAAGTCGGTTAAAAATGTTATTGTGGGATATCCATAAGAGATAGACATGTGCCATAGCGGAGTTTCTATAGACCTTTTTAATGCGTACAATACTTAGCACATTATTTGGATAAATCTCGTAATGTTCAGCCTGTGTTTACAATGTAAGTGGAAAAACTTTAATTATTTATGACATCACATTAGAAACCTCAAAAATAACAGTATTTCTCCACCATTTAATAGATTTTATTATACATATAAACCTTCCTCTTCAATCATTCTATCTACATATTTAAAAAAATCGCATCACAATCCGTTGCGTAGTTTTGAAGATTTAAGCATACATAGGGATATAGGGACAGAGAAAGCGACTTTGTTTTTTACTATGTAGTGATAAAAAACTTGCTATATGAATAACATATCAATCGTTTAAGTTATGGAATTAAATGAAGCTACTAAATTTACTTTGAAATTAAAAACTTTATAAATCTAGAAATAGAATAGAAAAATTTATAGTTACGGATTTTAAAAGAAATGCTACAGTTCTATACCTTTCTTATTAAAAAATATTCAAAAAGAAAATGTAAATTGTGGTACTACAAATAACGAGTTTCGAGCCTTGGAAAATTAATTACATTAGCTAATGTTTCCGTAGCCTTCAAAAGCTATCAGAGGAATAAAGTCAATTCCACACTCATCGGTGAATGTGGAAAGAATATTTTCATAATCAAAACGAAGACTCGAAAGTCTAATACAAACAAAAGACTTATTGAAAGGCAATAACTCGTATTTTTACGAAATTGAGCTTTTCAGTGATACCAATACATTTCACACAAATACAAATCGGCACAACAATTTATTGCAATAATGCAAAAAATTACGCTTTTACCATCGGTTGTTCAAATACATTACAGTTTGTATTGTGTTTTTACCTACTCCTGTAAAATAACAATTATTTGAGTTAGGGTCCTTCTACTTAACACCAACGATATCTATTTACTTTACCGTATTTTCCACTATGTCGTCAGAAAAATCGTACGAAAACTCGCTCGAATTCTAATAAAATTTCATTTTTGAGTTAATGATGCATGATAATCCTCATATCGTTCTTCTTATTGTGTAAAAATTGCATACAAATATATTGTTTACTCAGCTATTGAGAGAAAAACTAAATTTTCTTTTTCATTAAGATGTGTGTAAATTGAAAACTTTAAACTTGTATTCTTGCAAACTAGTTTTTTGAGTTATGAGTTTATTTAAGTAAATAAGCGATATGTTCACAAAATATAATAAAAAAAAATTAAAACCAAAAACCTATTTTAGTACTATTGGGGTTTGGTATGAAATTAGTTTTCTCATTTATCATCCCTGATTGGAACTTTATATAAATATTAAGAACAAATTTAAGTGTGTATGCGCTGATTTACACGGGATTAATTGTGCTGGCATAACATGCCAGTTTGTGGGTGAGAGAGACAAAGAGAGGGGTTTTGTGTTTGGCATAATTTTTCAACCAGCTACAACCCCGCATTAGCAGCACAAAACCAATACACACACAACTTAAAAATCTGCAAGTGTTAAATGAATACGAAAAACACTAACACACACAAAGCTGTGAATACGTATACATTTTTATGTCGGATGAATTAGTCTCGTGTGTTCTTAAAAAAACAAAAATTGTGCCGCATAAAAATTAGTCTCGTGTAAACTACCTCTATAAACTTATTAAGTACACCCAAAAAAAAAAGTTTTAAAATCAAGAAGAAACAAATTGATTTTAAAAACGTAACCTTTATGAAATAGAACTTAGTTTGTTTTATGTTATTTTAAAAATTTTCATTCTTGTTTTAAAAATGAAAAATATTTTGAAATCAAAAAAGAATATTTTTTGTTTGAAAAAGACAACAACCTTGATATAAAGTTGAACATACTCAAATTAAAAGATTATGTTTTTGTGTTAAGAATGAAATATTCTTGAAGTAATAATGAAGCATTTTTATTATAAAACTTATTATTTTTATATTAAAAATGAAGCGTTTGAATTAATAATGGAGAATTATTAAATTAAGAATGAAAGATCTTAAATTAATAATAGAGAATTTTTGAATTAAGAATGAGACGACTTAAATTCATAATGGAGCATTTTTTTAATTAAGAACGAAACGTCCTAAATTAATAATGGAGCATTTTTGAATTAACGATGGTTCGTTTTTAAACTAAAAATGTTACCGTTTTACTTCAATGGTGCTTCATACTTACAATATACTATGGAATCAAAAAGTACACGCATAAGAAAGAGAGATATTTTTATTAATTTTCATTTATTTTAAATATGTAATAATTTTACAATGACTATATGCTAAAAAGTGATTAATTAAGTTATACGTACTACAGGAAAAGCTTGAATTGCAAGATGAAGATGCTGTTTCGGAATTTTGCAAGCAATCCTTCAATGGCAGCGACAAAGATTCGTAATCATTTCATAATTCTTTCTTTCTCCATTGAAATAATTTTTCGCGGAACTCTGCCCTTCTAATTACCGAATGAATAACTTCTTTTAAGTCCTCATTTAATAAATAGTTGAGTCTATTGACAGAAATATCTGCATCTGCAAGAATTAAAAAAAAAAATAATATGCGAAATGCGAGACTGTATCGCACTATCGGCACAATGTATAGATTTTCGTCGGTTCACTGCAATAAAGTCATAAATAATAAGCTAAAATGGCATTATTACTCAATTAATTCTGGAATAAGTCTATATGGCTTTATTACCAACACAGTGTGGTACAATTACATACGGGTATTTCCACAGAAAAGTCCACCTTTTTTCACGTCACACGTTATTAAGCTTGTATTTTAGAGCTATACTATTCGATTGTATTCTAGTTTTTACCGAATGTAGACCTAATTGCTATCTATACTGACATGCAAAAAAAGTATATAAAACATTGTTTTCTTTGAAAAACAAGGTACATCACAAAGTAACGTGACGTGACAAAAAGTGGACGTTTCTGTGGAAATGCCCATATGTCCTTATATTTTATTTTTAGTTGAGAAATAAGGCAAATTTAGCTGATTACATAAGACTTTATTTCAGTGAGCCGTTGGTACATTGTGCCGCTAGTGTGATCTGGCTCTAGGCTCATTACCCATTCGAAACAAATCCAATTAATAATATTGAAACCACAGATATAATATTGAAACCTGTGATTGCAACAACTTACCTTTCAAATATGGCAATACGTTGACCACAGATATAATACGTTGACCATATCGATAAATTAATTCACTTTTTTTAACACGACACAAACATACAAGGTTACTTCGATAAATAAAAATTGATTTTTAAAATTCAAATTCTTGATATATATAATAATAAAATATTTTTGGTTAAAAGAATTTCTGTTTAATAAGCAGAAACGTACATTTTTGTTTTAAAACTGCTGCGTTATAAAAATAAGAATGTTGTACATTAAAATTATAAGAAACATTCTAAATTTAAAAATGCTGCATTTTTAAAACGAAAACGCACATTTTTGTTTTGAAACTGCTTCGTTATAAAAATAAGAATGTTATATATTAACAGCATTATTTATAAAAAGGATTAAGGATTTATAAAGGCTTTTTAAGAAAATTTTTTATGAAAATTAGTTTTAAAACCCTTTTATAAGCGTTAATAAGTTTTATAAATAAGGCTGTAATATTATAAGAAACATTCTTAATACAAAACTGCTCCATTTTTAAAACGAAAATGAACATTTTTGTTCTATTTTATAAAGGTTACGTTTTTAAAATCAAATTATTTCTTCTTGATTTTATAACTTTTTTTTTTGGGTTTAGTTTAGTAAGAAACATTTTTAATTTAAAAAATGCTTAATTTTTAAAACGAAAACGCACATTTTTATTTTAAAACTGCTTCGTTATAAAAATAAGAATGTTATATGTTAATGTTATAAGAAACGTTCTTATTTGAACAATTATTTTTAAAAATGCTGCATTTTAAAAACGAAAACGAGCATTTCTTGTTTTAAAACTGCTTCGTTATAAAAATAAGAATGTTATGTATTAATGTTATAAGAAACATTCTTATTTTAACAATTATTTTTAAAAATTCTGCATTTTAAAAATGCAGTGTAGGTATAGCTATAGCTGCTTACAAATAAAGTAGGTGTATGTTTCGAATAAAACATACCTAATGTTGCATAAATAGTAGGGGTGGAAAACTATCGATGACACTATCGATAGTTAATTTTTATTCCGACTGCAATCGATTAATACTTGAAAACAATTTGAAATTTATTTGCTGGTGGTTCAGCGATGTCTATATGCATTTCATTGTTGCTGTAACAAATCGTCAGTAGACTTCAACCACACATTTTGAACAGTCACAAACCTCTTATCTTATGTACAGACTTTCAAAAACTATTTGAGAATTCACAAATAATAATATTTTTGAAAATCACAAAAGAAAAATAAGCATAGTAGGCTTAGAAACTTATACAAAACCCAGCAAATAATTTCAATTCGATATGAATCTATTCTATTTTTCTACACCTTTATACAATTAGAAAAATAGAATAGATTCATATCGAATATAAATTATTTGCCGATATTTCAAAAACCGATGCACCGATACATCAATTCTTATTTACGAGTATCGGGTTTCGATACTTTTAAGAGCTATAGCCGTTTTTTAACTGCACGATTCTGATTCTGCAGTCTGTTCTGTTTCGGTTCAACCTGTGAAACTAACAAAAACTGTTAACTAATTGTAAGTGGCACCATAAATAAAATAAAAACATTTCGAAATAAACTATGATTGTGCATTAAGAATTAAAAAAATAATAATTTTTACCAGAAAAACAGAAAATTATATTGAAACATTACAATGGACAATGCAAAACTCATCACTTTAATGGAAAACTATGATCAACAGCTGATAATTTATTACAGAAAAAGTAACTATTAAAACTAAGAAATAGAACGGCCCAGCACAGAGCAGCAACAGAAGGTAAAGGCTAATGAAGTCTTAAGGATATTCAGTAGGTTACGTATAACTTAACATTAATAGTTTTTTTGTATTACATTTCTGAAAGTGTCTAATTGTGCATTCGAAATTAATGCAGTATTTTCAGAAAATATCTGTATTGATAAATTTATTTCCTTCTTCGATATCAATATTAATTTGGTTGTTCACGATTTCTTTAAATATTATTGTTTAATGGATGCCTAGCGGATATTTCTTATTCCGCAACGATGAACTTTGAAGTGTTCAACACTGGGCAATCATTAACATCCTTATTTATAAAAATTATTAAGGCTTTCTAAGGGCTTAATAAGAAACATTTTTATGGAAATCTTTTTTAAAAACCCTTGAAACCCCATAAGGTCTCAAGAGTTGTTCAAAATTTATGTCGCTTAAACTTTTTTTTGGCGGTTATGGTACGACATGTTAGTATGTGTTTTTATTTTAGATTTGGAATATTTAGGCAAAAAATATCGAAATATCGATATTTTCAAAAAATATATATCGATACTGTTCAAAAATATCGATACGATATATATCGATACATTTTTTTTCATTTGCCCATCCCTAATACAGATGCATACACATACAGTGAAGGATTAAACACTCCATGCAGCCATAATTTTTGGGGTTTGAAAAAATCTGGGAAAAATTCTAAAAAATTAATTATGCCAGTATTTAGGGTGCTGATAAATATGTTTATACAAAAAATAAAAACGTAATTCATAATTATAATAACTGTAATATTGACAAAAATATTGAAAATTCATTAGACAAAACTCTCCATACAGGCATAAAATATATAAAAGAAATATATTCCAAATGCATGTGGTTGTCATCTTTTTTGAATATTCAACAACAGTTGACATTAACTCCGAAAGGATCTAAGCAGTTGCCAAGAATGACGCGATTGCCCTTTAAACAATAACACTACTAGTACCACCACTATTAGCTGGATTTAAATTTAATTCGTTATTATGTCATTTGTAGTAAACATTTTAGACACTTTCAAAGTTAATGTAAACTGTTGTTATTTTAAGAACATATAAGACCATATTTGCATGCCATTCGTTACCGGCTTGGTACCGGAAATCACTGAATTTTCAAACAAGATGACAATCCCATGCATTTTGAATTAAATGTAGACAAACTAATATGATATAATTGTATAATAAATATTTATTATTTATATTAATTATAGAAGAAAATGAGTTTAACGTATGAAATGTTTTAAAAGAGTAATTAATAATTTGATTCTAGAACAAAAAATAATATTCTTCAATAAAATAAAATACAAAGGTTCCTAATAGCGTAGACAGACGACATGCATTAAAAGCTCACTAAGGCGAATTAAAATTTACCCTGACAGACGACAGTATTTGCATTAAGTAAATCGTCGGTTGGTTATTGGTTTGCAGCACAGTATATTCAAAATACAATATGATTGCAGCAAACCAATAACCAACCGATGATTTGTTTTATCCAAAACAAACCCCATTAACTGAATGTACTCGTAGCCAATTCGCACACCTTTTCAAGCAGTCCGTATCTAATTCACTCATCAACCAACATTTGATTGATTGTTGACGGTGCTGCCATATTGAAATAGGTAAATTCGATATTAATTCACTTTCTTTTAGTGCATTTACTTCAAATCAAATGCGCATTGGGATGGGGAAGTTAATTTTAATTAAGGCATTTAATGCAAATTAACGCTGTCGTCTGCCTATGCTATAAGATAAATTTATGCAAGTAAATAATTTAATTGTTATTATATTAACACTCCTGCCCAATTAAATAAGTCCAATATATTCTCTAAATTTTATGATTTGAACCTTAGGTAGGGACTTCGTGAAAAAATCAGCTACTTGCTCCTTCGTTGGCTTGTTTACAACTTGAATTGCTTTATCCTTTACTAAATTGTGAACACAATTATATTTTATGTCAATGTGTTTAAGTCGTTGATGTTCCTTGGGCTCTTCTGCAATCTTAATGCATGACATGTTGTCTTCATAAATGGTAATTGGTGAATTTATTTCAATTTCCAAGCCCAACAAAAGGCTTGTGAGATAAACAGCTTCACAACTTGCAAAACAAAGTGCTACATTTAATTATTATTTTTCGAACTGTATTTGTTTCTATATTCTTATGAATTGAATAGGCTAAAGTTCGTAACGCTTTTTAAGCCAAATTACATGTGATAATTATTAATGAACAAATACAAAGTTAGTTGTAAATATTCTAACAACAACACATAGTTGAACGGAACAGCCAGCCGTTTTCGAAGGCCACTAAACCTTCCTCATCAGCGTTCTTTTGTGTTTTGGTCCACTGTGTGTGGTGTCAGTTGATGTAGATGTCTGCCTTATATACGTAACTTTATTGCAAATGGAATATGTGAATTGGTTTGATTCATTGCATTTCAATTTGCTAATGTGTTTCGTAATGTATACGCAAGTTACCATCTATATATATATACCAGCTTCTATATATATTACCATCTTCTATATATATTACAACAGTCTTACCATTGTCGTTTTGTTCCTTACTAACTATACACATGTTTGTTAATTTGCTTATTTTTGTTCTACTTAAGACAAACTTTTTTGGTTTGTTACTATTAAGTATATTTTTATTTTTTTTTTTTAATTTTTGCCACAAGCCAATGACTATTAATTAGTTAATTTAATTATTATTTTTCGAACTGTATTTGTTTCTATATTCTTATGAATTGAATAGGCTAAAGTTCGTAACGCTTTTTAAGCCAAATTACATGTGATAATTATTAATGAACAAATAACATCAAAGTTAGTTGTAAATATTCTGACAACAACACATAGTTGAACGGAACAGCCAGCCGTTTTCGAAGGCCACTAAACCTTCGTCATCAGCGTTCTTTTGTGTTTTGGTCCACTGTGTGTGGTGTCAGTTGATGTAGATGTCGACCTTATATACGTAACTTTATTGCAAATGGAATATGTGAATTGGTTTGATTCATTGCATTTCAATTTGCTAATGTGTTTCGTAATGTGCTACATACTCCGCTTCAGTCGACGAAAGTGTTACTGTTGGTTGTTTTTTAGTTGTCCAAGATACTGTACATCCGTAGACTTGAAACAAGTTTCCACTGATAGACTTTCGATCGTCTTCATCACCTCCCCATCAGCATCTGAATAGCCGGTTATAGCATTTTCCAGTCTTGAATCATATATTAGTTCAATATCTTCTGTCTTCTTTAAATATTTTAATATACGCTTTAGGTGTTGCCAATGATTATTATCAGCACAATTTTGAAAACGACTGAGATAATTTACAGAAAAACTTAAATCAGGTCTCGAAGTAATCATCAAATGCATAAGACTGTCAATTAATTCTCTATAACGATGATGTGTACTTTCAGCTAAAGAATTACATATGTTCAAGCAATTGCAATTTTTAATTTCGAAACGTGTTAATAAACTTTTCACAAATGATTTCTGGCTAATTCTTATTTGCGATTTGTCTAAACTTCTGCTTATTTTAACACCCAAGTAAACGTTAGCTTCTTTTAAGTCCTTCATTTCGAACTCTTTCAATAATAACGATTTTACAACATTTATTTCTTTTAAATCATTTCCCAAAATCAGTAAATCATCAACATACAGGAGTAAATAAACTACATTACCACTGCATTTTCGAGTGTATAAGCAATAATCATTTTTCGACCTCTTAAAATTTAGTTTCAGTATATAATCGTTGAATCTCTCATTCCACGTTCTAGGAGCTTGCTTGTGACCATCCAAAGCTTTGTTTAGTTTACATACCTTGGCATTTGCAATGTTCAATCCCTGTGGTACTTTCATATAAATGTGTTCCTTCAAAGTCCCATTAAGGAAGCCGTTTTTACATCCATTTGATGAATGTGATAGTTTTTGTTATTCGCTACAGCTAACAGAACTCTAAATGTTCCAATTCTTGCAACTGGAGAGTAAGTTTCTTCGAAATCAAAACCTTTACGTTGAGAAAAACCTCTGGCAACTACACGAGCTTTATATTCTCCAGGATTTCCATTTATATCTTTTTTTTTTAATACATGATTTTTATTTATTGTATCTTCATATATGAACTAACAATAAGTATTCAAATCTTAAATCTTAAAATATAATTAGGCCCGACCAGTGTCGGACATAAGCTTAGTAATAGTTATATATAATACATAAGTAGTGATAATCAAAAGGAAAAAATATAAAAAATAAAAGTATTTTCAGGAAGTCCCATCTGGAGTGCTGTGAATAAGAGCCCTTGCGTCCCTCTTTTTAGGCGGATGTGTCCAGTAAAGTTCAAAATATTACGGGCAAGCGGACTAGGATGTGACTCGAGTTTTGTCAAATATTTGTCAGCGTTTTTTGCAATTTCTTCAGTCACTAGTGGCATATTTAAGTCACGATGTATATTTGAATTTTTTATATACCATGGAGCCGATGTTATTAACCGTAAAATTTTGTTTTGCCTTCGTTGGATTCTCTCGACATTAGAGGCTGAAGCAGTACCCCAAAGCTGAATTCCGTGGCACCATATAGGTTTTAAGAGCGACTTGTATATTAAAAGTTTACAATCTAGGGTGAGGGTTGAATTTCTACCAACCAACCAATGTATCATGAGTTAGTTTAAGTTTCATTGGTGTTAGCTTTGAGTCAATATGGGGCTTCCATGTAAGCCGTCGATCAAGGTGTATACCAAGGTATTTTACGTGTGTATGTTGAAGAACAACTTGATTGTTGATTCGAATAGGGGAACAAGTATCTCTTCGCAGGGTAAATGTTACCTGGACACACTTTTGCTCGTTTACTTTGATTCTCCATAAATTTAACCATAGTTCCAGTTGTGTAATATGTTCTTGTAGATATCGGGAAGCCTCGTGAGGGTTTTCGTGCATACTAAGGCAGGCTGTATCATCGGCAAACGTAGATGTATGGATATTGCTGCTCAAAGGCATATCACAAGTATAAATCAAATATAAAACTGGCCCCAGTATACTCCCCTGTGGCACACCGGATGAGATTATTTCAGGCGTACTCATAAAGTTTCCTTCCACAACAGTGAATTTCCGGGCAATAATGTAACTTTCCAGCAGATTTAGAATGTTTATTGGTAGGTAAGTCTTTAATTTTAAAATTAGGCCTTCATGCCACACTTTATCAAATGCCTGAGAAACGTCAATGAACAGCGCAGAGCAATACTTTTTTTCTTCAAAAGTTTTTCTTATAAATTGAACCAATCTATGAGTTTGTTCAATGGTGCTATGCTGACTTCTAAAACCAAATTGGTGGTCCGGTATGCACCCACTACTAACTAGAATTGGGGACAATTTTGTCATGAGCAGTTTTTCGAAAAGTTTTGACATTGTTGATAGCAGACTTATTGGCCTGTATGACTCAGCCTTGGTAAGGTCTTTGCCCGGCTTTGGAATCATTTTAACTTTGGCAAGCTTCCAGCTGTTTGGATAATACTCCAATCGTAAAATGGCATTAAAAATGAATAGCAGGATTCTAATAGCTATACGAGGCAACATTATCAGCATCTGGTTACTAATTTCATCAATACCTGGAGCTTTTTTCGGGTTGAGTTCTGCAATTAGTTTTTGTACATCACGCGTCTTAAATTTTATTGGTCGAGCGGGTAGCGCAACTACATTTGGCAAATCAACAGCACCAGAACATGTGTTTGGGGTAAATACGGATTTTAAATGTTCGCCAAATATTTTACCTTTTTCAGGATCGCTTCTTGCCTGTAGATGTGCGCAGAGGTGGTTTAAACTCAACTGGTGTTTTAAGCTTTCTAGCTGGTGTGACATCAAGACCTTCCAAATAATTTTTAAGAGTTGCAGTTTTTTCAATTGCAAGTAACTCTTGGAGTCGTTTATTGCACTCTTTAAATCTGATTTTAAGTTGTGGTGATCTGTGCTGTTGCCATTCTCTTCTAGTTCTTCTTTTTTTACTTACGAGACGTTCAATATCCGTAGAATAAATTCTATTTACCCTAGTCTGCGGATGGGCGGTAGTGGCATGTTCAGCAGCCTGTTTAATATTTTCATTAAGGTTGGCAATGTTAGATTCAATATCATCATATGTTCTTAGCGTAATATTTTTTAAATCTCAGCCAATTAACACGATTTATCAAATTCGCATATGGGTGAGGTAAGTCACTTCTTAATGGACTACAAATTGTAACGATCGTGGGAGAGTGATCGAACGAGAGATCTAGAGAAGCTTCAATTTGAATTCAATCCCTAGAGATAGTTTTCATGACGCCAAAACCTATAACATCCGGAATTTTTTGTATATCAGTAGGCCAATAAATGGGCTCTCCACTCGCAATGACATCCAAGCCAATTTTGGAAATTGCATTGAACAACGCTCGGCCTCTGGGTGTAATAAGACGCGAATCCCAAAACGTATGTTTAGCATTATAGTCGCCGGCTGCTATGAAACAAGGGCCCAGAGATTTGTAAAAATCCTCGTATTGATCCTCAGTAATTGAAAATCTGGGAGGGGAATAAATTGATGATATAACGAAATTCCAACAAAAACTTTCAATGCCAATCTTTGTTGCTTGTAGGTAATCTTCACAAATGTTATCAAGAACATAGTGCTTGAGTCTTGACTTTATTAGAATTGCTGATCCACCGCAAGCCCTTCCTCTAGGGTCCTTTGTATCATATATAGTGTAGCCATACATTTTAAAAAGGCTTCTCGAAGTCAAATGAGTCTCAGAGACCAACATTATATCAATATTTTTTTCCGTGAGGAAGTGCTCAAGTTCATTTTTATGTTGGCGAATGCCGTTTGCGTTCCAGAAACATATTTTTAACGTGTTCATGGTTTGTTAACTAAAGCTTGAAGCAATGTATTCTGCATTCGCAGCATTTCTTCCATCATGCTAGTCATATTTGTTGTAAAATTGTTTATAGTTTGCACCAGATTTTCAATAGTAGCTTCAAGGCGATTAAAATTAAAGCCTGAGTTTGTATTTGTTGAAATATTTGGCCGTGATACATTTTGTGTGGGAATAGAGCTTGTCTTAGCAGCATCGGCATACGATACACGTGAATTAACTGGATGGCTCACTTGGGCAAGAGTGGCGGAGTAAGTGTTTGCTGTTTGTGCTGGAGCTACTTTAGGTTTTTGCCCCATAGTCTTTTTAACGAAAGAATATACACGACAACCTCTGTAGTTAGCAGTGTGATTTTCTCCACAATTACTGCATTTTTTGTTACTTTGATCTTTCGGTTTATTGCAACTAGCAGTACCGTGCAATTCACCGCAAATAACACAAACTGTAGGTAATTTGCAGTAAGTTTTTGTGTGGCCATATTCTTGACAATTATGGCACTGTACGGGTCCAGAACGCTTGTGTGGTTCTTCAACTGTTATTTTTCGGTATAAAAGATATTTTAAATTATAAATTGGGTGCGTCTCATTTTTTCTCAATTTTATATCATTCGGCTCAAGTTCAACGTGAAATAGAGGCTGGGGGGGATCTTCTCCCTATTTATTATATTGGAAACATTTTTTACCTTGAATCCCTGGAGGACGAGGGCATCTTTTATTTCTTCGCGAACAATATAAGAATCTATGCCCTTCAATACGATCTGCAGGCCTTTAGCACTCTTAAGCTGGTATGTGTAGAAACTTGTTTTATTTTTTTCAAATTCAGAAAACATTTTGCGGAAATCTGTTTCGTCATAAATTTGAACTTTCATTTCATCGATATTGCCACGTTTTATTGGAATAATGTGAAATTTATTCTCACCAATGACCGAAATTAATTTCTTAATAAGAGCGTTTGAATTTTTTTCTCTCAAATAGATTGGTGGCGGCTTGGAGGTTTTGTTCACGGATATATCAGGTGTGTCGTTGTCAACTTGCAATATTTGAAAACGAGTAGTGGAGGATGCGCTGTTATCCCTAGATACCTTTGAAGCAGATGCAATTTTAGTAGAATTAGGGCTTCACCCGCGCTTTCCCACAATAATATATCGGTCCATTCCGACTTGGACCTTGGGTTTTGGGCTACTCTTATTTACAGTGACTAATTGGGTAAGTGATGAATCGGATGATATCGCTGATTTAAATGACAAAGTAATAGGCAACTGTAATGTTAACGAATCACTAGTTGGCATTGGACAAAGCGAAGTTGATCGCTGACGCAAAATTGGCTTAGCCGTTAAAAAAAGTCTATCATTAGGTGTTTTATTTATTTTATTTAAATTAAGATCATCAGAACTCACAGTAAGTCTATCATCAGATTTTTTATTTTTATTGTGATCATTAAGATCATCAGAGCTCACAGTAAGATAGGCATTTCTACCGTCATAACTCACTTCACAATTATTTGTTTTTGAGGTAACCATATAGAGTATTCCTCAAGGGCACTTTGTTGGTGTATTCCTCAAGGGCACTTGAGTTATTTTGCTTACGGTTGTTTATGTTTTTGTTTTGTTTTAGTTATTACTTTCTATGTAAAAAATATTAGCAAAGCAAAAAAAGCTTGTTTATCAAAGTTAATGTACAACGAATATTATGTACTACAAATATTTTTTTGTATGGTTTTTTTTGTTTAGCATGTATGTAAAAAAAAATCCGCTAATACGTCTGTTCACTAAGGTACAACGAGAACTGATGACCATTTATATCTGACTTTCGTTTAAACACCCATTTGCAATCAATAATTGTTTTTCCATGAGGTATATTGACTATATTCCACGTTTTATTTTTGTTTATAGAATTTAATTCGCACTGAACTGCCTCATACCAATTTTCTGAATCAGACCTTCCTTTTATATCATCAAACGAATGAGGAAGGTTAGGTTAGGTTAGGTAGAGGTGGCAGTCAGAAAGCCGGACTCACTTAGACCTTTTTGGTCCATTGTGATGCCACGGAGACTCTGCTTATGCGGAGTCCCCACCGTCGAACCATCCAGAGCTCAGTATAAAGCTACTAATACGTTGAAGTGCAACACTAGCAACGTCAGAAAGTTCCCTGAATTCAAGAGCGCCCATTGTGGCCATTCTCTTTCCTGCAAGTCCAGGGCAGTGACAAAGAAAATATTCTATGCTTTCCTCTTCATCGATGTCTTGGCAGCTGCGGCAAAAGTCGTTGTGTTCAACCCTAAGCCGTTGTGCATGCCTACCTATGAGACAGTGTCCGGTTAACACGGATACTAGAACCGAAATTTGTTTCCTATTCTTCGAAATTAGGTAATCCGTACCTTTTCTGCTTAGGTGAGTCCATAACTGCCTTGTGATCACGCAGTCATTTCTGATGACCCACCTTCTATTCGTTTCTTCCTCTGTCTTGCGCCTAAGTCTGAGTTTGCAAGAGAGTAGGGGTAGACCTACACGTTCCAAATCCGGTGGAACCTGTAAGGTTGTCCCAATTCTAGCAAGCTCGTCAGCCCTGGAGTTCCCCTGGAAGCCTCTATGCCCCGGAATTCAGATGATTCTAATATCAAACTGCTCTGCCATCTCATTTAGAGATGATCGGCAGTCGAGGGCGGTTGTTGTTCTTAGAAGCGGAAATTCTAGGGCCATAATAGCTGCTCGACTATCGGTGTAAATGTTAATCAGAGTCGTTGAAGTGACATTCACTCTCAACCAATTCGCAACTTCTCTTATAGCAAGGATCTCTGCCTGAAAGACACTGCAGTGATCCGGAAGTCGCCGTGCAATACGAAGACCTAAAGCCCTTGAAAAGACCCCATAGCCCACACCTTCCTGTGTTTTGGAGCCGTCCGTATAAAAATCAACACTTTTTCTTCTACCTGGAGTTCCATTCATCCACATTTCTGTGGATGGTATCCAGGTTTTATAAAGACGTTCGTGTAGTAGAGCAGGGGAGGTTTGGTCAATCCTCCATCTCCTAACTTCATCATCGAGTATTCTGCAGTGGCCGGTTCCATTTCCGTTCCACAGAGAGGTACATCGAAGACGGATTGCCGAGGACGTTGCCATCTCCTTCCCTACTAGATCTAATGGTAGTAGATGAAGAAGCATCCCCAGTGCATCCGTAGGAGTGGTGCGAATAGCACTGGTTACATACAAGGATGCGAGTCTTTGCACCTTGTGTAAGATGTATAGATACGTCTTTTTCTCCAGGGATGGCCACCACACGATTATGCCATACATGAGAATTGGGCGTACTACTGCAGTATAAATCCAGTGAACAATTTTTGGGGTAAGACCCCAATTCTTTCCAATGGATTTTTTGCATAGATACAGTGATACTGTTGCTTTTCTCACTCTCTCTAGAATATTTGCTTTGAAACTCAGTTTTGAATCAAGAATAACACCAAGATACTTTGCAGTGTTGGACACTTTTATCTCCGTATTATTAAGTGTGATAGGTCGGAAATCAGGTATCTTATACTTCCTAGAGAAAAGGACTAGTTCCGTTTTATTAGGATTAACGGCGAGCCCTCGTTTCTCCGCCCATCTTGTTAAATGTAAAAGACCATCCTGTAGGATGTCCCTTAGAGTTGTGAGGAATTTTCCTCTTACAGCTATTGCCACATCATCAGCATAAGCCACGATTCTGCAACCCCGCGATTCTAGAGATAGTAGCACAGGATTTAGAGCTAGATTCCACAAAAGTGGCGAAAGAACTCCTCCCTGTGGTGTACCCCTGTTTACAAAGCGGGTCTGTCTAGAAGCTCCTAGAGCCGCATTTATCCTTCGGTGAGTTAGTAGATTCTGAACCCACTTACACAGTCCCGCACCAACCCCCAAATTCGACAATGCATCAATTATCGAATCTGGAGATATATTATTAAAAGCCCCCTCAATATCCACGAAGGCCACAAAGGCGTATTCACCTACAGAAAGAGATTTCTCTATTGTGCCAACCAGCTCATGTAGAGCCGATTCTGTTGACTTTCCCGTTTGATATGCATGTTGATGCGGGGAAAGTAGTTTGTCATTGATGGTTTTGCGGATATAATGATCAACCATCCTTTCTAATGCTTTCAGAAGAAAGGATGATAGACTTATAGGTCTGAAGTCCTTCGGTGTGGTATGAGAGCTCTTACCGGCCTTCGGTATAAAGACCACTCTCGCTTCCCTCCACTTGTCAGGAACATAACCCAGTCTTAGACAACTGGTGTAAATTCTCAGTAGCCTTGGGGCTATGAGATTCGATACTTTCCATATCTCGACCGGTCTGATACCGTCGGGTCCTGGTGACTTGTAAGGCTTGAAACTTCTCAGAGCCCAATTTCATGTCTGCATATTGACTATGTCAGATATATTTTCCGCAGGTATGGGGTAAGGGTCAGATGTCTGAATCTCAGACACTGAGTTACCCGGAAAGTGAGTGTCCAGCAGGGTTCTTAACGACTTCTCACTGGATGTAGTCCACGTCCCATTGGGATTCTTCAAATATCCCAGGGTGCAGGGAGTAGCGGACAAAATTTTTCTCATGCGGGAGGCTTCTGAAATATTATCAATATTTTCACAAAACTTCTTCCATGTTGTATTTTTAGCAATTCTTATCTGCTTTTTATACTCTTTTAATTTACCCTTATAAGCTGTCCAGTCCAGTTCATTTCTGGATGATTTAGCCTTATTGAAGAGTTTCCTACATGTACACCTGCACAACTGTAACTCATTATTCCACCAAGGCGGTTTCTTTTTCCCCCTTGGCTTATTCAAAGGGCAAGACGACTCCCTTGCATGTCTAAAGATTGTAGTAATATTATCAACCTCACAATCTAAGTCAGAAGTTTCTAGAAGTGACGAGTCTCCAATCGCTCCTAATTGTCTAGAAAAAATAGACCTGTACAGACGCCAGTTTGTCTGCCTAATATTCCGGGAGATTTCTACCTCTGGTGCCCGCTTCCTGATACCAAACTCAATAAACCTATGATCAGAAAAGGAATGTTCCTGAAGCACACGCCAATTCATGATCCTATCAGCTACCGAGTCAGAAGAAAAGGTAACATCCAGGACTTCCTGTCTGTTCCTTGTTATAAAAGTAGGTTCTTGACCTCTATTACAAATGTTAAGGTTAGTACTAACTACAAATTCTAAAAGTTCCTCACCTCTTTCATTAGTATCCGTACTTCCCCAGATAGTATGATGTTCGTTGGCATCACAGCACAGGATGATATGATGTCCAGCGTTTACCGCCGCATCCACAAAATTTCTCACCACTACCGACGGTAGAGGGCCTTGATCGTCGTGAGCGCAGTACACCGACGCCAGCCAGTAGCATGTATTGCCGACTTCCACGCTAACCGACGTTATGTCTCTGCCGCTGAAGTTAGATAATAAAAATGTATTAAGGTGGTTCCTTGCCAAGATGCAGGTTCTATTGTTACCTTCATTCTTGACGGCTAGCATCTTAAAATCCTTGGTCCTAAGTCCACAAACCCTTCCACCACTAATCCAGGGTTCTTGGATCAGGACTATGTCAACTTCGCATGTCATCATGCGAAGCTGAAGAGCAGCTGAGGCTGCTTTAGAGTGGTGGAGATTTATCTGCAGCAGATTCAACATCCGCTACGAAATCCATCTCCACGACCGTTTTATCTGACTCGTCGTCCGTCTCAAGAAGAAGGTCACTGTCTTCGCCGTAATCAGCGTCGAACAGGCCTGAGGCGCCTCCGAGAATTTCAGAGTCGGATGTTATGTAGCCATCCTTTTCCGAAGATTCTCGCAAGCTGGCCTTCTTCTCCTCCTCTACAGATTCTTCCTCCACAGCGTTTCCACACACTGTTTTGGAATTATCCGTCACTGGAGGCTGATCACCTTTGTACACCTTCAGCGTAACCTGTCCAAAGGCATACGATATAATGTTATTGGACTTGGCCAAGTGAGTGAGGGTTTCAGCGTTTAGTATAATAATTATACCACGTCTGTCCCCCTCAGCCTCACCGAACCTCCCCATCTTCCAATTGCCGGTTGGAAGTGAGGGATTACAGTCCTTTAACAACTTTATCGTCGCTTCAGCAGAGTCTGGGAATGCCGGAATCCACGCATGCGCACGTGGTCGGGATGGAATGTCGCTCTTGTTGACAAGATCGATCTTCGCCCCCGGCCACGGCCCTCCCATCCTGCTGATAGCTACCTTGTACAGGTCCGCCGATCTCTGGTCTCCAAAGGCCATCAGCTTGACCCTGCCTTGATACCAGCCTGCGTCGTGACAGACAGGAGGTATGCCTGGATTCTCCGCAAGGACCTGGTAATACGTGGTTGCAAGCTTAGCTTCCACAGTACTCCATTTGCCCTTGGGGATGGTTCCATCCATATCTCCCCTGTCGACAACGGCCATTATGAGGTTGTCTTTCGCAACCTCACTAAACGACCTAACGCCAATATTACTATTAGCCTTAGGCCGCTTAGGCAATGGTTTGTCGTCCGGCGATCGCAGTCTTTTACCAGACGGTTTTGACGACGTGCTAGCACCACTACTACGAGGATCAGGAGTGTCCATGTTTTCAAGGACACCTTTTGCCCAAGGGATGATTTTTGTTCCTCGGACAGTTTGGATGGGTCTTGAGTGCCCAACGTCTTTACAATTCGTAGGCATAACCTTTTTTGGTTATGCCTCATTTTATATGGTCGGACATGCTTGGTCGAAGCCGGCGTGGCCGAGCTCGCACTGCTGCATGTACCGACTATCTGCCTAGTATTCTCGGCAGCCTTCGTCTGAACGAGTTTTCTCGTGCCAGACGGTTGCGTGAAACCGGTCCCCTGTCATTCCGCTCTGGAGAGCACCGTCAGTTCACCGGTCCCAGTAGTGTTTTTTGTTTTGTTGTTATTTATATTTGTATTTTGTTTCATTTTGGTCCCACGAGTATGGGGGATTTGAAGGCCACCACGTCATAGCCCCCGATAACGTGAAGAGGGCGTCGTCTACTTGCTGAGGTGCCCAGGTATCAGCAAGGCTCCGTTCTAATACAGTCTATTGACCCTGACTGCAAAAATCCGATGGGCACGGGTCGCATCACACCCCGGTTTAGGGTTGGATAACCTTTGGTTCTCAGACCTTTAGAGTCATTTGTCTTCACCCAGTACCATAGGGGACCCTTAAAGGTCAGCTATGGTTCTGGGTTGAAGACATAGACCACAGTCTGTAGTTAAGCCACCACACCACGACAAGGTAGTTATCCCGATGGGGAACGAATGAGGAACATCAGATACAAAATTTTCCGCGTTGAGAGCTGTCATATATCCATCAAACTTTTCCGGTGGTTTTCTTTGTCTGCTACTTCGCCTCAATATCATTTCACCTTTTTCTTCAACATTTTCGATTATTTGCTTGGATCTTCTGCTTATTACGTTTATTGGATCCACTTCAGCTGATGTTTTATTTTCTGGAATTGCAGTTGTTGGACTTCTATTAGTAAGATAATTTGTACATAATATTGCTTCTGACCATAAATACTTATTCAAGTTAGAATATGAAATCATAGAACGTGCTTTTTCCATCAACGTTCTATTCATGCGTTCTGCAGTGCCGTTCTGCTCTGGTGTATGCGCAATAGTATATTGAATACTTATACCAGCGTTTCTGCAAAAAGACTTGAATTCCATTATCACATCTTAAATTGGAAATTTTACAATTATGCATACTTTCTACCATGGATTTGAATTCTTTAAAATACTTGAAAACTTC
This sequence comes from Tachina lurida, assembly GCA_944452675.1. NCBI lineage: Eukaryota > Metazoa > Arthropoda > Insecta > Diptera > Tachinidae > Tachina > Tachina lurida. The sequence goes on from OX101752.1 coordinate 92,827,975, forward strand.
GGATTTGCTCGATAATGTGTACACAAAAGTAAAATGTGAAAAATCATCAATGAACGTTAAAATGTACTGCTTTTTATTCCAAGCAGAGGGTGTAATTGGACCACAAACATCACTATGTATGAGCTGCAAACATCGATGCGATTTTTTATGAGATATTGACTTGAAAGGTTTTCTTGCTTGTTTTCCTAAAACACAAGACTCACAAAACAGCTTCTCTTCGGACTTAATGAAACTAATACCATCTGCCATCAACGACAATTTGCGTACATCTAGAAAATTTAAGTGACCTAGCCTGAGATGCCATAAATTGAGCTGATTCTGCTGAGCTGATAAACTTGTTTTTGCACGACCAGAACAAAACAAATCGAGTTCATACAAACTACCAGTTCGCATACCTTGTAACCACAAAATATCATCTTTATAGATTTTGACTTTACCATTCTCGAAAACTGTCTTAAAACCTGCTTCTTCCAACCTGCGTATTGAAAATAAATTACATTTCAGATCTTTACACAACAACACGTTATTGATGTTGCACTTAATTGCTCTTCCGTCAACATTAATAGTTCCACTAATACTGCCTATAGTTGATGCTTTAATACAAACGTTATTCTTTGCTACATTAATATATATCGGACTATTGAGCTTTTGAACATTTTCAAAAAAATGTGATCCCTAGCTCCAGAATATTGAATTACTCACACTTGAGCCTAAGGCAGCATTTTCCGCAACAAAATCAATACTTTCACTTCTCTTTTGGGCTGTGTTGCTATTGTGTTTTGATTGGTCACGCTTCCACTTAAAGCAATTCTTTTTCTTATGACCCTTTTTACGACAATAGTGACATTTCCATTTAAGTGAAGCCTTCATAGCAACATTTTCTGTAGAAGAATTTTGATTGCTGCAATTTCGCCTTTTCCGATCTTCTTCTAACAGCCTTCTTTTAACGAACTCCATTTCTAATGTTTCTGGATTTAAAGTTTCAATTGCTGTAATTACATTATTAAACGATTCAGGCATTGTTAACAATAAATGACATATAATATCCAGTTTTTCTAATACTATGTTTAGACGGTACGTGCTTCGCTCTCTATTCATGCTTCACGCCCCAATCATGACCGAATCCACTTGCTTCGCCATACAAAATTATGAGAGCGAATCTAGTAAAATTGGTATCTTCTCTAACTTTTATCGCAGTTAATCGCCACTTTATCTGAACTAGCTATCAAAACAAAATAGGTATATGTGTATGTGTGTGTTTGTAAACAAATAAAAACAAACCAAAAAACATAGATGTGAGTTTAATATAAATAAATTTAATTAAGTTATGAATAATATAAAAAGGAAAAATAAGAAGAAAATATAGAGATGCCTTCAAAAACAAGATTTCGCATGAGTGGAATTTATGTAAAGTATGTATGCTTATGTGTATGCATGTATATACGTGCGTATGATACGTATGTTTGTGTGAATATACATAAAAAAATTCCACGCGAACAGTGATGCCAACTTTTTCAGAGCAAAAAGCACTGTGTGTTCATAAAAAAGCACTAAATGAAATAAGTACTCGTATATATGTATGTATGTATTTTTATTTATTTTTTTATATTTATCTATTTATTTGCAATACAGAGAAAGCCCATATGGCTAATTATAAATGTATTGAATTAGTAAAAATTAAAAATTTAAGTTAACTACAATTTTAAATTTACTACATTTCATAGGTTTTTGTAATAATTTCAATTATATCGAGCCATATTTCGATTTTGCTTATAAGTAGAATATGAGTAGGAAAATAATTGAAGTTCATTTGGGAAGACACTCCAATTATGGTGTACTATTTTAACAAAAGATGATCAACGAGAATTATACTCCTCGTTTCAAGAAATGAAGTTTCATCTTTTTCCTCTGGCCATAAAACTGTTTTAATAAAACAATTAGATTTTTAGGTGTTTCGTCTGAATTAATTTTTACATGAACATGGTTCAGTATGTTACATTCTGAACAACATAAGCCTTTTCTTTTTAGACCGTATTTTATATGAATGAAACAATTTGATTTATAAAATCATTATTGTATTTCTAACTTACTTTTAAAATATTTATAAGCGCTAAAAGTCATTTCTACTACAACATTTTAACATGGTAATGTTAATAGTCTTAGAGAAAATATTGACAGTATTAGAAATGGATTATGATTAGTTGAATTTCTATAATTATAAATTTCAATCCAAAATTTAACAGTTTTGAGCAAATTTTTCCATTTATGTATCCTTAAATTTCTGATACTTCGTTCTATTTCTTCAATTTCACCATCCCAGCAAAAATTACCGCTTCCCAGAAGAGTTTTAGTAAGCCAGCTAGAAGCAATGTATTCAGTTTCCAAAAAGATATTCATTTTTTGCCTTACTGTTTCCATTTACAGAAGTAATAATGTGTAGTTTTTATGTACTCAGATGCAAAAGTTACTGGTTTACATTTTTTTACTTTTGTCCACTTTGTTAGAGAGCCTTACGTTAGTACTTTTCAGAAGAATTTTTGGAAGCTTTCGATATCAAGAAAGCAGTACATTGCTTCCCTCAGTGGTTAGTGATTAGATTATTGTAATTAAACTATTTTATAACGTGCATGGTATCCTCTGTAATTTCTAAAAATATATTCTTTTTTCTCACTATGAAAGTTTTTCTTCCTTTGTATTTCACCCAGCTGAATTAACATTCTGCAAAGGAAACTTTGCATGTCTAAAAGGGGTGAAATCAGATAGTTTTTGAAAAGTGAAAATAAAGCCACCACACTTTAACAAATTAATATTTAGTAGATTTGTAAAACGCATTAAAATCAAAGATGAAAAGCATCAATTTAGTGCCTTTTTTTAAGCAACAATTTGAAAAATTCCGCACTGTTATGAATTAAAAAACTCTAAATCTAGTACGAAAAGCACTCAATTGGCATGCTGCATACGAAGCACTAATGCGTAGTATAAACAGCATGATTTATAAACATGATTCAGAGAGCGAAGCAGGTGATTCAACTCGTCGTCTAAACATAGCATAATATTGCTCCCGAAGCAACTAACTGTCTCACTAACCCATCAAACTTTAAAAAATGTGCTTCCAGCTCTTCAACTTCGCTACACTTCATTGTAAGAAGCTTTTTCCGCAAAAATAGTTGACTTGAGACGCTTTTGTTAGAAAAAACTTTACCCAGGGAATTCAAAACAGCAAAGGGAATTTTACAATCTTTAACATATTCCAAAAACGCATCTGCTATTCGCCGTATTATTATTGACTTAGTCTTTTTGTCTTTCAAACGAAGTTCGGAAGCTTTCTCAGGTTTTGACTCACTCAAAACGTTATCGTTCACATCTTCTTCTATAAATTTTCGCAAACCATGTTCATCCAAGACGATTTCCACGCAAAACTTCCAGTTGTCGAAATTGCGACCATCAAACAATTGTATGGCAAAAATTTCTTCGGTCATGTCTGGGCCCATAACCAATTAAATGTAGACAAACTAATAAGATATAATTGTATAACAAATATTTATTATTTATATTAATTATAGAAGAAAATGAGTTTAACGTATGAAATGTTTTAAAAGAGTAATTAATAATTTGATTGTAGAACAAAAAATAATATTCTTCAATAAAATTAAATACAAAGGTTCCTAAGATAAATTTATGCAAGTAGATAATTTAATTGTTATTATATTAACATTTTGAACGTATCTTTCATATATTTTATGCCTGTATGGAGACTTTTGTCCAATCAAATTTTCATATTTTTGTTAATATTGCAGTTATTATAGTTATAAGCTACGTTTTTATTTTTTGTATAAACTTATTTATCAGCACACTTAATATTGGCAAAATTAATATTTTTTGAATTTTTCCAGGATTTTGTCAAACCCCAAAAATTATGGCTGCATGGAGAGTTTAGTCCTTCACTGTATATGTATGTACATACTAAAGGGTTGCATTTGTATACTTATAAGTAGGGCTAGGAATCTCATGCAAATGCATGTTTTCACTGGGCGTCATAAAACGGAAACGGTTAAGTTATCTTTGCGAATCGTGAAATTTCCTTTGAAATGGCATTCAATCGTTTTTGCATATTTTGCATATTTTGCTAAAAATACTCGTTTTTGCATATTTTTGCGCATATTTTTCAATAAATGCATGTTTTTTGTGCATATTTTTGCTATTTTTGGTTAGCATCCATTTGAAAAAGTAAAACGCTCCTGATACTTAGTGCGACATCTTCTGGTAAAAGTTGACACATAATTTGTTACAAAATATTTACCTGAATCACCCTGTTGAACCCTAAATTTTTATATTTACACAACATTTTTATTGTTTTGTTCGGGAATTCGCTGAAAATTTTTAACTTTACATAACATAACACATTTTAAATGGAAAGTGAGTTTGTTTTGAGATTGTTTCTGCAAAATTATGGAAATTAACGGCCTGGCCCACGATGTCACGAGAAATCGTTCGATCGACAACTTGTATTGCAAACAAAAATAAATTTTCTAAAGTCAGGCCGTTAATTTAACTTAATTTTTTGTTGTTGAATTTATTGTTTTGTTTTTCTTTATACTAATTTTATATGTAGATACATATGTATATTAAATGATTTGTTTTCTGCTTTTTTTTAATTGTTTTTAAATAAAATATTAAAAAAAATATTTTTAATTGCATATTTTCTGTGTTTTTAGTGCATATTTTCAAATTTTAAGTGAATGTTTTATGCGCATATTTTCGATTTTTTAGTGCATGAGATTCCTTGCCCTACTTATAAGTATAGACAAACCACATACACCATGGTATGTACCATGTAATTATGGTGAGAGCAAGAGAACTTGTATAACAGTTCTTGTGTGTGTTTGCTTTTCGAAATGGCAATACAATTAAAAAAGATAATAATTGCTTATTGTATTGCTGCTAAGGAACTGTTTGTATGTGTTTTTGCTCACAAAAACATATTGTAACACAGGTATATGAAAAAACCCACTGATGAAACAAATAAATAATGAGCAGCAGAAAGCTGAGGACCCACAAGAAATATTTCTTACGCTTTGTTTACATTATGAACATACATTTGCTATGTGGAATGGCACTTTTCTTTACACATAATATTTTATGTAGTACCTATGTATATGCCAAAGAAAAATGGGACTAATTTTTTAAAATATGCATAGAAAATTCAAGTTAATTGGATTTAGTCAGTAATTTTAATAACTTATACATGGAATCAACCAGGGCACATTCACAAGCTAGTAGCGGAAATGCAGCGGAGCTTTTTTTTTCAAATTAAAGCTCATCCGAAATTTGAAAAATTTTTTACGAAAGAGAAATTAAAAGAAAATGTAAAAAAATTGCAATATAAAAAAATATTTTATTAAAAAATTTATGTGAAAACAAATCTAAAAATATGAAAAAACTATTAAAAAATTGTGAAAAGTGCTAAACGTTGCAAATTTTGTTACTGTTAGCTGCCGTGGAGAAATATTTTATAATTTATGTGAATAATTTTTATTATTATTATGTTAAACAAATTATATTTTTGAAGTTTTGGATGAACTACAACCCATGTTGTTTTTTTTCATTGTTGTATTTTTTCATTGTTTTTGTAATCCTGATATTGCCTGGAAATGAATCTGTTTTGGTATTAACACTTACGAAATAAAATTTCACTACAGAATTATTAGAATTATATATTGGTTTCTTTTTTCACGCAGAGATTTGAAAGGTTTCTTGGTTAATTAAGATGTACAAACAGTGAAAAAACACAAGTATTTATGAATTAAAAAAAAGTACCTTCTTCACCAGCCATTTCTTTTTTGTTTATTTATTTATTGGAGTTCAGTCTGTTCAGTTCGTTTTGTTTATATGTATGTATGTACCCACCCAGCTAAAAAAATAATGTATGGTCCATATATGTTTAATATGTATATGAATGTATATAAATATATATGAATATGTATGAATTCATGTATGGAAATGTATAGGATTATACATTGCAAAGGTATTATATATGAATTGATATATGGACTAATATATGAAATGTATTATAATGTATGAGGTCATATATGGAAATTTAATTATGAAGCTCTTCATATACATATATAGATATAAGATATAATATATGGAGCCATATAAAAATGTATGCATACATGATATCTCACATAAGATTGTTTTTGCAATCAAAAAAGGTTGCATTTTATTAACTCGATCTTTTTCTCTCTCTCTCTTTTATCACTGGTGAGTTGCAAATCTATTAGAAAATACAAACGGTTTGCAGCCTCAGCGTTTAAAAAATAAACCCATTTCTTGTTCGATTTTTTACATAGCGGCCGTATTAAATAAATGAAATAATCAAAAGGATATTTCAGGCATTAATTTTATAGAAAATATCGGAATACTCTAGATATTTTTAAGAAACAAAGTTCATATTACTGCGAAAAATTTTATTAAAAACTAGTGTTGAAATAAAATTGATAATTTTTTTTAACGATTAATTGCATTAGTTTTTAATCTAAATTCTTATTAAATTCAATTTAGTGTACAAAGATGAGTTTTGTGTTTTTTAAATAATCCTTGCACCTTTTCTCTTAAAATGATGAATAAAATGTCTTTTAGTTCGTTTTCAATTATTTATTCAAACAAATGTTTCATTACATACAACTTCGATGTTTAAAATCTTAAAAAAAGTAATTTCAATAAATATGAATATGAATTTACACATACGAACATGTATGAATATGTATGAAATGTATGAATATATACAATTATAATGGCGAATTATATTAGCATCTACAAGAATTTCATAATTATTTTTAAGGTCCTCTTTCAGTTTTGTGCTACTTCCGTTTGTATTTTTCGCCATTTCTCTCACAATTTTGCGCCTTAGTCTTTCATCAAGCCTTGCTATTCGTCCTAATAGTGGAAAACTTTGATTCTTATGTATTTTTAATGATAGTTATGATTGTAAATTTATAAAAATTTAAGGGTTTTCCGGTTTTTCTCATTTAATTCTCTTCATTTGAAAGATATATGACTAATTTTCGAACGTTGGCTGATATTTCATTATTTTTCCCCATTTTTCCAACTTCTGCTAATAATCAAAGCAAAATTTAAGCAAAATCTAACACATTGTTAAAACACGACTAAATGACCACAATATTATAAAATAAAACGTGCTACTATATCTGTATTTAATACAATTCAAATGCGTACCTATGTACACTTTTGCAACGTTGGCTATGCTTCATTTTTCAGAATTTTTTACTTTACAAAAACAGTGTTTTTTAGGTTTTTTATCTCGAAGTTATAAAGTGGGTCCAATATATAATTCTAAAGACACAATATTATCAAAAATTAAACATTAAATAAAAATTAGGAATAAAATGTATGAAATACCTAAAATCGTATGTAGAGTTTTGCGGCTAAGTGTAAATAAACGTAATCTAAAACAAACAAAAAAAGTATAAAGCAGTCTTTCATTCATCAACTTTGCATATTTTTTAACCGACTTCAAAAAAAGAAGGAGGCTAACAATTCGTCTCAATTTTTTTTTTTTTTTTAGGTGTGTAGGTTCATAACTCGGTGCATTTTAGACCGATTGTAAAAATTTTTTTGTTGTCTGAGAGGGTATAGTTTCCCATTGGTCCCATTTGAAAAAAGTGGGCGGAGTCACGCCCAAAATTTTTTAAATTTGATTTTGTGATCTTCTACTCATTTGATTGCTGCAAAACCTAGCAAACATGTTTGGTTCTTGTAATTACAAAATTTTTAAGTTGAAAAAATGGGCGGGGCTACGCCCAGTAAAATGTATTATAACATTACACGTGGTTCTACTTAACCGATTTTTACGAAACTTGGCACACACTTTGAGCTCTAAAATAGACACAATTTAAAAAAAAATAGGCGGGGTCACGCCCATTAAAATTTTATATTATATTTCACAGTGTTCTATTTCACCGATGTTTACGAAACTTGGCACACACCCTAAACTTTAATAAAAGCACAAAATTGCGTTCAAAAAAGTGGGCGGGGCACGCCTATTAAATTTTAGTATAATATTTCATGTGCATGTACTTAACCAATATTTACGAAACTTGACACACTCCTTGAACACTTAAAAATACACAATATTGTTTAAAAAAAGGGGCGTAGCCACGCCCCATCAAATGTAATGCTTAATTTCACGTGCTTTTACTTTATCGATCTGTACAAAACTTGGCACACAACTTGAACTCTTAAAACTACACAATCTTGTTTTAAAAAAGTAGTCGTAGCCACGCCCCATTTAATTTAATAATATATTTCAGGTGTTTTCACTTAATCGATTTTTACGAAACTGGACCATATTTCTAAATAAGCACTAAAAAGCTACAAATAAAACTTTAAAAAAAAATTTAACCGACTTGAAAAATAAGCACTAAAAAGCTACAAATAATTTAGATCTAGTTAAATAAAAGATTTTTATATACATATGTTACCTACAGTGCCGTTTGAAGTTGGTGCCAGTAATACATAGGAACATGCCCGGTAAAAAAAACTGCAAGTAATTTTTATGTACATATGTATGTACATACATATGTGCTTAGTTACCAATGTTGCTGGCACCATCTTCAAACAGCACGGTAGGTAACATATATAAAAATCTTTTATTTAACTAGATCTAAATTATTTCTAGCTTTTTAGTGCTTATTTTTCAACTCGGTTAATTTTTTTTGTTAAAAGTTTTTTTTTTCAATACACCATGTGTTACTTATGTTAAAAGCAGTTTTACGTATTTGATTTGTTGCAGAAAAACAGATCCAAACAAACGTGTTATTCTCATTTGCTCACTATACAACCACACAAACACAGTTTTAAAAAACCAACAATAACAACTAGTAACAGAAATGCTAATTAACATAGCTAAACATATCAGAACCAATACACACGCAAAACTGATGCGAACAGATATATCTTTGCAGCCCTTTAGTACATATGTACATGTATAGACAATACATATGTACATACATATCGTTTCCTTATAATATATAGGTATACAGGTCCGAACTCATAATTTTATGATTTTATTAATTTAAATAGATTCATACATATGAGTAACTAATAGAATCTAGTAATAATAGTAACTAATAGAATTTATAGAATCCAACATGATTGGAAACTGTTTAAATCAATAAATACATCTCTGAACAAACAGTTTTTCATTAGTAAATTGTGCTGACTTTTTTTTGGGCACATGGCACACAAATGCAAACCCGGCCATTTACATACATATGTACATACATACATGCATATGCATGCTCAACTAAAAAAACTATACCCAATAAAAAATTGTTGTGAAAATTTGGATATAGCGCACAAAATTACATACATACCTATTTAAGAAGCATACTTACATTTCTCTAAGAACCAGTATTATTGACATCTTCAAAAATAGGATTTGACTTGGGACCAGTTCCCATTTATGATTTCATGACTCATTAGTTTTTGCCGCCCATGCATCTATGTATATATGAATGTATGTACACCCAGAAAAAAGATTGGTTGGAAAATGGTTAGGACAACAAAATATCATTTGCATAAACTATATTTCAGTTCACACAATCAATTTTCTGTTAATCCAAAAAACAATCCGTGTTTATTGCCATAAGGGCATAATTGTAATAAACATATGATTCTGACAATTCTTAAATTGATTGAATCAACCGAGCGTATGCTTTTGCCATGACTAATTCATTGATTGGTTTACACAACCGAATAAAATATTATGAATTGGATTTTACTACCAACTTTTGGTATTGGCAACTAAAAAATTGTCGTTCTATATTAAGGTTAAAATAAATACTTATTATCAGTTGCTGCAACTAACTAGAGGTTGAGTTACATATCATAGGTTGAGTTTTTACTCGTAGCAGCAAATTGAAAATTAACTTTTTTGTCTTTCAAAGATATTATGATTTATGAATTCTCAAATGGTTTTTGAAAGTCTGTGCATAAGATAACAGGTTTGTGACTGTTTAAAATGTGTGGTTGAAGAAATGCATATAGACATGCTTCACCAAATAAATAAATTTCAATTAAAATAAACTTATGACAATATGTTAAATAATAAATTTGTTAAATTGTGTATTTTTATTTGCGTTTTTTGCTTATTTTATTTCAGCAAGGAATTCCAATTTTTCTTTCACAGCAACCAATTATGATATTGTTTTAGTTATACTAACCATATTTTTGGTAGCAAGAATAACTTTTATTTCTAATTCCATACTGGTTACCAATTTTTTCTGTTGCTGCAACTATTTGGTTAAGGGTTATAATTGAAATATAGGGTACCACAATCAAATTGCAGTCGTCATACCAGAATTATATGATAGTTGGTGCAACCGCCAAAATTCGATTGGCAACAAATTCGGTTGTCTCAACGAATCTGTTTTCTCTGTGTATGTTTGTATGAAATTATAGAGTATAAGAAAATATGGATGTATAGCCAATAGTATTAGTTAATAACATATAATGCAGTAATAAGGGTGGAGCTTAACTTTCCTTAAAATTTTGCAGTTATTGTTCCATATTGATATAGACATGCGCATAGTTGCCAGATTAAATAAGGGTCAATTCGTCAAACTTCGAGCGAAAAATCATCAAAATAATTATCCAAGAACGTCCAAAATTCGTCAAAAATAAAACATACAGTTTTTCATACATATATATTTGAATTCAACAATTTTATTAGATCAGTTACTACTTTCAAGTCAAAGCAATTAGAATTATTTAGTTTTAAATTATCCTCATTATAAAAAATTGCTTAGAGAAGATATAACCAACCGATTTCTTATTTTGGTTTTGCTTACTACTAACTTAACTCGAGTAAAAACTCTTTTTTCTATATCGGTATTCCACCCAGCTGAATTAACATTCTTCAAAGGAAACCTTGCTTTAGAATTGCAATCAGATAGTTTTTGAAAAGTGGAAAATTCTTAGCTGGTTTTTTTATAAAGCCACCAGAATATCAAATTAGTATTTAGTGGGGTTTGTAAAACGCTCTAATAGTATGTTCACACGGACAGCAATTAGCACGGTTCGCGGTCGAATCTTGATTGAATCTACATGGTTCGCCATACAAATTTTTGAGAGCGGACTTGGTTCATTTTGAACCTAGCTGCGAACCATGAAGAAATTGCTATCATCGCTAGTTTTGATAACAAATTATCGCTAATTTATCTGAACTAGGTTTCTAAACAAAATGACTACACACATACACATACACATACCCAGTAAAAAAAATTGGAAGTCATTCCAAAGGAACTACATTTTCATTGCTTCCAAAAAATCGATATTTTTAATTTGCCGATAGTTAGCAGAAAACCTAGTAGAAGTTTATTTTTGTCATACAAAACCTTGTAATTCCTCCATAGTTTTAGAAAATAGTCACCAGAATTAAAAAAAAAATCATAATTTTCAAAGAAATTTATAAACTAATTTTAGTCTAAAATTTAAAAGTTATTTATTTAAATTTAAATGAAAACACTGTTTCGGGTATAAATTCGTATAAAAAGAAACTAATTGTTAAAATAGGTAACTATTTACCATTTTTCCTAGATGAAAATATTATCATAGAACCGAAAAAAGGAAATTTTTATTAAAATCGCTTCCAATTCGGTGACCAGGCATCGAAAAAGAGAACTTCTTGCAATGACAACCCTATGTAAAAATCATTAGATCGGATCGAAATTTGCACTACTTCCAGATCGCAAATTCTACATTTTCATGACTTTTTTGGAGTACTGGGTATTTAAACAAAAAAAAAAACACACAAAATGATTGCGAGTATGAATTAATAATATTAGAACACATTTTATTAATTATTTTTGCTTAATTAGTTTATCTACTGTAAAACAGCAAATAACACAGAATACAAAACGCGTATCAACTATTCACGTATGTATATGTGACAGCGCATAGAGAAAGGGACCTAAGGGTAAAAAAAAATCGATTTTCACTTTTTTTTATATGGACAACATCTGAGCATCGAATGAGACCGATCCCATGCCCCAAAAGTGTTCCCTCCCAGAGATATGTGCATTTTATGAAATTAATGGTACACCAAAGATACACGTATTTAAATCTTTAAAATGGCTCTCCAGAGCAACACCGGTTTTTACCCTTAGGTCCCTTTCTATTTTGCGCGTCAAATATGCATGTAGAGTTCTCGTTGTACCTTCATAGTGAACAGACGTATTAGCGGAATTTTTTTTACATACATACATGCTAAACAAAAAAAACATACAAAAAAATATTTGTAGTACATAATATTCGTTGTACATTAACTTTGATAAACAAGCTTTTTTTGCTTTGCTAATATTTTTTACATACAAAGTAATAACTAAAACAAAAAAACAAAAAACAAACAACCGTAAACAAAATAACTCAAAGTGCCCTTGAGGAATACACTTACAAAGTGCCCTTGAGGAATACTCTATATGAGTACTTCAAAAACAAATAATTGTGAGGTGAGTTATAACGGTAGAAATGCCTATCTTACTGTGAGCTCTGATGATCCCAATGATAACAATAAAAATAAAAAATCTGATAATAGACTTACTGTGAGTTCTGATGACCTTAATTTAAATAAAATAAATAAAAAACCTAATGATAGACTTTTTTTAACGGCTAAGCCAATTTTGCGTCAGCGATCAACTTCGCTTTGTCCATGCCAACTAGTGATTCGTTAACATTACAGTTGCCTACTACTTTGTCATTTAAATCAGCGATATCATCCGATTCATCACTTACCCAATTAGTCACTGCAAATAAGAGTAGCCCAAACCCCAAGATCCAAGTCGGAATGGACCGATATATTATTGTGGGAAAGTGCGGGCGAAGCCCAAAGTCTACTAAAATTGCATCTGCTTCAAAGGTATCTAGGGATAACAGCGCATCCTCCACTAATCGTTTTCAAATATTGCAAGATGACAACGGCACACCTGATATATCCGCGAACAAAACCTCCAAGCCGCCACCAATCTATTTGAGAGAAAAAAATTCAAACGCTCTTATTAAGAAATTAATTTCGGTCATTGGTGAGAAAAAATTTCACATTGTTCCAATAGAACGTGGCAATATCGATGAAACGAAAATTAAAATTTATCACGAAACAGATTTCCGCAAAATGGTTTCTGAATTTGAAAAAAATAAAACAAGTTTCTACACATACCAGCTTAAGAGTGCTAAAGGACTGCAGATCGTATTGAAGGGCATAGATTCTTATGTTGTTCTCGAAGAAATAAAAGATGCACTCGTCCTCCAGGGATTCAAGGTAAAAAATGTTTCCAATATAATAAATAGGGAGAAGATCCCCCAGCCTCTATTTCGCGTTGAACTTGAGCCGAATGATATAAAATTGAGAAAAAACAAGACGCACCCAATTTATAATTTAAAATATCTTTTATACCGAAAAATAACAGTTGAAGAACCACACAAGCGTTCTGGACCCGTACAGTGCCATAATTGTCAAGAATATGGCCACACAAAAACTTACTGCAAATTACCTACAGTTTGTGTTATTTGCGGTGAATTGCACGGTACTGCTAGTTGCAATAAACCGAAAGATCAAAGTAACAAAAAATGCAGTAATTGTGGAGAAAATCACACTGCTAACTACAGAGGTTGTCGTGTATATTCTTTCGTTAAAAAGACTATGGGGCAAAAACCTAAAGTAGCTCCAGCGCAAACAGCAAACACTTACTCCGCCACCCTTGCCCAAGTGAGCCAACCAGTTAATTCACGTGTATCGTATGCCGATGCTGCTAAGACTAGCTCTATTCCCACACAAAATTTTTCACGGCCAAATACTTCAACAAATACAAACTCAGGCTTTAATTTTAATCGCCTTGAAGCTACTATTGAAAGTCTGGTGCAAACTATAAGCAATTTTACAACAAATATGACTAGCATGATGCAAGAAATGCTGCGAATGCATTGCTTCAAGCTTTAGTTAACAAACCATGAACACGTTAAAAATATGTTTCTGGAACGCAAACGGCATTCGCCAACATAAAAATGAACTTGAGCACTTCCTCACGGAAAAAAATATTGATATAATGTTGGTCTCTGAGACTCATTTGACTTCGAGAAGCCTTTTTAAAATTTATGGCTACACCTTATGATGTATTCAAAGGACCCGAGAGGAAGAGCATGCGGTGGATCAGCAATTTTAATAAAGTCAAGACTCAAGCATTATATTATTGACAACATTTGCGAAGAACATTTACAAGCAACGAATATTTGTGTCGAAAATTTTTGCACTAATTTTGTCATATCATCAATTTAGTCTCCTCCTAGATTTGCAATTACTGAGGATCAATACGAGGATTTTTACAAATCTCTTGGCCCTTGTTTCGTAGCAGCTGGCGACTATAATGCTAAACACACCTTCTGGGGTTCGCGTCTTATTACTCCCAGAGGTCGAGCGTTGTTCAATACAATTTCCAAAATGGGCTTGGATGTTTTTTCGAGTGGGGAGCCCACTTATTGGCCTGCTGACATACAAAAAATTCCGGATGTTATAGATTTTGGCGTTATGAAAAATATCTCTAGGGATTTAATTAAAATTGAAGCTTCTCTAGATCTCTCGTCCGATCACTCTCCCACGATCATTACAATTTGTAGCCCATTAAGAAGTGACTTACCTCACCCATATGCGAATTTGATAAATCGTGTTAATTGGCTGCGATTTAAAAAATATCTTAGTAGTCATTGCACGGAAAATATTACGCTAAGAACACACGATGATATTGAATCTAACATTGCCAACCTTAATGAAAATATTAAACAGGCTGCTGAACATGCCACTACCACCCATCCTCAGACTAGGGTAAATAGAATATATTCTACGGATATTGAACGTCTCGTAAGTGAAAAAAGAAGAGCTAAAAGAGAATGGCAACAGCACAGATCACCCCAATTTAAAATCAGATTTAAAGAGTGTACTAAACGACTCCAAGAGTTGTTTGCATCTGAAAAAACTGCATCTCTTAAAAATTTTTTGGAAGGCCTTGATGTCACACCAGCATCTAATTACTCTTTGTGGCGCGCTGCTAGAAAGCTTAAAACACGAGTTCAGTTTAAACCACTTCTGCGCACATCTACAGGAGGTTGGGCAAGAAGCGATCCTGAAAAAGGTAAAATATTTGGCGAGCATTTAAAATCCGTATTTACCCCAAACACATGTTCTGGTGCTGTTGATTTGCCAAATGTAGTTGCGCTACCCCCTCGACCAATAAAATTTAAGACGCGTGATGTACAAAAACTAATTGCAGAACTCAACCCGAAAAAAGCTCCGGGTATTGATGAAATTAGTCCTGCTATTCATTTTTAATGCCATTTTACGATTGGAGTATTATTCAAACAGCTGGAAGCTTTCCAAGGTTAAAATGATTCCAAAGCCGGGCAAAGATCTTACCAAAGCTGAGTCATATAGGCCAATAAGTTTACTGTCAACAATGTCAAAGCTTTTCGAAAAACTGCTCATGACAAAATTGTCCCCAATTCTAGTTAGTAGTGGGTGCATACCGGACCACCAATTTGGTTTTAGAAGTCAGCATAGCACCATTGAACAAACTCATAGATTGGTTCAATTTATAAGAAAAACTTTTGAAGAAAAAAAGTATTGCTCTGCGCTGTTCATTGACGTTTCTCAGGCATTTGATAAAGTGTGGCATGAAGGCCTAATTTTAAAATTAAAGACTTACCTACCAATAAACATTCTAAATCTGCTGGAAAGTTACATTATTGCCCGGAAATTCACTGTTGTGGAAGGAAACTTTATGAGTACGCCTGAAATAATCTCATCCGGTGTGCCACAGAGGAGTATACTGGGGCCAGTTTTGTATTTGATTTATACTTGTGATATGCCATTGAGCAGTAACATTCACACATCTACATTTGCCGATGATACCGCCTGCCTTAGTATGCATGAAAACCCTCACGAGGCTTCCCGATATCTTCAGCAACATATTACTCAGCTAGAACTATGGTTAAACATGTGGAGAATAAAGGTAAACGAACAGAAGTGTGCTCAGGTAACATTTACCTTAAGAAAGGACACTTGTTCCCCCATTACAATCAATAATCAAATTGTTCCTCAAAACTTACATGTGAAATACCTTGGTATACATCTTGATCGAAGGCTCACATGGAAATACCACATTGACTCTAAGCTAACACAAATGAAACTTAAACTAACTCAGATACATTGGCTGGTTGGTAGAAATTCAACCCTCACCCTAGATTGTAAACTTTTAATATACAAGTCGCTCTTAAAACCTATATGGTGCTACGGAATTCAGCTTTGGGGTACTGCTTCAGCTTCTAATGTCGAGAGAATCCAACGAAGGCAAAACAAAATTTTACGGTTAATAACATCGGCTCCATGATATATAAAAAATTCAAATATACATCGTGATTTAAATATGCCACTAGTGACTGCAGAAATTGCAAAATACGCAGGCAAATATTTAACAAAACTCGAGTCACATCCTAATCCGCTGGCCCGTAATATTTTGAATTTTACTGGACACATCCGCCTAAAAAAGAGGGACACAATGGCTCTTATTCACAGCACTCCAGATGGGTCTTCTTGAAAATACTTTTATTTTTTTCCTTTTGATTATCACTACTTACATATGTATTATATATAACTACTAGCAGACCCGGCCACGCGTTGCTGTGGCTTTAAGACCATTAATTTAAATAATAACTATCCTATCATCTAAGTTGGACCAAATTACATATAAATGGCAATTTTCATGAATATCAGTTGACTCGTTTTTGAGTTTATTCGGAAACATTTAGATTTTTATATCATTAAAAAATGGACGTTAAAGTAGGCGTGGACGAAAAAAAAATTTCCTATTATATATGCTGGAGTTTGAGTAACATGCTGACAAAGTTTCAGAAGGATCGGTCCAGCGGTCTAGCTTCGTATACGGTACAAACATTTTGCCACGCCTCTCCGCCCCCAGGCCATTAATTTAAATAATAACTATCCTATCATATATGTAAGTTGGACCAAATTACATATATATGCCAATTTTCATGAATATCAGTTGACTCGTTTTTGAGTTTATTCGGAAACATTTAGATTTTTATATTATTAAAAAATGGGCGTTAAAGTAGGCGTGGACGAAAAAAAATTTCCTATTACTTATGATGGAGTTTGAGTAACATGCTGACAAAGTTTCAGAAGGATCGGTCCAGCGGTCTAGCTTCGTATACGGTACAAACATTTGGCCACGCCCCTCCGCCCCCAGGCCATTAATTTAAATAATAACTATCCTATCATCTAAGTTGGACCAAATTACATATATATGCCAATTTTCATGAATATCAGTTGACTCGTTTTTGAGTTTATTCGAAACATACACAGTGACACGGATTTTTTATATATTAAGATTACTAAGCGTATGTCCGACACTGGTCGGGCCTAATTATATTTTTAGATTTAAGATTTGAATACTTATTGTTAGTTCATATATGAAGATACAATAAATAAAAATCATGCAAAAAAAAAAAAAAATATGCATGTATGTATATACATGTAAAAATTTTTTGAAAAAAGCGCTAAATTGAAAAAATATACGTTTAGCGCAAAATAAAGTAAAATTTTTTGAATAAGCGCGAAAAGGGGCTAGTTTTAAAATGTTTCTGTTTTAAATCAAAACATCAAACATGTTTGTTAAGTAATTTATTAAACATTAATATATAACTATCATAAGATCAACACATACTTAAGTACATCAGCTCGAGATATTACATTTTATATTACATTTTAATAAGGTACATACATATAAGTACCTACATACATATATAGATAATAGAAGTATATATGCAAATGTTTGTATCTGTGTTTACACAAGTACATACATTTAAAGCTGGTCGTTATTAAATAAAATTTCAATATCTTGCTCTTTCAAAAACATACATTAGTAGTGTAGTAATGGGGACGATAGACATGTTTTGGGAATTCAAAACCGGGAAAAATCAAAAAGGGTGGCAACCCTGTTACGAATGGGGGGATTTTGGGGATTTTCATGCTGAGATTTTTTTTGGTTGTGTGTGTGTATGTGTATGACTTTGCTTCTTTGTTTATGTGTATGTATGTATGTATATGTGTGTGTATGTGTGTGTGTGTGAGTTTGATTCTTTGTGGATGTGTATTTATGTATACTTGTGTGTACAGCTTTTGTTGTTATTGAGGAGAAGCGTTGTGCTTACAGTGTATGGATGTATGCATGTATATATATGTGGGTGTGTGTGAGTGTGTGTGTGTGTGTGTGTGTGGGTGTGTATGAGTATGTCTTTTGTATTTACTTGTATGTCTGCCGGTGTCTGATACTTTTGTTGTAGTGGCAGACAATCATTATACCCAGTAGGAAATGTTGATGGTGAAAATGTGCTGACTAGCTTTTGACTAGCTTGTCACCAGTACTACTATATAATTATACCCCATACAATACTTTGAAACCCTACTAATAAAAATAGAATTCACTAGATAGTGACTACGTAGTTCTTATGGGGTCATGAGACATACTAACCAGACAGTTATTTACTGATACATTTCTATAATTTACGAACATACAAATGTATGTGTATTGACAATTCCACCTCTCTCCTTCTTTTATAGTGACGGATAGAAGAAAACTTTTTATACCAAAGTTTTAACCAGAATTTTAGTGTTGACACAAAGACACTTGCTCCCAGTCTGACTGCAGGGTAGTTACAAGCGATCTATGTATTTGTATGTATGTAGTGATTGTTATCGTTGGTATGCTTATGTAGGGTTATTGTATTGCATTTATGTTTGCGATCTCTGGGGAAATAATCTAATAGCTACAGAGAGTGGCAACCATGTTGTCAATGGAAGTGGGTAGGGAATGTATTTGGTAATGTATGTATATGTTGTTGTATTAATGTATGTGATTGTATCTATTTTTACTTTGAAGAATATCATTGCTTGTGTGAGTTGTTTGGCCTGCGAGAGTTTTTCATACATATTTACAAATGAATGTGTATATGTTTTCTACGCTATTGACGTTGCTATTCTTATGGAGATAGAAAATATTGTGTTGGTATATGTTTTATATGTACAAGTGAATTTTAGATGTTAAATATTTTGAATCAAATCAGGTTGATAGCAGATTTTTTGAATAGGGGTAATGATATTTTTATTTCAGTAGATTTTACTTTAATGTAACAATTATATGAAAAAGCTTTTGGAGACATACACCAAAACTTATAGAAGCATCTACTTTTACGTGCCCCGATTTTTCTCGTGCCTTTGTATTACAAGCTGATGCTAGCGATTTTGATCTGGGTGTTGCTGTGTATATGAATTTCATCATATATCGTAATACCATCAGATAAATTAGATTTGCCGACTACTACACGATTATCATATGAATTATGGGAATTTATATGTATGTGTGTGTGTGTGTGAGTATGTATGTATGTGTGTGTGTGTGTGTGCCTGTGTGTATGAATTTCATAATATTATAAAATTTCATTATGTATGTTTGTGTTTGTGTATTACGTCATCACCTCTTTGTGTGTCATGCCAGACATTTAGTAGTATAAAATATTAGCATATAGGTATCAGAACTTTTTTTTTTTAATCGTAGTATGTTTTTATACTCAAGATTGCTGGGTATTTTGTCATGCTTAAAATTGTCCAGCTTTAAAGTCTGCCTGCGAGAAATTTGTTTATATTACAGATTTTGTTTATTTAACTACGTCCGGCTTCTTTGGCTGAACTTCTTTTCATACGATCATGGGAATTTATAGTTTCTCTGTCCCTAATAAGTTCGTTTATCTTTGGTATATGCTTTGAATGTAAGTGTGATTGTTAAGATCTAATAAATACTTGAGTATTGATAAGAAATTTGATATTATGTGTACATATGTATGTACATATCTACAAATTGATTTTATGCGTTTGACTCCGTGCTTGAATACATTTTTTTGTTTTTGTTGTTGTTGTAAATATTCACCAGGTTCTTTATGTATAGATGTGAAATATCTTCATAGTTTTTTTTATTTGAAATTAAAAGACGTTGTTTTAATTTTTATCTGTATTTACTTAAAAGTTTGTGAGGATTTTCTGTTTTAAGTAAAACTGAATTCCTTAAGATACATACTTTAGAGTAAAAGTAACTATAATAGAAATATTTCCTTTATTTAATTTACATTTGTTTAAAGTTGATGCAGCCTAATAGTCATTCTTAGAAATATTTTGATATAAAATTTTATCCAGCCGTAGGCTTTTTCACCACCTTTTACATTTATTTTAGAACATCTTGCATTGCTTTTTATACATTTACAAACATTTTTAAATTAAACTAATCCGGCAGTCCAGCTTAGGTAATGACTTTTTTTTTTTGCTAGCCAGCTTGCTTCTTTTTTTATTTTTTATTTTTGTGGATAAACATTTAAAATCAAAAGCGAGTTTAATATTGAAATTATTATATTCTTAATTGTTGAAAACAATCGCTACTTCTTTTGCGATAAAATTATTTGAATTACTTTTGAAACCTTGTACATCTATGAAAATTATGTTATTTTTTATATTGCTTAATTAATACATATTCTATTTACTATTTCAAATTAAAATTTTATTCAATTGTCCCCGCTACTGAATAAAAGGAGCTTTTATCTTAAACTCTGGTACAGTTAAAAGCGATTGAGATTCTTTCATATAGTAGCTTTGTTGGAATCTTAGATACATATAATATATAGATTTACATAACGTTTATTTATAAATTTTATTTTAAGATCAGCATCATATGGATATGAGACTGCACTTAAATGTACTTTTAAATTAGTTAATTCATAATGAACAATTTTATTTTCTTTTTGACTAGCGATCAACAGAAAACGAAGTCGTTTTCTTACAATTTAGGTAACCTCTCAACTGATCCTCTAGTATACAATATGACTTTATATGTCAGCATTTCTGTCTACTTTTTGGCAGCGTTAGGGATAATTAAATTTTAAACTTTTTATTCTTCAAATTGTGTTACTTCATACTGATAATATGTTTACATTAATAAGGTAAGAGTGTATGTTTATTTTATGAAAGGTGAGGTCCTATGGCTTTTATTTGATGTTCTGTAATTTTTTTCTCATTTTACTAAAGTTCAGCGTATTGCGTATATATTTCTAATATATTTAAGTGAGCTTTTTGTATCTGTCAGACAGAGTGAACGTATCAGTTGGTCAGTCAGTCTCTCTTTTTATTTTATTAATTTTTTCTCCTAATGTGTTACTACTATTTTTTCAGATTTTAGTACTTGAAATAGAAAATATTTATATAATTAAAATATGTAAATATATGTATGTACGTACAAATTAGTTCATATACAAAAAAATAAATACATCTTTATCTAATAATCAACTATTCTGGAAAATCGATCTAAAATAACACATTTACCTCCATCATCAATTCACCGTCAGTGTTTTCATAAAGTGTTAGAAACATTGGAATATCTATGTTTGGGAGAATTTTTACTTCAAGTGTTTCTATATAAGATTTGATGGTTGACCCCTTGACGTTGTTGTGGTTAACGTAGGCTGGGTTGTATCGCATTCAGATGTAATCATTTCTCACTTAGAAAAGGTCCGCATCACCATCAATCACACCTGCATACAATACATTCATGAGTTGAGTTGATCCAGATACAATTGCTGTCTACAAATTAATGATTAGAATAAAGCTTTCTCATCACCTTCTAACAGGTTTAATATTTTGCTAGCATGCATGCTTTAGCATGCTTCTATCGATAATGATGTGAAAGTCCGACATTTAGTGGTGTTTCAATTAAAAATCTATACTATTAGAATTACGAATTCACTCTTTTGAATTTTTAACAAAGTAGATACATATGTATGTATTTCATTTTCCACAAAGTCTTAAAATTTCTTTGCTTATAAAAGTATGACGTGAGGAATTTTTTTAAATTAAACCTGCTTCGGCATGCTTTCAATATTTTTTTCGGTAAATTTATTTCATATTCATACAGATACAGATATAAAGTAAGATCTGTTTACATTCCATTTTACAATTTACGCATGCTTCAGCATGATTCTAGTTGAAGTCGGTATTTATTTAGTAAGTTTGTTTGATACCCATTCATACACATGTACATTGTTAAAGATTGGATATCAAAGTACAATTTCCTTAGTTTATCTAGAAATGAACAGAGTGAATATCTATTATAATAACCATATTCACACTTTAAAATTTTGTGTGCTAGAGCTTTCGAAATAGAAAATGTACAGCTTTTACTATAAAAAGTGATAATATGATGTGTTTCTGAATATTTTGAACTCTTAAGTTTCCAAAATATTTCATACAGACCATCAAGTTTAGAGAATTCCAGTACCTTAAGCTTATTATCTTCCCTGAGACCTAACATTCCTAATCAATCCCTAAAAAAAAAAAAACCAACACAAACTAGATTTTTCCTGTTTAATTTTATTTATATTTTCATTAAATTTCATCATTTTGTACATCTTCAAATTAATGTATACTGTATTTTGCACCTTTTTCTCATTCGTTGAGTTAACTTTAATCGCAAATATTTTAATGATGAGAGGAACTTTTCTATTTCATGCACTGAGTAAATCTTTATATATGTATATCATTCCACTTATATGAATCATTAATGCTAAATTCTTAGCACATAATTCCTTTTAATGATATATTAAAACATTTTACTATTGATGCTTTCATATTAAGTAATTTTTAATCCTCTATTTACGCATGAATTTTGCAGTGTTTATTAAAAAATTCTTTACCATCATCTATTTGTAAGTTTTTTTGGTACTCATACCATTTCAAAAATATTTTCCATTGCCTTGGTTTTTTCGAGTGCAGCTTTTATTTTCAACGATACTCACCATATAAACTTTAAGAATGTGTCAGTTACAGTCTACAAAAATCAATAATTTCTATTTTCTGTAGAATAGCCACTCACTTCATCTAAATCAGATCCATAAAAGATCATCTATTCCATTCATTACATCACTACAATGCACAAACAATTTTCGAAATTTATTATGGAGTTCGTTTACTAAATTTCTTTTTAAAGACATTGAGTTGTTTTACAGTTTTTGGAGAGTGTTGTGATCTACTTGATACACTTTCAGCTATTTATACTAAGATTTAGTTAATTTTCCAGTCTATAAATTCTAGTTCAGCTGTTCAATTTGTTTGTCAAAAAGATGATTTAATTTTTAGAATGTCTTTTTCAATTTAATGACTGTCTTCTATCTATAATTTTATAGCCTTGAATTATATTAATGCCTTAAGCTTTATTAAAAATTCATCCTTTACTTTCTTGATTTGAGATTCTAAAAACAATTTACTGATAACATTGTTCACAGTCAGTGAATGCTGATGATTCTGTATGTATGTATTGGTAGAAATTATATATTTTATTTTGTTTGCAAAATCAAATTTGTCATAGTATTTTCACGTTTTATCAATCATTAAAGAAAATAAACCCACTGTTAAACCCCTTATTCGACCATCAACTTGTATTTTATCTTTATTCAGTTTTAGATTTCTATCACCAAATTTCCTTTCATTATTGAAATCTTTAGGTGAGCCATAGTTTGTATCTAATTCATTTTTTCCTTCCAAGACTAATAACTCAATATAAGTATCTTCGCTGTTGGAAGGCTGTGAGTAAAAATCATCTTCTTCATCGTCATAATCATTATCAGTATTAACATCATTAAATAAGATGGTATTATCAAATATTGTTCCTTTTGAAAGTTTCTTCAACTTCTTTCTATCTAGACTGATGGTTTTTGAGGCTTTAATACTTATATTATTTTCAGGTTCTATATTGTTTTTACTTTGTTCTTTCTTGTGTATTCCTTCAATATTTTTAGAACTATTTATGAATTCTTTGAGAGATTCTGTTATAGGATCAAATATATCTCTTAGTTGTTCACGTGTATCTATTTCACCAGTTTTTATACTTCGAAGCTTTTTCTTCAAGACACTTCTTATCAACACCAACTGTTTTAAAATTTTCTCATCCATGTTTAATAATAGCAAATAAGAGGTATCAGCTATCAGATCAGCTTATCAGGAGCTGGTCTGGTTTTCAGATCAGCCTATCAGGAGCTGGTCTGGTTTTCAGATCAGCTTATCAGGACCTGATCTGATTTTCAGATCAGCTTATCAGGATCTGATCTGGTTTTCCGATCAGCTTATCAGGAGCTGGTCTGGTTTTCAGATCAGCTTATCAGGACCTGATCTGGTTTTCAGATCAGCTTATCAGGACCTGATCTGGTTTTCAGATCAGCTTATCAGGACCTGATCTGGTTTTCAGATCAGCTTATCAGCAGTTGGTCTGATTTTAAGATCAGCTTATCAGGACCTGGTCTGGTTTGCAGATCAGCATATCAGGCGTTGGTCTAGTTTTCAGATCTGGTTGTCAGGAAGCTGATCTGTAAAACAGATCAGGTTATCAGGAGCTGTTCAGATTTTCAGATCAGATTATCTGTTTCAAATTGGGTCATCAGTTTACAAGTAGCTGGACATTTATAACATTTAGATGAATGAAGTTTAAGACCAGATAAAATGCGAAAAACTATACTGTTATGTAGTCAAATTGTTTTCTATGACGATCAACACTTAATTCAGTATCTTTCCTTATAATCAAAATTCCATATTTTTAATTCCAACACGATTTATATTTTTCTCATATTACTTAAACATTCTAACTACATTATGATTATTTCCTATCAAATATTTGGTGATTCTGGTATTAGTTTGACATTAGTAGAATGCATCAACATGCTTATCTTACGCCATACAAAAATATACTTCTCACAAAATGGTTAAATACCATATTGGTATTACTTCTAGCTTTCTTAAAATAAATAAATGTGTAATACTCATGTCTTTCATTAATGAAATAAATTTCTACAGGTATTCTTCATATTTAGGTTTTTAGAGGGATTTTGAGTATAAATATGAAGATGTTTTCAAGATTTAGTCCATTAGAACTGTCTAGCCAACCAATCATAACATTTTTTTATTATTTTTTTATTTTTTATTTTTTTTATTTTTTTTTTTTAGCAATTTGACAGGCCAACTATTCTTGCATGAATAGAAATTGATAGAAGGGAACTATGATTTATTTTTGAGCTAACGTTTGATGATTCATCAAAATTTCATACCAAGGTATTTTTGTATTGTTTTGACTATGAGTATAGGTCAATATTTATGCAATACCTTTCCTAAATATTGGTGCATGCACATAGTCAAAACAAAGTATGCTTTAAGTGTTTAAAACCAGTATTACCATAAAAATGGTGGTTTTAAACTCTTAAAATATACTTTGTTTTACTAACCCCATTTTGTAACTAAATGCATTTCATAAATATTGAAGCATACTCAGAGTCAAAATATCCTTTGTTTTGAGTATGAGTATGGCTCATTATCTCTTATTATAGAAAAAATGGTGTGATTATATGATATCAGAAATCATGTTTTCTGTTGTCATATGACCATACTATTTTATTATTTCTATAGTAATAGATAATATTTATAAAATGCATTTAGTTACAAAATGTGGTTAGTAAAACAACATAAATATACCTTGGTATGAAATTTTGATGATTCATCAATATTTCGTACCATCGTATTTTTAGGTTGTTTTGACTATGAGTATGTACCAATATTTATGAAATGTATTTCATAAATATTATCTCTTATTATAGAAAAAATAAAATAATGTAGCTGTACGATATCGGAAAATATTTTCTGATATCATATAGCTATATTATTTTATTTTTCCTATAATAAGAGATAATGGTTCCTACTCATAGTCAAAACAAAGTATATTTTAAGAGTTTAAAACCAGTATTGTCATACAAAATACTGATTTTAAACTGTTAAAATATACTTTGTTTTACTAACCACATTTTTTGTAACTAAATGCATTTCATAAATATTGCCGAATACTCATACTCAAAACAAATGATATTTTTATGATGTTTTGATTGTGAGTATGGAGCATTATCTGTTATTATAAAAAATAAAATAATGCAGCTACACGATTTTAGAAAATATTTTCTGAAATCGAATAGCTGTATTATTTTATTTTTTGTAATAAGAGATAATATTTATAAAATGTATTTAGTTACACAAAACGGTTAGTAAAACAACCTAAATATAGGATGGTACGAAATTTTGATGAATCATCAAACGTTAGCTCAAAAATAAATCATAGTTCCCTTCTATCAATTTCTATTCATGCAAGAATAGTTGGCCTTTCAAATTGCTAAAAAAAAAAAAATAAAAAAAATAAAAAATAAAAAAATAATAAAAAAATGTTATGATTGGTTGGCTAGACAGTTCTAATGGACTAAATCTTGAAAACATCTTCATATTTATACTCAAAATCTCTCTAAAAACCTAAATATGAAGAATACCTGTAGAAATTTATTTCATTAATGAAAGACATGAGTATTACACATTTATTTATTTTAAGAAAGCTAGAAGTAATACCAATATGGTATTTAACCATTTTGTGAGAAGTATATTTTTGTATGGCGTAAGATAAGCATGTTGATGCATTCTACTAATGTCAAACTAATACCAGAATCACCAAATATTTGATAGGAAATAATCATAATGTAGTTAGAATGTTTAAGTAATATGAGAAAAATATAAATCGTGTTGGAATTAAAAATATGGAATTTTGATTATAAGGAAAGATACTGAATTAAGTGTTGATCGTCATAGAAAACAATTTGACTACATAACAGTATAGTTTTTCGCATTTTATCTGGTCTTAAACTTCATTCATCTAAATGCTATAAATGTCCAGCTACTTGTAAACTGATGACCCAATTTGAAACAGATAATCTGATCTGAAAATCTGAACAGCTCCTGATAACCTGATCTGTTTTACAGATCAGCTGCCTGACAACCAGATCTGAAAACTAGACCAACGCCTGATATGCTGATCTGCAAACCAGACCAGGTCCTGATAAGCTGATCTTAAAATCAGACCAACTGCTGATAAGCTGATCTGAAAACCAGATCAGGTCCTGATAAGCTGATCTGAAAACCAGATCAGGTCCTGATAAGCTGATCTGAAAACCAGATCAGGTCCTGATAAGCTGATCTGAAAACCAGACCAGCTCCTGATAAGCTGATCGGAAAACCAGATCAGGTCCTGATAAGCTGATCTGAAAATCAGATCAGGTCCTGATAAGCTGATCTGAAAACCAGACCAGCTCCTGATAAGCTGATCTGAAAACCAGACCAGCTCCTGATAAGCTGATCTGATAGCTGATACCTCTTATTTGCTATTATTAAACATGGATGAGAAAATTTTAAAACAGTTGGTGTTGATAAGAAGTGTCTTGAAGAAAAAGCTTCGAAGTATAAAAACTGGTGAAATAGATACACGTGAACAACTAAGAGACATATTTGATCCTATAACAGAATCTCTCAAAGAATTCATAAATAGTTCTAAAAATATTGAAGGAATACACAAGAAAGAACAAAGTAAAAACAATATAGAACCTGAAAATAATATAAGTATTAAAGCCTCAAAAACCATCAGTCTAGATAGAAAGAAGTTGAAGAAACTTTCAAAAGGAACAATATTTGATAATACCATCTTATTTAATGATGTTAATACTGATAATGATTATGACTATGAAGAAGAAGATGATTTTTACTCACAGCCTTCCAACAGCGAAGATACTTATATTGAGTTATTAGTCTTGGAAGGAAAAAATGAATTAGATACAAACTATGGCTCACCTAAAGATTTCAATAATGAAAGGAAATTTGGTGATAGAAATCTAAAACTGAATAAAGATAAAATACAAGTTGATGGTCGAATAAGGGGTTTAACAGTGGGTTTATTTTCTTTAATGATTGATAAAACGTGAAAATACTATGACAAATTTGATTTTGCAAACAAAATAAAATATATAATTTCTACCAATACATACATACAGAATCATCAGCATTCACTGACTGTGAACAATGTTATCAGTAAATTGTTAGTAGTTAGATACTGCCGGTTCTATGACCATTAAAATTGTCAAATTTGGGTAATAAATGTCGAAATTTGGGTAATTAATGTCGAAATTTGTAATTTATGGGCTAAATTTTCCATATTATGGTAATTAGTGTCAATGGTGTGGAGTGACGAGGGTTTGCATAACCCTTTTTTGTTTGTACATAGATAAGGATAGTTTGATGTCGGTCCGTCGATGTGTTTTTGTTTTAATTTTATGGTTTGATGTCCGTCTGTTGCTGTGCATAGTTATTTATGTAGGCACGCAGGTGCGCTTGTCCCTTTTTTGTTAGTACATAGATAAGGATAGTTTGATGTCGGTCCGTGGATGTGTTTTTGTTTTAATTTTATGGTTTGATGTCGGTCCGTCGATGTGTTTTTGTTTTAATTTTATTGTTTGATGTCTGCCGGTCTATGTGCATAGTTATTTATGTAAGCACGCAGGTGCGCTTGTTTGTACGTAGTATTTTTTTCGTTTGTTAAGCGGTTGCAGTAGCTGTATGATTTTAGATTGTGTGTGCGTGTGTGGATAGAGAAAATGTTGCTTTGGTTTTTTTGTATTATTCTTTTGTTTGTACGTAGTATGGTTTTTCGTTTGTTAAACGGTTGCAGAAGGGTATTTGAGAAAGAAATTATGTATGCTTGTGTGGGGGGGAATCTGAGAATGTTTTTGTTGTTGGTTTTATTTAGTTTGATTTTTCTATTTCCTTAAAGAGTTTGAAGAGATGAATAAAATATGTAATTTATGAGCAATGAATTTACTTGAAGGTTGGACAAATTGAAGTGTAACATATTTAGGATTGTCAAAGGGAATTAGAGATGTGTGATCATGGGAGCTAACGTTATGCTCGTGCGTGTGTATGAAGTTTGTGATACTGAGGATTGTCAAAGATTGGTTGTTATTTTCTTGTATTATTCTTTTGTTTGTACGTAGTATGGTTAATCGTTTGTTAAACGGTTGCAGAAGGGTATTTGAGAAAGAAATTATGTATGATTGTGGGAAATCTATAAATGTTTTTTGTTGTTGGTTTTATTTAGTTTGATTTTTTCAATTTCCTATGTTTAAAGAGTTTAAGGAGATGAATAAAATATGTGGTTTGTGAGTTAAGCATGGTTTGATATCCGTCCGTCCGTTGATGTACATAGTTAATTATGTAGGTACGAAGGCTTGTATGTATGTTTTTGTTTTAATTTTGAATTGAATGTTTTTTTTCTTGGTTTGTTAAGCGGTTGCAGCAGGTTTATGATTTTAGATTGTGTGTGTGTGTGTGTGTGCATAGAGAAAATGTTGCTTTAGTTTTATCTATTTTCTTTTTAGCTGGTGACCATGGAAGGTTATTTTAGAAAGACATTATGTATGCTTGTGGGAAATCTATGAATGTTTTTTGTTGTTGGTTTTATTTATTTTGATTTTCCTATTTCCTATGTTTAAAGAGTTTGAAGAGATGAATAAAATATGTAATTTATGAGCAATGAACTTACTTGAAGGTTAAAGAAATTGAAGTGTACGATATTTAGGATTGTCAAAGGGAATTAGAGATGCGTGATCATGGGAGCCAACGTTATGCTCATGCATGTGTATTTACGTATGTTTTTACAATAACTTGAGTGTTGGCAGATGGGTAAGTAGTCGTATATGTATATAAAAAAAGCGAGTGTGTAATGCCGAGTACACATCTGGCATTTGTTGTGTTCTAATTATTTTTTAAAATGTGTGCAACGCCTTTCACATTATGTTTTTTATAGGGAAGGCAACACCACACAACAAAAAATAAATAAAAAAATCGGAAATCATAAACGTTACCACTAGTGCACACTGTGTGCATGCGGCATTACTTTTTTTGTTTGTAGTATTTCGTTTAGGACATGGAAGGGTATTTATAGAAAGTAATTATGTATGCTGATGAGATATCAATGTTTCTGTTTTTGTTGTTGTTTGTGATATTGAGGATTGTCAAAGATTGGTTGTTATTTTCACTGCTTGCTGACATTTGTCTCTGTCTCTGTCTATTGACTCTTAAATTATGCATATGACTTGATAGTAATTCGTATAAATTGAGAAGTTTTCTAATCTAACAGCAAGTACAGCATTGTATCTAGACAGTACATCATCAAATTTTACAAAATTTAAAAAATATATAAATTATTAAAATGGATGCGGTATATATATGCAATATCTGCAATAAGGTATACAAATACCAAAAGTGTTTTTCCGACCATATCCGAAAACATGATGTTGAGGACCAATATAAATATCCTCAACAACAACAACATCAATATCCTCAACAACAACAATATGTATATCCTCAACAACAACAATATGTATATCCTCAACAACAACAATATGTATATCCTCAACAACAACAACATCAATATCCTCAACAATATAAATATCCTCAACAACAACAACAACAATATGTATATCCTCAACAACAACAACAATATCAATATCCTCAACAACAACAACAATATCAATATCCTCAACAACAACAATATCAATATCCTCAACAACAACAATATCAATATCCTCA
Source organism: Tachina lurida (assembly GCA_944452675.1). NCBI lineage: Eukaryota > Metazoa > Arthropoda > Insecta > Diptera > Tachinidae > Tachina > Tachina lurida. The sequence continues at coordinate 92,858,642 of OX101752.1, forward strand.
ACAACAACAATATCAATATCCTCAACAACAACAATTACAAATGTATTGGGAGCAAACTCCTACTGTCATGCAGTGGTACCCAAATACGGACCAACAATTACAATATCAACCACAACAACAACTACATGAAGCGGATGCTTATGGAGGTAATTTAATAAATAATACCAGCATTGATGAAGAAACTCAAGGAAGACATGAAGAAAATATGAAATTTTACAACATAAGCAAAGCTTTCAAAAATAACATTGCAACTTATGGATTAAACAATGAAAGAGATGAACTTTTACTGGAAGATTTCATTGGTGAAAATGAATCAATTTTCATAGAGATGCTTAAAAGTAATTTACTAAGCCACATTGTAATAAAATTTAATGTAAGTATTGTGGCAGAATATGTAAAAATTGTGGGAGAGGAATTGGAGTTCAATATTATTCATCATAGAGCTAAAATGAATTTGTTGACCAGAGGAGATGAAATATATGAAGTATTTTCAAACCAAATTTCACAAATTCAAAATAAAATGTGTGAATTCCAAGAGAAGGACTCTGGTTGGACTTTGATACGCATAGTCCGAGCAGAGCTAAGTATTAATAAGGCTTCTCTAGTTAAAGGAGCAAACTGGATGAGTTTACCAGAAAAACTTCAAAAAAGAAAAGCTTGCATTAATGTAGAAAACACCGATCAATACTGTTTCAAGTGGTGTCTAATCGCAGCAGTGGATAATTCTCAAATAACGAGTAAACAGCGATGTAGCTCATATAATATTCATGATATAACTGCTGACATCATTTGTACCCAAAACGGTGTAACGCTCGATTTTAAGAATTTAATATTTCCAATATCTTTAAAAGATATTAAAATATTTGAGAAGCGGAATAACGGAATCAGCGTAAACGTATTTGGTTATGATGAGGAAAATAATGTAATTGTTGGTCCATATTATATTACAAAGGAGGAAAAATGTATTCATATCAACTTATTGTTGTTAGAAAATATCGGTGGTCATCATTACGTACTAATAGAAAATATGTCTAGGTAAGCTAAAAGTGTCAAGTACTAGTTAATATAATATATATATATATATATATATATATATATATATATATATATATATATATATATATATATATGGTAAAATTTTTTATAATATTTATTATAAATGATTTAATTTAAATTTTTTTACAGATTATTAAGTGGTCAAACTACCAAACATGAACACTCTCTTAAATTGTGTAATGTATGTCTACAATATACACACAATGATAGGATCATGGAGCAACACAAAGCGGAGTGTGGTAAAATTGTAGCCCAACTACCATCACATAAAAACGCTACACTTAAATTTAAGGATCACCAACGACAGATGGATGTACCTTTTGTCGTGTACGCTGACTTTGAGTGCATACTTGAGGACATCCAATATAAAGTAAGTGAAAAAAATTGTTTAACTAAAAAGCATATTCCCTGTGCTTTTAGTTATAATATTAAATATATTAAGCATAATACAGATAAGTTTAGAATCTATACTGGCAAGGACGCGGCAGAAAAATTTGTTGCTTATTTAGTTAAGGATTGTGAGGATATTTATACTAATTATTTAATGACTAAGAAACAAATGGATTCTTTATCCCCTTTAGAGATATTCAGTTTCAAAAATGCTGTAAATTGTCACATATGTGATACATTTTTAGGTAGTGATCGCGTAAGGGATCATTGTCATGTAACTGGCAAATTTAGAGGTGCAGCTCATAATATGTGCAACTTAAAATATCAACAGCCAAAATTTATCCCTATTTATTTTCATAATTATTCGTCTTATGACTCACATCTTTTTGTTAAAGAGTTAGGAGAAAAGTCTGACAACATAAAAGTCCTTCCGCTAAATAAAGAACGTTACATATCTTTATCAACATATACAAAAATGAATGACGATTTCAATCTTGAACTTAGATTTCTAGACACCTTACGTTTTATGCCCGAAAGCTTAGAAACTTTAGCCAATAATCTTACGGATAACGATTTCTGTACAATTAAAGAGCAATTTACATCAAAAATAGAGTTTGATCTGGTTAGAAGGAAGGGTGTTTTCCCTTACAACTATCTCAATTCCTTTGAAAAATTAAATGATAGTCAACTTCCAGCGAGGGAAGACTTTTTCAACACACTTACCAATAGAGAATGTTCGCATGAAGATTACGAGCATGCAAAAAAAATTTGGCAAACATTTGATTGCAAAACTTTACAAGACTATATGGAGTTGTATTTAAAAACAGACGTACTGTTACTAACTGATGTATTCGAAAATTTTCGAAAAGTTTGTAAGGGAATATATAATCTAGATCCAAGCCAGTACTATACTGCTCCTGGACTATCGTGGGATGCTATGTTGAAGTACACAAATATAGAATTGGAATTGTTAACTGATCTAGATATGTATAATTTCTTTAAAAAGGGGATACGTGGGGGATTGTACAATGTAGTAAAAGGTATTCAAAAGCAAACAATAAATATCTAGAGGATTTCGATAAAGAGAAACCCTCAGAATTTCTAATGTACCTAGATGCCAATAACCTTTACGGTTGGGCTATGTCCGAATATCTTCCATATGGAGGATTCAGATGGTTATCAAGTGATGAGCTAAATCTGGATCCAAATCGGATAGATAATAATTCAAATGATGGTTATGTGTATGAAGTTACTTTAGAATATCCCTCCAATTTGCACGAATCACACAATGACCTACCTTTTTGTGCGGAAAATAAAAAACCTTATGGAAAGAATCAAACTAAATTAATTGCTGACTTTTCTACTAAACATTCATATATTATTCACTATAGAACTCTTAAGCAATGTTTAGAGTATGGTTTGATTTTAAAGCAAGTACATCGGATTCTCACTTTCAAACAATCTCCATGGTTAAAATCATATATAGACTTAAATACCAAGCATAGAGCTAACGCTAAAAATACGTTTGAGAAAAACTTCTTCAAATTGCTCAATAATGCGGTATATGGTAAGACTATGGAAAATGTAGATAAGAGAAAAGATGTTAGAATTGTAACAAACTGGAACAGAACGAATTGCAATCATTTGGGAGCCCAAGATTGGATATCTAAACCCAATTTCCATAGTTTGTCTATTTTTTCAGAAGACATGGTGGCGATTCAAATGAATAGGCTCCAGACATATTATAATAAGCCTACTTACTTAGGATTTTGTGTGTTAGAACTTTCCAAATGGAAAATGTATAATTTCCATTATGGTTACATGCAGCCTAAATTTAAATCAAAATTGTCATTAAACTATATGGATACTGATTCATTCATATATACAATACGGACTGATGACTTCTATGCTGACATAAAAATGGACATACAGGATGAATTTGACACATCTGATTATCCTGCAGATAACATATATGGTATTCCTCGTTTAAACAAAAAGGTGCTGGGTATGATGAAAGACGAAAATTGTGGAAAAATAATGAAAGAGTTTGTTGGGTTGCGATCTAAAATGTATTCATTTAGTGTTCAAGATCAAAATGATGTAAAAAAATCGAAGGGGGTCAAGAAAACCATTTTAGATAAGTATAGCCTAAGTTCATATAGAGATTGTCTGTTTAATAAATCAAATGTATTTGATAATATGCTTACCTTTAAGTCGAGTTTGCATCAATTATATACTATGCAACTACATAAACTAATACTAAGTTATCAAGATGATAAAAGGAAAATAAAAAGTGATGGTATAAGCACATATGCATGGTATCATTCAGCAATAGAGGAAACCAATCCTGAGTATGAGCTTGACATGCTATTAATGGAAATTGATAGACTTCAAGAAGAAGAAGAAAGTTAAAATAAATGTAAATTATTGTAAATTTTTATTGTTAAAATAAATGTAAATATTAATTATTAAGAAAAATTTTTATGAAAAAACAAAGAAAATATAACCAATAAAAAACAGTAAAAACATTTATTTTTGTCTACATTTTGTTTTTTATTTATTATCCATCCTTAAATATAATTTATGATTTTTCACATCTGTTAGAATCTTGTGCTGCATTTTTTCCCCAATCTCATAACAAAGTCGTGTCAGTTCAATCTTTACATCCCTTTCGTGTATTTCTCGTATTTCATTGATTTGAAGTTTTGTTTTGTTTAAAGCGGAGCAAGTTGGTATATAATATTCATGATAGAAATGAAGGATTTGTTTTCTCAGAATGTTGTTCCAACATAAAATTGATGTAAAAAATACTCGAATTTGAGTTAGTGATCTCCATGTGTCAGAATCGATTTTTATTTTAAAGTTTCCTTGTATGATAACTAAAAAGCAAACACCTCTTTTATATTGAAACTTATATTCAACATCTCTCTCACTTTCATTATCAATTATATTTATAGAATTTAAAAAATCTCGACGATTAAGCATATCATGAATATACTCCTTATAGCACATGAGATGTAACCACTCTTCTCGATCCAGTCCAATGTATTGCTTATTTTTATAATGCAACCATATCATTGGCTTAAAACCAAAAGCTGTAGAAAATCCACATGAAATCTTCAATTTCCAATTGAGCAAGTATTCAAACCCAAAAACCAAATCATATATTTGAGGTTTTCGTTCTTGATTGTTGTGAAATATATTCTTTAAAGTACGTTTATCCATCCTCAATGAAAATAACATTTAAACTAATAGCTTTTTCGGTCTATTAATCTCTATATATACAGAAATATGTATATTAAAATAAATAAGAAATCAAAAGCATACACACACATACATATATATTTTATATTTATTAATTGATTTTTTTACATAAATTTTTATAGGTATCTATAATTTTAAAAATTATTTTTTTCCTAATGTGAAACATGGTGCACCGACATGTGTCTGGGCCTTCTTCACATCCTTCACTATACCAGGGGCAGCTGGCAAAATGTCCATTCTCGTCGGAGTCCTCCTGCTCCACAACTCCATACTCCTCATTTTCAGTGAGCATGGATACAAAAAAATTTATGCTCTCTTTATGCTCATATAATAATGAGTCCTCAAAGGAATGGAGGAATTCAAATAACTGCTCACGGATTTGGCTCATTTTTTTAATTTAATTTATTAATTTTTTTAAGAATTTTGTTGAATGCTATTTTTACACTAATATTCTTGAATGGTTTACGTTCCTATTTATAGTAAAAAATATACTTGTAAAATTAAAATTTTACAAAAAATTGTGAGTTCTTTTGAATTTTTTTGTTTCAGTTACACTTTAGCACATTAATATAACTATCTCTCTAATCTTTTGTTTTGAAATTTTTTTGTTTCAGTTACACTTTAGCACATGAATATAACTATCTCTCTGATCTTTTGTTTTGAAATTGTTTGTATCAGTTACGCCTTAGAACGTCAAAATATGTAACTATCTCTTTCACTACAATTCTATCAGTGAGAAAACAAAAAATTTACGTAAAACATGATTACAATATGAGAAAAAGAGATAGCTACGATACTGATCTTTCTTTTAAGAACTATTTTTTACCTATTTAAAGATTGGTAGAAATATTTAATACATCAGTTTACAAAAGCAGATTGAGCTATCTGTCAGAGAAGAAAAAAGTACATATAAAAATTAAATTTAATTAATTAATATTGTGATAATGAATCCTCCAGATTTGATCACGAAATTCAATACATTGAATAAAAAAAAATTAATTCATATAAAAGAGCTCCAGGACTCAACGAAGTATGCAGTTAAAAACGCTAAGCGTGTGACGAGTAAATACGGCACCACAATTCAAATTGAACTAGAAAACAACATAATGTTTTTACCAAATCGGTATAACACGCTATCGGATGATGACATAATAGAACTGGCATCCGGGATATATTGCATATGTAAGCAAGGAGACAGTGGCTTAAAATTGGATACTGCTGCTGAAATAAATATCTTTTTAACAAATGCTCAATACCCACAGTGGGAATAATATGTAGAAACTATTATTTTATAAACATTTTGATTAATAAAACAGAAAAAATTTTAAAAATTGTTCGTGTGTTGTATTTATTTATTTTTTAAACTTACTTTGTAAAGAAATTGAAGACATAAATGTCCACATTTAAATGAATTATAATCTTGATATTGATTGTAATTATATTTTATATTTTTGCCTAGATATTTAACTAGTTCTAATGGAGGTTGTAAATTTCCAAAACTGTCGAAATATTCTTTATGTTCATTGTTTTTATAATATGCTACCCAATGGGTTCCAGGTCCTCTTGATAAATCCAAATTAATGATTCCACATTCTCTTTTTCTCGATCGTTTTGGTAGTGTATCCAACATGAAAACTCCTCTAAAGTATGGAATGTTTGTTGAAAAGTTTCTCAGATCAACATCAGATAGGGGTTTATTGGGCAGCTTTACGAAAAATTTGGTTTTTGTTTTTCTTGACAAACCAATCCATATCCTTTCTTATATGGTTTAAGGTAAAAACCTTTCCCCATTGCTACTGCTTCCATTGTTTTATTATGTCTAGTTGCTTCATCAAGTTGTTGTTTGGCATTCTTTGCAGCATTTATTGCTTTTGCTATAGCTGCTCCGCCACTAGAAAGACTACCAATTGCACTCAGAGCAGTAAGAATAGGTACTAAAGGTAAGAAGCCACCAATTTTTGGAACATTAATTACGCGTGGTATTACAACTTGCGATTTCTTCCCCCTTAACGATTTGTTGATAACCTTTCGTGCAATCCTAATGGCAGAGTTAATGTCTTGAGGTTTTTCCTTCTTCAGTATTTTTGTTGCAGTTTTAATTGATGTACTGAACAGCTTTTTTCCATTTTGTTCACGTTTTTTTCCAACCTTCTTCTTCAATCCCATACCAAATTTTCTTTTGACTTTCATTGCGTTAGTAACCATATATGCAAACGACTTTTCTGCAAGACTGCTATCTTTTGAAATAACTCGTTCCCAAGCTTTATTTTCAAGAATTTTATCAGCTTGATGTCTACTATTTAAATCATTTGTTTTGGAATAAGCAATATCGTGATTTTTACATGCAGCGTCTAATAAATTAATTCCTTTGTCACCGCGATCTAAACGTTTTTGTAATTTTGTTCCGGGTCCACAAAACTGATATCCAGGAAGGTGTAATTCAACAGGCAGAGAGTTTATTACTCTATTCACTAAACCTTTTCCAACGGCTGGTTTTTTATAACTAAACGTTTTGTTATAATGTATAAACATCTTATTTTATTTTTTCTTCTATAATAAAAGTAACATTTATGAAATGCAATTAGTTATAAAAATGCAATTAGTAAAACAACATAAAAATATTGTGATTCGCAATATTGATGCTTCAACGAACATCAGATCTAAAATTAAACATAGCTCTCTCTTACCAAATTCTATTCGTGCTCTAATAGTTGGACCATCAAATTGTGGAAAGACTAATGTTATGATTAGCTTGCTAGAAAGTCCTAATGGACTCAAGTTTGAAAACATCTATTTATACTCAAAATCCCTTTATCAACCCAAATATGAATACTTAAAGCGATTAATTTCACCAATTAAAGGGATGGGATATTACACATTTACAGATAATGAAAAAGTTATTCCTCCTGATGAAGCGAAAACTAATTCTATTATGATCTTTGATGATGTTGCATGCGAGAAACAAAATAATATACGAGCATATTTTTGCATGGGGCGACATAAGGATGTTGATTCATTCTACTTGTGCCAAACTTATACGAGAATCCCCAAGCACTTAATAAGAGACAATGCAAATGTGATTATAATGTTTAAACAAGATGAAACAAACATGAAGCACGTTTATAGTGATCATGTTGCCAGCGATATGAGTTATGAAAAGTTTCATGAAATTTGTCGAGAGTGTTGGAAGGATAAATATGGATTTTTGATGATAAGCAAAGATAATGACTTAAACAATGGTCGCTATAGAAAGCAATTCGACTATTTTATAACGATATAAATTACTCTACATAAAAGTAAAACATTAGTACTAAATTTGGCCTTGCACATAGTACATCTACTTATTTCCTAAAGTATTTACCGTACCTGATCTGAAAGCTGATTTATTACCTGATCTAATAGCTGATACCTGATCTGATACCCGATCTGATAGCTGATCTGATAGCTGATCTAATACCTGATCTGATAAGTGATACCTGATCGGATAGCTGATCTGATACCTGATACCTGATCTGATAAGTGATACCTGATCGGATAGCTGATCTGATACCTGATACCTGATCTGATAGCTGATCTGATAGCTGATCTGATACCTGATCTGATAGCTGATACCTGATCTAATAGCTGATACCTGATCTAATAGCTGATACCTGATCTGGTGTCTAATAGTTGAAAATGGATGAAAAAGTTTTAAAAGAGCTAATAAAGACAAGAAATGTTTTAAAGAAAAAATTTCGTAGTATAAAAGTTGATGAAGCAGATACACATGAGCTATTCAAAGATACATTTAAACCAATAATAGAACCATTAACAGAATTTGTGAACAGTTCTAAAAACAATAAAAAAAGTATTAAATCAGAAAGAAATGAATTTAAAACGAAAGTTTATAAAAATTCAAATTTTCCATTCAACGAACAATCAGTTAAGTTAGAGACAAGTACTCCAAAGAAACTTGTTGAAGAAACGTTATGCAATAAAAATATCTCACTTCGTAATCGAAACGCAAACAAGGTTGATAATGTTGATACTGATGATGATGATGATGACAATGATGATTTTTACTCTCAATCGGAAACTCTAGACAATTCAGATAATAATAAGAGTTATACTGACCTAGCACTCTTGGAAAGCAGAAACGAATTAGATACTCTATACGGTCCACATAAAGATTTTAATAATGAATGGAAGTTTGGCAATAGTAGTATTAAACTTACTGAAGATAAAATAGTGATTGGAAATCAAATATGGGCTTTTACACCAGGTTTATTTTCTTTACTGTTTCACAAAACACCAAAATATTATGATAAACATGAATTAGATATATATAAGAAAATTTTAGTGAGCACAAATGCATACAAAAGAGATTATAGAGCTGAAGGACAAATCAAAGGAACGAGAGCATATAAATATAAGCATATTATCAGTAAATTGTTTAAGAAAGAAAGTGAAAAAAACTCATCAACTTCGTCATCACTACATGCAATAAAAAGCCCTTACAAGGGTAAGGGTTTGATGAAACTAAACCCATACAAAGCTAACTATATATACTGGGATGATCCTAATGAGTTAGTAGATCGCCTTAGACTATTGCTAGCATCACAAGCTGCAGGTCATACTAATCACAATAACGAAATTGTCTCAATTATCGAAGAATTATATGAAGCAAAAATTATAGAATAATATTTATCTACATAAATCATGTCCATCGATAAGTTTGGGCACTATCTTAATGATACAAGTGGTACAGTTTTTGTGAAAAATGTTCCTAAGCTGCTGGGCTTCGTTATGGATACAACTAATAACATTGACGTTCAAAACAAAAGAATCAAAAATGTGGGAAAAGCTTTGGAGGAAAACGACGTTGTTAATAAATTGTTTCTGCAAAGTCAAATTGAAGAGGTACGAGATGAAATCAACATAAGTTTAAGTCAGAAACTCAACGAAATTCAGGAAACAATCTCAAGTATGAAATTATTCTTTGAAAAAGAAATTAAAAAGATAAATGAGTTAATTTATGGGTATGTAAGAACTATGATGGTCGACAGTATTTAAATGAACTCACACTGAACTCAACTTATCCCATCAAATTCTAAATACGTTAAATAATGACTTCAAAAAGAAATTTAATAAATGAACTACATAAGCAAGCACGAAAACATTTTCCACGTCGAAGAGTTGTTATGAAAGGAATAGATGATCTTTGGCAAGCTGATTTAGTTGAAATGGGGAACTATTCTACAGACAATAGAGATTATCGATTTTTGCTGACTGTAATTGATACATTTTCAAAATTTGCTTGGGCAGTACCCTTGAAAAGAAAGACTGCATTGGAAACAAGCCAGGCTATGCAGAATATTTTTCAACTGGGACGAATACCAAAAAACTTGCAAACAGACGATGGTAAAGAGTTTTTCAATAAACACTTTGGAAAATTGATGAATAAATACAACATTAATCACTACTCAACATATAGCAGAATGAAAGCATCAATAGTAGAACGATTTAACAGAACATTAAAAGGAATGATGTGGAAAGAGTTTAGCTTTAATGGGTCTTATAACTGGCTCGACATTTACAAAGACTTGATTAATACATATAATAAAAAAATGCATCGCACCATCAAAATGCCACCGATTCAAGTTAACTATAAAAATGAGAAAAAATTATTAAACACGGTATATAACCGCTTAAAACTATTCAAATTATCAAAGTTCAATGTGGGAGATCATGTGCGCATAAGTAAATATAAACATGTTTTTGAAAAAGGATATACACCAAATTGGACCACAGAAATTTTTACGATTAAAAGAGTTCAAAATACACATCCAGCTACATACATATTAGAAGACTATCGTGGTAACCCTATTAAAGGTGGATTCTATGGTGAAGAACTTTCAAAAACCAGATATCCAAATACATATCTAGTTGAAAAAGTTCTTAAAACTAAAGGTGAGAAGGCATATGTTAAATGGTTAGGATTTACCAATCAACATAATTCTTGGATCAATAAAAATGAAATATTGTAGTTAAGTGTATATATAAGTCCATATTTGTATCTAATATATTTAAATAAAATATAATTATATATAAACTTCCTTTTTATACAAAGTGCTGTGTTTAATTTCACTTATTTGTAATCAGACAATCATAATGTCAATAACACTTACTCTTAGCTCAAACTCATCTGAGTTATCTGCTAATTACTTTCCTCCTATTCGTTTGGATGGTGAATATGAATGTGCTCTAACTGATTTTCATTCATATAATAGCATTCCCAATGTAGATGATTATAACAATATATTTCATATTGGTGAACATGTAATTAAAATACCAATAGGATCTTATGAACTGAATGATATAGTTGATTATATTAAACATCGCTATAAGCAGTATTGTCCGGAAAATAAAATTGATATAGAAGCTAATAACAATACAATGCAAGTTAGAGTTAATAGCTCTAAGGATCCCATATACTTTAACAGAGATAACACAATTGGAAAACTCTTTGGATTCAATAAGAAAATTCTAGCTCCTAACCAAGACCATTACTCAGATCTACCAGTCAATATTTTCATCGTGAATATCTTGCGTGTTGAATGTAGTATAGTGGTTAACACATATACGAATAACTCACAAGCACACACATTACATGAATTTGCGATCAATGTCCCTCCAGGCTATAAAATTGTTGAGATTCCTCGAAATCTTATCTATTTGCCAGTTAACTGCCGAGAGATAAGTTCTCTTACTCTACGCATAGTTGATCAGAACGGTGATTTAATTAATTTCCGAGGAGAGGAAATTACAACACGAATACATTTGAGATCTAGCAAATAATGATAATATACAACGTCAAGCAATCTAAGGATAAAATTGGATACACTCATAAAACGCTATTGCAAACCAAACCACAATTAAAGACATCATTACACAAAAAACATTTGACGCAAGAAAATAAAAAATTTTTGAAGTCTCTCAACTTAAAGCTGACAAAGAAATGAGTTACATACTAGATGTTCTAGAAAAACCTCAATCAGACGAGAGTATAATTAAAAAGGACTATCACACATATACACCATACCTACAATCCTTCAACAATAATGATGAGATTCGAATTTCAATACAAAATCAAGACTTATATGTGCTACCCAGCGAAAGTTACATATATGTTGAGGGAAGTATTGTAGATGATAATAACAGCAAAATATCTTCGTTTTTAAATCTAAAATTAAAAAATAACTTTGTGGCACATCTCTTTGACGAAATTCGATATGAACTTAATGGCATAGAAATTGATCATACAAGACATTTAGCGATCACAAGCAGCCTAAAAAATTTTGTTTCTTTATCACCAACAGAAAGTGTTGGCTTGTACAACGCAGGATGGAACAAACTCGATGATTTGGATATTTCAAATGGACACTTTAATTTCTATGTACCACTGAAACTATTTTTAGGTTTTGCTGAAGACTATAATAAAATTATACTCAGCGGCAAACATGAATTGGTTCTCCTACGTAGTAAGAACGATGAAAAACTCGTATACTCAACTGTTGCTACTGACAAACCAAAAATTTGTATCTCAAACATCTCATGGAGAATTCCACATGTACAGTTATCTGATTTGAGCAAATTGAATATGATTAAAATTATTAACAGTGGTGCTTCTATACCAGTGGCATTTCGCAGTTGGGATTGTCACATTAATCCTCAACTAAATACAGGAACTAGCTATATATGGAATGTTAAACTGGCTGCAAATAGAGAACGACCCCGTTTTGTGTTGATTGCTTTTCAACAAGAAAATAAGTTTGTTCACTGTAATCTAAACAATTTAAAAGTGCATTTAAATTCAGAATCGTACCCATATGATGATCTAAATATAAAATTTAAAAATGATCGGTATGCCATCGTATATGATATGTATCTACGGTTTCAACAAAACTATTACATGAGGGAATCACAACCGCTTCTGACTGCTCAGGAATTTAAAAATAGTGTGCCGATAGTGGTAGTAGATGTCAGTCACCAAAACGAAGCCCTCTCTAACGGTCCTGTTGATATAAAAATTGAAATTGAAACGGACTCCAACATTCCTACTGATACATCTGCTTTTTGCATTCTCATCCACGATCGCATAATAGAATACATACCCTTAAAAGGTCAAGTTCGTAAAATAATGTAAATTAAAACTAAGATGATTGGGGATAAAGTTTTCATCGATATGCAAGGATTTAAATCCAATTCAAACATCTTCATTGCAAAAGAAATATCAATTGTTTTTAACAATAAGGAGCACATAAATTTTATTATTAAACCACCGTTTAACTTCAAAAGATTATCAATAGCAAAACAAAGAGAAGCGAATTGGCTAACAAGAAACTTTCATCATCTGAATTGGAATGACGGATCAATATCATTTAAGAGTGTTGTAAAATTTTTAAAATCCAATTTAAAACATTCTTCAATTTATGTTAAGGGTGTGGAAAAGAAGAAATGGTTTGAGAAACTACTTCAACTTAGAGTTTTCAACATCGAGGATATTGGCTGCATAAACTTAAAGCAAATACAACTTAAATATCCGGAATATTTTTACTGCAGCTATCATAATTATGGAGTCTGTGCCTTAAGAAATGCATATTTACTTTATCAGGAAAATAACTAAAAAATTTATTTTAATTTTTTATTTTTACAAACATATATTTGCGATATTTTTTTAAATAAATATGTAGATTAAAAATATAAAAAATGCTGTTCAATCATTTATTTATATGTATGTACATATGTATATGGTATGTACAAGAGACAGAGACAAATGTCAGCAAGCAGTGAAAATAACAACCAATCTTTGACAATCCTCAATATCACAAACAACAACAAAAACAGAAACATTGATATCTCATCAGCATACATAATTACTTTCTATAAATACCCTTCCATGTCCTAAACGAAATACTACAAACAAAAAAAATAATGCCGCATGCACACAGTGTGCACTAGTGGTAACGTTTATGATTTCCGATTTTTTTATTTATTTTTTGTTGTGTGGTGTTGCCTTCCCTATAAAAAACATAATGTGAAAGGCGTTGCACACATTTTAAAAAATAATTAGAACACAACAAATGCCAGATGTGTACTCGGCATTACACACTCGCTTTTTTTATATACATACATATACATACATATACGACTACTTACCCATCTGCCAACACTCAAGTTATTGTAAAAACATACGTAAATACACATGCATGAGCATAACGTTGGCTCCCATGATCACGCATCTCTAATTCCCTTTGACAATCCTAAATATCGTACACTTCAATTTCTTTAACCTTCAAGTAAGTTCATTGCTCATAAATTACATATTTTATTCATCTCTTCAAACTCTTTAAACATAGGAAATAGGAAAATCAAAATAAATAAAACCAACAACAAAAAACATTCATAGATTTCCCACAAGCATACATAATGTCTTTCTAAAATAACCTTCCATGGTCACCAGCTAAAAAGAAAATAGATAAAACTAAAGCAACATTTTCTCTATGCACACACACACACACACACACAATCTAAAATCATAAACCTGCTGCAACCGCTTAACAAACCAAGAAAAAAAACATTCAATTCAAAATTAAAACAAAAACATACATACAAGCCTTCGTACCTACATAATTAACTATGTACATCAACGGACGGACGGATATCAAACCATGCTTAACTCACAAACCACATATTTTATTCATCTCCTTAAACTCTTTAAACATAGGAAATTGAAAAAATCAAACTAAATAAAACCAACAACAAAAAACATTTATAGATTTCCCACAATCATAGAAATTTCTCAAATACCCTTCTGCAACCGTTTAACAAACGATTAACCATACTACGTACAAACAAAAGAATAATACAAGAAAATAACAACCAATCTTTGACAATCCTCAGTATCACAAACTTCATACACACGCACGAGCATAACGTTAGCTCCCATGATCACACATCTCTAATTCCCTTTGACAATCCTAAATATGTTACACTTCAATTTGTCCAACCTTCAAGTAAATTCATTGCTCATAAATTACATATTTTATTCATCTCTTCAAACTCTTTAAGGAAATAGAAAAATCAAACTAAATAAAACCAACAACAAAAACATTCTCAGATTCCCCCCCCACACAAGCATACATAATTTCTTTCTCAAATACCCTTCTGCAACCGTTTAACAAACGAAAAACCATACTACGTACAAACAAAAGAATAATACAAAAAAACCAAAGCAACATTTTCTCTATTCACACACGCACACACAATCTAAAATCATACAGCTACTGCAACCGCTTAACAAACGAAAAAAAATACTACGTACAAACAAGCGCACCTGCGTGCTTACATAAATAACTATGCACATAGACCGGCAGACATCAAACAATAAAATTAAAACAAAAACACATCGACGGACCGACATCAAACCATAAAATTAAAACAAAAACACATCCACGGACCGACATCAAACTATCCTTATCTATGTACTAACAAAAAAGGGACAAGCGCACCTGCGTGCCTACATAAATAACTATGCACAGCAACAGACGGACATCAAACCATAAAATTAAAACAAAAACACATCGACGGACCGACATCAAACTATCCTTATCTATGTACAAACAAAAAAGGGTTATGCAAACCCTCGTCACTCCACACCATTGACACTAATTACCATAATATGGAAAATTTAGCCCATAAATTACAAATTTCGACATTAATTACCCAAATTTCGACATTTATTACCCAAATTTGACAATTTTAATGGTCATAGAACCGGCAGTATCTAACTACTATTGGTTTTAGAATCTCAAATCAAGAAAGTAAAGGATGAATTTTTAATAAAGCTTAAGGCATTAATATAATTCAAGGCTATAAAATTATAGATAGAAGACAGTCATTAAATTGAAAAAGACATTCTAAAAATTAAATCATCTTTTTGACAAACAAATTGAACAGCTGAACTAGAATTTATAGACTGGAAAATTAACTAAATCTTAGTATAAATAGCTGAAAGTGTATCAAGTAGATCACAACACTCTCCAAAAACTGTAAAACAACTCAATGTCTTTAAAAAGAAATTTAGTAAACGAACTCCATAATAAATTTCGAAAATTTTTTGTGCATTGTAGTGATGTAATGAATGGAATAGATGATCTTTTATGGATCTGATTTAGATGAAGTGAGTGGCTATTCTACAGAAAATAGAAATTATTGATTTTTGTAGACTGTAACTGACACATTCTTAAAGTTTATATGGTGAGTATCGTTGAAAATAAAAGCTGCACTCGAAAAAACCAAGGCAATGGAAAATATTTTTGAAATGGTATGAGTACCAAAAAAACTTACAAATAGATGATGGTAAAGAATTTTTTAATAAACACTGCAAAATTCATGCGTAAATAGAGGATTAAAAATTACTTAATATGAAAGCATCAATAGTAAAATGTTTTAATAGATCATTAAAAGGAATTATGTGCTAAGAATTTAGCATTAATGATTCATATAAGTGGAATGATATACATATATAAAGATTTACTCAGTGCATGAAATAGAAAAGTTCCTCTCATCATTAAAATATTTGCGATTAAAGTTAACTCAACGAATGAGAAAAAGGTGCAAAATACAGTATACATTAATTTGAAGATGTACAAAATGATGAAATTTAATGAAAATATAAATAAAATTAAACAGGAAAAATCTAGTTTGTGTTGGTTTTTTTTTTTTTAGGGATTGATTAGGAATGTTAGGTCTCAGGGAAGATAATAAGCTTAAGGTACTGGAATTCTCTAAACTTGATGGTCTATATGAAATATTTTGGAAACTTAAGAGTTCAAAATATTCAGAAACACATCATATTATCACTTTTTATAGTAAAAGCTGTACATTTTCTATTTCGAAAGCTCTAGCACACAAAATTTTAAAGTGTGAATATGGTTATTATAATAGATATTCACTCTGTTCATTTCTAGATAAATTAAGGAAATTGTACTTTGATATCCAATCTTTAACAATGTACATGTGTATGAATGGGTATCAAACAAACTTACTAAATAAATACCGACTTCAACTAGAATCATGCTGAAGCATGCGTAAATTGTAAAATGGAATGTAAACAGATCTTACTTTATATCTGTATCTGTATGAATATGAAATAAATTTACCGAAAAAAATATTGAAAGCATGCCGAAGCAGGTTTAATTTAAAAAAATTCCTCACGTCATACTTTTATAAGCAAAGAAATTTTAAGACTTTGTGGAAAATGAAATACATACATATGTATCTACTTTGTTAAAAATTCAAAAGAGTGAATTCGTAATTCTAATAGTATAGATTTTTAATTGAAACACCACTAAATGTCGGACTTTCACATCATTATCGATAGAAGCATGCTAAAGCATGCATGCTAGCAAAATATTAAACCTGTTAGAAGGTGATGAGAAAGCTTTATTCTAATCATTAATTTGTCGACAGCAATTGTATCTGGATCAACTCAACTCATGAATGTATTGTATACAGGTATGATTGATGGTGATGCGGACCTTTTCTAAGTGAGAAATGATTACATCTGAATGCGATACAACCCAGCCTACGTTAACCACAACAACGTCAAGGGGTCAACCATCAAATCTTATATAGAAACACTTGAAGTAAAAATTCTCCCAAACATAGATATTCCAATGTTTCTAACAATTTATGAAAACACTGACGGTGAATTGATGATGGAGGTAAATGTGTTATTTTAGATCGATTTTCTAGAATAGTTGATTATTAGATAAAGATGTATTTATTTTTTTGTATATGAACTAATTTGTACGTACATACATATATTTACATATTTTAATTATATAAATATTTTCTATTTCAAGTACTAAAATCTGAAAAAATAGTAGTAACACATTAGGAGAAAAAATTAATAAAATAAAAAGAGAGACTGACTGACCAACTGATACGTTCACTCTGTCTGACAGATACAAAAAGCTCACTTAAATATATTAGAAATATATACGCAATACGCTGAACTTTAGTAAAATGAGAAAAAAATTACAGAACATCAAATAAAAGCCATAGGACCTCACCTTTCATAAAATAAACATACACTCTTACCTTATTAATGTAAACATATTATCAGTATGAAGTAACACAATTTGAAGAATAAAAAGTTTAAAATTTAATTATCCCTAACGCTGCCAAAAAGTAGACAGAAATGCTGACATATAAAGTCATATTGTATACTAGAGGATCAGTTGAGAGGTAACCTAAATTGTAAGAAAACGACTTCGTTTTCTGTTGATCGCTAGTCAAAAAGAAAATAAAATTGTTCATTATGAATTAACTAATTTAAAAGTACATTTAAGTGCAGTCTCATATCCATATGATGCTGATCTTAAAATAAAATTTATAAATAAACGTTATGTAAATCTATATATTATATGTATCTAAGATTCCAACAAAGCTACTATATGAAAGAATCTCAATCGCTTTTAACTGTACCAGAGTTTAAGATAAAAGCTTATTCAGTAGCGGGGACAATTGAATAAAATTTTAATTTGAAATAGTAAATAGAATATGTATTAATTAAGCAATATAAAAAATAACATAATTTTCATAGATGTACAAGGTTTCAAAAGTAATTCAAATAATTTTATCGCAAAAGAAGTAGCGATTGTTTTCAACAATTAAGAATATAATAATTTCAATATTAAACTCCCTTTTGATTTTAAATGTTTATCCACAAAAATAAAAAATAAAAAAAGAAGCAAGCTGGCTAGCAAAAAAAAAAGTCATTACCTAAGCTGGACTGCCGGATTAGTTTAATTTAAAAATTTTTGTAAATGTATAAAAAGCAATGCAAGATGTTCTAAAATAAATGTAAAAGGTGGTGAAAAAGCCTACGGCTGGATAAAATTTTATATCAAAATATTTCTAAGAATGACTATTAGGCTGCATCAACTTTAAACAAATGTAAATTAAATAAAGGAAATATTTCTATTATAGTTACTTTTACTCTAAAGTATGTATCTTAAGGAATTCAGTTTTACTTAAAACAGAAAATCCTCACAAACTTTTAAGTAAATACAGATAAAAATTAAAACAACGTCTTTTAATTTCAAATAAAAAAAACTATGAAGATATTTCACATCTATACATAAAGAACCTGGTGAATATTTACAACAACAACAAAAACAAAAAAATGTATTCAAGCACGGAGTCAAACGCATAAAATCAATTTGTAGATATGTACATACATATGTACACATAATATCAAATTTCTTATCAATACTCAAGTATTTATTAGATCTTAACAATCACACTTACATTCAAAGCATATACCAAAGCTAAACGAACTTATTAGGGACAGAGAAACTATAAATTCCCATGATCGTATGAAAAGAAGTTCAGCCAAAGAAGCCGGACGTAGTTAAATAAACAAAATCTGTAATATCAACAAATTTCTCGCAGGCAGACTTTAAAGCTGGACAATTTTAAGCATGACAAAATACCCAGCAATCTTGAGTATAAAAACATACTACGATAAAAAAAAAAAAAGTTCTGATACCTATATGCTAATATTTTATACTACTAAATGTCTGGCATGACACACAAAGAGGTGATGACGTAATACACAAACACAAACATACATAATGAAATTTTATAATATTATGAAATTCATACACACAGGCACACACACACACACATACATACATACTCACACACACACACACATACATATAAATTCCCATAATTCATATGATAATCGTATTACGATATATGATGAAATTCATATACACAGCAACACCCAGATCAAAATCGCTAGCATCAGCTTGTAATACAAAGGCACGAGAAAAATCGGGGCACGTAAAAGTAGATGCTTCTATAAGTTTTGGTGTATGTCTCCAAAAGCTTTTTCATATAATTGTTACATTAAAGTAAAATCTACTGAAATAAAAATATCATTACCCCTATTCAAAAAATCTGCTATCAACCTGATTTGATTCAAAATATTTAACATCTAAAATTCACTTGTACATATAAAACATATACCAACACAATATTTTCTATCTCCATAAGAATAGCAACGTCAATAGCGTAGAAAACATATACACATTCATTTGTAAATATGTATGAAAAACTCTCGCAGGCCAAACAACTCACACAAGCAATGATATTCTTCAAAGTAAAAATAGATACAATCACATACATTAATACAACAACATATACATACATTACCAAATACATTCCCTACCCACTTCCATTGACAACATGGTTGCCACTCTCTGTAGCTATTAGATTATTTCCCCAGAGATCGCAAACATAAATGCAATACAATAACCCTACATAAGCATACCAACGATAACAATCACTACATACATACAAATACATAGATCGCTTGTAACTACCCTGCAGTCAGACTGGGAGCAAGTGTCTTTGTGTCAACACTAAAATTCTGGTTAAAACTTTGGTATAAAAAGTTTTCTTCTATCCGTCACTATAAAAGAAGGAGAGAGGTGGAATTGTCAATACACATACATTTGTATGTTCGTAAATTATAGAAATGTATCAGTAAATAACTGTCTGGTTAGTATGTCTCATGACCCCATAAGAACTACGTAGTCACTATCTAGTGAATTCTATTTTTATTAGTAGGGTTTCAAAGTATTGTATGGGGTATAATTATATAGTAGTACTGGTGACAAGCTAGTCAAAAGCTAGTCAGCACATTTTCACCATCAACATTTCCTACTGGGTATAATGATTGTCTGCCACTACAACAAAAGTATCAGACACCGGCAGACATACAAGTAAATACAAAAGACATACTCATACACACCCACACACACACACACTCACACACACCCACATATATATACATGCATACATCCATACACTGTAAGCACAACGCTTCTCCTCAATAACAACAAAAGCTGTACACACAAGTATACATAAATACACATCCACAAAGAATCAAACTCACACACACACACACATACACACACATATACATACATACATACACATAAACAAAGAAGCAGTCATACACATACACACACACAACCAAAAAAAATCTCAGCATGAAAATCCCCAAAATCCCCCCATTCGTAACAGGGTTGCCACCCTTTTTGATTTTTCCCGGTTTTGAATTCCCAAAACATGTCTATCGTCCCCATTACTACACTACTTACATTCTCCTCTTTTTAGGCTATACTGAATATCTTTCAAAGCACAAAAAATTCGGAGAAATAGAAGATTATTCTATATTATTCTTCTTGTGTAAATTGGTACACTAACAAAATATAATGAGTTAAAAGTCGATATTGCTAGATTAACAGCCTGTTTTTCGAAAACATCAGCTCTTTCGTTTTTATGTTTCATTTATAAAGATAACGTTTAAAATTTGATTTTTATAAAACATTTTCTAAAGCTTTTGTTTTGACATAAAAAGAGCTTTTTAGTTATAACCAAAAATATAAACTCAAAAAATTATTACAGTGAAGGAATAAAAAAATAAAATCTATTAAAAAAATTCGATGGAAAATGTTAAATAAAATTCATTTTAAAATTATTTTAAATTTTATGAACAAAGGCGTTAGGATTTTTTTAATTGATTTAAGCATTTAATTGGAAAACCATTTACACATTTATACAGATTTTCATTGTATTTCGTATTTTCCGTTCTTTATTAGAACTTATATTATTTTGATTCAATACTAAAATTTTTTGTGATTTGTTTGACAGTTAAATTATGAAAAATAAAGCAAAAATTATTTGTGTATACTGAATTTGGTGCTGATCTTAGACAAAAAAAAATTACAGAAACAAGGGAAACATCTTTCCTTTGTACGGAAGTCGAGATTTGTTCTTGAGAAAGTTAAAAAGTCATTCACATTTTCTCGTTAATTTAATTTTTTCTTGTAACTTAAAGAAAAAAATATGTAGACCGATTATTAATTAATTTTACATAAGAAATTTTATGAGTGTCAAAAAGCTCTTTTGTTGTCACTCACATGAAAATTAATAAATGTTACCAAAACGAAAACATGATTTCATCCGTTATTTTAACGAACGTATACACTTATTCCTTTTCGAAAAACAGGCTGTAAAGGAAGAAAAAGTTCACAAAGACTAAAATCTAGCCATATTGAACAAAAAGTAAAAAGGGGCTAAGAGGCGGAAATATGCAGGCCTGTCACAGAAACAAAATTCTATCGAAATAATTTAATTTCCGTAATTAGGTTCTGCAGAAAACGAAAAACGAAGAATTTGCTCGATGAATAATGCTCGGAATTGTAATTTTCTCTATGTGAAAGTACAAAAATCTGTTTGAAATAACTTTAATTCAACAAAGAAAAATTTTTCCAACCATTTATTTAAAATATGTTAGTTTTATTTAATTTTTTTTACATATTTAAGATATTTTCTCAAGTCTTAAGGAAAAAATGCATCATGATAAAAACTAAAATATTTTATTCTGTCAAACAAAAAACACCACGTTTGGATATGAAAGTGGATCTGAAACAATTTTCTGGCGAAATCTTGCCTGCTCTGGGCATCAAAAACTGCAATTATTGCAATTACAGACATTGCATGTAAAAAAATTTTATATTTGGTTAGCTTCAATAAAAATATTGATCCATTGGTATTTTGTTTTTCTTCTAATACGAGCAACAATGTGTTTTTTGTTGCCCAATATTGCCACATTTAAATTGAAAACAATCGAATTGACATTTTTTCGGAATGAACAAATCGATCGAAATCTGAAGAAGGTAAAACAAAATCGATCGAAATGAAAATTCGTAATCAAAACAATATCGATCGATTTCTGTGACAGGCCTGATAATTATGAAGATTGCTAGATTTGCGTGTTTTATAGTTTGGGACTACGTTTTTTCGCATTTTAAGTGACTGAAAACGGATTAAATCCAGCACGAAAACTTCTAAGTTGGCATCACTGCATCAAAAATATTTGTCAAAATTAACCACGAATGTGTCGTCTGAACACCAGGGTTCGCAATCGTGGTTCAGAGAGCGAACCAAGTCGTTCATGTTGCCGTCTGAACATGGCATAAGGGCACTAAAATCAAAGGTGAAAAAGTACCAATTTAGTGATTTTTTTAAAAAGCACTAAGTTGAAAAAAAAGATCAGGTTTCACTATCGATATTACTATCGACTGAATGTTTGTACTTGAGAGAGAAAAATACAACTAATTTTTCATCAGGTCACAATTAGTTTTTTTTATCACTTTATTGAAAGTTTATGGTTTTATGTTTATTTTAATATGTATGAATGTATCTACGAACATTATTTTTGGTGACAGCTTTTGAAAACTTGTCCTGATGTCAGTTAAAAAAATTTATAACACCTCACGTTTTCAAAACTGCATTTTCAATAATATCGATATCGATACTTTTACTATCGATATCTTAAAACTATCGATATAATCGATAGTATCATCGATAGTATCCCAGCACTATAGAGCATGGGTGAACATCATGTAGCAAATTTTTGCAAATCGAATTCACACATATTCTTATTCTCTTTCGTATAGTCTTATCTGAGAAAAATTTTTGCTTATCTTTTTACTCATTTTTCTCAAACGCACTGCTGTTGATGTCTAAAAATGCATTGTTCCTATGAAAATTAAAAATTATTTTCTCTTTCAAATTGGTTTTTAGTAAATTCAAACTCAGAGTTAAAGTGAATAATAATGTTTATTTATTACTTTTTGTTGAAACGGATTTCTAGAAAAAAAAATCTTTCTTAAAAAAATCATATTAAAATTACTTTTATTAATTATTTCTGCCTGTGTGTTTATCTTTTTCGCTCGCTTACACAACCTTAAACTTATCTTGGTCACCCATGCATTAGAGCAGTAACCCGCAAGCAATACCACAATTGTGAGCACATATGTACATACGCAGACATCTTATGCTCTTTCATTTAAGGCCTCGTTAGCCGACTGTAGAAATCGTAGATGTAATGTAAATGTAATGTAAATGTAAATATTTGAACGCTTATAGAATAAAGTCCTGCACAAGACCATTTATAAGAACTTTCAAGAAATGAGGGATTTTACAAATGCTTTACTACAGCGAAGTCTTCTAAAACAAACGCTAAGCAACACTGTTTGCAATAATTTGTCTCAGCTATTGCAGGTATAGAAATAAAGTAGAAAATACTTCGTGACTGAATAATTTGTGATTTGTCATGCATGTATATACACACACACGTTGTGTGTATGCCCTTTTATTTTTCTGTACACAAACAAACGTTCACATGCATTGACATTAGTTGTGTGCGCTTGCTTTAAAAAAACCTCCCTTAAACACATAATAGCTTACCATCTACATCTTACACACACACACTCAAACGTACAATATGGAAAATAACAACCATACACGTATCAAAACTACTTTGTTGACTGTTTATTCATAACAAGAAGTCTTCACGACATTGCTTGTTAGCACTCATATATACGCACACAAATGCATCTATCGTGCTTTGCTTATAATACGACAGCATTTATTATTGGTTTAGTATAATGCAGCCACGAGAATACATTTAAAAAACAAGACGTATTTACATTTCAAGAAAATTTACGCAGGTCTTTAATATGTAAAACAAAATAAATGTAAATAACAACAACAGCTATTAAAGAATAGAGTCTTGCCACACAAATATTTTTTTACCGGGTGCAGTCAAGTTAATAACACTATTTTGCACTGAAAATGTACACTTGACGAGAGGTGATTTGACTTATGTATTTTCTTACGCTAAATTCGAACATCAATGTTAAATTTTTTTATGGACCATTTTTTGAGATATTGTGATTTTTTCAGTTTTTCGACCTTTTTCACTTGACTTATCATATCTCGAGCTAGAACTGTCCGATTGGGCCGTTCTTGGTATTAAAATGAAAGGTTTTGAGATGAAAAATAAACATGTATAATCGGATCTTTAATTGGTATAGCGGTTCAAAATATATCGATGAAAATAGGGCACATTTTCAAAAAAAATCATATTTTACAGTGATTATATGCTGACAGAAAAGTACAAATCGGTAAAAAAAACGTCTGATTTCTGTTCATGTTCGTAAAGATAATACTTTTATGTAAGATTTAAGACCAACCAGAAGAAAATCGACCTGAAAGTTACAAAGGTATAAGCAATGGATTGAATAAATCCAAAGTAAAAATACATAAAAATAAATAATAACACAAGTCAACAAAATGAAATTTATTATGTAAGGTCAAAGGTTTCATAGTAAATTTGTATATACTAAGTACTGTGCATCAATCCCTTTAAATTAGTTTTTTTGAATTGACTCTATCTCGAGATTTTCCGTTATAAAAAAAGAGGATGCTGTATCACATAATTGGCATTAAATCTTCGATTCAATAAAAAATTACACAAAAGGCTAGGAAATAAATTGACCTTTAAATTACGTCTTCAAGAATTTTTAACAGTCTTATAGTTTCAGAGATATTCAGAAAGTTTTATACAAATAAATGCATCTATCGTGCTTTGCTTATAATACGACAGCATTTATTATTGGTTTAGCTTTCTACAGCCACGAGAATATATTTAAAAAACAAGACGTATTTACATTTCAGGACTATTTACGCAGGTCTTTATTATAGAATGCTTCAAAACGTGTCATGTGTTTTCGACACAAACAAAAATTCCTTGCGCAGAAACAAAATTTCCTTGTGCCCAGCAAACACTTATTTTTGATTTTAAATTGCGAGTTCTTTGAAGTCAAACGTGAAAGTTCATATAATATTTAAATTCATGGAACTCATTTTGATTGAAATGTATATGGATTGCATGATCATGCATACATATGTATGTATGAATTACTGCTTATAAGTTAATAATATATAAAATGGTAATGTTTCAATTAATCCAAGATTTCTTTAATAATTTCGCTGAAGCTATTATAATTTACTTTCTTTTGATGGCAAGTTTCATACTGTTGGAAAAAAGTAATGGAGTTTTTGAAATAAGACATCTTTTATAATGAAAATATGCCTAGAGGTTTTAAAAATTATTATTTTATGTAAAAGAACTCAATTGTAATATTTTTAATAGCAGCTGTAACGCTTAAGCCTCTAACCGTAATATTTGCATATAACTACAAGTAGCAAAACAGATTTTGAGCAATTTCATCGGATAGACGAAGTGCTTGACTCCTTAATTTCCAGGAATTCCTATGGTTTCAGTAGCACCTCAGTCATATAAAAACATTATTATATATCCACTTTATGTTTTATCATTTTCTTATTAATGTTCGTACCTACTAATAATAATTAGTTTTAATCACAAACAATATACATTTACATATGTATATTTTTGAACAAGAACACATATATACTACTTTTTGTTTGCTGGGTGTTTATCAGTATAACAAATTCAAATAAAATCCGCAACAGCTGTTTCGAAACATTGATGGGAGTTCAATATCATCACACTATTTTTGATTGTGTGGACAAAGTACGAAAATTATTTAAATGGTATCAAATCATTATTTTATACTTACAAACAATGTTTGACTTTGATATTTAGTGAAATTATAATTTTAACTTCATTTGTATACAAACATACATTACAACGTATTATAATTATAAAAATATTTATATTATTATTATCATTATTATTGTTATGATTAAACGCACATATTATAATTTTTTGTGGTATTATTAAATATAAATTGTTTTTGTGCGCTTGTATGCTGTTTGTTCGCACAAATGTACTATATGTATGTTACATATTCATACATATATGTATATTAACAAAAAAATAAACAAATACGATTGGCAGTCTGTGGTTAGATTTTATAAAGAAAAAAACTTTATTAGAAAACTAAATTTATTTATATGTTATATGTAGCTTAAATTATCAAAAGAAACAAAAGTACCAAAATAGGGCTATTGTGCCACACTCTCATACAATATACATACATCCCATCACTGTCTACAAATGTCACGTAACGTCGCACAGTGGCGACTTTTGCAAAATAAATGGTAATAAATCTGGAACTTCTAAACTACTGATTGGATTTATATGAAACTTCGAACATCCGTAGAGGAGGACTCAGGCTTTATAACAAATGTCTTGGCAACCGTCTGTCTTAAGCTGGACAGGAGTTACAGTGGGCCTAAGTTGACAACAAGGGACTCAAAAAAATTCTGAGACTTGTAACTTTTAGAAAAATTATCCGATCTTTATGAGATAAAGCGTTTTGATCTAAGCTCAACATTTTTAATAAATAATGTCCTTAGATGTGTTTTCGTATCTCTCATAACTTAGAAGATATTTGACTTAAAAAAAAAAAAAAATTTTTTTTGCCTTGCCTTTTTTTAGTATTTCACTTACAACTTTTTAGTCAATTGTTGGATTTTAAATTAAAAGACAGCATTAAGTTTTCGATAAAATTCTAAATAAAAATAAGTAAAAAACTTATTAATATCTGCAGTCGTGAAATCGGGAAAAGGCAAAGAATTCAAAGTTTTAAAATTTTTCTGAAAATTACACGTTTTTTTAAGAAAAAGTATCTTCATTATTTTCAATTTTGTGAAAAACTTTGTTTAACACATACACTTTTAAACCACATCATCGCGCTAAAAACAATCTATTCAGAATATGCTAAGAGCCAATTATTTTGTATTTTGGGCATGCACCCTACACTCAGCAGTGTCCGAAAATTGCCAATTTTAAAAATTTTTTTTGTGCTTATGCGCTTATAAAAAGTTGTGACGGTATATTTTGAAAGTTTTAACTATATTATTTTATTGTTAGGATAGTTTGCAACATGTTAAACTTAAATTTTGAACAGCCTTTTCATAAATGCGAACATGCGCGCAAATTTTCTGAAAAAAGTCAAAATTTTGGAAAAATTTTGTTTTGTACCATAAAAAATATATATAAAAATAATTTTTTTTTCTTATGTTGGCATTTTTAGCTTTCATATGAGTCTTTTTACTTTGCCTGAAAAAATTATTCCAATATAATTAACTGATCTCGAGATATTCCGATTGTAGGGTGCAATTCAAAAAATATGTAGAATGCGCTTACCTTTTTTCCCTTTATTCACACAACAGCTGTTTAAAACTTTTATGAATTCTGAAATTCAACCTAAATAGAAAAACAAAAATAAATTTAGAATGTTATCCAATAAGTCTATGTATATTTTTTGCAATAAAAAAGATTTATGGTAGTCATACCATATGATTTTCTATGTAAGTGTAGTTAATGGTAATAACAAGTAACCATTTAACGAATAATAACACACATTTTTAATGGATTAAAAAAACGTTTTCGCGCATTATTTTACAGCGGCATCGGGAGGTGGTACCTGATTATGCTACTACTTAAAATAAATAACACTTCACAGTACCAGGTAATTACACAAAATTAGCAAAGGTGCTTATAAAGTATGCTGTATTGTATAAACAATTTGAAAGGTTTTATTTGTATGTATTGTTTTTTTTATTATTAGTTACCAATAGATAATCTATTTAATATTACGCGATAAGTAAGAAAAAATTTTTAACACTAAATAATTTATTTATTTTTAAATTACATGTTTTAGCTATGTTAATTAACATAATTTTACAATTTATTTATTTCAATTATTTTTAAGAAAACAATCCGAAATATCGAAGCTTAAGAGGTTATTTATTTGAACTGCTTCACTGTCGTCTTTCTCTATTTCTTTAGTTATCTTTGGTAACCATTTTATTCGTATTGCTTGTAAAACTGGATCTGAGGATAACAATAAGTGAAGCATTAAGTCACAATTTTCTACTAATTTTGAACACTTTCGACTATTAAATAATATGTACTGCTTTACATCTCTGTTCCTTGCTTCTTGAGCTTCTTCTGTAAGTTCTCCCAGAGGTAGGATGTTGGTTTCAATAATTTCTTTTTCATGAGATAATACCTTATGTACAGTTGGCGTCATCAATCTCCACGGATATACATTTTTTATCAGTACTTTTGTTTCATTAGCAAAAACATCAACTTTTTCTGCATTGATTTGCTTTTTACTGTTAATAGTTGCCAGTATTATTTTGAAGTTCCTTATTAGTTTTTTATCCATGCCGGTTATCAAGGATGTGGTCTCAGGATCCTCAAAAAAGCGTCTAGCAGTATTTCCATTATTCGAGCTACCATAACCGTTAATTGGCTTATCAATTATAAGCCCATGCTTTCAAAATTCATCTTGTATCCTTTTCTTCTCAGTTCTTCGTGTCTCTGCTAAGTCTTTGTTGTTTCGTGAGAAGACAGTTTCATTCCCTCTGATATTTCTATATTTTATATCATATGATAGATGCAAGCAATACTCCATAAATCTAATGCGAGCATGAAGTGGGGAAATTACAAATTTAAGGGCTTCCTTTTTTATAGTTTCATCAGATTTATCTTCAAACTGAGAGATATTTTCCCACATATATAGCATTTCCATTATGACTTGGTATCCGTTAGGGCATTAGCAATTTTTCCATCTATGATAGTCAAATGTAAATCAAATGTGACATTTATAATGCAGTCAGAAATTGTTACTGCAATGCTTGGTTAGTTCCTTATTTCTTCTGATATAGTAACTACAATATTTTGAGTTTCATCTCTATTTTCTTTCATATATTCAAATTTTATTTGGTTGACATAATAACTTTGATGCAGGCGTCCTATTTATCCATACGTCTTCAAATGCAGGTACAGTAGATGATGATGATAAATTTGTATAAATTAATTTATGCTGCTTCTCCAGGGGAAATAAAAGACCTTTTTATTTAATTTTGTACTTTTATTTTAATTCACAGGTAATTCGCCTTAAAACTAATGACAAATAGTTTCATTGATTTTCATATTGTTGCTTAGTTTATTCACAGAATGATAAGTTTGGATTTAAAACCTTTTATTTGAGCAATTTTATTTTTTAGCAAAATGCTTAGGTTAAGTTTAATTTTTAGCAAATATTTAGTATGTGCGGTATAATGCAGTTCTGTAGCAATTTTGTGTTTTTAGTTGTAGTTGAAATACAATCTTTATTGTTTTCAAAATGTAATACTATTTAATAATTTTCAAACGTAAATTTATGAATCTTATTTTAATTGGTGTTTTTTAGTTTTAGTTGGCAATCTTTAGTATTTTCAAAATATAATACTATTTAATAATTTTTAAACGTAAATTTATTAATTTTATTTTAATTGGTGTTTTTAGTTTTAGTTGAAATACAATCTTTAGTGTTTTCAAAATGTAATACTATTTAATAATTTTTAAACATTATACTTTTCATAAATTTATTAATTTTATTTTAATTTATTTGTTTTAATTTTTTACTTTTAATTTTCCACTATGTAGAAATTTTATAAATATCCTTTATTTTAATTTTTCTTTTAATTTTCCACTATGTAGAAATTTTATCAATATCTTTTATATTAATTTTCTACTATATAGAAATTTTAGAACACCAATCTAAATTTTCTAAGGTTCTTTTTAATTTTTCATATTTTTATTATTATATTTTACTTTTTAATAGAGATTTATGAAAGAGCTATTTTGGCACAGTCTTGTTCAATTTACATCAACCTTATTAATGCCGAGGTAGTTCTTTTTAAGAAAAGAATTAGCCTACACTTACAAATCTACAAATTAATAAAATAATAACAACAAAAACTAAATTCGTGTTCCAATTCTAAAGAGTATTACTTTACCATCGTTTTTAATGTTTCTAGGTAATTGATATGCAAAATATTAAATTAAAAAATAACAACAACAAAAGTAAATTTGAGTCTTAACTCTAAAGAGAATTTGTTTCCTTTGTTTTATCTTTTATTTTTAAGCAACAGTTATGCAAAATATTAATTTCAATAAGAATCAAGTTAGTAACAAATTAATAAAAATTACATACAGTTAGTGAAAAAAATGTCAACCAGTTAACCATTTCGTTAACTTATATAAACGCATTCTAAGAGGTACCAACGTAGACATAAATATCGATGAAAAAGATATAAGTAGATAGGTAATGGAGGATGCAAATATCTATCTCTTTCTAACACTATATCTATCTCTCTCTATCTTTGTCTGTTGTGGAAGGTCATGGTTTGTGACGTCAGATATGAGTATGTATGTGTGTAATTGAGAGAGAGGGGGCGTTGACTTTAATATTTGTAGTTTTTGAGGGAGATGGAGGTGTTGGCCTATAATTTCTGATATCCCATGATTAGGGATTTAGAGGATTGGTATTTGGTATTGTGATCATTAAATTTGGTTCTCTAGTTTAATATTTATCCCATGATTAGGGATTTAGAGGTTTGTCATTGCCTGCCTATCAATAATATGTTGACCACTGTAGTTTTTTTTGTGTTTTTTGTTGGATAAATGTATGTTTGCTTGTATCAGAGGGGTTGGTTCTTCAGTTGGGATATATGCTCCCTCAGCTACTACAAAAAATTATGTAGTGGGTGTGTACATTTTTTAGTGTTGGATCTATGTGTGCTCGTACCAGAGGGGTATGGATATAGTGTTAGAAAGAGATGGATTTTGCGGTAACTTATCCATAATTGATAGCGTTTAGTTGTATGTGTACATATTTTATATTTTTAATATTCTATGTATTGGTGTATGCATGGGAATGTTATAGAGGGATAATTTTTTCTCGTGCTGGAATTGATGTTGCCCAAGCAAAAAATGTGTATGCTGCTGTATTCATTGATCTACATACTTAGTCCCCGTTCACGCTACGCAAGTGTTATTGCTAAGCTTATCACTTTTTATTCTTTGAACTTTCATCGACGCCCTCACAAAACAAAACGTATTGCCAGCACATGTATGGTGTGAACTGGGACTTCTATCATTTGTTCTTTTTCACGTTTGATGTAGTTGAATTGCTTGGGTGGTAATTGTATACATGTAGGTATGTATGTAAGTAAGCATGCATGTGTATCGATTTGTAAATTCGTGTGCGTAGTTCAATGATTTTTGGGGATCATAGAAACTGTTTAGCTTGTTGGAATATCTGTTCTCCTAGTTGGAATTTGTTTGCTGATGCTGATTGCTTCTACTGTTGTTATTTTTTTCTTCGTCTTCTATTACTCTGAGTGGTACATATGTATATATGTACATTCATATGCGTACTTGACAATTTTTGATTTTATGCATATGCAAACATACATACATATACATATACATACATACATACATGTGTACATACTTATGCAAATGTGCTGATATTGCTTTTTCCCGTTTTACAGTATCCAAGGGAACTTTTTTATTCTTTTGTTTTTATCGTTCCTGCTATGTCCATTGGATACTTTTTTATGTTATTGTTTTTTTTTCTAATAATATTTTGCTTTGCAAATTTAAGCTGGCTCGATCTTGTTAGAATTGAATGTTGTGCAAATTCAGCGATTTGTTTCTATGTAGGTACTACATACATACATACATATTTATGTACATACATACATATATAGAATAACGCATAAAGTAAAAAATGAAAATAAAAAATATGGGATCACAGCACATTTTATTATGATACAAGACATGCATACATACATATACTCCCAGACCAATTTATGTGCGATCATGTATGTGTAAGTATGTTTTACTTGTTCAATAGTTTTGACTTGAAGAAGTGTCGTCATAGCTTTTGCGATTATATGCCACTTTTGTTGGGGAAGGTTATGGTTTTTAGGTTTCTGTGCAAAGTGAAGCTACATACATACATATCTACATACTACATGCATATGTACGTATGTATATATCTGCTATTCTTCTGTTCTTATTTGCTCTTTCATAGGTTTCGCGATTGCTTGACTCTTTTTGTTGGGGAAGGTTAGGGTTTTCCGTTTGCTGTGCAAAGTTTAGTAATATAAAACAATTTAAAAAATTCAAGAATGAATGTTTTTCGCATTATTATACAATTTTTTATTTTGTATACCAATAACATCCTATTGGTTTGAAATTAAAAAAGTTTTAAAAATTTTTTGATTTTGTTGTAATATTTATTTATTTTTTTAATAATGTTTTACATTTATATTGCAATATAAAAATTTATCATTAACATTTTATTTATACTTTTATTAATTTTTAATATTAAAAATAAACGTATATGAATTAATTATATTTATTACATTGATTTTTCTTATTTTAAATATCATACATCTGCACGTGTCTGGTCCTTCTATACAATCTGAGCAGTGCCAAGGACAACAAGAAAAGTGTTCTGCATCATTATTATCCTCTACACCAAAGTCTTCGTTTTCTTTAAGCATGTGAAGAAAACATAGTAGTGCATCCTTATGTTCGTGCATTAACCATCCTTCATATTCCTCAAGAAATTGTTCTACTGCAGATTTCATTGTCAAGTTCTTAACGTGTTGAATGGCTATTTGATATTGTATTAAAATTTTAATTTCATAATGATACACACAAATTTTTGATTGGAATTGCTGTTTTCTCTCTCTATCTCTCTCTCTCCCTCTCTCTACGAATATTCCACATATAGACATATTCACTATTTCACAGCAAATATTTTCATGTAGGCTTCTTAGACTCATCGAATCTACATTTAATATCAATTCAGTTCAAATACTCAAAGACATTAAACATAAAATCATTATGGAATCGTTAAATTTAATTAAAAAATTCAGTTCATTAAATAACAAGTCCTTGATTCATATCAAGGACTTAGATGTTTCAAGGAAATATAGAGTGGTGTCGGCGCAAAGGACAACGACAAAATATGGTCCAACAGTAAAAATTGAGATGGAGGACCACTTCATGTTCCTACCAAATAGGTATAACACTCTTACCGATGAGGAGCTCACGCACCTCTCAGATGGCACATTCCGGGTGCAGAGGCAAGGAGAACGGAATTTGCTTCTCGATAAGGAGGAGGATGTGGAGGAGTTTTTAATTCCCAATGCCCAATACCCCATTTGGCAGTAATATAATTTTTTTTTTACATATATATTTTGCAAGAATAAAACAAAATTTTATATAAATGATGGAATTTTAAATTTAATTTTTTTTATTTAATTCATAAAGAAATTGAAGGCATAAATGACCACAATTAAATGTATTAAACTTCTGATATTGATTATAGTTGTATCTTATATTTTTACCCAGATATTTGATTACTTCTGCAGGAGGTTGTAAGTTTCCAAAGCTATCGAAATATTATATTTCTTTGTTGTTTTTAAAATATGCTACCCAATGTGTGCCGAGTCCTGTTGACATATCTAAATTGATTATTCCACATTCCTTTCTCCTCGGACGTTTTGGTAGAGTGTTCAGCATATAAACTCCTCTAAAGTATGGAATTTTTGATGAAAAATGTTGTAGATCAACATCCGTTAATGGTCTAGTGGGTAGCATTTGTATTAGTTTTTTGAGTTCTCTTTACAAATCAAACCATAACCTTTTTTATAGGGTTTGAGAAAAAGTCCTTCGCCTACCGCTATAGATTCTATCGCTCTATTATGTCTAGCTGCTTCCTCAAGTTGTCTTTTTGCATTTTTTGTTGCATTTACAGTCTTTGCTATAGCAGCACCTCCAGTAGCTAAACTACCAATTGCACCCAGAGCAGTTAATATTGGAATTAATGGTAGAAAACCACCAATTTTTGGAACACGTATTATACGTGGTGCAATAATTTGTGATTTTTTCCCCTTCAAAGAACTGTTAATAGTTTTTCGTGCAATTCTAATGGCTGTGTTAATATCCAACGGTTTTTCCTTCTTCAACATTTTTGATGCAGCTCTAATTGATGTATTAAACAGTTTTTTAGCATTTAAATTATTTTTTTTAGCATTTTTCTTTTTTTCCACCCCCATTCCAAATTTTGTTTTGGCTTTCATTGCGTTAGTTATCATATATGCAAATGATTTCTCCGTGAGAGTGCTATCTTTTGAGAGAACTCGGTTCCAAGCTTTGTTTTCAAGTATTTTATCAGCTTTATGTCTAGTAATTAAATCCTTATTTTTAGAGTAAGCAATGTCGTGCTCTTTACAAGCAGAGTCCAATAAATTAATTCCTTTATCACCCCTATCTAAACGTTTTTGTAGTTTTGTTCCAGGTCCACAGTACTGATATCCAGGAAGATGAATTTCAAAAGGTAGACAGTTTATTATATTGTTAACTAAACCTTCTCCAATGAGAGTTTTTTTATGACTAAACGATTTCCGATATCGTATAACCATATTATTTTATATTTTCTATAATAAAAGGAAGTATTTATGAATTGCATTTAGTTACAAAAATGCAGTTAGTAAAACAACATAAAAATATTTTAGTCCGTAATATTGACGCTTCATCAAACATCAGCTCAAAAATAAAGCATAGTTCCCTCTTGCCAAATTCTATTCGCGCTCTAATAGTTGGCCCATCAAATTGTGGAAAGACTAATATTATGATTAGCTTGATAGAAAGTCCTAATGGTCTCAAGTTTAAAAACATATATTTATACTCAAAATCTTTATATCAGCCGAAATATGAATACCTGAGAAACTTAATTTTACCAATTAAAGGAATGGGATATTACACATTTACAGATAATGAATCTGTTATTTCCCCTAACGAAGCTAAAAGCAACTCAATTATGATATTTGATGATGTTGCATGCGAGAAGCAAAATAATATACGTGCATATTTTTGTATGGGACGACATAAGAATGTTGATTCATTTTACTTATGTCAAACTTATACCAGAATTCCAAAACATTTGATAAGAGACAATGCCAATGTAATTATAATGTTTAAACAAGATGAGAAAAATATGAGGCATGTTTATAGTGATCATGTGGCAAGCGACATGAATTTTGTAAAGTTTCAAGAAATTTGTCGAGAATGTTGGAAGGATAAATATGGATTTTTGATGATAAGCAAAGATAATGAATTAAATAATGGTCGTTACAGAAAACAATTTGACTGTTTCATAACAATATAAATTACTTTACAGAAAAGGTAGTCTTTAGTTCTTAATCTGACTTTAAACTTCATACATCTATTTTTTATAATTTGTCAGATGCATAAAACCTGATCTGATAACATTAACTGATAACTGATCTGATAACCGGAACTGATAACCGATCTGATACCTAATAACCGATCCGATATCTAATAACCGATCTGATACCTGAAAAACTGATTTGATACCTGATAACTGATCTGATAACCTGTTCTGATATCTGAAAACCTAATCAGATAAGCTGAACAGATACCTGATAACTGATCTGATAACCGAAACTGATTGCTGATAGCCGATCTGATACCTGATAACCGATCTGATAACCTGATCTGATACCTGAAAAACTGATCTGATAACCGAAACTGATTGCTGATAACCGATCTGATACCTGATAACCGATCTGATAACCTGATCTGATACCTGAAAAACTGATCTGATAACCGAAACTGATTGCTGATAACCGATCTGATACCTAATCTGATACCTGAAAAACAGCTCTGATATTTGACGCTAATAAACATGGATGAGAAAGTTTTAAAAGAGCTGGTTACAACAAGAAATGTCTTGAAGAAAAAGCTCCGTAGTATAAAAACTGGTGAAATAGAATCATTTGAACAACTAAGAGATACATTTAAACCTATAACAGAACCTCTTAAAGAATTTATAAATACTTCTAAAAATATTGGAAGAATCCCCAAGAAAGAAGAAAGTAAATTCCAAAAAAAAATTGAGACCAACAAAAGTTTAAAGCCCTTGAAAACATCAGTCAAGGTAGAGACAAGTACACCGAAGAAAATTGTAGAAGGAACAATATTTGATAACACAATCTTATTTAATGATGCTAATGACGTGAGTGATAAGGATGAAGACGAGTTTTACTCACAGACTTCTAATACTGAAGAGAGTTGTACAGACTTATCACTCTTGGAAGCGAGAAATGAATTAGATACTTACTACGGTCCACATAGAGATCACAATAATGAATGGAAATTTGGTAGTAGTAACATTGAGCTAACTGAAGATAAAATTCACGTTGGCGGACAAAGATGGGCTCTAACACCGGGTTTGTTTTCTTTAATGTTTCATAAAACACCAAAAAACTATGACAAATTTGAACTTGAAATCTACAAAAAAATTTTGATTACAACTAATGCATGCAGGAGAGACTATAAACCCGATGGTCAGATCAAGGGGACTAGAGGATATAAATATAAGCATATAATTCAAAAAATATTTAAAGAAAATAGTCAGAAGAAAATATCTAACGCAGTAGCAAATGCAGCAATTCCTGGTTATAAGGGTGATGGAATGATGCGCTTTAACCCCCAAAAACAAAACTATATATATTGGGATGACCCCAATGAGTTAGTAGATCGACTTCGACTTCTGCTCGCATCACAAGCTGCAGGTCATACTAATCACAATAACGAAATTGTATCAATTATTGAAGAATTACGTGAAGCGAATATAATACATTAACTGTAATAATTAATACATATATATGGAGTATGTCTGTTGATAAGTTTGGACATTATCTAAACGATAATAGTGCTATAATTTCTATTAAAAATGCACCTAAGCTGCTGGGGTTCTTTATGGATACGAACAACAACATTGATGTCCAAAACAAAAGGATCAAAAATGTTGCAAATGCTCTGGAGGAAAACGATGCTATCAATAAATTGTTTCTGCAAACTCAAATCGAAAAAATAGAAGTCAAATTATTAAATTGCTTTAAGGAAGACAATAATCAAATTCAAGAAAGTCTTCAAGAACAGATAGAGGAATTACAAAGCGAAATAAAATTACAAATAGAAGACAATTATAAAATTGAAAAAGAAATTCTAAAAATTAAATCATCTTTTGAAGAACAAATTGAACAGCTGAATGAGAAAATTTATAGATTAGAAAATTACATGTTCGTATCAATAGCTGAAAGTGCATCAAATAGATCAGAACACTCCCAAACAAATCCGTAAAACTACTCAATGTCTCCAAAAAGAAAGTTAGTTGACGAACTCCATAAGCAAGCTCGAAGACATTTTGTACGCCGTAGAGTTGTGATGAAAGGATTAGATGATCTTTGGCAAGCTGATTTAGTTGAAATGGGTAGTTATTCATCGAAAAATAGAAATTATCGATTTTTGTTGACTGTAATTGACACATTCTCAAAATTTGCATGGGCAGTACCGCTGAAAACAAAAACTGCACTCGAAACAAGCAAGGCGATGGAAAATATTAGGACGAGTTCCAAAAAACTTGCAAACGGATGATGGTAAAGAATTTTTCAATACACACTTTGGAAAATTAATGCATAAATACAACATTAATCACTACTCAACATATAGCATTATGAAAGCATCAATAGTAGAACGATTTAATAGAACATTAAAAGGAATGATGTGGAAAGAATTTAGCTTTAATGGTTCATATAAGTGGATTGATATATACAAAGATTTACTTAATACCTACAACAGAAAAGTTCATCGTACCATTAAAATGCCTCCAATTAAAGTCAACTCAACAAATGAGGAAAAGCTGCTAAATACAGTATACAGTCATTTGAAGATGTATAAAATGTCAAAATTTAATGTTGGAGATCATGTTCGCATAAGCAAATATAAGCATACTTTTGAAAAGGGGTATACACCAAATTGGACAACAGAAATATTCACAATTAAAAGAGTTCAAAATACATATCCTACAACATACATATTAGAAGATTATCTCGGAAATCCTATCAAAGGTGGATTTTATGAAGAAGAACTTTCAAAAACTAGATATCCAAATAATTATCTAGTTGAAAAGGTTCTTAAAACTAAAGGAGAGGAGGCATATGTTAAATGGTTGGGGTTTTCTAGTCAACACAATTCTTGGATAAGTAAGGATGATATATCGTAGTTGGAGTAAAAGAAAAATAACATTACTTATATGTATTTAGCACATTCTGTAATAATTTATGTTTAGAATAAGAAATAAAATCATTTTTATAAACAATGTTGTAGTAAGTTCTATTTATTTGCTATCAGATTGCCATAATGTCAATAACACTTACTTTGAGCTCTAACTCATCAGAGTTATCTGCAAATTACTTCCCTCCTATCGAGTTAAATGGAGCTTATGAGTGCGCTCTAACTGCTTTTCATTCATATAATAGCATACCGAATGTAGACGTCTATAACAATATGTTTCACATAGGAGAACATGTAATTAAAATACCAATTGGATCTTATGAATTAAATGATATAGTTGATTACTTAGATCAGCAGTATAAAGACTGCAGTCCAACAAATAAAATTCGAATAGAAGCTAATAACAATACAATGCAAGTTAAAATTAACAGCTTTAAAGATTTAATAGATTTTAATAAAGAAAATACAATTGGAAAACTTTTGGGATTTAATACTAAAATCCTGACTCCAAACCATGATCATTACTCAGATCTACCAGTCAATATATTTAAGGTGAATCTCTTGCGAGTTGAAAGCAGTATCGCTGTTAATACATACATGAACAATTCCAAGGCGCATACACTACATGAATTTCCGATTAATGTTCCTCCAGGCTATAAAATAGATGAAATCCCTAGAAATCTAATTTATTTGCCAGTCAACTCCCAAGAGATTAGTTCACTTGCTCTACGCGTGGTTGATCAGCACGGTGACCTAATAAATTTCCGAGGAGAGGAAATAACCATTCGCATACATTTGAGACCATCTAAATAATGATAATATATAACACAAACATATCAAAGAATAACGCTGTATATAATTCTAAAACTATACTAGAACCTAAGCGACAGTTGAAGAGAACAGTCCAACAAAATCTGACCAAATCAAATCAAAACTTTCTCAAGTCGTTAAATTTAAAATTGAAAACGAAAAAATGAATTCAATAATGGATGTACTAGATAAGCCATTATCTGATGAGAGTATAATCAAAAAAGACTATCACACATATGTACCATATCTACAATCATATAACAATAATGACGAAATTCGTATTTCAATACAAAATCAAGATCTGTACGTATTGCCCAGTGAAAGTTATATATATGTGGAAGGATTTATTGTAGATGATAAGAGCCCAAAATCCTCTAATTTAAGCTTTAAATTAAAAAACAACTTTGTAGCGTATCTCTTTGATGAAATCCGTTATGAACTTAATGGTATTGAAATTGATCACACAAGGCATTTAGGACAGACAAGCACCATAAAAAATCTGATTTCTTTATCACCAACGGAAAGCGCTGTCATGCAAAATGCTGGATGGAACAAAATTGATAATTTGAATATTGAAAATGGATATTTTAATTTCTATGTTCCACTTAAAATGCTCTTAGGATTTGCGGAAGACTATAACAAAATAATACTAAATGGTAAACATGAATTAATACTCTTGCGTAACAAGAATGATGAAGATCTTGTACAATCGAGCACTTCTACTGACAAACCAAAACTTACAATTTCGCTAATCTCTTGGAGAATTCCCCATGTACACTTATCCGATCATAGTAAATTGAATATGATTAAAATTATCAACAATGCTGCTTCTATACCAATAGCATTCCGCAGTTGGGATTGTCATGTAAATCCACAATTATCTACAGGAACTAGCCATATCTGGAATGTTAAGATGGCTGCAAGTAAAGAGCGACCCCGCTTTGTATTGATTGCATTTCAACAAGATAAAAAGTTTGTTCATTGCGATCTCACTAACTTAAAAGTACATTTGAATTCAGTTTCATATCCATATGATGATCTTAACTTAAAATTTAAAAATGAACGCTACGCAATTTTATATGATATGTATGTAAGATTTCAACAAAACTATTATATGATGGAGTCACAACCTCTTCTAACTTCCCAAGAGTTTAAGAATAATGCACCCATTATTTTAGTAGATGTTAGTTATCAAAACGAAACACTTAACAACGGACCAATTGACATAAAAATTGAATTTGAAACAGCAACAAATATTCCAGCCAAAACATCAGCTTATTGCGTTCTTATTCATGATCGTCTAATTGAATACATACCTATAAGAGGACAAGTTCGTAAAATCTTATAAATTAAAAAAGATGAACAATAATATAGTTTTTATAGACTTGCAAGGTTTCAAGAGTAATGCAAATGACTTTATCGTAAAAGAACTCGCAATCGTTTTCAAAAATAATCAACACATAAATTTTATCATAAAACCTCCTTTTGATTTTAAATGTTTATCAACAAAAAAGCAAAGAGAAGCAAACTGGTTAACAAAACATTATCATCATCTAAGCTGGAACGATGGGACTGTTTCATTTAAAAGCATTTGCCAATTTCTAAGAGCTAATGTAGGTGATGCATATACTATATATGTTAAAGGTGAGGAAAAGAGGCAATGGTTAGAAAAAATGGTGCAAAAAAGTATTTTTAATATTGAAGATATTGGCTGTATCAACTTTAGTCAAATAGGGGTGAAGTATCCAGACCTATTTTATTGCAGCTATCACATCAATGGTATTTGTGCTTTACGGAATGCAATCTTACTTGAAAAAGAAACATCGGAATGAAAACAAATTGTTATCAGTTATTTTTAGTATATTATTGGTTTTATTTTCAAATATATTATAATACATGTATGTTGATATGTTACAATTTTAAATTTAATTGAAGTGTATAAATAAAAATGTTGTAAAAACTAAATAATTATATATATATATGTTACAAATTTATATACTTATGTATACATAAAAATAATATTTTAATAAAAATATAAAAAATAAATAAATACACAAAAAAAAACATATGAGATTGTTTCTTAAAACTGAATTAATGAATATAAAACTCGTACATAAACATTTGAATATAATACATAAATATTAAAAAAAAAAAATATTTGGATTAAATTTGGATTCACGATTAAATAAATGTTATACATCACTGTCATCTCATATATATATATATATATATATGTATATATATATATATATATAGATTAGTCAACTGGCATTGACTCACTAACTCGATCTCTATAATGACCCCAAGCTCGTGTTTTTACATGATCTTCCAAAATATTTCTTTTATCATCATTGTAGTTAAGGACTACTTTAAATAGCTTTTGTGTGTACAGTTTGTGAGTTTTTGATCTAATCAAATACATCTCATCTGATAGCACTTTCTGATCAAATAAACAATTTTTATAATCGTTTAGAGTTAACTTCTTGACGGCAGATTTTTTAACTCCTTTAGATTTTTTGACTTCTTCAGAGCTATGGGTTGAAAATGAGTACATTTTGGATCTTAAACCTACAAACTCGGTCATTATATCACCCTTGTTCTCGTCCTTCATCATTCCTAAAACCTTTTTATTTGCTAGAGGTAAACAGAACTGATTATCTTCAGAATAATCCGATGTATCGAAATTGGAATCAATATCATTACGGATGTCATCATAAAAATCATCAGTTTGAATCGTGTAGATGAATGAATCTGTATCCATATAGTTAAGAGAAATTGTATCTTTAAACTTTTGTTTCATGTAGCAGTAGTGGAAGTCGTACATCTTCCACTTAGATAATTCTAAAACTGCTAGACCTATATATGTGGGTTTATCGTAATATGGTTCCAGTTCTTTTAACTCAACTGCATACATATTATCACCGAATTTTTTCAAACTTAAAAAATTCGGTTTAGAAATCAATGCCCTCAATCCTAAATGATTTCTGTTTGTAGTTTCCCACTCTGTAGCAATATGGATAACTTTTCTTTTATCAACATTTTCCATAGTCTTCCCATAAACAGCATTATTAAGAAGCTTAAAAAAGTCCTTCTCAAATGCATTTTTGGCATTCGTACGATATGAATTATTTAGGTCAATGTATTTTTTAAGCCAAGGGGACTGCTTAAATCTTAATATTCTGTGTATTTTATGTAATACAAGCCCGTTTGAAATACATTGAAGTAAGATTTTATGATGAATAACATAATTCCTTTTGAATGTAAAGTCTGCTATTAATTTCTTACTATTATATTGTGATGTTTTTTTGTTTTGGGGGCAAAAAGGGAGGTCATTATGTGCGTCATGAAGTGAGTCTGGATACTCAATATCTACT
This sequence comes from Tachina lurida, assembly GCA_944452675.1. Lineage (NCBI taxonomy): Eukaryota > Metazoa > Arthropoda > Insecta > Diptera > Tachinidae > Tachina > Tachina lurida. Next base: position 92,901,461 of record OX101752.1, read on the forward strand.
TCTAAATAGTAACCAACTTCTGGTGTATTAGGAGCTTCATTGATATTAAAGACTTCAATTTCTCCAGAATTTAACCATTCGAATCCCCCATAAGGTAAAGGTTGAGACATTGCCCAACCATATAAATTGTTAGCATCTAAATACATAAAATATTCTGAAGGCTTGTTTCTATCAAAATCTTTCATGTATTTGTTGTTAGATTTTGAATATCTTCTTGAGCACTGCACTAGCCCACCCCTTATACCATTTTGAACAAATGAATGCATTTCACAATCTGTAATTAGCTCTAAGGTTACTTCTGTAGTCCTCAACATGGCATCCCATGATAGTCCTGGTGCAGTATAGTAATGAGCGGGATCTAGACTATAAATACTCTTACATATTTTTCGAAAGTTTTCAAAAATATCTGTAAGAAGTAATACATCAGTTTTGAGGTACAGCTCAGTATAACCCAGAAGGGTTCTACAATCGAACTCACTCCACACTTTTTGTGCATGTTCATAGTCATCAACAGAACATTCGTCATTGCTTAAAATATTAAAAAAGTTCTGTCTACTTGGAAGTTCAGTTCCATCAAACTTTAATATAGAGTCCACATAAGAGTATGGATACACTCCTTTTCTTCTTAATAAATTAAATTGGTTGTCATTTGGAAATATTTCACGAACTGTTTGTAAATCAGATACGTCAAGATTTTTTGCCAAAGAATCTAGACTTGAGGCCATAAACCTGAAAGAATCTATAAAGCGTATTTCGAATCCATGATTCTTTTTTAATGAAATATAAACTGAGAGGGAAATATAACGCTCTTTGTTTAGGGGTATAACTTTTATAGTAGCATTTTTTATTGTGGAAAGATGATTGAAAAAGAGATGTAAATCATATGCAGAAAGATTGTGAAAAAGAACAGGTATAAAATTAGGTACTCTATAGTTTAAATTACATACATTATGTGCTGCACCACGATAACTACCCGTAAGATGACAGTGATCTATAACTTTATCATTAAACAACTCTTTTCTACAAATATGACACACTTGTGCATTATTGTGGGCTTGCACATCTTCGCTAGTCATATTAATAGATTTTGTTTTTGATAACTGCTCATCAAATATGTTTGATGCATCTTCCACTATTTTTTTAACAAACATAATTGCTGCATCTTCCCCAAAATAATACCTATGCCTATTATATTCTTTCTTAAAGCTACACTTTACATAGTAACCGAAAGCACAAGGGATATGCTTTTGAATGTTTGTAGTATTACTACTTACTTTTTCGTCAACTTTTTCTAAAACTGACTCAAAATCAGCATATATGACATATGGGACATCCATCTGCTTATGAATGTTTTTAAAGCTTTTGAAAACATCCTCGGGCTTAGGCATTTTGACGACTTTCTTCAGACACACATTCTTGTGATGCTTATACACATATTCATCATGAGTATGGTAGAGACAAGAGTTGCAAACAAAGATTTTTGATGTATGCGATGTTATGCTGGATCGTAAAAGTCTAAAATTGAAATATATAGATTATATCAAAGAAATATTTATATACTTTAAAAATTAAAATAATAAAAATTATTATGATTATTTGAAAATACTTACTTTGAAATATCTTTGATGTACACATAGTGGAAATTTTCATTCGAATTGAGCAAAAGTAAGTTTATATGCTTTGCTTTTTCCCCACTAGTCACATAATATGGTCCTATTATTGATGACTCATTATGACCAAAAACATTTATGCTAATGTCATTCTGTACTTCAAATTTTTTTAGCTGTTTTAAGGGAAGTGGGAAATCTAGCCCCTCAAAGTTGACCTCTATGCCTCCTAAAACAATCCTGTCACTTCTTATGTTTGCTATATTATACGAGTAGTGGAATTTTCTTTCTGCAACACTTAGCATATCATTTTGATTTAAAGCAGCAACTAAGCACCATTTGAAGCAATAAATATCATCATTTTCGATATTGATGCATGCTCCCTTATTAACTATAGCTTTTGGCAAGGGTATGAAATATGAGCCTCTTATAATCGATGACTTGTTAATATTTATTTCAAGAAATTTTATACAGATTAATGTCCATCCACTGTCTCTCTCTTGAAATTCATCCATTTTTATAGTAATTTCATTCACATGCTTTTTGTATAGTTCTTCCACATCGTCCGAAATGGTGACCAATGTCATTTTTGATATGTGTACCAGTGGAGAAACAATCATATCATCGTTCATCAGTTTCATGTACTCACATGTTAGCTCAAAATTAAATTTAAATGAAACATGCTTCCTGCTACATTCATTTAGTTGTTTAGTAACACTATTTCTTGCATTTAAGAAAAATTCTTCTGGGAACAATATTCCCTCATTTTTATTTATGAAGGAATATACTTCTATCCTTCCATTGAAGTCGCTGCTTATCTTTGTCACATCATTATTAATATGTACTTGCTCAGAATTTCTCTTATGCTTTGTGGTTCTAACATGAGCCGTCCATGATGAAAAACCTATTACTTCATTGCAAGATTTACAATGTCTGCATAAAATATTCCTAGCGTCCCCCAGGCTGGTTGAAGAATGAGTTTTTTTATGATCCTTGAGCTTACCATGCGACATGAATAGCTTTTTGCAAACACTGCAATGTAGCTTCATATGCACCTCCATCATTTTGACACTGCTAAGAGTCATCGAGCAAACTGAGCAAATTGTGGAATTCATTTCTCTTTAATTATTGTTGATATTAATTTTTTAACACAATTTCAATAATATCACTTTTACACTGATTTTATTACTTTTTTTTTTTTATTTTAGTCCACTATAAAAATTTTGGAAATTTTTGATAATAATATGTAATTATTGATTAATGGGTACCGCTTTAAATAGATTGTATATAACAGAAGTACTGCAGCACACTAATCTGAGTTGAAATATTACTTTTCATTAAGTGCGATCAGAACTGTTCACTGTGAAGTAATAGGATAAAAATGAGAAGAAGAAGAATAAAAAATAAAATTTTTATACATATAACCATATAAAAGCTAAATTTATTTGAAAGCAATAGGAATCGACGCTTTGCAGACATTCGCACCCCTTCTAGTAGGGATATTGTTTCACGTTGCACAGCAAACGGAAAACCCTAACCTTCCCCAACAAAAAGAGTCAAGCAATCGCGAAACCTATGAAAGAGCAAATAAGAACAGAAGAATAGCAGATATATACATACGTACATATGCATGTAGTATGTAGATATGTATGTATGTAGCTTCACTTTGCACAGAAACCTAAAAACCATAACCTTCCCCAACAAAAGTGGCATATAATCGCAAAAGCTATGACGACACTTCTTCAAGTCAAAACTATTGAACAAGTAAAACATACTTACACATACATGATCGCACATAAATTGGTCTGGGAGTATATGTATTTATGCATGTCTTGTATCATAATAAAATGTGCTGTGATCCCATATTTTTTATTTTCATTTTTTACTTTATGCGTTATTCTATATATGTATGTATGTACATAAATATGTATGTATGTATGTAGTACCTACATAGAAACAAATCGCTGAATTTGCACAACATTCAATTCTAACAAGATCGAGCCAGCTTAAATTTGCAAAGCAAAATATTATTAGAAAAAAAAACAATAACATAAAAAAGTATCCAATGGACATAGCAGGAACGATAAAAACAAAAGAATAAAAAAGTTCCCTTGGATACTGTAAAACGGGAAAAAGCAATATCAGCACATTTGCATAAGTATGTACACATGTATGTATGTATGTATATGTATATGTATGTATGTTTGCATATGCATAAAATCAAAAATTGTCAAGTACGCATATGAATGTACATATATACATATGTACCACTCAGAGTAATAGAAGACGAAGAAAAAAATAACAACAGTAGAAGCAATCAGCATCAGCAAACAAATTCCAACTAGGAGAACAGATATTCCAACAAGCTAAACAGTTTCTATGATCCCCAAAAATCATTGAACTACGCACACGAATTTACAAATCGATACACATGCATGCTTACTTACATACATACCTACATGTATACAATTACCACCCAAGCAATTCAACTACATCAAACGCGAAAAAGAACAAATGATAGAAGTCCCAGTTCACACTATACATGTGCTGGCAATACGTTTTGTTTTGTGAGGGCGTCGATGAAAGTTCAAAGAATAAAAAGTGATAAGCTTAGCAATAACACTTGCGTAGCGTGAACGGGGACTAAGTATGTAGATCAATGAATACAGCAGCATACACATTTTTTGCTTGGGCAACATCAATTCCAGCACGAGAAAAAATTATCCCTCTATAACATTCCCATGCATACACCAATACATAGAATATTAAAAATATAAAATATGTACACATACAACTAAACGCTATCAATTATGGATAAGTTACCGCAAAATCCATCTCTTTCTAACACTATATCCATACCCCTCTGGTACGAGCACACATAGATCCAACACTAAAAAATGTACACACCCACTACATAATTTTTTGTAGTAGCTGAGGGAGCATATATCCCAACTGAAGAACCAACCCCTCTGATACAAGCAAACATACATTTATCCAACAAAAAACACAAAAAAAACTACAGTGGTCAACATATTATTGATAGGCAGGCAATGACAAACCTCTAAATCCCTAATCATGGGATAAATATTAAACTAGAGAACCAAATTTAATGATCACAATACCAAATACCAATCCTCTAAATCCCTAATCATGGGATATCAGAAATTATAGGCCAACACCTCCATCTCCCTCAAAAACTACAAATATTAAAGTCAACGCCCCCTCTCTCTCAATTACACACATACATACTCATATCTGACGTCACAAACCATGACCTTCCACAACAGACAAAGATAGAGAGAGATAGATATAGTGTTAGAAAGAGATAGATATTTGCATCCTCCATTACCTATCTACTGATATATTATCTTCGCTTTGTTGTTCAGAAAATCCAGTAGTCCCATCACAACCCCATTTACAAATTAATACTAGCTCGGACTTATGGCATTTACTTATGTCTAAAGGTTGAAATTATCCTAGAAGCAGTATTTTCGAGGAGACTGCATAACTCAATAGTGGCGCCCGTGCTATTAACGTTCGAAACTGATGGCAAAAATAAATCCTTTGTTGCCTTCAATGACTTTGTAGATGGCAAATTTCCCCATTTCTTTTCAGTCATAGCTTTTCTTAATATTTCATATTTATTTCTTGGTAGACCCAAGTTTAGAATAAGGGCTAATGCATCTTCATTAGTAAAATCTGTTTTAGATTTAGGCGTTGGTATGCTTTCCACCATACGTTGTATTCTCTTTGGAGTTGCTTTTGGAAGATCATCTACAATTTTGCCAACTTCCTTCGGTTTGTTTTTGGTTAAGGCACTTCTAAAGGCATCCTTTATAAGGCCAAAAGAGTGGTTTTCAATGAGGTCTTCTTGCTTTATTTTCTGGCTTCTTGGTTGAAGTTCCTCGTATAATTTATTAGGCCTTCCCAATTGTTTCATACCAATCTGTGTAACTATCTCGGTTTTTAGCCATTGTTCAATTTGTTTTTGGAACTTAGTTTTGTTATAATTTAATTCTTTCATTTTTCTTTCGTACGCTACCAAAAAGTTCTCTATTTTTTAGAAGCATCTTCATTTAGTTTTAATCCAATATCTATGATTTTAGAACATTTAGAAATATCTATGATTTTAGAACATTTTTCTTGGCGCAATAAACTAACAGGAACGTATTCCCATAGAAGTTTACATATCGCGTAATATTTAATACTAATCTCCATAACAGTTCAATATAGAGTGATTATTCTTATAATTTTAATTATAATTTTGTCTAATTACCTAGTACTGTGAAGTGCTACTAAGTAGTAGTAGCATAATCAGGTAGCACCTCCCGATGTTGCTGTAATAAAATGCGCGAAAACCTTTTTTAATCCATTAAAAATGTGTGTTGTTATTCGTTAAATGCTTACCTGTTATTAACATTATCTACACTTACATGGAAAAACATATGGTATAATTACCATAAATATTTTTTATTGCGAAAAATATACGTAGACTTATTGGATAACATTCCAAATTTATTTTTGTTTTTCTATTAAGGTTGAATTTCAGAATTCATAAAAGTTTTAAACAGCTGTTGTGTGAATAAAGGGAAAAAAGGTAAGCGCATTCTACATATTTTTTGAATTGCACCCTACAATCGGAATATCTCGAGATCAGTTAATTATATTGGAATAATTTTTTCAGGCAAAGTAAAAAGACTCATATGAAAGCTAAAAATGCCAACATAAGAAAAGAAAATTATTTTTATATATATTTTTTATGGTACAAAACAAAATTTTTCCAAAATTTTGACTTTTTTCAGAAAATTTGCGCGCATGTTCGCATTTATGAAAAGGCTGTTAAAAATTTAAGTTTAACATGTTGCGAACTATCCTAACAATAAAATAATATAGTTAAAACTTTCAAAATATACCGTCACAACTTTTTATAAGCGCATAAGCACAAAAAAAATTTTTAAAATTGGCAATTTTCGGACACTGCTGAGTGTAGGGTGCATGCACAAAATACAAAATAATTGGCTCTTAGCATATTCTGAATAGATTGTTTTTAGCGCGATGTGGTTTAAAAGTGTATGTGTTAAACAAAGTTTTTTACAAAATTGAAAATAATGAAGATACTTTTTCTTAAAAAAACGTGCCTTTTTCAGAAAAATTTTAAAACTTTGAATTCTTTGCCTTTTCCCGATTTCACTACTGCAGATATTAATAAGTTTTTTACTTATTTTTATTTAGAATTTTATCGAAAACTTAATGCTGTCTTTTAATTTAAAATCCAACAATTGACTAAAAAGTTGTAGGTGAAATACTAACAAAAGGCAAGGCAAAAAAAATTTTTTTTTTTAAGTCAAATATCTTCTAAGTTATGAGAGATACGAAAACACATCTAAGGACATTATTTATTAAAAATGTTGAGCTTAGATCAAAACGCTTTATCTCATAAAGATCGGATAATTTTTCTAAAAGTTACAAGTCTCAGAATTTTTTTGAGTCCCTTGTTGTCAACTTAGGCCCACTGTAACTCCTGTCCAGCTTAAGACAGACGGTTGCCAAGACATTTGTTATAAAGCCTGAGTCCTCCTCTACGGATGTTCGAAGTTTCATATAAATCCAATCAGTAGTTTAGAAGTTCCAGATTTATTACCATTTATTTTGCAAAAGTCCCCACTGTGCGTCGTCATGAAATTCTATTTTCTGCAAGTTCAGACGTTACATTTACGTGACATTACAGTCAGTAGCTCGTTTCTGTATTTCTCGCATCGTAAAATTTCCCGCATGAAACGAGGGAATCGTAACAAAAACAGTGTAAATTGAAACACAAAATGGATTTTCTCACATAAGTGTTTCTGTATGTTTACTTTGCGAGAACTATATGTCATTTAAATAAATTTCCAGCAATTATTGGAAGGATGTGAGAAAATGTGTTTCTGTAACAACATTTTGTGAAAAGTTTCTCGCAAGAACTGTCAAAACAACTCGCATTTTAAATTGGTGCGAGAACAACCAAATGTGTACAAAAACATGTAAATTTTTGAATTTGTGTGTAAAAATTGAAAAATAATTTAGTTGAAAAGATATGCAAAGACTTGTTGAACTAAAATAATTACTAACGAGTCGATTGATTATGTTTATTTATAATTTATTTTGTGTTATTTTCTTATGTAGATAGAAAAAACTTATTTCAAGCATTTTACATTCACTTTATATTAATTTTCATTATTTTATTTTAATTTTCTTTTAAATTATTTCTTTTTTTGTTATTCAATAATATTTTTGTAACATTTTGTTTTCATTTGACACTCCATTACTGGAAATATTCCAGTGAAAACAGAATCAGTGTTGTCTGTTCTCGCATTAAAATACAGAAACACTTTTTTCTCACATATCGAGAAACGATGGAATTTTGTGTTTCATATTTCATGTGAGAAATTTTACGATGCGAGAAATACAGAAACGAGCTACAGGTAAGCATTTGCATAGCTTTTCATGCAGCAGATTCGATCAGCTGACACATTTACATGTACAGTTGTGCACGCATGTATGAATTTTTTTCCTGGTGTTTTGCTTAGTTTTTTTGAACACATGGAACGAAATCGAGGTTCAAATTTAATAAATTTGTACAGCAAAAAAAAAACTAAAAATAATTATGGAAGCTAAGAAATATTTTGTGTTAAAAAATTCATTTGGCAATATGCAATGTATTTTATGCTATGAAACATTGAAAAATAATAGGAAAGATAGTTTAAAAAGGCATTTTAATAATTTTCGCAGCGCTGCGAATTAATTTAATTTGGAATTTATACACTACATTATTGAATGGATTATTCGATTTTTTACTTTTTACTTAAATTTTTATTAAACTGCTTATTTACAAAAAATATTAAAACAATTAATAACCACAGCATGTACTTAAAATTACCAAACTTTTCTTCAAGTGGAACTTTATTTCACTCTCATTTTTCTCACCAATACAAACATATTTGATTTTGCGGGACACTCATTGTTGCCATTTTGGCATTTTCGCTGCCAGATCTGGCATTTTCATTACACGAAAACAGCGTTACCGTTGAAAAAATTCAAAAAGGGGCACAAAAGGGGGATTTTCAAAAAATTAGTGGCACAAAAAGTGGATTTCCAAGAAAAAAAGAAGCAACGACAAAGTCAAAAAAAATTTCAAAAAAGCATATATATTAAGTTATTTTTATTTAAAGCGAACAACAAACAACAACAATTTCTTATGTATAAAGGCTCCATTAGTCCTTACTTGCTATTGCTGTTCTGCACTGTGCCGTTCTGCTTCTAAGTTTTAATACTTACTTTTTCTGTAGTGACTTATCAGCTGTTTTTGACCAGAAGGGTCACAGTTTTCCACTAATGTAATGCGTTTTACATCGTCCATTTATTTGAATATAATTTTATGTTTTTCTGGTAAAAATTACTATTTTTTTAAATTCAAAAATTACAATCACAATTAATTTAAAAATATTTTTATTTAACTTATGCTGTCACGTACAACTTCTTAACCCATTTTTGATTTTCACAGGTTGAACCGAAACAGAACAGAGCACAACAGAAAAACTAACGACTTGTATAAGATTTCTATAAAAAAAAAGACAGCTGATTCGTAACAGAACAGAAAGCAAAAATTAATTCTGCCTTAATAAGCACAAAAACATTCGTTTTATGAGAACTCTTATACTACGTTTATACGCACGTGCTATTTGAAAGTAAAAATTGTAACTTACTGATTCACGAGAACAATTACTTATTGCTGGGGCTGAGATGTATGCATACAGAAAAAGAAATTTTTAGTTTTATAATTGCTTATTTGACTCACTGTCTTCATATATAATTCTATTTGCAAATAAGACCAGTATATACATACGTAGTATAGATAGCTATTATATAAAAAAATCATAAAAGTTATGTGAATAATAAAACAGTAGTCAAATTGCTGCATTTGATATCAATCGGAATTCCAACAGAAAATAAATGGAAATTTCGTTAGATATCGAATGCAGTAATTGGCCCCAGTTCTTAAGATATATAAAAAATTAAGGAATACATGTATATATTTTTTTAATCATTTTTGGGACATGGTTCCTATTACTTATTTACTTAAAAATCAGCATAATTCAAAAAATTTATTTAACCATATAAAGTTTTGATAAAAATTGATTTTGAATAGGATAATATTATTCTTTTTAGGCATTATTCATAGTTATTAAATACCTTAAATACCCTTTCTTTTGAAATTGTACATTTGTATTTATTAATAACCTTTTTACTTGGATTCCATTCTTCCAAATCGTTTTGAAATAAATTTAAAGCAGACAGCATGGACTGACAAGTGTCTAATTTTACACTATTTGATACTTTTTTCGTAATACGAGTACTAATTTATGTTTATGCTTTGTATTTTTTTTTAATTTTACTTTATATAGATAAAGAAATAAGGTGTAACTTGCAGACTTTGCAACTGGCGAATCTGGATATATTTTTGCATTTAATTTGGCCGATTTGTCCATTTGCTTAAACGGGTTCATTTTATCATCCTTAAAACATGCTTCATATCAGCAATATCAACTTTCCTCCGAAAATCGGTATTTTTTGTGATAAAAGCTAGGATATTTTTACATCATTGGTTTTTTGGAGTTGGCCACGTGTGTGGCTGTTTTAACATGACATTCAATGATTCATTCGGCAGATGAACAACTGATTGCAGGAAACACAAATGGATTTTTTTTGTATCTGCATCCATCTGAACCCACTTATGCCGTCTCTCTTAATCATTCGAATACTTTCGATGTTGTTTTTCTTTTCTTTTTTAATCGCAGTTAATATGTGCGATTTGTCAAGAAGTTATAGCAGAATGACTATATAAAATTTCATATTTAAAAATCTTAAACAAATGAAAGGAATCATACCAAGGCTTTTTAACACCATATACTCCCACAGAAAATAATATTGCGCCATACTGTCAATTTCCCAAAAACAAATTTATTTTTTCATATATACACATAAGAAATAAAATATTGTTGTCGAATGTGGTAGAATCTGTACAAATTTGCGTACGTTTATTGTAAAACTAAGAATTAAAGTTGACATTGAACAAAAAGGGGCACAAAATAATGCAAATGATATTAAAAGGGGATTTAAAACTAAGAGGCATAAGAAGTGGCAAGGCATTCAAAAAAGGGGGCAAAATGCGACTTTAGTCGCACAGCGGTAACGCTGCTCGAAAAGCATTCAGCTTTGAAAAAATTCTGCCAGATGCTTTTTGGCAGAATTTGCTTAAAATAAAAAATGCTAATTTGTTAAATTTAGAGTATAATTCCTTTTATAAATCTATTTTTTTTACAATTGTGTGTTTCCTACGTAATGTAGATACAATTAATACCTATATACAGTAATCGACTAGCACTGCTATCGTACGGTTGTGTTTTTCTGCTACGTTTACTTTCTGGTTCTCTTATTACAAGTAATAGAAGTTCTCAAGTAACGGTTTTTTTCTTTTCTTTCTTTTGTATTAACAAGTTTGAAGAATTTAGTTTCATTTCGTTGTTGTAATTTTTGCATAGTTACACATAGAGACAAGCGCTAAGAAAGAATGGTTCCGGGCCCGCCGGACAAACTTTTCAACAACAGATTCAGTGTTCTTGGGGATTTCTTAGAAAAACCTCCCAAGAGACATAGATCAGAAGAATTTCCATGCCTACCAGCACCAACCAATAATAACAAAAACTCGCCGAAATATGTATTAATATCATCCACGGATACAAACAAACAAATATCTAAACTAAGCCCTTTTGCTATTAAGAAAGGAATTGAAAACATCACCACCGAAATAGATTCCATATCATTACTCTGGGACGGAAGTCTGTTGATTCTCGTCCGCAGTTCACGTATAGCCGACAAATTAATAAAATCAAAGTCATTAGCAAACTTATGTCCAATTTCGTGCAAACTACACGACACACTCAATTCAGTTAAAGGAGTAATTTTTGCCCCATGCCTAATTCACGTCCCAGAAGAAGAAATCATCCATGAGATGAAAGATCAAGGAGTAACTGGTGTCTTCAAATTTGCCCGGCCCAGCAAAGATGGAAAATCTCGTACACCTACTGGCAAGATGATAATTACATTCGATCTCTATCGCTTACCTACAATAGTAGACGTAGCATGGTACAAATGCAAAGTAGATCATTATATACCCAATCCAATGCGGTGCAAAAACTGCCAGCGACTTGGACATACTAAAAACCGCTGTAAGGGTAATACAACCTGTCCTACATGTAGTCTGCCACCACATGCGCCAGAAAAATGCACTCGCATATTCTGCACCAACTGCTCCGGAGATCATTCTTCAGCTGATAATAATTGTCCTCGATATATACAAATGAAAGAGATTTTAAAAATCAAAACCAAGAATCACTGCAGTATGGGGGAAGCCCGCCGCAAATACAGTGAAAGTAATCCGACACGCACAAATATCCAAAGCTCTTACGAAGCCACCACAACCGAATCTCCAACAAAACGCAAAGAAACTCCAGTCAAGCAAATATAGGGTGTTTTTATTGAGGTATAGAACTTTAAGTTGGCATCACTTTTTTAACTGGCGGACATTTTGTCAGCTGTCAAGTGATTAATATTTAGTTTGGTTTGCCATTTCATCATGAACAGGTTGACAAAAGAACAACGCTTGCAAATCGTGCAAATTTGCTTTATTCGAGCCAGCCGAATTTGCTTTAAAAAAGCCGAATTGGCTTTATTCGAGCCAGCCGCGGCGGTCACATGCCCGAAATCATATTTAAACATTAATGGCATAAAATTATCCTTCCAATAAAGCCAAATTGATGGACATTAAAACGATTTTCTTGTGTTTTATTTCAATTCGAAGTTCTATACCTCTAAAAAAATCGTGCAAATTTGCTTTATTCGAGCCAGCCGAATTGGCTTTAATAAAGCCGAATTGGCTTTATTCGAGCCAGCCGCGGCGGCCACATGCCCGAAAGAATATTTAAACATTAATGGCATAAAATTATCCTTCCAATAAAGCCAAATTGATGGACATTAAAACGATTTTCTTGTGTTTTATTTCAATTCGAAGTCCTATACCTCTAAAAAAAACACCCTTTAGAAACAACTAGATCATCCTCACCAACTCTTAAACCAAATAAACAACCTACAACTGAAACATATCATCCCAACAACACAAATATACCATTAACCTCCAAAACTCATCCTACAAAAAAAATTAATGAAGCCAAAACAAATACCTTTACAATAACGGAAACAAATAAACCAACAACATCTACGAACAACAACAATAATTCAGATCTTGAAAAAATTGACAATGAAGTAAACAATCCTACTACTACATCAACAAAAATCAACAACAATAACGCATACCCTGAAAAAGATCACAATAAAATAAATAAACCAACTACATCAACTAACAACAACAATAACAATAATTCATCTACTGCAAAAAATCACAACACTTTATTGTCACCAATGTCTTCTTTGACGCAATCTCTTATAAAAAAAGACGAGTATTTCATTCCATCATCCGACGAGGAATCCCTCGAACCGGATTCGATGGACATATCAACGCTGTAACTATCCAAGTCAACGTTATAGCTACAAAGGATCCAGGCGAAGCTCGTATACAAGGACGAGTTTCGCTTGGAGCCTCTTCACCTGTTACCATAACAAGCTCAGTACAACAGCTACTTTTACGAATTTTTCATCAAACACCACACTAAAACACTTTTAGCCATGGAATTTGTCGTGCTGCAATGGAATATGCGTGGATTTAAAAACAACTACCCTGAGCTCCAGTTACTTATAAGGGATATGAATCCCAGCTTCATATCCTTGCAGGAAACGCACTGCGCTCACAACTTCACGCCAATCCCCCCAAAGAACTATAGCGCTTATTTTACCAACTTGGCTCAAAACACCTCTTCGAGGCAAGGCACGGGAATATTTATTAAGTCGGATATTCCCCACAGGCAGATACATATTAACTCTGAATATCAAATAATCGCCATAGAAATTAATCTAAGTATAAAATTCACCATCTTATCTGTCTATATCCCACCCACTGAGAACATCTCCTCGTTAGAGCTCTCCAACGTTCTATCTTCCATTAACACCCACTTGTTAGTTCTGGGCGACTTCAACGGATGGAACACCATCTCGGGTTCCACCTCCAACAACAACAGAGGAATAATCCTTGAAAACGTAATAGTTGGGGCGGGGTTGTGTGTGCTGAATGATGGGAGCCCCACCCACTTCTCGACACCCAGTTCCTTCTCACACATAGATGTATCATGCTGTTCACTAAATTTACTTCCACTAACCACATGGAACACCCTTAAGTACTTGCACGGAAGTGATCATTTCCCAATTAAAATATCAATGACGATTTCAAACAAACATATTTCATCGAATAGACCTAATAAATTTTTGATTCATCTAGCTGACTGGCCTAACTTCTCTAATAGAGTAGACACTGAAATATCCAATCGACAGCTATCTACATTAAGCAACAAGGATGCGGCCACCATAACCAAATCAATACGCACAGCAGCAAACCTTTACATTCCTCAAACCAAATGCAATACGAATCCAGGGCGGGTTTATATCCCCTGGTGGAATCCTTCACTTTCAAGTCTTTGGAACAAAAAAATGAAAAAATGGCAACAATTTAAATTTTCCCCCAGCCAAGAAAACTTTATCGCTTACAAAAAAGTAAATGCCAAGTTCAGATACGAAATGAAGAGCGCCAAACATCTATGCTTCGAAAATTTTACAAAAACAATTAACCGAGACACGTCAACATCGGTAATATGGAACAGAATTAACAAAATCTCAAGGAAATTCCACACCACCAACGTAAAAGTCATTAATACGCAAAACGATACTCTGACTGATCCGTCAAAAATAGCTCACCATTTTGGAAGTGTATAGTCCAAGTATGCATCAGACGAAAATTTCCCAACTCCATTTAAAACTGCGAAGTACACATCGAATATTACAGTAGCAAATACAAGAGACAAGGATGCCAGCTTCATGGACGAAAAAATTACCATGCTGGAGTTAATCAACTGCCTAAGAAAAGTTAAAGGCTCGTCGCCTGGATTTGATCGCATCTCATATCATATGATCAAGGCCCTGACATATCATAGTAAAACCAAACTTCTGGAAATTTACAACACCATATTCACCAGCGGAGTGATACCTCACTACTATAATTCCAATACCGAAGAACAAAAACGGAGCTAATGTAGAAGATTATCGTCCAATATCCTTGCTATCCTGCCTGACTAAAATAATCGAACGAATAATAGCATCCAGGTTATCCCGGTTTATGACGAAGAAAAAACTAATTGCAGCTGAACAATTCGCTTTTAAAGCCAACAAAGGTTGTGATAATGCATTACTTCACATGGACTATTATGTAACTAAAGCACTGTCAGCGAAACCATGCAACCGTTCTGTCAATTGATTTCGAGAAAGCTTTTGATAGAATTGGCCCCCATGTCATTCTACGCATTTTAAAATCCTGGTCAGTTGGCCCAAACATTTTCAATTTTGTGAAATCTTTTCTATCAAATAGACAATTCAGAGTTAGAATCAACGGAAAGACCTCAAGGATCTTCGAACTTCAAAATGGCATCCCACAAGGTTCACCCCTCTCCGTAATATTGTTTCAAATGGCATTCAACGAGATAAGCCAAATTGTAAAGCGCAACCTATTCGTCGACCACTGCCTATATGCTGACGATCTGTACATCCTATGTAAAAGAAATGATAATGAGGACACCACAGCAATTCTAGAAAGACTTCTTCAAAATATAAACAATTGGACGGAATATTCGGGCGCTAGAATATCTACCCAAAAAACAAGAAAACTTCACATCTGCAGAAAACACCATTGTGACTCTAACATCCACTTCATTCAGATTAACAATTATCAGATAGAGAATGTGAAAAAACTGAAAATCCTCGGATTAACATTTTCACAAAACTACACCTGGAAAGACCATCTCATGCAACTCAAAAACTCATTAATTCCCAGAACCAACATCATTCGTTACTTGTCATATAAGAGTTTTTCTCACATCAACACATTGGCCTACCTTACGAAAACCCTAGTCCTAAGCAAAATTGACTACGGCTTGTTCATTTATGGCAACGGCAGCAGGACTAACATAAACATCATCAAACCTATATACAACCAAGCCGCAAGGGCATGTGTCTACGCCTTCAGAACAACTCCGATAGGTAATATACTCATGGAAGCCGGCCTCCCGTCCATAGACTTCCGAATTTTTCAATCTAGGGCCAGAATTCTACCGAAACTGCTTAATAGCACAAATTCTGTCATTGACAAAGATATTTCTGCTGCTTTAACCGCCAAACGCAAAAAACGTTTTAAATCTGCAATTGCCGCGTCACTAGCGTTATCAAATGAACTAGATATACCATTAACCCCTTCCAAAAATAGCATAAATAAAGCGCCATGGAAACTCAACACATCCTCTATAGACATGTCACTTGCCAAATACAATAAAAACAACACCCCAAAGTCGGTATTCCACATTATGCTGTCAGAACTAAAGTCAGGTCTCAAAAAAAGCGGCTGGTCATTTATTTACACGGACGGCACTAAATCAAAAACCCACATACCAGCTTATGCCGTAGTGAACGAAGCAGGAAAAAGTTTATCACTCGGTACACTATATGAATATGGATCAGTTTTCACAGCAGAATGTTGTGCTATATACCAAGCCATATGCTTATAATTAAAGAATAATATCAAAACTGCAATCTTTACTGACAGTTTATCAGTTCTAAAAGCAATAAATAGCCCATACAATAACAAATGGGATATAATAAACAGAGCCAGAAATGCTCTAATAGGCATAGAAAATAAAATAAAACTGTTGTGGATTCCTAGCTACATTGGAGTTTCCGGAAACGAATTTGCTGACACTGCGGCCAAATACGCTTCTTACGCCCCGGTCTTAAAGGATGGTACGATAGAGAAACTAGATCTTCGCTGCCACATAAAAAGCTATGTCGCACTCAAATTTAAAGAAAACCGTTCGTCTCACTATCACTATAGCATCGTAAATCCTCATAACGATCCACCTGTCTATCCAATCGATATTTCGAAAAATAAAATAAGAATTTTTTCCAGACTACGTATGGGACACACCGCATTTTCACACGACTGGTTATTAAACAAAAATACGCCACGGCCCAACTGCAGTAAATGCAACTGCTTTCTAACAATAAAACACATTCTTTTGGAATGTCCGCTTTTCCGTAATGGAAGGAACCAAATATTTGATAGCATACCCGCAACCGATCTCTTAAAGGAAACTTCTACCATCAAGATCAACAAAATAAACAATTTCATAGAGATAACCAGACTGAGAATATAAGAGTATCTACATCATTGATCACCAAAAGGCCGCCCGTGGGCACTTTGTTATGCTCTTTTTTACACGTACATTCGTACAAGGATGCAATTTGCTCTCTTTTACATTACATATGTATGTGTTTGCTTATCATTGATCTACATACATATATACACACATACATTTAGCTGATGGCCTTTGTAGCTGATGCTCATTAAATATATTTAGTCTAAGAATTAATTTTTGGAGTAAATAAAAGAATAATAATAATAATACCTATGTATTATATACTATGTACTATATGTAATTATATGTGTGTATATGGAGCCCTATTTTCAATGAGGTAGTTTACACGAGAACAATTTTTAAGCCGCGCAATTTTTGTTCTTTTCCAAATTACACGAGACTAATTGATCTGGTATAAAATGTATACGTATTAGGGATGCCAATCGGGATCGATTTTTGGAAATCCCGGGATTCGGGATTTTGTAATCCCGATCCCGAAAATCCCGGGATTTTCGGGATCTCGGAATTTTCGGGATACCGCGATTTTTCGGGATCACGGGATTTTCGAGATTTCGGGATCGAATTTTTTTCGTAAAATAAATTATATTTTTAAATATATATTACTTTAATAACAATTTAATGCATTTTAAAAGGTTTGATGTTCATAATTTATCATTCCACAATTTTTTTTAAAGTGAAAAATTTTCTAATACGAGTACGAAATAAAAATCAAAAGAATTTTTCTCATCTATTTTTAAGTTGATTATTCACATTTGATGTTAGAGAATTTATAGTGAAAACAATAACTTAATATATTGTTAATTATATTGTTTTTAATATAAATGTTTTACTATAATCTAAACCAAAACGAATGTATCTGTGGACTTTTATCACTACCGCTTAAGTTGACTTACGAACATTTTTAGATTCACTTTCATTTTTGTTACATACATATGTATGTATGTATACCAAGCATTATATAATTTTTTATCAATTTCGTTACGACTATGACAACGATAATAAAGCTGAACATGTCGAAAAATTAAAAGAAATGTATACACTAGTCTAATCAAATTCGATTAATTACGTCTAACGATCACATTTTTATAGGCAGATACATTAAAAGTTTGCCTGAGCACTTAAACAGTATTTTGGCTCTACTGAAAAATTTTTAATTTCTACAAGTTCAACAGATACATATGTTTGCCAAGAAGAGTATGGTTTATTAGTGTCCTGGCCTTTTACTCTGCAACTCGAATAAAACTATAATTGAGTCGAAATCATTCAGTTGGTCGTTTTTGACTAAAACTATTTATCAAACCCATGTCATTTAAATGGGTTTGATCTTAGGTTTGTGTCAAAAACTACCTAAATGGTCTAAGTAAAAAAGAAAATAATTTTGAACTGTAATGTAAAAAACATACACACACACTCGAGCAGTTTTTTAGACAAAAATACTCCGCATTATTCTGTAAATATTTCTCGCTTTTCCGTCAACCCGACAACAAAAAGTTTTCACTTGCCTTGTATCAAAGAATATAAATTGTGAAGAATATAAATGATGATTTGTGATTCCAAAGCTAATATGTGTCTTCTGTTTTCAAAATAATTCTAAAATGTACATGTATTCTAGCACCTTTGATGAAAATAACCGTAAGAAAGTAGTTTATTTATTTTGCACTTATTGTTAATTTATAAGAAATATGTCACGAATAGTCAATAAATTGTTAAAACTGTACGTATAAAATTGTATGGGACTTTTAAATACAGCATTTAAAAATTGCTAAGAAATCCCGAAAATGAAATCCCGGGATTGAATTTTACAAATCCCGGGATTTCCAGGATTTCCGGGTGTCCCTGTGGCACACCAGATGAAATTGTTTCAGGCCTACTTGTAAAGTCTCCTTCCGCAACAGTGAACTTACGGGAAATAATGTAACTTTCCAAAAGATTTAAAATGTTTATTGGTAAGTAAGTCTTCAATTTTAATATTAGGCCTTCATGCCACACTTTATCAAATGCCTGGGAAATGTCTATAAACAGCGCAGAACAATACTTTTTTTCCTCAAAAGTTCTTCTTATAAATTGAACCAATCTGTGAGTTTGTTCAATGGTGCTATGCTGACTTCTAAAACCAAATTGATGGTCTGGTATGCACCCACCACTAATTAGAATTGGGGACAATTTTGTTTTGAGCAGTTTTTCGAAAAGCTTTGACATTGTAGATAGTAGACTTATTGGCCTATATGACTCAGCCTTTGTTATATCTTTGCCCGGCTTTGGTAATTTTAACCTTGGCAAGTTTCCAGTTTTGTGGATAATACTCCAGTCGTAAAATAGCATTAAATATGAATAACAGGATTCTCATTGCAATACGAGGCAAGTTCATCAGCATCTGATTACTAATTTCATTAATACCCGGAGCTTTCTTCGGGTTGAGTTCGGCAATTAATTTTTGTAAATCACGCGTCTTAAACTTTATGTGTTGAGGGGGTAGAGCGACTATATTCGGCAAATAGCAAACACCAGTACATATATTTGGCGTAAAAACGGATTTTAAGTGCTCAGCAAATATTTTACCTTTTTCAGTATCGCTTCTTGCCCAACCTCCGGTAGATGTGCGTAGAGGTGGCTTATACTCAACGGGTGTTTTCTCCGTTTATTGTAATAGTAATGTGTGTTTCATAAAAATTTTGGCATTTCCTTAATACATCGTGTATAATTAAAACATTTCAGCATTATTTGTATAAAAAATATTAATTTTCACTTTAATGCACAAAATTCTCTTCACGTATTTATGTATGTGTTCGTTTATTGACACTTGATATCATAATATTGTTTTCTAAATATATATTATGAAAACAATATTGTAATATCTGATATAATAGTAATATAATACTAATATTGCAGTCCACACGTAATATGATTCTCTATGCTATGAAATTTGACGTTTGCTGATAGAAATATAGTTGATATTATATCAGGTATAGACGCTATGTAAGCGACAAAAAAAAAGTTTCGGAAAATGGTTTTTATAGTGTTCAAATATGTTTTACATCATACATAATTTGTC
Organism: Tachina lurida; assembly: GCA_944452675.1. Classification (NCBI taxonomy): domain Eukaryota; kingdom Metazoa; phylum Arthropoda; class Insecta; order Diptera; family Tachinidae; genus Tachina; species Tachina lurida. Next base: position 92,921,581 of record OX101752.1, read on the forward strand.
GCTTACGATAAAATTTTACAGCCTGTATTTTAAAAGATATCAAATATTTTGGCATTTTGATAATTCTTAACTATGGGTAGGCTATTATTTTAATTTCAATTCAAAAAATTATTTTTTACAACATCCTGCTTACAATTAAACCGAAAATAGGTGTCGATATACATAATACATACAAACATATATAAAATATGTAAACATTCTTATATATATATGCCCTGAAGGAAATGTCGATGCTGAAAATGTACTGAGACGCTTTTGGCTTTGTCACCAGTACTACTCTCTAATTATCCCCCATACAATACTTGTGTTAATCTACTAGTAACATTAAAACAATTGACTAGGTAGTGACTACATAGTTCTTATAGGAACATGGAGACATACCAACCACTGCTACATTTCTATACCTTACGTTGGCGAACAGTGTTAGCATATGTGAAGATTTATCTTATTTTTGAAGTTTTTAGATATATTAAAAAGACTAAAAGATTTCTTAGCTAAAAATAAGATTTTGAAAATAATGATATTTGGTACTTTAAGTATATTATTGAGGTTTCTTTTCACTAAACTACTTACATACATATTTTCTTATTTGCTTCGCAAATATTTTAAACATATTCTGTGCAGTAAACATTTTGTGTTACTTAGCTTTATGTTAGCTATATTTGTTAATTCACTGAAAGCAAAATAAATTTTAATTGAATTTGATTTCGAAAAAATCAAGGTATATTTATATACTTTCGAGTAAAGCGTATTAAGCCTGATACTCTGTTCACAATTTCGTGGGAAATGCTATCAAACTACATATAAAAGTATTTGGTATGAAATATTTGCGAAATAAATGCGCAAGAGTAGTACTCTGTTCTTGGTGTGAAAAACACGGAAAATCATGTCTTTCCATGCAAAATTAATCTGGCATCATTTTAGTTTAGCTGCGAAACAACATGAGAAGTACTTTTTTCGCACGGAATTTTAACAATGTTGCATACTTTCAAGCAATAAAAGCGAACAATTTGTTTAAAAAATCGCGACTTGGGCTACATTTAGTACATGTCAAATTTTTCATGCGAAATAACGAATGGCACTGAAAATTTTTCACAACTTCGAACAGAGTACCAGGCTTAAGATCACAAAAAAAATATTTTTAATGAAGAAATAAGATTTTTTTGGTCGACTTGAAGATTTTTGAAAATTAAATATGGCGACACTAATGGCGAAGCAAGTTGATTCGATCATGATTAGGGTGTGAAGCATGAATAGAGAGCGAGGCACGTACAGTGTAATGCATTAAACACATTCGACACAGCAGGCTACGGGTTACAATCTGTCAAAAATAGAATACACACATTCTTATGGTAACAATTATTTTAACGACAGCAGGCTACACGACTGCACGAACACCGTTGTAGCTGTCGCCAACTTTGAACTAATTTCTATTTCTCTGGCTACAATGAGCAAATGCAGTGTTACCAATATAATACAAAATGGTGAATGAATGATATCGTACAATTATTTCATACTATTTACTAGAAACAATATCCAAAAATTAATGTAAAGAATAAATTGATTCATTATTGTACTTTTATGTGAAATAAGTACATTTTAAAAGAAAAATTAATTTTTATAAATGCAAAATATATGAAAGTGGCAATACTGAACTATGTATTTGTACTTGAATATCAGCTGCAGACGGTGCTGCTGCCGTCTCCAAAATAATTAAGTACCTGGCTACGAGGCGACAAATGCTGCTAGCGGCATTTGAAGTCGTGTGTTCGTGTAGCCTGCTGTGGTGAATGTGTTTAATGCATAAAGTTTACACTGAAAACATACTATAAAAAAACCAAAGTTCAATTGGTTTCTATGGTGAATGTTATGGCAAGTCTCTCTCACTCTCACCATAGAAATCAATTGAATTTTGGTTTGGTTATGGCTATGGCGTTATGGCTATGTCACGTCTAATTTAAGCTTAAGACAGTAACGCGCAAGCCATAGCACAATTGCGCAGATGCAAATCACATACATGATTATGCTCTTTCAGTTAGTCGTCACTGAGCAACGACGAATGAAATTGTGCACGCATGTATGAATTTTTTTCTGGTTTTTTGCTTAGTTCTTTTGAGCACACGGAACGACATTAAAGTTCAAAATTTAATAAATTTGTACAGCAAAAAAAACCATAATGATTATGGAAGCTAAAAAATATTTTGCGATAAAAAATGCTTTTGCCAATATGCAATGTATTTTATGCTATGAAACATTGAAAAATAATAGGCAAGATAGTTTAAATAGGCATTTTAAACATTTTCGCAGCGTCGCGAATAAATTTAATTTTTTTTTTAAAGAGAAGTAACACTCAGGCAATTAATGCCTACTACTATTACTAGGTGTTACCTTCTTTTAGGAAAGGGATAGTGAGAGAGAAGACAGATGGTGAAGGAAGAGATAGAGGAAAGCTTCATTCTTTTACAACTCTGCTTTTTCGCACGTTTTTAATAATGCAGTGTTGCAGCGCCTCTCTGATGTTAAATGAGGCGTATTCATTTTTTAAAGCTGTGTCTTGTAGCCATTTTATTGATTATTTTACTTCGCTGAACTATACCGACTTCAGCAGATACTAATCCTAATGTAACATCAAATTTAATTTTGAATTTCTACACTGTATTATTGAATGGATTATTAGATTTTTTACTTTTTACTTAAATTTTTATTAAACTGCTTATTTAAAAAAAATTTTCAAACAATTAATAACCACAGCATGTAATTCAAATTTTTTTTTTAAACACACATGTATTTAATTTATTGTATCTTCAAATATGAACTAACAAAGAGTGTTCAAATATTAAATCTAAATATAATTATTAGGACCGACCAGTATCGGACATAAACTTAGTGATAGTAATTAATAATACATAAATTTCTTATTAAGCACAATAATTATTTTCAAGAAGTATCATTTGGGGTGCTGAGTATTAGGGCCCTTGTGTTCCTCTTTTTTAAGCGGATGTGTCCACTAAAGTTCAAGATATTACAAGCAAGCCGATTAGGATGTGACTCGAGTTTTGTTGAATATTTGCTTGCGTATTTTGCGATTTCTTCAGTCACTAGTGGCAAATTTAAATCACGATGTATATTTGAATTTTTGATGTACCATGGAGCCGATGATATTAACCGTAAAATTTTATTTTGTCGTCGTTGGATTCTATCCACATTTGAAGCTGAGGCAGTGCCCCATAGCGGAATTCCGTAGCACCATATTGGCTTCAAAAGCGACTTGTATATCAAAAGTTTGCAGTCTAGACTGAGTGTTGAATTTCTGCCAATCAACCAATGTATTTGAGTTAACTTAAGTTTCATTTGAATTAGTTTAGAGTAAATATGATGTTGCCATGTAAGCCTTCGATTAAGGTGTATGCCAAGGTATTTCACTTGAGAATGTTGAGGAGTATTTTGATTATTGATTCGAATGGGGGAACAAGTATCTTTTCTTAGGGTAAACGTTATATGAACACACTTTTGTTCATTTACTTTAATTCTCCATAAGTTCAACCATCTTTCAAGCTGGGTAATGTGTGATTGGAGATTGCGGGATGCCTCATCAGGGTTTTTGTTAATACTCGTACAGGCTGTATCATCGGCAAATGTAGAAGTGTGGATGTTATTGCTCACAGGCATATCACAAGTATATATTAAATACAAGACTGGTCCCAGAATACTACCCTGTGGCACACCAGAAGATATAGATTCGGGCACACTCATGAAGTCTGCTTCCACAACAGTAAACTTCCTATCAACAATATAACTTTCCAAAACTTTTTCTATATTTATTGGCAAATATGTCTTCAATTTTAAAAATAGGCCTTCGTGCCATACTTTGTCAAATGCCTGAGAAACATCAATAAAAAGGGCAGAACAATACTTCTTTACTTCAAAAGTCCTCCTTATAACATGAACCAATCTATGCGTTTGCTCAATAGTGCTATGCTGACTTCTAAAACCAAATTGATGGTCCGGGATGCACCCATTATCAGCTAAAATTGTGGAAAATTTAGTCATGAGCAGCTTTTCGAAAAGGTTTGAGATTGGTGATAGTAAACTTATAGGCCTATATGACTCAGCCTTGGTAAGATCTTTGCCCGGTTTCGGAATCATTTTAATCTTGGCAAGTTTCCAGTTATGTGGAAAATACTGCATTCGTAAAATGAATAGCAGGATTCTTATTGCAATATGAGGCAAGTTCATCACCATCTTGTAACTAATTCTATCAATACCTGGAGCTTTCTTCGGATTAAGTTCAGCAAGTAGTTGTTGTACATCGCGCATCTTAAACTTTATGGGTCGCGGGGGTAGAGCAACTACACTCGGCAAATCAGCAACACCAGTACATCTGTTTGGGGTAAATACGTATTTTAAATGATTAGCAAATATGTTACCTTTTTCAGTATCGCTTCTTGCCCAACCTCCGGTAGATGTGCGCAGAGGTGGTTTAAACTTAGCGGGGGTTTTCAGCTTTCTAGCAGCGTGCCACAAAGAGTAATTGGATGCTGGTGTGACATCAAGACCTTCCAAATAATTTTTAAGAGATGCAGTTTTTTCAATTGCAAGTAACTCTTGGAGTCGTTTATTGCACTCTTTAAATCTGATTTTAAGTTGTGGTGATCTGTGCTGTTGCCATTCTCTTCTAGCTCTTCTTTTTTCACTTACGAGACGTTCAATATCCGTAGAGTAAATGCTATTAAATCCAGTCTGCGGGTGGGAGGTAGTAGCATGTTCAGCAGCCTGTCTAATCATTTCGTTAAGGTTGGCAATGTTAGTTTCAATATCCTCGGGTGTTCTTAGCGTAATGTTTTCCGTGCAATGACTACTAAGATATTTTTTGAATCGTAGCCAATTTACACGACTGATCAACGCTCGACCTCTGGGTGTAATATGACGCGAACCCCAGAACGTATGTATAGCATTATAGTCGCCAGCTGCTACGAAACAAGGGCCAAGAGATTTATAGAAATCGTCGCATTGATTCTCAGTAATTGCGAATCTGGGAGGGGAGTAAATTGATGATATGACAAAATTTGTGCAAAAATTTTCAACACAAATATTCGTTGCTTGTAGATGTTCCTCACAAATGTTGTCAATAATATAATGTTTGAGTCTTGACTTTATTAGAATTGCTGATCCACCGCATGCTCTTCCTCTAGGGTCCTTTGAATCATATAAGGTGTAGCCAGAAATTTTAAAAATTCTTTTCGAAGTCAAATGAGTCTCAAAGACCAACATGATATCAAAATTTTTTTCCCTGATGAAGTGCTCAAGTTTATTTTTATGTTGGCGAATGCCGTTTGCTTTCCAGAAACATATTTTTAACGTGTTCATGGTTTGTTAACTAAAGCTTGAAGCAATGTATTCTGCATTCGCAGCATTTCTTGCATCATGCTAGTCATATTTGTTGTAAAACTATTAATAGTTAGCACCAGATTATCAATAGTAGCTTCAAGGCGACTAAAATTAAAGCCTGAGATTGCATTCGTTGAATTATTTGGCGGTGGAACATTTTGTGTGGGAATAGAACTAGTCTTAGCAGCATCGGCATACGATACACGTGAACTAACTGGTTGGCTTGTTTGAGGAAGAGTGGCGGAGTAAGCGTTTGCTGATTGAGCTGGAGCTAGTTTAAGTTTTTGACCCATAGCCTGTTTAACGAAAGAATATACAGGGCATCCTCTGTAGTTAGCGGTGTGATTACCTCCACAATTACTGCATCTTTTTCTGCTTGATCTTTTGGCTTAGTGCAGCTAGCAGTACCATGCAATTCACCGCAGATAACACAAACTGTAGGTAAATTTCAGTAAGTTTTTGTATGACCATATTCTTGGTACGGGACCTGAACGCTTATCTGGCTCTTCAACTGTAATTTTTCGGTATAAAAGGTATTTCAGGCTATAAATCGGATGTGTCTCGTTTTTTTTCAACTGTATATAATTTAGCTCCAGTTCAACACGAAATAGAGGCTGGGGATCTTCTCTTTATTGATTATATTAGTAACACTTTTTACTTTAAATCCTTGTATGATGAGTGCATCTTTTATTTCTTCGGGATTAACATAAGCATCAATGCCCTTCAATACGATCTGCATACCTTTTGCACTTTTAAACTGATAAGTATAAAATTTTTTTTATTTTTTTCGAAATCAGTAATAATTTTGCGGAAATCTTTTTCTTCGTATATTTGAATTTTCGTTTCATCAATTTTACCACGTTTTATTAGAATAACGTGAAATGCGTTCTCACCAACGGCCGAGACTAATTTTTTAATAAGGGCATTCGAATTTTTTTCTCTCAGGTATATTATTGGTGGTGGTTTGGAAGTTTTTTTGGATGATACAGCGACTTGGTCGTTATTAGCTTGCAATATTGAAAAACGATTTTGACGGTTAACTGCTGCGACATCGTTATCCCTGGATATCTTGGGAACCAATGCAATTTTTGATGAATTTGGGCTTCGCCCGCGCTTTAAAATTGTGATATATCTGTCCATTCCGACTTGGACCCTGGGGTTTGAGCTACTCTTATCTTCAGTGACAACTTGGTTAAGTGATGACCTCGAGCCCGAAGCAGATGATATCGCTGAGTTAAATGTAGAAGTACTAGGCAATAATGTCAACGATTCACTAGTTGGCATTGGACAAAGCGCAGTTGATCGCTGACGAAATTGTGGTTTTGCCGTTAGAAAAAGTCTATTATCATATTTTTGATTTTTATTAAGATTTTATTATTGTTATCATTATGAGCATCAGAACTCACAGTAAAATAGGCATTTCTGCCGTTATAACTCATTTCACAATTTTTTTCCTTTGTGGAACTCATATAGAGTATTCCTCAAGGGCACTTTGTTTGTTTTTTTTTTGTTTACGGTTTTTTTTTTGTTTTTGTTATTTCTATATGTAAAAAATATTAGCAAAGCAAATAATGCTTATTTATTAAAGTCAATATGTATTACGAATATTTTTTTGATTTTGTTTGTTTAGTATGTATTTAAAAAAAAAACTACGCTAAGACGTCTGTTCACTATGAAGGTACAACGAGAATAATTCAAATTAAAAAACGTTTCTTCAAGTGGAACTTTATTTTACTCTCATTTTTCTCACCAATACAAACATATTTTATTTTGCGGGACACTGCTATAAGACAAGCCCTATGCGCTTGGTGCTCATTTATTTTTGTAAGAGCGCTGAGCCATAGGCTGTGTGTTTCAATACTCACAACTAGGGATGGGCAAAAAATATCGATATATCGAAATATCGATATTTGAGAAAATAAATATCGATATATATCGCCGATATTTCAGAAACCGATATATCGATTCTTATTTACGAGTATCGGGTTTCGATATTTTTAAGAGCTCTACAAATTTTAGCCGGTTTTTAACTGTACGATATTGGCATCACTGCTGGTGATGCGAACAAAAAGAAAGAGCAATTTCATAATAAAGGTGACCCCAATAAGTCAGGTGACTTTTATTTGTTAACTAAGCTAAATGCCAATTTTGGTTTGTGTGGGTATGAGCCTGAAGACAGGATTAGTTTTTACTTTCTGTTTTGTTACGAATCAGCTAAATAAAATTTGTAAAAGTTTGTTGTTTTGTGTCTATTTTACTTATAAATTTTGTAACTTGTAGGTTTGAGAAACGGGCCAATGTTCTGTTGCGGTTCAACCTCTGAAAATCAATAAACTGTTAAGTAATTGTAAGTGGCAACATAATTAAAATAAAAACATTTCTAAATAAACTGTGATTGTGCTTTAAGAATTTAAAAAATTAAATTTTTATCAGAAAAACTTAAACACTATATTGAAACATAACAATGGACGATGCAAAACTCATCAATTTAGTGGAAAACTGTGACCGTTCTGGTCAGAAACAGCTAATTTATTACAGAAAAAGTAACTATTAAAATGTATAAACGGCACAGCAACATAAAGTCAAGACTAAGGAAGCGTTAAGGCACTACAGTAGGTTACGTATAACTTAACATACGTAGTTCCTTTGTATTAAATTTTCTAAAGTGACTGATTGTGCATTTGAAATTAATGCAGTTTTTCAGAAATTATCTTATAATACAAATTAAACATACAGATGTATGGATAAATTTATTTACTTTTTCGATATAAACGTAAATTTGGGTTTTCTCCACTCATGGAGTTCATTAAGTTTTAAGTTAGTTGTTCGCGGTTTCTTTAAATATTATTGTTTGGATGCAAATTGGATATATCTCGTATTCCGCAATGATGCATTTTGAAGTGTTAAACATGGGTATTCATTAATCAATGATTAGCATCATTATTTATAAAAATTATTAAGGCTTTATAAAGGCTTAATCCGCAATATTGTTTATGGAAATTTTTTTTAAAAACCCTTAAGACCCATAAGGTCTCAAATTTATATCGCTTAAACTTTTTTTTGGCGGTTATGGCACGATATGTTAGTATGTGTATTTATTTTAGATTTGGAATATTTTGGCAACATTTGTAGGCAAAAAAGATCGATGTATCGAAATATCGATGTTTTCAAAATATTTATATTGATACAGTTCAAAAATATCGATACGATATATAACGATACATTTTTTTCATTTGTCCATCCGTACTCACAACATACACTCTGCACTAGCAATACGAAATACACACACACATGCAGCACTCAGCACTAGCAATTCGAAATAGAAAAAAAAACTTTGTCTTATTACTTTTTTTGTCGTTCTTCACTGTATACACGCAAGTGAAAAGCAACAATACTTTTTCTTTTTTCTTTGTTTGTATTGGTCTTAACAACAATAAATATTAAATAAAAATTAGTTTTTCTTTAAATGTATTGGTGTTTACTCTTCAATAAGGAACTTTTGGGCATCCCTGATATAAGACAAGAATTAATTTAATTTACGTTCAAACCAAATATATCGGCCATGTTACAGAGTTCAGTTCCGTTCGGAAACGGAATTCAATCCACCCCATTTTTGTAGGAGATGGTGTCTAAAAAAGAAAATTACTCTTGGGGAGCGCTGGTAAGCTGGGGAATGCTTCGGCTGGGGCTTGAGATCTTGCGGTAGATTCAATTCCGTTTCCGAACGGAATTGAACTCTGTGACATGGCCGTATGTATATTTAGTTATGTTTATATAATTAGCATGTAATATTTTAAAATATTTCTTATATTTTGTATTTATATTTACCGCGGCTCCGCTTGTGTTCATTGGTGAAAGAATTTTTAAAATCGGTATAGCGTTTCGGACGCGAAAGCGTAGCAAGCGGAGACACAAGCTCACTTTTACTTTTATAATATTACTAAGGATTAAAAATAATTCTTTGAATTTCAATACATGTATTAATTAGGAAAGTTATGTCACGTTACGCTATTTCACGTAACGTTTCAAACTGCCCGTTATAAAAAAAAATTAAACAAATTTTAGCTATATATACATAAATCTTAGGCAACAAACTGTTAACATTACATATCATATATAAAAACGTTAAAAAAAAGTTGTGAACTTCGCAGAGTTTTGTGTTTCTTTGAAAAAAGAAAATATCAAGCCAGGTGATGTAAAAATCTGTTTTCTCTAGATTTCTTCCTCACATACGTTACGATATATGTATATTAAATCAACAGCAAGATGTTTTATTTATGTTACCGATTTTGTCATCTGATTCGTAAACTCACAGTACGAATCGACTAATTCGACTAAAGGCTCAGTTAGCCGACTGTAATGGAAACAGCTGATCGATATTTTTATATGAAAAGTAGGTTACGTTACATTACATCTCTATAACCATTTTCATTATTTTTCACATAACAATATCGAGCAGTTAACAATATATTTGCAGTTACATTGCATTAAAGTCGGCTAACTGAGCCTTAAGAAAATAATTCAGTGTTTGTCAACATACTAAGTTAGTGTTGAAAACTATTTGAAAAAAAAACTTAGAAGTTGTCTTGTAATGTTAGAAAATAAATAATATATGTATGTGTAGGTCCATTTTTTTTAAAAAGCATTTTCAATTTGACATCATAAGTTCGAAATGCGAAAAATTCAACATACGAGTACACTGCTATTAATGAAAACCACAGAATTATATTTACTAATAACTAGGGCTAGGAATCTCATGCAAATGCATGTTTTCACTGGGCATCATAAAACGGAAACGGTTAAGTTATCTTTGCGAATCTTGAAATTTCCTTTGAAATGGCATTCAATCGTTTTTGCATATTTTGCATATTTTGCTAAAAATACTCGTTTTTGCATATTTTTGCGCATATTTTTCAATAAATGCATGTTTTTTTGTGCATATTTTTGCTATTTTGGTTAGCATCCATTTGAAAAAGTAAAACGCTCCTGATACTTAGTTCGACATCTTCTGGTAAAAGTTGACACATAATTTGTTAGAAAATATTTACCTGAATCACCCTGTTGAACTCTAAATTTTTATATTTACACAACATTTTTATTGTTTTGTTCGGGAATTCGCTGAAAATTTGTAACTTTACACAACATAACACATTTTAAATGGAAAGTGAGTTGGTTTTTATGTCACGATGAATCGTTCGATCGACAACATGTATTGCAAACAAAAATAAATTTTTTAAAGTTATTGTTGTTTGCAATGCAAGTTGTCGATCGAACGATATCTGGTGACATCGTAGGCCAGGCCGTTAATTTATCTTTTGTTTTTATTGTTTTGTTTTTCTTTATACTAATTTTATATGTAGATACATATGTATGTATATTAAATTAATTGTTTTCTGCCTTTTTTTTTTTTGTAAAATTGTTTTTAAATAACATACTAAAAAAATATTTTTAATTGCATATTTTCTGTGTTTTTAGTGCATATTTTCAAATTTTAAGTGCATGTTTTAGGCGCATATTTTCGATTTTTTAGTCATGAGATTCCTTGCCCTACTAATAACAGTTGGTGATAATCCTTTTTCTATTGTAATTATGTATTTATGTGTACAAAAATAAACATAACTTATTGATATTTGATAGCAAATATGGAACATTGCAATCAGGGATGATAAAGTTGGTACAATTGTATTTTCTTTGGTAAAATTCACATCTTAAAAGTACTTTGGTAACCCCGTGACTCATTCGGTAATACATATTTAAAAAAAATTTCCAATGTAAGTTCTTTCCAATTAATTTTTATTAATGAATTTAACATGGCAATAAATAACACATAATCTCGGGAGACTATCTCTTGATTTTTTCATACAAAAAATAAATAGCGATCATATAAAGTATATCCCAGTTTAAAATTTTTAAGCGCACTAATAATCCCAAATTATTATTTTACTTATTAAGTAAAATATATATATTTTTTTTTATTAAAAATACATTGAAATTGATTATTGAGGGGTTTAGCTGGATCCTATGCGCATTTCACTGTTGCTAATGCAGATCATCAAGGAACCTTTACCCAAATTTCTTAGAACAACTAGAGTTATTATTTTATAAACTTTCATTTAAACAAATGAGAAGCCTAACAACAAATAACAAAGTTGAAACAAGAACTCAATAATCAACATGTTTTTTTATTTTCTTACTTTACCATTGCTACATTGGCTCACTTTTTTCAGCTTCAAATTGTAGTTGTAAGAGTATGTAAAAGAAAATAAATGTAAATAACAACAACAGCTTTTAAAGAATAGAGTGTTGCCACACAAGTATTTTTTTCCGGGTGCAGTTAAGTTAATAATTAGTGTTTTTAAGGGAATTGTTAAAACTTAAGCTTAAAATTTTTAAACCCACTAATAATCCCAAATTATTATTTTACTTATTAAGCAAAATATTTTTTTTAATAAAAATACATTGAAATTGTAAATTGGGGGGTTTAGCTGGACCCTATGAGCATTTCACTGTTGCTAATGCAGATCATCAGGGAACCTTTACCCAAATTTCTTAGAACAACTAGAGTTATTATATTATAAACTTTCATTTAAAGAAATGAAAAGCCTAACAACAAATAACAAAATTTGGAACAAGAACTCAATAATCAACATGTTTTTTTTAAATAAAAGTGGCGAATTTGATTTGTTATTGAGAACGATAACCTTGTTAGATATGCATTTCACTTGTTTGATTTAGTATAAAGAACAACATCTAACTTTACCCGTATTTCGTTTTCAATATACATATAGCGTCAACTTCATTTATTTGATCTCTTGTATTAATTTATAAGAAATGAAAAACTCGCTATATTAATAACATATCAATCGTTTAAGTTATGGAATTAAATGAAGCTACTAAACTTACTTTGAAATTAAAAACTTTATAAATCTGGAAATAAAATAGAAAAATTTATTATTATTATTATTATTATTTTATTAATCTATCATCACAGGTAAAAATATATACAAATTTCTTATACACCTATTTTGAGTTATTACTACATTAGTACTACAACAAATATAAATGATTTAGAATTAAATTAAAATGGACATTTAAAAGATTTTATTTACATTAGATAAAAAACCTATTAGGAAAAAACCCTATTAAGAAAAATTTAAAAATTTATAGTTACGGACTTTAAAAAAAATGCTACAGTTATATACATTTCTTATTAAAAAATATTCAAAAAGAAACTGTAAATTATGGTACTACAAATAACGAGTTTCGAGCCTTGAAAAATTAATTATATGAGCTAATGTTTCCGTAGCTTTCAAAAGCTTTCAGACGAATATTGTCAATTCCACACTCATCGGCGAATGTGGAAAGAATATTTTCATAAACAAAACAAAGACTCGAAAGTCTAATACAAACAAAAGACTCATGATACAATTATACAGGTAACCGCAAATCGACAACAAATTTACAGCAAATAAAACAACAGGGCTTTTTGTTGCTAGTTTTTGGTGCCAACTGTCATAGAGCAATGAAAGATACACAGCGTGTGTGTGTGTTTGTAAAACATAAACAACATTTGGCAGAGTGCACCACGAAACAAGCAAAACAGCTGGCGCTTCGCGGTTACCTGTATAATTGTATCATGAAAAGACTTATTGAAAGGAAATAACTAGTATTTTTTGAGAAATGGAGCTTTTCAGTGATACAAATACATTTCACACAAAAATTTATTGCAATAATGCAAAAAATTACGCTTTTACCATCGGTTGTTCAAATATATTATTATTATTATTATTATTATTATTATTATTATTATTATTATTATTTTTTTTTTTTTTTTATGCATGAATTTTTTATTTATTGTATCTTCATATATGAACTAACAATAAGTATTCAAATCTTAAATCTAAAAAATATAATTAGGCCCGACCAATGTCGGACATAAGCTTAGTAGTAGTTATATATAATACATATGTAAGTAGTGATAATCAAAAGGAAAAAAAAAATAAAAGTATTTTCAAGAAGTCCCATCTGGAGTACTGTGAATAAGAGCCATTGTGTCCCTCTTTTTTAGGCGGATGTGTCCAGTAAAGTTCAAAATATTACGGGCAAGCGGATTAGGATGTGACTCGAGTTTTGTTAAATATTTGCCAGCGTATTTTGCAATTTCTTCAGTCACTAGTGGCATATTCAAATCACGATGTATATTTGAATTTTTGATGTACCATGGAGCCGATGTTATCATGCGTAAAATTTTATTTTGCCTGCGTTGAATTTTCTCTACATTTGAAGCTGAAGCAGTGCCCCATAGTTGAATTCCGTAGCACCATATTGGCTTTAAAAGCGACTTGTATATTAAAAGTTTACAGTCTAGGCTAAGTGTTGAATTTCGACCAATCAGCCAATGTAGCTGAGTTAGTTTAAGTTTCATTTGAGTTAACTTAGAATCAATGTGGTGTTTCCATGTAAGTCGTCGATCAAGATGTATACCAAGATATTTCACATGTGAATGTTGAGAAACAACTTGATTGTTAATCCGAATGGGGGAACAAGTATCTCTTCGTAAAGTAAATGTTACTTGAACACACTTTTGTTCATGCATACTAAGGCAGGCTGTATCGTCGGCAAATGTGGAAGTATGGATACTACTGCTCACAGGCATATCACAAGTATAAATTAAATATAAAACTGGTCCCAGTATACTCCCCTGTGGCACACCAGATGAAATTGTTTCAGGCCTACTTGTAAAGTCTCCTTCCGCAACAGTGAACTTACGGGAAATAATGTAACTTTCCAAAAGATTTAAAATGTTTATTGGTAAGTAAGTCTTCAATTTTAAAATAAGGTCTTCATGCCACACTTTATCAAATGCCTGGGAAACGTCAATAAACAGCGCAGAACAATACTTTTTTCCCTCAAAAGTTCTTCTTATAAATTGAACTAATCTGTGAGTTTGTTCAATGGTGCTATGCTGACTTCTAAAACCAAATTGATGGTCTGGTATGCACCCACTACTAATTAGAATTGGGGACAATTTTGTTTTGAGCAGTTTTTCGAAAAGCTTTGACATTGTAGATAGTAGACTTATTGTCCTATATGACTCAGCCTTTGTTATATCTTTGCCCGGCTTTGGAATCATTTTAACCTTGGCAAGTTTCCAGTTGTGTGGATAATACTCCAGTCGTAAAATAGCATTTAATATGAATAACAGGATTCTCATTGCAATACGAGGCAAGTTCATCAGCATCTGATTACTAATTCCATCAATACCCGGAGCTTTCTTCGGGTTGAGTTCGGCAATTAATTTTTGTAAATCACGCGTCTTAAACTTTATGTGTTGAGGGGGTAGAGCGACTATATTGGGCAAATCAGCAACACCAGTACATATATTTGGCGTAAAAACGGATTTTAAGTGCTCAGCAAATATTTTACCTTTTTCAGTATCGCTTCTTGCCCAACCTCCGGTAGATGTGCGTAGAGGTGGCTTATACTCAACGGGTGTTTTAAGCTTTCTGGCAGCGCGCCACAAGGAGTAATTAGACGCCGGTGTAACATCAAGACCCTTATTATTATTATTATTATTATTATTATTATTATAGAATTTTACATTCTCAGCTTTGGCTGGAATTCACGTACCGGGTCTTAGACCAAAGGTTACGCTCTGTGGGGATACAATCCAGGTTTTATATCCGTTATTGTATTGTTTCCCTCATTATAGTTGTTGCGCTTATAAGGACTGCCTTTTGCATTTCGGTGAGTATTTTTAAATCCAGGTTTAACCTATTTATTGCACTTGTGGTTTCCTCAGGAATTGTTCCTATGGAACTTATTATAATGGGCAGTATGTCTACTCGAACCAAATCCCGTGTGTTCTTGATATATTGAGCTAAAGGTATATACTTGTTTTTCTTTGTGGCTATTGTTTCTTGTATATTGTTATCGTATGGTATTGCAAAATCTATTATTTGGGCTATTTTATTGTGTTTGTTTATTATTATCATATCTGGTCTATTAGGTATAGTCGTTTCGGCATGATTATTAACTAGTATTGATCTATCCCAATAGATAATATGGTGGCTATTTTCTATAATTGGTTTGGGGTTGTATTTGTAGTAGTATGTTGTGTGTTCGTTTATTTTTAGCTGTTTTAATACGTTGATATGCATTATTTTTCCGATACTGTCATGTCTTTTCTTATAGTGACTTTGAAGCAATGTTGGACAACTGTTAAGTAGGTGTGGGATGGTTTCCGAAGTGCTATTACACCTGCGGCAACTATCATTTATTATTGTTTGATCGCGGATTATATATTTTCTGTAATTTCTTGTGGGTATCACTCCATCTTGAATAGCTATTATGAAACCTTCAGTTTCGGCAAAGATATTACTGTACATTAGCCAGTTGTTTGTTCTTATCCTGTCTATATATGATTGAGTAATCATGTTTGGGTACTTCCCGTGTAATGCTTTTGACTTCCAGTTTTGCATTAGGTTTTCTATTGTTGTTTGTTGATTTCTAGTACTGTTTTTTAGATTTAGCGGCGTTATGTTATCATCAGCATTTACTACGTTTCTATATAGTTCCGATGTGGTTGCTTTGGTTGTGAAGTAGTTTTTAAGTGTATGTAGTTGACGATCACATAGCAATTTTATACCTATAATCCCCCTTCCTCCTAATCTTCTGGGTATATTTATTCTTTCTAATGATGCCCTTGGATGGTGATATTTGTTTTGCGTTAGGGTAGTTCTGATCTTCATGTCCAAATTGTTTAAATCCGTATCCGACCAAGAAATGATACCGAATGTGTATGTGAGTAATGGGATAGCGTAGGTATTTATTGCTTTTACCAAATTCCGTCCATTTAATTTGCTCTTGCATATTTTATTGAGTCTATTTATGAACTCCTTATTGATGCCTTCTTTCTGCTTTTTGTGATCAATGGTGATATTTTGCCATATTCCAAGATACTTATAGTGCTCGCCTATTAAAAGTGGAGTTATTTGCTCGTTCTCTGTAGTTGTGAAGTTTGTAGCTGATGCATATCTTCCTCTAGTGATGTTCTGTGTTCTACACTTATCTATTCCGAATTTCATTTTTATGTCAACTGAAAACATCTCAACTATTTTTAGAAGGCTGTCTCGGCTTGGCTTTGTGCTCACGTAAATTTTTAGGTCGTCCATATAGAAGCAATGCGAGATTTTGTTGTTGTCCGCACCAAGTTTGTATCCATACTGGCTTTGTTGGAGGAGTATGGAGAGTGGATTTAGCGCAATACAGAACAGTAAAGGGCTGAGAGAATCGCCCTGATATATACCACGATGTATTTTAATTGGGTTTGATACAATGATATTGCTTCCGTCTTTGATGTGCAATGTGGTTTCCCAAAACTTCATTAGCCCTTTAATACAGTTTATTAACGTGGTATCGATTTTATACATTCTTAACACATCTAGAAGCCAAGAGTGCGGCACTGAATCGAACGCCTTTTGATAATCGATGAACGCTGTGTACAGGTTTTTTTTATTTCGTATAGCTTGTTTGGTGGCTATGCTATCGATCACTAACTGGTCCTTACATCCTTTTGTTCCTTGACGACATCCTTTTTGCTCCTCTGCGAGGA
This sequence comes from Tachina lurida, assembly GCA_944452675.1. Lineage (NCBI taxonomy): Eukaryota > Metazoa > Arthropoda > Insecta > Diptera > Tachinidae > Tachina > Tachina lurida. Next base: position 92,938,583 of record OX101752.1, read on the forward strand.
TGTTATTACTTTCACAGAAATTGCTGATTGTTAAGGCAATGCAGGAGGTGAAAATTTTATATCCTGTGTTAAGGCACGTTATTGGTCTATACTGGGCAGCAGATGTCGGGTTGCTAACTTTGGGTTTCAGATAGGTCACACCTACACACATTCCTGGTGAGATATGATCTGGATGGCTTATAAGATCATTAAATATGATGACCATTTGGCTGTGAAGTGATGTGAGATACTTATAGTAGTAATTATGTATTTTGTCACATCCTGGCTGTTTCCAGTTGTGGAGTTTTCTTATTGCCTTTTTGAAGATGTCATTAGTAATTACACTAGAAATCATCGGTGTGTTCGTGGCTACATTTTCGCGAATAGCATCAATCCATATTGGTGATGGATTGTGCGTTTCTTCTTTACTCCAGATTTCTTTCCAGAAGTTTTCAATATTGTTAATATCAACATTATTAACTTGGGTTGTTAAGCTTTCGGCCGGTTTTTCGATCATATTGTAAAACCGTTTTTCTTCCATTTGAAAGACTCTGTTGTGTTTTGCTCTAATGTAACTTTTTGTATAATTACGCATTCTCTCCGCATATTTTGCCAGTTTTTGCCGAACGGTATCTCGCACTTGCTCCATGGTACAGTTCAGTGGGTCGTATTGCGTGTGTATTAAATGTCTCCGTTTAATATTCATTAGCTTCATTTGGGTTTTTCTGCCGGTTTTATTAGTTTTGTAGCCGGTGAGGAAGCCTAAGTCTTTTCTTATATTGTCTATTTTTCCTTGCAGCCGTCTTTGCCATCCTGGCCTTCTATCTCGTTGTTCACCCGGGGGTGGGCCTTCCAAGTTCCGTTGGAATGTTCTTTGACTATTTTCCCTTTCGCCTGGATCATGTCTTGGGGGTTTTATTAGTCGTGTTACCGTGTATGCACTGCAGTACGCTAGTCTAACTATGTGGCTGTAGTTGGATTCTGTTGTTATTTCTCCAGGTAGTATTTCTCTATTAATTATCTCAGTTACCTGAAACATTTTCCTGCTCGGTTTGTGTTTTGGGAGGTATGGCCTGTATTGTGCTTCCATTTCTAAGAATAGAATTTTTGCTTCGGTGAAAGTTGTCCTAATTGTTGTTATTAAACTTTCATCTTCTTGTGCTCGAGTACTAATGGAAGGAATGGCTGACTCGCTCTGCACTTCTATTCTGTTTTGGTTGGATATTGTTTGATTTGATGTTGTTGGTGTTGTTGGTATATGTAATTTGTTTGATATTATTTCCATGGGTTGTTGAGACTGTTGATTACTTACGCTCACTCGTATTTCTTCCCGTAGTGTTGGGGGTATTAAATTGGTTCTTACTATTGTAGCTCTTCTATCAGCTAGATTTTGTTGTGTTAGCTGACTTAGATGAGGGTTTTGTTGGATGAAAATATCATACATTTGCTGCCTGTAGTTTATTAAACTATTGTTGCGTGTTGCCATATAGTAGGCTCTCAAGACGGACACGTTCATTTCTTGGGTCCATTTTATTCTACGCCGTGGCAGCCCTGCTTGGGTGAGCTCAGTTGAATTCTGAGTAGCACTTTCAGTAGGTGGAGTTCTAGTTGTAATTTGACTCCTTTGTGTCATCGACTGTAATTCGGGGTTTCCCCGACCGGGACGTCGACTACTCCCCGGTCGCTGGCCGCTCGCATTGTCCCCCATCCCAGGACCAGCTCCAGTAGGGGCGCCCTCCTCGGGCAATCGCATTTCACTATTATTTATATTCATTTTTGTTTGTTGTCACCATAAAAGATGGGTTCCATTTATCCCTTGGGAGGGCCCACGATCCCGCAGGGCACGTGGGAACATAACAGCTGCTCAATATGAGTCATGGCTGACCAGGAAGCCGCCCAATCTGGGAACCGTCGCGCCTGGATTTTATTGACTAGGGTCCGCGAGGTCGTCACACACTCGTCATACCAATCCTTAGGTATGCCCTTGCGGGCTTATTATTATTATTATTATTATTATTATTATTATTATTATTATTATTATTATTATTATTATTATTATTATTATTATTATTATTATTATTATTATTATTATTATTATTATTATTATTATTATTATTATTATTATTATTATTATTATTATTATTATTATTATTATTATTATTATTATTATTATTATTATTATTATTATTATTATTATTATTATTATTATTATTATTATTATTATTATTATTATTATTATTATTATTATTATTATTATTATTATAGAAGTTTACATTCTCAGCTTTGGCTGGAATTCACGTACCGGGTCTTAGAACAAAGGTTACGCTCTGTGGGGATATAATCCATGTTTTATATCCGTTATTGTATTGTTTCCCTCATTATAGTTGTTGCGTTTATAAGGACTGCCTTTTGCATTTCCGTGAGTATTTTCAAATCGAGGTTTAACCTAGTTATTGCACTTGTTGTTTGCTCAGGAATTGTTCCTATGGAACTTATCACAATCGGCAGTATGTTTACTTGAACTAAATTCTGCGTGTTTTTTATATATTGTGCTAACGGTATGTATTTGTTTTTTTTGTGGCTATTGTTTCCTGTATATTATTATCGTATGGTGTTGCAAAATCTATTATTTGGGCTATTTTATTTTGTTTGTCTATGATTATCATATCTGGTCTATTGGGTATAGTTGTGTCGGTGGGGTTATTGACTAGAATTGATCTATCCCAATAGATGATGTAGTGACTATTTTCTATAATTGGTTTGGGGTTGTATTTATAGTAATAAGTTGTTAGTTCGTTGATTTGTAGCTGTTTTATTACGCTTATGTGTACTATTTTCCCAATATTGTCGTGTCTTTGTTTATAGTGACTTTGGAGTAATGTTGGACAGCTGTTAAGCAGGTGTGGGATGGTTTCCGGGTTGTTACCACACCTACGGCAACTATCGTTTATCACCATCCGGTCATGGACTATATATTTTCTGTAATTTCTTGTGGGTACTACTCCATCCTGTATTGCTATTATAAAGCCTTCTGTTTCGGCAAAGATATTGCTGTACATAAGCCAGTTGTTGGTTTTCGTTTTATCTACATACGGTTGAGAAATCATGTTTGGGTACTTCCCGTGTAGTGGTTTTGACTTCCAGTTTTGTACCAGGGTTTCTATTGTGGTTGGTTGATTGGTAGTATTATTTTTTAGATTGAGCGGCGTAAGATTGTCATCAGAATTTATTATATCTCTATATAGCTGTGATATTGTTGCTTTGGTTGTGAAGTATTTTTTAAGGTTACATAGTTGACGACTACATAGCAACTTTATACTTATTACACCCCTGCCTCCTAATTTTCTGGGGATATTTATTCTTTCCAAAGATGCTCTTGGGTGGTGATATTTATTTTTTGTTAGAGTTGTTCTAATTTTCATATCCATATTATTTAGATCCGTATCTGACCATGAAATAATGCCGAATGTGTATGTGAGCAATGGAATAGCGTATGTGTTTATTGCTTTTACCAGATTTCACCCATTTAACTTGCTTTTGCATATTTTATTGAGTCTATTTACGAACTCCCTGCTGATGCCTTCTTTATGTTTTTTATGATCAATGGTGACATTCTGCAATATACCGAGATACTTGTAGTGCTCTCCTGCTAAGAGCGGAGTTATTTGCTCATTTTCTACAGTTGAGAAGTTTGTATTTGATGCATATTTTCCTCTTGTGATGTTTTGTGTTCTGCACTTATCTATTCCGAATTTCATTTTTATGTCGGCTGAAAACATCTCAACTATTTTAAGGAGGCTGTCCCGGTTTGGTTTTGTGCTCGCGTAAATTTTTAGGTCGTCCATATAGAAACAGTGTGAGATTTTGTTGGTGTCCAGGCCAAGTTTGTATCCATACTGGCTTCGTTGAAGTAGTATGGATAACGGATTAAGCGCTATACAGAAAAGCAATGGGCTGAGGGAGTCTCCCTGATATATACCACGCTGTATTTTGATTGGCTTGGATATGATGTTACTGCTTCCGTCTCGGATGTGCAATGTGGTTTCCCAAAACTGCATTAGCCGTTTAATACAGTTTATTAAGGTATCATCGATTTTATATATTCTTAATACATGTAGGAGCCAAGAGTGCGGCACTGAGTCGAATGCCTTTTGATAGTCAATGAATGCTGTGTATAGGTTTTTCTTATTTCGTATGGCCTGTTTCGTTGCTATGCTATCGATTACTAACTGATCCTTGCAGCCTTTTGTTCCTTGACGGCATCCCTTTTGTTCTTCTGCAAGTATATTGTTATTTTCACAGTAATCGTTAATTGCTTTGGCAATACAGGATGTGAAAATTTTATATCCTGTGTTTAGACACGTTATTGGTCTATACTGGGAAGCTGATGTTGGATGGTCAACTTTGGGCTTCAGATAAGTCACGCCTACACACATGCCTGGTGATATATGATCTGGGTTAGCTATAAGATCATTAAATATAGTGATCATTTGACTGTGAAGTGACGTAAGATACTTATAGTAATAATTATGTATTTTATCACATCCTGATTGTTTCCAGTTATGAAGTTTTCTTATTGCCTTTTTAAAGATGTCGTTGGTAATTACACTAGAAATCATTGGAGTATTAGTGCCTATGTTTTCACGAATAGCGTCGATCCATATTGGTGTTGGGTTGTGTGTCTCTCCTTTATTCCAGATTTCCTTCCAAAAATTTTCAATATCATTTATATCAACATTATTAACCTGTGTTGTTTGATTTTCGGGTGGTTTTGCGATCATGTTGTAAAAACGCTTTTCTTCCATTTGAAAGACTTTGTTGTGGTTTGCTCTATTATAACTTTTTGTGTGATTACGCATTCTTTCCGTATATTTTGCGAGTTTTTGCCGGACGGTATCACGTACTTGCTCCGTGGTATAGTTACGTTGATCATATTGCGTGTGTATTTGATGTCTCCGTTTAATATTTAGCAGTTCTATTTGGGTTTTTCTACCTGTTTTATTGGTTTTGTAGCCGGTGAGGAAGCCTAAGTCTTTTCTTTTTTTTTTCCTGTAGTCGTCTTTGCCATCTTGGCCGTGTATCTAGTTGTTTTCCCTTGGATTTACTATTTAAGTCCCGTTCTCGTGTTCTTTGATTGTTGTCTCTTTCGCATGGATCATGTTTCGGGGGTTTTATTAACTGTGTTATCGTATAAGCACTGCAGTAGGCTAGTCCAACTATATGGCTGTAGTTGCATTCTGTTGTTATTTCTGCAGGTAGTACTTCTTTATTAATTATTTCAGTTACTTGAAACATTTTCCTGCTTGGTTTGTGTTTTGGAAGGTAGGGCCTATATTGCGCTTCCATTTCAAGAAATTTAATTTTTGCTTCATTAAAGGTTGCCCAAATTGCTGTTAGCATATTTTTATCTTCTTGTGTTGGAGTGCTTATGGAAGGGATGGTTGCGGTGCTTTGCACATATATTTCGTCGTGGCTGGGTATTGTTTGATTTGATGTTGATGGTGTTGTCGGTACATGTTCTTGATCTGGTGCTATTTGTGTGGGTTGTTGAGATTGTTGATTAACTACGCTTAGTCGTATTTCTTCCCGTAGTGTTGGAGGAATTAAATTGGTTCTAACTATTGTAGCTCTTCTATCCGCTAGATTTTGTTGCGTTAGATGACTCAGGTGAGGGTTTTGTTGGATGAAGATTTCATACATTTGCTGCCTGTAGTTTACTAAACTATCGTTGCGTGTTGCCATATAATAGGCTTTTAAAACGGACACGTTCATTTCTTGGGTCCATTTAATTCTAAGCCTTGGCAGCCCTGCTTATTATTATTATTATTATTATTATTATTTTTAAAATAACAATGATTTGAGTTAGGGTCTTTCTACTTGAGACGAACGATATATGTATGTATATTTACCTTACCGCCTTTTCCAGTATGTCGTAAAAAAAATCCTGCGAAAATTCGCTCGAACCTAATAAAATTTAATTTTTGAGTTAATGATGCACGTTCTTCGTATTGTGTAAAAATTTTATACAAATATATTGTTTACTCAGCTATTGAGAGAAAAATAAAATTTTCTTTTTCATTAAGATGTGTGTAAATTGAAAACTTTAAACTTGTGTTCTTCCAAACTAGTTTTTTTGAGTTATGAGTTTATTTGATTAAATAAGCGATATGTTCACAAAATATAATAAAAAATTTAAAATCAAAAACCTATTTTAGTACTATTGGGGTTTGGTATGAAATTAGTTTTCTCATTTATCATCCCTGATTGGAATATATACACATATATGTATATGTATGTGATTAATTATTCTCTCTGTGTACAATACAATATACATATTAATGTTACATAAATAGTAGGGGTGGAAAACTATCGATACTAGCGATAGTTAATTTTTATTCCGACTATCGATGCTTTAATTCTGCAATCGATTAATACTTGAAAACAATCGATAATGTTTAGTCACTATCGATAGTAAATAGTATACCACTAAAAGCAAATAAGTGTAAATATATTGCTTTTCAAAAACAAAAATAAGTGGGTGATGGAAAATTTCTTTCATTGATCTCACTTTTTATCATACAATTATTTTAATTCTGTTATTTATTGAACTGACAAATAAAATTCTATTTTATTTTGTCTTGTTTTGTTTTAAATTTTTAGCGTAAATAAATACGTACATTATGCGAGAACCATACAACTTCGGTACTATCACGATAGCATCGCTGGCAGCGTTGTCAACTCGGTGCTTTTCGCACCGTTTTTAGTGCTTTTTGAAATTTTCGACGCGAAAAATTTTGAAGTTAGTGCTCAGTGCTTTTTAAATTCATTTTCGGTGCTTTTTGTTTCGAGCGGTGGCACTAAACCAAAAATTCAAAGAGAAATTTCCTTATCTATTTCTTTTTCGAGGAAGTCTATCCTTGAAAAAACATAAGCTCTGAAGTTAAATATGTCATTAAAAATATTCTAATAAGATTTTACAAGACTTGGTTGAAGGAATAAGCGCCATATTACCCTCAAACTTTAACTTTATGTAACTTTATGTATGTACATATCGACAGCGTTGTCAACTCGGTGCTTTTCGCACCGTTTTTAGTGCTTTTTGAAATTTTCGAAGCGAGGAATTTTGAATTTAATGCGCAGTGCTTTTTTACATTCATTTTCGGTGCTTTTTGTTTCGAGCGGTGGCACTAAACCAAAAATTCAAAGAGACATTTTCTTCTATTTCGATCTATTTCTTTTTCGAGGAAGTCTATCATTGAAAAAAACCCATAAACTCTGAAGTTAAATGGACCATTTAAAAAAAATTCTAAAAAGATTGTACAAGACTTGGTTGAAGAAATAAGCGCCCTCAAACTTTAACATTTTAAGTATAATTAATGTAAGCAGTGTTTTGCCACACAACAAGGAAGACATATTACAAGTATTGAGATCACTATCGAGTTTTGGCCAGAAGTAAAATCTAATAGCGATTCAGTTAACATGAACTCGTTTGAGGCATTATCAAAAATTGCATTAGCATCAAACTTCTGTCACTTCCATATTTAAACGAAGAAGTTGGACGCACTTTTACCTGTATGACTGTAGTTTAGTCTAAGCTACGTAACAGAATGTCCTTACACTTTGTTAACACTTTGCTTTATATAAAAATCGGCCTGAGACGAGACAATTTTGATGTGAACAGAGCTGCCGTTTTTGGTTAACTATAACCAACATTTGTACAAATTTTTCCCAATATCCAATATTTTCATTGCGATTACTTTTTTGCTATGAATATTTTTGTATATACATAACTTGATAAACTTGCAAATCACTTTTTTATATTTAAGATTTTTATTTATTTATATTGCGTTTGCTGCATAATATTTTTGACACCTTTTTTATTTCGTTCAAAATTAATTGTCTTTGTTACATAGTTCAGCTGCAGCCGAAAGAATGTTTTTACAGCATAATTTAATAACCAAATTTGGTAAGCTCTTAACCCCATAAATACTTGTCGATTACTGCCAACTTGACTAAATGCGAGGGATTCGTTTGTTCCTTAACAAAAAAAATATAATTTCTTTTATAATAACTTCAAAAATCTTCGTCAAATTGATTTTAGATTACACTGATTCCTATAGAATTAAAATTTGAATCGGATGCCTCTAATTTGACTTTTTAGGAAGAAAATTTTTTTATACATACATACATACATACATACGTACATATCTCACACTAACACAACTCAAAATTATAAAAGTGCTTTTTCTTTTTTATAAACCAGTTAATTGAAGAAATCTATAACGATCTCAACAATTTCTTTTGCAATACCTACCGTCTTCTTGAAGAATATAAAATACCGTTATGCTTGATTTTATGTCACATACTTGCGTCATTTGTACAGAATCAACAGTTGCTTGCAACTACTCAGCATCTGAAATTTTTTATGTTTTGACTCTTTATGATTCAATGTGCGATATGTATTTATGAATATATTTTTTTTAATAAAATGAAAAAATTTTAAATTTAGTGCTTTTCTACTTAAATTACGCGCTTTTTTCCTGATTTCAGTGCTTTTTAAAATTTGAAAGTTGACAACGCTGATCGCTGGTATAACGATAGCTCTTCTAAATTTCGATGGTCTTGAAGCGATATATTAATAAAGTATTTTAAACTATCGAAAACGTTCGATAGTTTTCCACCTATAATATTCAGATGCATATACATACAGTCAAGGATTAAACATTCCATGCAGCCATAATTTTTGGGGTGTGACAAAATCTGGGAAAAATTCTAAAAAAATAATTATGCCAATATTTAGGGTGCTGATAAATATGTTTATACAAAAAAAAACGTAATTCATGATTATAATAACTGCAATATTGACAAAAATATTAAAAATTCATTGGACAAAAGTCCCCATACAGGAATAAAATATATAAAAGAAATACGTTCCAAATGCATGTGGTTGTCATCTTGTTTGAAAATTCAGTGATTGTCGGTACCAAGCCGTCAACAAATGGCATCAGAATATGGTCTAATATATTTTTAAAATAGCAACAGTTGACATAATAAAAAATTATATGTAGTGAAAATTTGGATACAGCGCACAAAATTATATACCTATGTATTTAAGAAGCATACTTACATTTCTCTAAGAACCAGTATTATTGCCATCTTCAAAAATTGGATTTGACTTGGGACCAGTTCCCATTTATGCTTTCATTAATCATTAGTTTTTGCCGCCCATGCATGTATATATGAATGTATGTATGTATGTTTGTATGAAATTATAGATTATAACAAAATATGCATGTATAGCCAATAGTATTAGTTATTAACATATAATGGAGGAATAAGGGTGGAGCTTAAGTTACCCTAATACATAGATGTTCAAGCATCTCTTTCCCTATAACGCGTTATAGGAAAGCAAGAAAAAAAAACAAATTCTGCTTACGCAGCAAACAAATACGTATACGAAAAAAAATGTTGCTCTCTTTAGGTTTTGGCTTCTCTTTAGCATAGAGCAGGGATGGATAACAAGTATTTTTAAATTTTATCTATATTTTAAAAAATGGCTTGGTAAATGTAAAACACAATAACATATAACGCATTGTGCATTAGCATCAACATTTTCTTTAACCCTACGATGCATACCCAACTTTTTCTACGAGAACACACACCCGGGATACGTTTGTACCTACTAGCTTATTTTGGCTTTTTCTAATGTTTAAATGCTCCAATTTCAATATTTTTTTGTAAATGCGTATATTAATATTTTACAAATGTTTTAGTTTTTGTTTCATGCAAATATTCTACTTGGATCAAAAGATAAAGGAAAAAAGGTCACAGGCATGGTGTAGCCAAATGTTGTTTTTCATATATCTGATGAATAAAAAATAAAAATTTTTACTTTTTGTTTGTTAAATATGTAATATAACATGAAACAAGCATTTCAACGTTTAAAGCGTTCAAATATTCTACCTGGTTCAAAAGATATAAGCAAAAGAGTGCATGCAGGTAACTATTATACAGGTACCAAATTCAATTAAAAAAACAGTTTTTGTAGTAATTCGATTTTCCAAGGGTTTTTGCATTTGCTGTTGTTTCATCTGCTGATTATTCATATTTTTATTATTATTTTTGTGCTTTTATACCTTAGACATGGAAATATAAGACTTAGGGCCCGATTACAGTTTACAACAGTTGTAATTTAAGTGTTGTACTTTTGAAAAAGCGATTATGGTTTACAACTGTTGTCAGCACTGTTGTATAAAGAGTTGTCTATGTAAATTTCTACTGATTACGGTTTACAACATGTGTATTTATGTGTTGTCAGCACTGTCAAAATCTAACAACAGCTCATTAGCTGTTGTTTTCTTAACGTTACAAGTTGAAAAACGAAAATGGAGAAAAATTTGTGAGTATACATACAAAATTTGTTTTGCAAAACATAAAAAATAACTAATTGTTAATATTTGTAGCAAAATTACAAACAAAAAAGAAATGGAAAGGCTGGTTGAGCTTATGAAAATAAATCCAGATATTGGCCGAGGCAAGTTACCATTTGGATGCAACCAACAAAATGCAGCTCAAGGACAAGTGGGATCAATTTGCAGAGCAATTAAATAGCTTGGGACCGCCAATTAAAAATACCAACGAATGACAAAGAGTTATTAGCAAATGTACTATCTAATTTATATTATTTTAAAACTATTTTATTTATTTATCATAGGTATGGACTCACTATAAAGCCAATTTAAAAAGAAAATTGGCTGTAAACAAAAGAAATTTTCAAGCTACTGGTGGTGGTCCGTCCACAGAAGTAAGCTTGAACCCACTGGAACAGACCACTGTGGAACTTGTGTCAATGCAAACACAAGTAAACCCAAGTGGCTCTGCAATGGGTTTGTTAAATGAAGATTCCGATGAAGCAGAATCAACGCTTAGACCTGCGGAGCCTTCACCAAATGTTGAATCTACACAACCACAATTGCCAAAAAACCGCAGACCATCAAAGAATAAGCTAGAGGACGAACGCTTGCAAGTACTAAAAACTCAAGCAAAAAATCAGGAGGAAATCTTAAAGACGTTATTTGAACTGTCGCGAATTCTTTTCCGGAATAATTTTTAATTTTTTCAATTTTGGTTTTTGGTAACCAGATATGCATTTTTACGGAAAAATCTACTACAATTAAAATGCAACTCTGTGACATACACAACACCTAGATGTTGTAAACCATAATCGCTAAAAGGATTAAGTTGTGTTGTAGCAGAAACAACACAACACTTGTGTGTTGTAAACCATAATCGGGGCATTAATAATTCGAAAAATAAAACTTAATAATTCAAAAATGGATTCAAGAAGAGATACTCGTAATTATCAATATTGCGATTTATAAGGTTTGACGACGCAAACACTCAGGCTGCACGCGCGGAAACTGATAAAGCAGCATCGTTCACTGAATTGTGGCTCATAATGAATGCCAATCTTCATGCACACTACAAGCCCAGTGAAAACTTAACCATTGACGAACAATTATTTCCTTTCCGTGGACGCACACGGTTTACACAATACATACCATCAAAAACTGCAAAATGTGGTATCAAAATTTAATGGATTTGCGATGCCAAAAATGCATATCCACTGCATGGTCAAATTTATACTGGCCAAGTCCGGAAGGGGAACGAGTTGTGAAAGATTTAACTAGCGTATACTAAGGAAGTGGAAGAAATATTACAATGGACAGTTTCTTCACGACGTTGCCAGTTGCAGAACTTCTTCTCACATGGAACCTCACAATCGTTGGAACTTTGCCCAAAAACAAAACGTATATTCCTGCGGAAATAAAGGCGCACAAGAACAGGCCAATTGGATCATCATTATTCGGCTTCAGAAAAAATGTGCTCTTATGTTCCACGAAAAAATAAATCAGTGACTGCTTTCGTCAATGCACTACGATGGTGAGATAGCTGAGGGTGGGAAGCCTGAAATCATAGAATTTTATAATATGAGCAAGGGTGGCGTTGATAAAATGAACAAATTGTTCAGCGTAAGCAGTTCCATCGCAGCTTGGCTGAAGCATTGTGTATGCCAATTATTGAGGAACGTGCACTAAATCGGCAAGTCACGTGAAAATTCTACACTAAAATAGCGATTGAGTCATATTTCAACCGACCACTGGAATCAATGTTGCACACGGAACCATCGACATCTGCCGCACCCCGCACGCCAACATCTATCAGCGGTTGTTGCTATATATGTTATGCTCAAGAACCAAAACGGCGTAGAAAAACCAGAAAGGTCTACGGCAAATGTAAAAAGCCAATGTGTCTTGAATATTCGATCACCAATACCTACTGCATAATATGTAACGATAATTCATATTTATAATATGTAATTTAATAATTTTCATTTTTCAAAATAAAATAATATAATTTAAACACCATATAACATGGTTTGTTGCCTCTTATTTTGATATAAACTGGTGTGGTACAAACGTATCCCGGGTGTGTGTTTACGTAGGTGTCGACTTTTGCATCTCGTACCTCCTGAACCACTGATCCGAATTGGATCAAATAACCTTTAAAAGATTAGAAACTACTTATATTTCCTAGATCCGAAATCTCCTTACCCTAAATTAAGCCGTTCCTAAGTTACAGCCCTGCAAAGTTTCAAGTGGATACATTTGTACCCGGGTGTGTGTTCTAGGGTTAAAGAAGAATTCGCTTTCGTAATTTTCTTTAAACATTTTACGCATGTGTGGCTTACACGGTAAGCGCTTCGCTCTCTATTCATGCTTCACCCAGTGCAGTGATGTGCACTAACACATAAACACACTTGCGCTTGTGTGTGGAACAGAGGAAAACCTCTGCTTACTTTTAACAGAGGTGGAAATGTTTTGTGAATAACATTCTGTTTATTACTTGTTGAGACAACAACACATGCGTAAAATGTTTAAAGAAAATTACGAAAGCGAATTCTTCTTTAAAGAAAATGTTGATGCTAATGCACAATGCGTTATATGTTATTGTGTTTTACATTTACCAAGCCATGTTTTAAAATATAGATAAAATTTAAAAATACTTGTTATCCATCCCTGCTCAATGCTAAAGAGAAGCCAAAACCTAAAGAGAGCAACATTTTTTTTCGTATAGGTATTTGTTTGCTGCGTAAGCAGAATTTGTTTTTTTTCTTGCTTTCCTATAACGCGTTATAGGGAAAGAGGTGCTTGAACATCTATGCACCAAAGAACTGTAATGAGAACCTGTTTTTATGATTTAAGATACATACTCTCTTGAAAACGAGTTACGGTGTAATTAATACAGCATATTGTTTTTGTATCTGCTCGTCATACTCGTAAGAATTTGTGTGTGAATATACGAGCCTGTATGTTCATAATCAGTGTTGTCAACTTTTAAATTTCAAAAAGCACTGAAACCAAGAAAAAACTGCGTAATTTAAGTAAGAAAGCACTAATTTTAAATTTCTTTATTATATTACGCTACATTTACACATGAAAGTACTTTCTTGAAATTTTTGTATACGTATTATGAATAAAAATTTTAATGAAAAAAGTTACTTTCATGAAAATTTCTTGTTCGTTTTCATAGGAAAGTGAAAGTTCATTTTAAAAATGTCGTCGAAACGAAAAGTTCCATTTCTATTGCTTTGTTTATTACTTAATTAGAGTTACCCAGATTATCGCATAAACACATTTATAGGGCAATAAGTTGGGAATAATTATTATTGTTAATATTTTAATAATATTATTGTTTTAAATAAACACGAATTGTTTTCTTCATGTATATTTGAAGATACGAAATTACAATTATTTAAATATTTATAGAAAATAAGAACAATTTATAATAATTATTTGCCACAATCCTATATATTTGTACAAATCTTTAAATGGGGTAACACTGTCAACCTTTTTTGATTTTACTTTCTGAAAACATCAAAAATTTACTTTCTTGAAAAAATCGTTGAAAGCTGAGTGGAAATTAAAAACTATGTGAGTGTGGTAGTGAAAAAATATAATTGTGTTGCTACTTTCTTGCAATTAGTTTCATGTGTAAATGGTAGGTTAAAACAAATTGTTACACTCTATTCACAACCCAATTTTCCCGTTTCAGACCGTTTTTTATAAAAGGCGAAGCGTTAACCAAGTGTAAGGACATTTGTTACGTATTTTTGAGTTAAATAAAGTCATGGAAGTGACAGAACTTTGATGGGAATGCAATTTTGATAATACCTCAAACGAGCTTATATAAACTGAATCGTTATTAGATTTTAGTTCAGTCCAAAACTCGATAGCGAACTCAAAGTTTCCCCATTGCATTAAGACAATCATTCTCCATCCATTGTATATACTAGACAAAATTTCGATATTACACTATATGTACTTGCATTATCTCTTCTTTGTCCAGTGGCGGATTTATGTTTGATATCGCACTAGGCCTCGTGAGATATGCCGCCATTTTCGCTCTATGAAGGAAACTTTTTAAAATTAAATATGCAATTTATAAATATTTAAATTACAATGTGCAAGAGTAAAAATTGCTCACGTTCCTGACAGTAAAGGTTTGATAGTATTAACAAAGGGAAGTAAACCCCTATACTCAGTTTTGCGATTTTGGTGACCAATTAATTTTATTAACCTCCAAAGATTTCGAAAATCAGTGCGCCTTCAAAAAATGGTGTCATCAGTTTTTAGCAAGGTTGGAAACCGAAACAAATAACGGTATCGGTATTGATACCGGTACAATTATTTTTTAAATTTCGGTATCGGTAGCGGTATCGGTCTTTTTTTTATTTCGGTATCGGTATTACCGGTACATACCGTTATCGAGTTTATAATACCGGTATACCGATATTACTGACAAATTTATTATTTCAGGCAGTGGACATAGAAAAAAAATTTTTTTTATTAAATTACTTCAAAAAGGAAGTATTTTTACATTAACATACATGTGTATGTATAAAAGCATATAAACTTATTTGTTTCTATATATGATTTTATACTATTACTAAACAATAATTTATTAAAAAAGTGAAACAAGGAGACTGCAGTTCAAACTTTACATAGATAAAGTCTCTTCTGATAAATTATACTGTGTGACAAATTTTAATGAAATCGAAATACCTGCGAAGTGTTACTATTTTTCAGCTAGGTATTGTCGAGTATAAAAATTTTCCAGACATCTCCAAAATCTTGAGTTAAGCCTGATACTCTGTTCACAATTTCGTGCGAAATGCTGTCAAACTACATATAAAAGTATGTATTTGGCATGAAATATTTGCGAAATAAATTCGCAAGAGTAGTACTCTGTTCTTGGTGTGAAAAACACCGAAAATCATGTCTTTCCATGCAAAATTAATCTGGTATCATTTTAGTTTAGCTGCGAAACAACATGAGCAGTACTTTTTTCGCACGGAATTTTAGAAATGTTGCATACTTTCAAGCAAAAAAAAGCGAGAAATTTATTAAAACAACCGCGAGTTAGGCTACATTTAGTACATGTCAAATTTTTCACGCGAAGTAACCAATTGCACTGAAAATTGTTCTCAACTTCGAACAGAGTACCAGCCTTTACGGGTAAAAAACCGCTTTTTCGTACCCGTAGGCACTTATCAACTTCTAACTAAGTTAAATATCAACCGATTTTAAATTTATAAACGGATACAGAAAGAAGAGACTAAGGCCTTTTGAACCATATATGTACATATGTATATCTTGTTTCAGTAAATTTCAACTATATGGTTGTATTTTTCACCAAATATAATTTTTTGGGTTTTTTCCACACTTTTATACTTTAGACACGTTCTTAGGCAATATTTTTGTACTGGACCCATATTGTTTATAACTTTCTCGCCAAATTCAGACGAAACGAACATTGGAATATTTCAATTCAAAGAATATACAATATTCTTTCAGCCAACTTAAAAACAAAGAAATTAATCTTCTTGTACAATTAACATTTAAAAATTTAAAGGAGGCACTTTTCTTCACCTCAAGAGAGGAATCTTTAACTTCAAATATAAAAGTTTAGAAGTTTTTTCTCTAAGCCAAAGAAAGAAAGTTAATTGATTTATATTTTTGCAATTTTTGCCCATATTACGGTTTACAGCTCAACTAAGTTGGATTGAAACTGAAACAACTTTACTTTTGGTATTCCGAATAAAAACTAATTTTAGTTGTCTTCGAATAAATGCTCAAAAAACAAAGGTTCTTATCTATGCTATGTTTTTTGAAACCATAGTATCTATTACAAAACATTTTAAATATTTTTAGTTCTGGCTTTGCTCTTTTTTCTTGAGATTCTATGTTTTATAAACGTGGCAATAATATTGGCTGACAAATGGGATTGGTTGGCTTCTGGAATAATAAAGCAAAACGAATGCAATGGTTGAAATAAAAACCAAAATGTCTCATGGTGAAAAAAGTTGTAATACATAATAAAAATTTGGCAACTAAGACTCAATTATCATTTATTTTTTGGCCGGAATCGGTATACCGGTACGTACCGGTACGTACCGGTATAGACGTAAACGGTAGTCTGGATACCGGTATTTTCTAACCGAAATGGATTTCGGTATCGGTAACGATACCGGTATCTAATTATAGCGGTATTTGAATCGATATCGATATTTTTACGATACCGTTTGCCAACCTTGGTTTTTAGCCAACGGGTAATTCAGGCTCAATGATATCGCTTTACTATATGTGATAATAATGTAGCTAAGAGTCCACTAAATAAATCTCATTAACATATTACGCCGAAAAAATTCAGTTTTTTTTGCATAAGTAAATTAAATTTTTTTTATTTCTTTTGGAATAACTAACTTCTATACTCTTAATTTTTTGTTAACTATATTTGGCAATATAATCTGAACGTGTCATAATCAAAAATGTCATACAGACCACTTTTTAACTCAAAAATTGTAGTTTTTCACAATATTTCAACTATATATTTTTTTCGAAAATCCTAAAATTAAAGCATATTTTTCTGTTTGTTCCAATTATACTTTTTCAAAACCAAAAGTATAGTCTAAAACAAACGAAAGTTTATCATCCGAATTTATTTAAAGGAACAGTCAATCAAATCGACAACTGTTCGAACATGTCGACTGCTGAAATTGTCCGTAGTGTAAAACTTTTCGTTTCATGCGTTCGCTTTGACTGCGACTGTTTATATTTTCAGAAGCAGAAGCGTAATCAGAAGCTATTAGTCTTATCAGAAGCTTTAAAACACTGCTCTGGTTTCATAAATAAACATGTAAAAAAACTTACCCGAACTGTCGTTAAATCTCAACAATGCACAGTGGTCTACTCAAGTGCTTTACGTCCCTTTTCACAATGTATAATTAGGAGTTAACATGAACTTTAACTGCAAGTTCTTCATACAAAACTTGCCGTAAAATCCCTGTTAGCTTTTAATTGTACATTGTGAGAAGGGTCTTTAGAATACTATCATATAAATCTAAAGAAAAAAGTATATTGCACCTATAAATTAACGGGTAAGGTCAGAATTATATACTAAATTTTTCATTGATATAAAGCAAAAGTAATTCACAAAAATGATCAATTTCAAACTATTTAAAATGTTAATTCTTAGGGTTCTGAAAATTTTGCCGCCGCTAAAACCATGCCGCCCTACGCCCGGGTCTATACATAAATCCATCACTGTCTTTGTCGTGTAGCAAAACACTGTACATTAATTATGCTTAAAATGTTAAACTTTGAGGTTAATATGGCGTGTATTTCTTCAACCAAGTTTAGTACAATATAATTCGAATTATTTCAAATGCTCTATTAAACTTCAGAGCTTATGTTTTTTAAATGAAAGACTTCTTCGAGAAAAAAATAGATAAGGAAATTTCTTTATGAATTTTGGGTTTAGTGCCACCGCCATGAAACAAAAAGTAATTAAAAAAGCACTGAGCACTATTCAAATTTTTTCGCGTCGAAAATTTCAAAAAGCACTAAAAACGGTGTGAAAACCACCGAGTTGACAACGCTGATCATAATGCAGTTTATAGCCATCGAGTGAAACAAGAGAGTAATGTATAAGCGTATGTCCCGAATCAGCAGTGTTGTTAGATTTGACGATTTTACGTCATTTTGACGATTTTTTATGACGAATTTCCCAAAATGACGATTTTGTTTCGAATATTCCTCATATTTTGACGATTTGTTGGAATAAGTATTTAGCAACATAAATATGCCTACAAGTCCTTGCAGAAAAGAGTTTTGATTTCGATAACACAATTATCAAAAATTTTAATTTAATTACAGCATCAGTTATTTTAAATATGTACTCTGAAATTCTTCCTTTACTAAAAAGTTTTTCCAAATCTTGTGTCTAAGTACCAGTTCACACTAGTCAAGTCTTATTTTTAAGCTTATTTCTTTTCTTCTTTGAACTTTCATCGGCGTCCACACAATTCAAGTCTTATTTTTAAGCTCATATTTTTATGCATAGTTTTGTGTATGCATGTGTGCTTTGGTAAAATTACGAATGGAAAGCAAAACGTATTGACAGTACGTGGAGGTGTACTCCTTTCTTTTTCCCTCGTCTCTGTCTCTTCTAAAAACTAATCACCTTAGCAATAAGACTTGCATAGTGTATTCTAGGAAAATTATTAAGGCATTGAAAATGAAATAAGATAACTTAGATTTTTTAACTTTAGAGATAGGTAAGCATATGTAAGTATATTTTGGATAAAAGTTAAATCGATTAATTTACTAAACAATAAACTTATTTTTCATAACTTATGTGAGTTTGTTATTTACTTTTTTACTTTGTCAAACTCATCAGCTAGTGTTGAAAGAATATTTAGTAATATTAACCTTACTTAATCCCACATTTAAAATTTACTGGAAACAGAAACCCTTGAAATCATTCTGTTTTTGAAACATAATTTGAATGTTACAGTGTTGACATTAAGAAAAATTTTATAAAAAATAATTCTAAAATGAATAGTTTTATTTTGAAACTAATTTTATTTGGAAATTGTTACACACTATTAAATATTCTAAATTTTTTTGGTTTAATTTCACCCTTTAGTTTTTATCTTTGACCATAATGCCGATGAATTGTTTTTTGTTACATAAAATGGTCTTTTATTTCTAATATGATACATTAGTTTTTAAATAAAACGGATAATTCTTTTATGACGATTTTTCGACGATTTATTTTGGAAATCGTGACGATTTTATTTTTAAAATTTGACGATTTTTAGAAAAAATTGTCTAACAACACTGCGAATCAGGTGTAATTTTTATGTGCATGTGTAGCGCGTGGGTAATTGCTCTCAGGTGCAATTTACGGGTAATTAGAAATTCTTTTGTTATATGTAATAAATATACATACATATCTATATATATAAAAAATTGTTGCAAGTGTGTTGTGACTTTATAACTCACGAACGGTCAAACCGAATTCGATCAAATTTTTATGGTTTGTTCGTATGGTCGTGTAGATGGTTTATCTAAAGTTTTCACGAAATCGGTTGTTCGCCCGACAGATGGCGCCATATATAGTTTTTTTTGCTTTTGCACCGTAACTCAAGAACTACTGCACCGATTTAGACCAAACTTTGTATACATACTCTATGGGGCGTGAGAAGTATTTCTGTGTAGTTTGAAGTTCGTCCGACAGATGGCGCAGTATTTATTAATTTTGTGTTTTTGCTCCGTAACTCAAGAACTACTGCACCGATGTTGACTAAACTTTATATACATGCTTTCTAGGGCGTAAGTAATGTTTCTGTGTAGTTTGAAGTTTGTCCGACAGATGGCGCCATATTTATTTTTTTTGTGTTTTTGCACCGTAACTCAAGAACTACTGCACCGATGCTGACAAAACTTTATATACATGCTCTATGGGGCGTAAGTAGGGTTTCTGTGTAGTTTGAAGTTTGTCCGACAGATGGCGCCTAATTTAGTTTTTTTGTGTTTTTGCACCGTAACTCAAGAACTACTCCACCGATTTAGACCAAACTTCATATACATGCTCTATGGGGTGTCAGGAGTATTTCTGTGTAGTTTGAAGTTCGTCCGACAGATGGGGCAGTATTTATTATTTTTGTGTTTTTGCACCGTAACTCAAGAACTACTGCACCGTAACTCAAGAACTACTGCACCGTAACTCAAGAACTACTGCACTGATTTAGACCAAACTTAATATACATGCTCTATAGGGCGTAAGAAGTATTTCTGTATAACTTGAAGTTCGTCCGACAGATGGCGCCATATTTAGTTTTTTGTGTTTTTGCACCGTTACTCAAGAACTACTGAACTGATTTAGACCAAACTTAATATACATGCTCTATGGGGCGTAAGAAGTGTTTCTGTATAACTTGAAGTTCGTCAGACAGATGGCGCCATATGTAATTTTTTGTGTTTTTGCACCGTAACTCAAGAACTACTGCACTGATTTAGACCAAACTTAATATACATGCTCTATGGGGCGTAAGAAGTGTTTTTGTGTAGTTTGAAGTTCGTCCGGCAGATGGCACCATATTTAGTTTTTTTGTGTTTTTGCACCATAACTCAAGAACTACTGCACCGATATTGACAAAACCTTATATACATGCTCTTTGGGGCGTGAGGAGTTTTTCTGCGTAGTTTGAAGTTCGTGCGACAAATAGCGCCATATTTAGTTTTTTTTTTGTGATTTTGCACCGTAACTCAAGAACTACTCCGCAAATTTAGACCAAACTTTATATTCATGCTCTATGGGGCGTAAGAAGTGTTTCTGTATAACTTGAAGTTCGTCCGACAGATGGCGCCATATTTAGTTGTTTTGTGTTTTTGCACCGTAACTCAAGAACTACTGCACCGATTTAGACCAAACTTTATATACATGCTCTATGGGGCGTGAGGAGTGTTTCTGTGTAGTTTGAAGTTCGTCCGAAAGATGGCGCAGTATTTATTATTTTTGTGTTTTTGCACCGTAACTCAAGAAGTACTCCACTGATGTTGACAAAACTTTATATACATGCTCTATGGGGTGTAAGGAGTGTTTTTGTGTAGTTTAAAGTTCGTCCGGCAGATGGCACCATATTTAGTTTTTTTGTGTTTTTGCACCGTAACTCAAGAACTACTGCACCGATGTTGACAAAACTTTACATACATGCTCTATGGGGCGTAAGAAGTGTTTCTGTGTAGTTTGAAGTTCGACCGGCAGATGGCGCAATATTTAATTTATTCGTGGGCAAAATCCAATTTTCATATTGTACCTTCAATGCCATATACAACACTAATGTTTGCTTAGGGCCAGCAACGCGGACAGGGGTCAGCTAGTATATAATATAATAAATTTATAAATAATTATAATAAATTCTCGTCTGATACAGCCTTATTTATAAAAATTATTAGGGCTTTATAAAGACTTTTGAAGAAAAATTCTGTATGAAAATTTGTTTTAAAAACCCTTTTTAAATCCTTAATAAATTTTATAAATAAGGATGTTATTATTTATTATTTATTTTATTTATATAGAAAAACGGCAATAATAATTTTAAAGCTCTCCTAAACAATAGTAATGAAAATTTAATTTTAGTAGTTTAATGGCGTTTTCTTTTCTAAAAGAAAAGTGTAACATATATGTTACATGTAATTTGGCAACATTTTTAAATGCTCACCTGATTTTTAAGAAGTGTTGCATATTTTGTGTTTAAAAAAGAACAATTTTCCAACAAGTTTCGGCATAAAACAATGACGAACTATAAAATGATTCATTTTTTTCATAGACAATAACAAAAACAGCTGTTAATATAATGCTGCACTCATGCTCCTTTAATGAAAATGAGTGTTGAACATGTAGAATTTTTCTTTTTTTTAAGGGCAACATCATGAGAAAAGAACGCGTTGATTTTAAAAATAATACATACTTTTCAGAAAAGAACACAAAGAAATGTAAAAGGCAGCATAAATGCAGCATATTGCTCAGAAAAGAAAACGCCATAAGATTTTTATGTATATTTCTCTTTAATTACTGTTTAGTATTGTATACATTGAATTACTTTTAATATATTTATTTGCTGTTTGTAACAACCTTTTATGAAATTAAATAGTTATCAAAAACGTATTGTTTGTTGTGTGTTCAGCTGATATATATCGAGAACCTATATTCAAAATACGTTTACTCAAAAAAGCTAACTTTTCAGTAGAGCGAAAAAACTAGTTAATATGCTCATTATTGTAAAAATAAATGATGCGCCTTCCATAATATGGTTTATATATGCTTGCTAATCACGGCTGCCAGACTTGACGATTTATCGTCATTCTGACGATTTTTGGTGCCGAAAATAGCAAAATGACGATTAAACGATTTTGTTCTTAAAATCATCGATAAAATCTAATATTACAAATCATGTATTACTTACCTTCTAAAATATTTTAGTGTAATTTTCTCCACTCTTTATTTTATATTGATATCTGTGTAACTTTACATTCTCAAGAAAACATATATGTATGTATAAAAAGGCAATTTCGTATAAAAATTTTGGCAATAAAAGTACTGAGACCAAAAGTTGGACATAACTTGGCAATATTGTTCATAATTTTACCAGTAAGTGGAAAAGAGTTATAAAGGGTTAAAAGAGGGCAATGGTTTAAATTTCCCAGTAAACATATAAGATTAAACATATGTACATATACATTATACATGTATAGCAAGTATATAATCTACACGAAATCCTGAGAAAATTCTCCGATAAAACTACGTGTTTAAAAGCAATGATATGTATCTCCTCTTTGTTAGAAAAACAATTTTTTCAAATAGAAAAATGTATGTCCTGAATTTAATGCTACTAAATTCGAATCATTATTCTTCCTCCCACGTACGTACTCCCAGCTTTTAATTTTTTTGCGAGCTACCTTTGATTTATCCATAATATTTGGTTCCCCATTTTCATCATTAAAGTCAATGGGTCTAATGCATATAGGTTGACATTGACCAAAAAAAAACTTGATTTAAAAAAAAAAAACTTGACAAATAAAAACACTTACATATACTATTGTTTTGTATTATTTTTTCATAAAAATTATTAGAATAAGAACAAAAGTATCATAAAAAGTAAAAATAACAGAAACAATATAAAAGAAACAAAAAACATTATAACAATACAAACTCAGTCTTTATATATTTTAAAGAAAACTCGTTACTCGTTTAAACAAATTAACAAACAAAAATATAAACTCAGTTTTTTCCAAAATTTTCAATGTTGTCAATTTACTAGTGTTGAGTAATGGGGTAAATATCAGTGCTGGCACTTTTATTATAATTGTACAGAAAGAGAACCTAAACTATAATTGCACAGAAAAAAATATATATGATATTAGTCCTTAGTTCTATTGATAGTAAAAATATGGGCCTTAGATTTGTTTTTTTAGAAATTTAAACTTACTGTTTGTAAGTACTATTGCAAAGCTAGCATCAATTTGAGAAAAAAAATTAACTTACAAAAAAGCTTGACAAATCACATTTTCACTTGACACTTGAAGTGCATTAAAAAACTTGGTAATCAGGCCAAATCTGGCAACAAGACCTGAGCATATGCTTCGGCTCAAAAATTTTGAGCAAAAGTTACATTTTATGTGCATAAAAATATGTACTGTAGCTCTAGGTGGTATACTTGTGCTCATTGCTTGAGATCGTACTCAGCAGACTTTAATAAATTTTCATGTCGAGAGGCGCGGTATTGGGTTTAATTTTAGATCCATGGGTTCTTTTGTAAAATTTTCTTAGAATTGCATGTAGATTTCGTTTTTTCGATTTTCATCCATACAAATTGAACCGGCCTAGTATACCTATACACGTTAAAAATTTCATTTTGATTAGTCCGATTTTTCGAGTATAAAATGACGATTATTTTATAGTTTATCAGGATTTCGACGATTTTTCGTTAATTTTATCTGGCAGCCTGTTGCTAATTTATATAACATTTATTTTGCGCTGGGTTGCGTATTTTTTTGAGATAGCATATTTCAGTCGATCAAAAAACAAATATTTTTTTAGAGTTAGCATATTTTGCCGCGAGAAAAAATATTATATATTTTAACATATTTATTTTTTAATCAATTTGTGAAATCTTATACTCAATACTAGATATAAGAATTGAAAACAACTTAAAATACCATAAAAAATATAATTTAAGCCTAATATAAAATATAATAAAGCCTCTTCCATCTCGAGGTGGTCAGCTTTGGCACTCTCTAACTCTCAATTGTAGCAGGGTCATTCAAATTTTCCAATTTCGAAAGCTTATATCAATGACTATAGTCAGTCCATATATAATATTTCTATTTGATTGACAGTTTAAAAGTTATATATATATTTTTTTAGTGGTACCCCTATGTATGTACTAATTCGTTAAAAGTGACCATATCTCAAAAACTAGACATAGGATATCAAAAGCCTTACCTGATTCGTGCTCAGCAGGCCAAATGCAATAATGTATGAGGTAGATTTATTATAAATTACTAATTTTTTAAAAATTTTGGAAATTTACACGAGAGTTAGCATTTATTTTCACCAAAAAAATTATACTTAGAGATAGCAGAATAAAAAAATTTATACAAAATGAGAAAATATAATTTTTTTGTTCCGAAATTTATATTACAGATTAATATTTCATAATCCTAGCTTACACATTGCAAGTCTTATTGCTAGCTGATTAGTTTGTAGGAGAGAGAGACGAGGGGAAAAGAAACGAGTACTCAGCTTCATGTACTGTCAATACGTTTCATTCGTTATGTTAAACTATGCATACAAAACATGAGCTCAAAAGTAAGACTTGCATTGTGTGAACTCCGATGAAAGTTCAAAGAAGAAAAGGTGATAAGCTTAGCAATAAGACTTGACTAGCGTGAACTGGCCATAGGGGAGCTTTTTGCCATAGGAAACTCATTTGTCCAAATTTGAGTTGACTTATTTTGAATATACGCTCCCGATATGTTTGCATTTTACTGAGGCTGATACCGAATCATAAGTAGACCTTAAACAATATTTTTGCAATGTGTCAAATATATATTTTAATGTTGGGTGCAATTCCGTTGAAATTGGGTAATTTTGGCTCCTTCGAGGTGTAATTTAGAATATATATTTTGGTAACACTGATTCATTTGTATAAAAAGCCGATTGATGTTCGGCCCCTCAATCGCTTCTCTGGGCAGCCTGGGTTAATACACTTTGTCTGGTTAGTTTTGTTTCCTAAATATTTTTGTTTTCAACATTCGGCAATGGTATTCGTACATCTGATAAACAACCAGGGAAGGAAAATGACTTCTTGGATTTTGTACCAACTGTGAAAACAAAACGTACTTTTTGGACCATGACGGTACCATTTTTTTAATATTTATTAATAAGAACGGAAACGTAAAATAATGTGTAAAAATTCAGAAGTAAACAATAAAAAACAGAAACTTAACAAAAATGTGTATAAAAATTCAGTATAAAAAATTAAAAATAACATAAAAAAATATTAAATATTTCATTCATAAGGGTACATTCGTAGATTAGACCTGTTAGAGATCGGTTATTCTATAAAACACACAAAAAAGTTAAGGACAACATATGCAAAATTAATGTTACCATATAGTGAAACATTCGCATTTTTAAATTGTACCAAGTAACTCGCAGTTGTACCATGGTACCAACGAGATCAAAAATGTACCATAAAAAGTACAATTGTACCATGATTTTCATCCGTGTAAACAACACAAGAAATTTTGTGTAGGAATTTTGAACACACTCACTTACATAATTAACAAGAGTTATAGTTCTCAGAGTTCATAAGCATTTACTCTCTAAAAATCGTCAATTTTTGAAAATAAAATCGTCAAAATCGTCACAAATTTCAAAAAAAATCGTCATACAAGAATTATCAATTTTATTAATCAACTAATATGTCATATTAGAAATAAAAGACACAATTCATCGACATTATTGTCAAAGATAAAAACTATAGAGTGAAATTAATTTAAAAAATTCAGAATATATAATAGTGTGTTTACAATTTCAAAATAAAAATATACATTTTAGAATTGTTTTTTTTTTATTTTTCTTAATGTCAACATTGTAACATTCCGAAGAGTTAAACTCCAAATAATCTTTCGGGTACACAATGATTTCAAGGGTTTCTGTTTCCAGTAAATTTTAGATATTGGCTTTAGTAAGATAAATATTACTAAATATTTTTTCAACACTAGCTGATGAGTTTGGCAAAGTAAAAACAAGTAAATAACAAACTCACATAAGTTTATTTATTGTTTGGTAATTTAATCGATTTAACTTTTTTCCAAAATATACTTATGTATATAGATATAAGTCGTTATCTTGAAAGTTAAAAAATCTGAGTTCTCTTATTTCATTTCCTTAATATTTCTCTTTAGTCTTATTTTACACCATACAAGTCTTATTGCTAAACTGATTAGTTTGTAGGGGAGAGAGACGAAGAGAAAAGAACCGAGTACTCACCTTCATGTACTGTCAATACGTTTTGCTTTCTCCTTCGTAATGTTAAAAAATCACACATGCATACACATATATACATAAAAAATATGATCTGAAAAATTAGACCTGCATTGTGTGAACGCCGATGAGAGTTCAAAAAAGAATAGGTGATAAGTTTAGCATTAAGACTTGACTAGTGTGAACTGGGCCTTAAGACACAAGATTTGGAAAAACTTTTTAGTAAAGGAAGAATTTTAGAGTACATATTTAAAATAACTTATGCTGTAATTAAAAAATTTTATTATCATATATATATTTATTTATTGTATCTTCAAAAAAGAAGTAACAATAAGTAATCAAATCTTACATCTAAATATAATTATTAGGCCCGACCAGTATCGGATATAAACTTAGTGATAGTTATAAATAATACATAAGTAGTGATAATCAAAAAGGAAAAAAAGAAAAAAAAAAGAATTATTTTCCAGCAGTCCCATCTGGAGTGTTGAGTATAAGCGCCCTTGTGTCCCTCTTTTTTAGGCGGATGTGTCCAGTAAAGTTCAAAATATTACGGGCAAGCGGATTTGGATGTGACTCGAGCTTAGTTAAATATTTGTCTGCGTATTTTGCATCTTCTTCAGTCACTAGTGGCATATTTAAATCACGATGTATATTTGAATTTTTGATGTACCATGGAGCCGATGTTATCAAACGTAAAATTTTGTTCTGGCTTCGTTGGATTTTCTCAACATTTGAAGCTGAAGCAGTGCCCCATAGCTGTATTCCATAGCACTATATTGGCTTTAAAAACGACTTGTATATCAAAAGTTTGCAGTCTAGGCTGAGTGTTGAATTTCTGCCAATTAACCAATATATTTGAGTTAATTTAAGTTTCATTTGAATTAGTTTAGCGTCAATATGATGTTGCCATGTAAACCTTCGATCAAGGTGTATGCCAAGGTATTTCACTTGAGAGTGTTAAGGAATATTTTGATTATTGATTCGAATGGCGGAACAGGTATCTTTTCTTAGGGTAAACGTTATATGAACACACTTTTGTTTATTTACTTTATTTCTCCATATTGCTCACAGGCATATCACAAGTATATATTAAATACAAAACTGGGCCTAGAATAGTACCCTGTGGCACACCGTAGGATATAGATTCGGGCACACTCGTGAACTCTCCTTCCACAACAGTGAACTTCCTATCAATAATATAACTTTCCAAAAGCTTTTGTATGCTTATTAGTACGTATGTCTTCAATTTTAAAACTAGGCCTTCGTGCCATACTTTTCAAATGCCTGAGAAACATCAATAAAGAGAGCAGAACAATACTTCTTTTCTTCAAAAGTCCTCCTTATAATTTGAACCAATCTATGCGTTTGCTCAATAGTGCTATGCTGACTTCTAAAGCCAAATTGATGGTCCGGGATGCACCCATTATCAGCTAAAATTTTGGACAATTTAGTCATGAGCAGATTCGCGAAAAGATTTGAGATTGTTTTAAGTAAGCTTATAGGCCTATATGACTCAGCCTTGGTAAGATCTTTGCCTGGCTTTGGAATCATTTTTATCTTGGCAAGTTTCCAGTTATGTAGAAAATACTGCATTCGTAAAATGGCATTAAAAATAAATAGCAAGATTCTTTTTGCAATATTAGGCAAATTCATCAGCATTTTGTTACTAATTCCATCAATACCTGGAGCTTTCTTCGGGTCGATTTCAATAATAATTTTATGTAGTTCACGCATCTTAAACCTTAAGGGACGAGGGGGTAGAGAGACTACACTTGGTAAATCGGCAGCAACCGTACATGAATTGGGAGTGAATACAGATTTTTAATGCTCAGAAAATAAGTTACCTTTCTCACTATCGATTCTTGCCCAGCCTCCGGTCGAAGTACGCAGTGGTGATTTAAGAGCAACAGGTCTTTTAAGATTTCTAGTAGCGCGCCATAAAGAGTAATAAGATGTTGATGTTACATCAAGACCTTCTAAGTACTTTTCCAGTAATGCAGTCTTTTCCGACGATAGCAGCTCTTTGAGTCGTTTAGTAAATTCTTTAAGACTGATTTTATTTAGGGGTGATCTGTGTTGTTGCCATTCTCTTCTAGTTCCTTTTTTTCACATACAAGGCGTTCAATTTCCGTAGAATAAAGTCTATTAAAGCCAGTCTGGAAATAGGAGGTATTGGCATGTTCAGCAGCCTGTTTAATATTTTCGTTAAGATTGGCAATATTAAATTCAATATCATCAGATGATCTTAGTTGTTGTAATGTGTTTATTTATTATTAAGTCTGGAGGGATCCGTATAAATCGCAGAGATATTTATACTAATTTTTATACTTAATGTTGTTGCTACTGCGGCTGTTGTTGCTGTTGTTGTTGCTGCTATTGTGCTGTCAGCAATTGTTATTTATATTTTATTATTATTTACTTATTATTTTCATTGGTTTGCACCGTCGGCACTTAGTAGTTCTTGCTGATTGACTGTTGCTTTATATTTTGCTGGATTCCGATTGTTGTTTTTGTTGTTATTGTCTTTAATGACTCACAACATCCCTCCCCCTTTACGAAGGAGAAGCATCCCAATTTTGGATGCTTCGAACTGATTGCGTGGGGTAAATGGGGAAACTGTTATCTTACCGCGGTTTTGAACTGTCTATGGACCTTAAAAACTTCTCCAATTTCTGCGGCTCTATGTAGACATCATCATCGGCCCGAATAAACTATTCAAATTTATCAATATAGTTTTCATACATGTAGTAAAGCATCATAAATGATTTCTTTTGTGGCGGATAACGATCGTCAACATTTTTCAAACCAATAACGGGTAGCTCGTCCGAATAAGAATCTTCTGAGCTGAAGAAAGCCATACGACCCGGCACCTCCTTGCCCCACGTGTCATAAACGGCTCTCGCTCGTCCTTCTTCAGCAACAACAGTTAAAAAAAAAAATCGTTTAGTTTGTGGAAAAATTTTTTTATGTTAAAAGAAATAAACAAATAGAAAATAATTATTATTAACACAATAACAAGAACACAAATCATTGAAAGAAAATACCACAAAATAATTTAAAAAAAATAAGTGTAGGGCTTCTTAAAACATTTAGTTGTTTTTTTTTACATTTTAATTATCTTTTTTTTTTTTTTTTTTAATTACCACAAGCTTATATTTATGTATTTTAGGCGTTAAAAAATCTTGCAACTAATTTATTTTATATATGAATTGAAATAAATCAAAAAATATGTACACATAGATCACTGAATGGTCTCATTACACATTACATTTATTTTGAGATTTAAAATTTTAATTTTTATGAATGTACATATTCATATGCGTATATTATTACATCCTAGTTTTACAAATATAATGTTCTTAATGTTTTCCTTTTACTCAATATATATGTACAAATGGGTTCCTATATATTCTTTAAATTTCCTTTTTTCTTGACCTACCTTACTTACTAATATATGTATGTATATATAATATTTGGTCAGTTTGTTTAAACTTGACCTAGTCAACAATATTTTTTTTTTTTTTTAATTTCTTGTGGCCTTAAAAATGGCTGTTTACCTAACATGCATAATCAACGTTTTGCTAGTGGTTTATACATGTGTTGGTGCATGGCAAGAACTTCTCTTTCTTTTTTTTTTGTTGACAATTTTTTGTATGCATGAAATTTTAGCAATAATGTAGATCTGTTATATGTATTTATGTATGTATATGTGTATGTAGGCATTGTTATATGTACATATGTATGCATGGATGTATGTTATTAGTATTGTTATTTTTATACGTAAGTATGTATATTTCCTTTTTATTGTTAGCTTTGTTTGTGTAGCTTCGCGCATTCAGTTTTTTTTTTTTTTTTTTTTTTTTTGTTGGACATTTTATGTATTCCGTATTTTAGTGGCAATTCTTATTTCGTCCGCGCCGTCTGTCCATCATATCTCTACAAATGGTTTGACTACATTCCGATGGAGCGTCTTTAATCCTTTTTTTGCTAATATCTGTACATTTACTGGTGAGGGAAGATTTTTTATTTCGTATGGCCCCTCCCAAAGGGGTGAAAATTTGTTTTTTCGCATCTGTGCTTTTATCAGTACTTTATCGCCTACCTTCAGGGTGCTAGGCCTTGCCGTTCTATCATACTGCTCTTTTGAGCGGAGCTTGTCCTTTTCTTGCTGCTTTTGTGCCATTTCATAAGCCTTTTGTATTTGGTGCTTCAGTACCTTAGAGTAGTCGTATGGGTTGTACAGTGGGGTGCTTACTTTGAGGTTTGACGGTAATGGTGAGTCAAACCCATAAAGCACTTTGAACATGGTCTGGCCGGTAGATACGTGATCTGAGTGGTTATGCACATGCATTGCCGGAGCCAACCACTGATCCCAGTTGGACCCGTCCTCCTTCACAAAGCTTCTCAGGTACTCAGCCAATGGTAGGGAGTGATATGTTGCTTTTTTATTCTCAAAAGTTTACACACACCCCCGAACAACTTGGAAGTAAAGTTTGTACCATTATCCGTTACGAGCTTTGTTGGTATACCATACTTTGTTATGATTTCGTTGTAGAAAATTCTTGCCACTGTTTCTGCTTCTGCATCCGGCATGGGCGCGCAAATAAAAACTTTTGACAAATCATCCTGAAACGTCAGGATGTATTTGTTACCCATTGTAGTTACTGGCAGGGGGCCTACCATGTCCATATAAACCTTTTCGAAAGGTCTTGTTGGTGTATCGGTTAATACCATGGGCTCCTTAATGAGTGGCCCGCTTTTATTCTTTTGGCATTTAGGACAGTTTTTTATATATTCTTTGATATTTCTCACCATGCCCTTCCATTTATATTGCTTCCTTATCTTTCTGTAGGTTTTCCAACTGCCTTGATGACCCCCTAGGGGCGAGTCATGGAAGCTTCTTAGGACTTCTTGGATATCCTTTTTCTGTGTTAGGAACGTTGTTGTGGCGGGGTTCTCGCCATCCGTATACTCATCTTCCTTTTCTGGGTCTTTCAGGGTTTTAGTCTGTTTACTTGATTCTTTGTTTTTCGCCTGAGCTCTGGTTATCACTCCAATATTTTGATATTTTGTTGGCATCCTGCGTCTGCGTTTAAATTAGTCTTCCCTGGTTTGTAGGCAATTTCGAACTCGTATTCTGACAGCTTGTGCCTAAACCGTGCAAGTCTTGAAGTTTGGTCCTTGAGGTTGGCTATTCCCCTCAGGGGCTGATGGTCTGTAAATACGGTGAAGTGTCGGCCCAGAAGATATGGGCGGAAAGTATGTGTTGCCCATACTATGCCGAGCATTTCTTTTTCTATTGTTGAATATCTTTTTTCGGTGTCACTGAGGGTTCTGCTGGCAAATGCAATTGGATGATCCTTTCCGTCCTTTATTTGCGACAAGACCGCTCCTAATGCTTCGTTACTTGCATCTGTTGTTACTCTAAATGGTTGAGTAAAATCTGGATAAATCAGGACTGGAGGATTCGCAATGCTTTCTTTGACCTTGTCTAAGGCCTCTTGACATTCTAAAGTCCACATGAACTTAGTATCCCTTTTTAGCAATTTCGTTATTGGAGCGGCCAATTTTGCCATGCCTGCAACAAATTTTCTGTAGTAGTTGATCAACCCTAGGAGTGCCTGCACCTCTTTGATATTTCTTGGGGGCTTAAGTTGCTTCACACATTCTACCTTGAAGGGGTCGGGTAGTGCTCCCTCACTTGAGCATTTGTGGCCTAAATAGATGATTTCTCGTCTTAGAAATTGACATTTCTTGGTATTTAACTTGAGACCGCTCTCGCGGAGTCTTGTGAGGACATTTGTAATTTTTCTTTCGTGGTCCGCTACATTTCGTCCGTATACCACTATATCATCCAGGTATACGAAGCAGTCCAGGCCCTGTAGGCCTGTCAGGATAGTGTTCATGACCATTTGGAAAGTGGCCGGTGCCCCTGTTAAGCCGAACGGCATTCTGTTGAACTCGACATGGCCTTTGTCTGTACTGAATGCTGTTTTTTCTTTGTCCTCTTCATTTACTAGAACTTGATGGTATCCACTCGCTAGATCCAACGTGGTAAAGTACCGACTATTTCCTAATTGATCCAAAATTTCGTCAATCCTAGGAATAGGGAACACCGGTTTTATTGTAGCCTCATTCAATTTACGAAAAACAACGACCAGTCTGAATACTTCTGACCGTCTTGTGATTTTTTGGGCACTAATAATATTAGTGAATTCCATGGAGATATACTTGGGCTTATTATTGCTTCCTGCAGTAGCTCTGACACTTGTCGGTTGATTTCCTCTTTGTGGATTTGAGGTAGACGATACTGTCTTTGGTTGATAGGCTGCTGTTCTCCTTTTACGGATATTTTATGCTTTACTAATGGGGTGAACGGTAGTTTGTCACCGTTCAGCATGAACACATCGTGAAAGTTCTCACATAGCCTGTTAATGGACTCAGTCTCTTCTATATTCCAATTTTCTTCCGTCATTATGATGCTTTTCAAATGTTCTATTCTGTTTTTCTGGTTTATCTTTGGCAATGCTTGTTTTCCTGCTACCTCGTGTTGCGTGTAGTGATTAAAATTTGAAAATTGTACTTGGAAGTCTTTCTCTAATGGTAACTCTGCCTCTGTCGAGTTTAGTATGGGTACGGCCACCTTCCCCCGTGTTACGTTGACAACCGTGTTTCCCATGTAGACACCTGGGGCCAATTCTTGCTTGTGGATAACTATAGTTTTGTCCTTTGAGTTGATTTGTATCGGCACTATTGTAACTGCTCTTCGCTGAAGGCTGGCGGTCTTCTCTATATAGGCCGTGTAATGCGCCACTTCGTCATGAAGTCGAAAGGTCTTAATACACTTGTTGTCCCCTTTAAATAACCTCAAAGTGCCTCTTATTGAGTCTAACACACTCCGGTTCCAAATATTGTCCCTCCCGAGAATGCCGTCTCCCGGGATTTTATTACAGCCTGACACCACATGGAAGTCCCAATTTATGTCTTCCCTCCAGTCTATGTTTAAGGTTATTTGCAAACCTAGTTGTGGCGCCTCCACCAAAGGCGCCCGTAAACAACTTCATTTCGCCAAACCTTTTCTTAGGGTAACCTCTCATGACCTCTTCCCTCAGTATACTTGAGTCTGCCCCTGTGTCTACTAGTAGTGTCAGCTCTCCCGTTCGGGCTTCTTCGCAAGGGATGGTGATGTACACTGCATTTATGTTATCTGGTGGCCCCATATCACCCTTGCTGCTATTGACCAGATGCGGTATGTGTCCTAAGACTACTTCCCAATTCCTTTTTGGTTGTGCATCTTTCACATGAGATGCACTTTCAGGCTTTTGGTTCGAGCTGCCCCCCCATCCTTCATTTATCAGCACCTTTTGTGTTGTCAATATCTCGCCCTCGGTCGGTGTTGTATTTGAGTTGACTAATGCATTTTGCATATGAAATGCATAGTCGGGGTCACGAGGGAAATTAACTTTTCCCTCTCGATGTACCTGTGCCTTGTGGGTGATTACCGTCGGTGCTTCTTCCACCGACTCTGTGTCTTCAATCGCCCTATTTGTTCTGGTGTCTGTGGTGTTGTTTTTTCTTCTGTGCCAAACTATTTCTCTGTCTTTTGCTGGCTCTCCAGTTATTGGCTGTAACTGGGCCTGTATTCGTTTCCCGGTGGACTATATATTTTACTCACTCCCATGTGTTCTTGTAGTGGTGAGTGACTTGCGTCCACTTGGGCATAGGCTGGTCGTGTTGGTTCACGGTTCGGTATGTAAGTTCGCGCGGAGGGGTTCAACGGCTTGCTGCCGTTTGTGTTTCCCAAAGTTCGTGCTATCGGGGGTTTTGGCATGTAGTTGGATCCCGATTGTGCCCTGTTTGGCTCATAATAATTTGGACAATTTCTGGCAAAGTGGCCTAATTGGTTGCATTTAAAACAAACTGGCTGTCTGTCCGCGTTTGTTCGCATGGGCATACTCTGTTCTACCGGATTGTGTTTTCCCGCGTGAAACCGTCCATGGGGAGGTTCGTTGTCGTAACTGTACGTGTTGTTACGTTGGATAGTCGGACTGGTATTATTGCTCTGTTGTGGCCGCTTACAAAATTGGTTTTCTCTGTGGCCGCTTACCTGACAAGCTCCACAGTACAGGGAACTCAGCCTTTTCCTGCAATCTTTAATAGTGTGTCCACTATTCCGGTAGTATTGGCAACTCTCCCGGTGGCTCGTCTTGGTTTTACACTTCGGCCCCACTTCGTGTCCATATTTACCGCAGTGGTCGCAATAAGGCGTGTTCAGTCTTTCTGCGCAATTCGTTCTTCCATGCCCTTGTTTGCCGCAGAAACTGCAGGGTGTTGTTGACGACAGAGTGTTTACCATATGTTGTGGTTCGCCAAACAGCTCTTCCGCCACTTCCATCAGTGTTACCAGGGAGCTCAGCTCTTCTCCCTCTTGTCCAATGAGCCGTACCTTTAGAGCCTGATCTCTAAGACCCCTGATGAGGCTCTTTACGGATAACCTCTTGAAATCTCCCACCATCGCATCACGGCCTGGCCCCTCTGGCCACTGGTTTTCAATTGTTGTAACTGCTTGGTTTAGCAACTGTTCCAACCGTTCCCCGAATTTGCTCGCCGATTCTCTGATGGACTGTCTGCAACCCGCCATCAATTCTCTTCTCTCGTCCAAGCTCTTTCTCTTCAGGTAGTGCTTTTTTATAGCGTTGCAGAGTGCGTCTACCGAACTGAAGTTGATTTGGGAAAACTTCGAATATGCAGCACCCTGTAGCCTTAATTTTAAGCATTGAATCACATCCTGAGTCAAGCCGTTGTTTGCCTCAGTCAGTAATTCTTTCTCCACCATCTTACATCCCTGGATGTATCTGTATACTTCCGCTGACAAGTCGGGTCCATCGGTACCAAAAAATGATGGGACCGTGTTATTCAATATTTTAGTAATTTCTGAAAGTACTGGCATTTTGGTTGTTTGTTGTAGGTTATTTCCTTGTTCTAGGTTATTTCCTTGTACTAGTGATGGTGAGCGCCTTCCTAGCCAACCCTGTGCCGTTTCCAGCAAGAGTCCAAATTCTTCAATCGCCTTGTTGTTGTGTGTGGCTAATCTGTCTAGCTTTTCAAACTCCTCTCTATATTGCTCCAATTGCCCTAGCTTCCTGGCTGTTGTCTCTTCGGTGTACCCTCTGCTGCCGGCTTTCCTTGCGTTAGCTGATAGAGTTTTCACTTTGTCTATTAACTCTAGTGCTTGCCTTTCTTCCCAGGTAATTTCTGGTTCCCTGGTGGTTTCCTCCTTCTGCGGAGGACTCGAGAGGCTTCTGTCTTGGTGTGCCTGGCTTACTACTATGGTTGGAATATGGCCGCCTACTGCCGACAATTCCTCACTCACGGACGGAGTCGGTGTTCTGGATCTGTGGACTATATCTAGCTCCCGCCTTGCGTTCTCTAATGCCGTCCGCAGTCTCTGTATCGTGTCGTCTTCTGTGTCTATCTGTTGTAGCCTTTTTAAATCCTTTTTTAATCTTTCTTCTGTCAATCCCTTTTCTTTCAATTTCTGTACTAGTTCCTCGTTTTCTTCTACCGCCTGTTCGAGTAATTCGTCCGTATATTTTATTTGTTTCCTTAATCTCCGACTCTCCTTCTCACAAAGTGTTTTAGCCTCCTCTAAGTCTGCTACGTTCCCTTTGAACTCTGTTATTTGGTTCCTCTTTAGTTCACCTATTAATTGTATTATGTATCCTACTTCCTCTAACTTGGTCAGTTTTTGTTGTCTAATTATTGCCCTATGCTCCTCTATCACTTCTTTTCCTACCTCCAGGCTCCGTAATTCTGTCCACGCGTGTACCTGCAGACTATCTACTGCATAGTTATATTCCTGCAGTTTTTCGATCAGGTCGTCCGTTCTTGTCTGAGGGTTGGCCATAAAAAAAAATCAAAGTATACTTACCAGCCGCCACTCCGTGGAACGCATCTTCAGTTGAGAGCTCTACTGTCCAGCCGTAGACAATCCAAAGGATGGTAGTTTTTACTTGATTGATTTTTTCCCAAAAAACAGGCAGGTAGCGAAATTATTGTTTATGTACTTTGCTATTTCTGTTGTTACAACTCTTCTCCGTTTAGCAAATCTCAACTTAGATTTTTGAACAGGGAGGGCTGCAGAATTGTTATTGTTGTTGTTATAAGAGAGGTATGTAGACGCACTTGTAAAAAGATTTTTGAGCCGTGTTTTTTTTTTTTTATATTCGTGTTGAAACTTTTTATTTGGTATCTTTTATTTACTACTCTGCTAGTTGACTTATTATTAATTAGCGAAATGACACCAACTTTATTCGACTTCTTTTTTCCAACTCTAAAAGTTAACAAAACGTGCAGATTCTTAGCCGCGCAAAATTTCTCAAATAATATTATATATATAAAAAAAATATTAATTTATTCGGAAAAACTTTTTACGCGTTTACGGCTGCGCCAATTGTTGTAATCTGTTTATTTATTATTAAGTCTGGAGGGATCCGTGGATATCGCAGACTGTTTATTTAATCAATTATAGTTTTACACCCGCCCTTAGACTTAAAATTACCAGCTATTTATACCAATTTTTATACTTAATGTTGTTGCTACTGCGGCTGTTGTTGCTGTTGTTGTTGCTGCTATTGTGCTGTCAGCAATTGTTATTTATATTTTATTATTATTTACTTATTATTTTCATTGGTTTGCACCGTCGGCACTTAGTAGTTCTTGCTGATTGACTGTTGCTTTATATTTTGCTGTTGTTGTTGCTGCTATTGCACTGCCAGCAATTGTTATTTATATTTTATTATTATTTACTTATTATTTTCATTGGTTTGCACCGTCGGCACTTAGTAGTTCTTGCTGATTGACTGTTGCTTTCTATTTTGCTGGATTCCGATTGTTGTTTTTGTTGTTATTGTCTTTAATGACTCACAACATAGTTGAATATTTTCTACGCAGTGCCTACTAATATATTTTTTGAATCCTAGCCAGTTGACCCCATTAATCCTTTTCACATCTGAGTTAGTCAAATCCCTCCTTAGTGGGTTGAAAATTGTAACTATTGTGGGAGAGTGATCGGAGGACAGATCTAAACAGCCATCTACGTGAATTAAGTCTCTATGGATATTTCTCGTGACGCCAAGATCTATAACATCTGGAATTTTTCTTACGTCAGTAGTCCAGTAAGTAGACTCCCCACTAAAAATAACATATATGCCCATTTTTTAAATTGTATTAAACAACGCTCGACCTCTAGGTGTAACAAGACGCAAGCCCCAGAACGTATGTTTCGCATTATAGTCACCAGCTGCCACGAATCCAGAACCAAGCGATTTGAAGAACTTCTCATACTTCGGTAACTGAAAATCTGGGAGTGAGTAAATTGATGATATCACGAAATTCGGACAAAAATTTTCTACGAAAATATTCGTTGCTTGCATATATTCTTCACTACGTTCAAGGATATAGTGCTTGAGTCTTGACTTAATTAGAATTACTGATCCACCGCCTGCTCTTCCTCTCGGGTTCTTTGAATCATATAGAGTGTAACCATTTATTTTAAAGCAGCTTCTCGAAGTCAAGTGAGTCTCAGAGACCAACATTATATCAATTGTTTTCCCATGAGGAAGTGCTCAAGTTCGTTTTTATGTTGGCGAATTCCGTTTGCGTTCCAGAAACCTATTTTTAACGTGTTTATGGCTTGTTAACTAATGCTTGAAGCAGTGTATTCTGCATTCGAAGCATTTCTTGCATCATGCTAGTCATTTTTGTTGTAAAGTTGTTTATGGTTAGCACCAGATTCTCAATAGTAGCTTCAAGGCGACTAAGGTTAAAGCTTGAGTTTTCATTCGTTGAATTATTTGGCGGTGAAATATTTTGTGTGGGAATAGAACTAGTCTTAGCAGCATCGGCATAGGATACACGTTAAGTTACTGGTTGGTTAGTTTGAGGAAAAGTGGCGGAGTTAGCGATTGCTGATGGAGCTGGATCTAATTTAGATTTTTGACCCATAGCCTGTTTAACGAAAGAATATACATGGCATCCCCTGTAGTTAGCGGTGTGATTACCTCCACAATTGCCTGTTTGATTTTTTGGCTTAGTGCATCTACCAGTAACATGCAATTCACCGCAGATAACACAAACTGTAGGTAAATTGCAGTAAGTTTTTGTATGGCCATATTCTTGGCAGTTATGGCACTGTACGGGACCTGAACGCTTACGTGGCTCTTCAACTGTGATTTTTCGGTGTAAGAGAAATTTTACGCTATAAATTGGATGGGTTTCATTTTTTTTCAATTGTATGTCATTAGTAACATTTTTAAATTTAAATCCTCTGTCGATAAGTGCACATTTTACTTCTTAGGGCTCAACATATGAATCTATGACCTTTAATACGATCTGTAGGCCTTTAGCACTCTTAAGTTGGTATGTGTAAAAATTTGTCTTATTTTTTTCAAATTCATTAACAATTTTTCGGATATCTTTTTTTCCATATATTTGGATTTTAGTTTCATCAATATTTCCTCGTTTAATTGGAATAATGTGAAAAATATTTTCACCAATGGTCGACAGTAGTGTTTTTAAAGCGCGTTAGAATTTTTTTCTCTTAGATAGACAGGTGGTGGCTTAAAAGACTTTTGCGATTATGCAGCGGGCTTGTCGTCATTGACTTGCAATACTGAAAAACGATTTTGACTATTGGTAGAAGATGCGCTGTTATCCCTAGACATCTTTGGAGCAGATGCAATTTTAGTAGAACTTGGGCTTCGCCCGCGCTTTAAAACAGTTATATATCTATCCATTCCGACTTGGACCTTCGGTTTTGGGCTACTGTTATCTGTTGTGATAACTGGGTTTAGTGATGAATACGAGCCCGAAGCGAATGATGTTACTGACTTATATGACGAGGTACAAGGCAGCGTTAGTGTTAACGAATCACTATTTGGCATTGGACAAAACGAATTTGATCGCTGACGAAAACGTGAATTTGCAGTTGGAAAAAGTCTTTCATCAAAACTTTTATTTTTATTGTTTTCAACAAGAGCTTCAGAACTCACAGCAAGTCTATCATCAGATTTGTTATTTTTAATGTTTTCATTAAGAGTTTCAGAACTCACAATAAAATATGCATTTCTGCCGTTAGAACTCACTTCACAACTTTTTTCCTTTGAGGTACTCATATAGAGTATTCCTCAAGGGCACTTTGTTAGTGTTTTTTGTTTGCGGTTTTTTTTGTTTTTGTTATTTCTATGTAAAAAATATAGGCAAAGCAAATTAAGCTTATTTATTAAACTCAATGGCGCGTAGTCATAGTCAAAACAAAGTCCACTTTAAGAAATTAAAACCAGTATTTTGTATGGTAATACTGGTTTTAACTTCTTAAAGTGTACTTTGTTTTTACTATGACTACGCGCCAATATGTATTACGAATATTTTTTGTATTTTTTGTTAGTTTAGTATGTACATATGTAAAAAAAACCACCGCTAAGACGTCTGTTCACTATGAAGGTACAACGCAAGGACTTGTTGGCATATTTATGTTACTAAATACTTACTTCAACAAATCGTCAAAATATGAGAATAATCGTCAATCGTCATTTTGGGAAATTTCTTATAAAAAATCGTTAAAATGACGTAAAATCGTAAAATCTAACAACACTGCTCTCAGCATTCGCCAATTGTATTGATTCTTAAAGCAACGTTGCCAGAAGATATGGGAAAAAATCTATTATTGTATATTTAGGTAAATATGTAGGACTAAGTTCATAATGAAATGAAATGTATTCAAAAGAAATTATAAAATTTGTTTCATAGAACATTTTAATTAAAATATATTAAGAATGCGGCCGGCTTATGATATTAACTGACAGTTTATAGAAACCATATAAAAATTCTCGTCTGTCTATATATAATGAAAACAAAAACAAATTTGAGTGCTTTGTTTTTTTTTTTGTTTTCAATGTAAATAGACACACGAGAATTTTTACGTGGCTTCTATAAACTGTCAGTAAAAGGATGTGTAATGTTAAAATCACAATTTTTTATATGTCAATTTCATTTACATATAAATATTTAAAAAAAATATTGACCAATTGCAACGCTGCGCACTCCGTTATTTTATTGTGTGCAGTAGACATAGAATTTATGTATTTATACATTTATGCAAACAAATTTTACAGTTTTAATCTGTGATAACGAAGGTGCACAGAATTTGTCATACTCTTTAATAACGGTAAATATCGGCAGCGAATTGTGTTTTTCTTTAAGAAAATCGTTTTATCGCTTTTCCCTAAGTTTTTTAAGTTTGTAATTGTGAGAAGTACCTACACCATAAGTTTTTTTTCTTTGATCTTAAAATGAAAAAAAAGCAATGTGAGTCCGATCACAGGGGAGATGTGTTAACATCTAGTAATGATTTTTTTTTAATATTGGCTTATGGTAACTAAAATAAGATATATAAATTTATGACTCTAATGTATGGAAAACTGCATGTATAGTAATGGAATAATAAGTTGTGGGGGTTTGTAGAGAGTTGCTCACATGCAAGTGGAAAACGTCAAATAAAAATTTTGATAAAGCTTGCGACTGTGGGTTTGCAAAATTTTTATTAAAATCTCCATCCATAATAATTGGCATGAGATGGAGATTGTTACCCAATGGTCGTGCACGAGCTTCAGTGTAAGGCAACAGTACGTAATGAAGATATGTTATAATATAATATTATAAATTCTTTATAAAGACTGCTATATATCTTTTAAACAAATATTTGACATTTAAAACGTTGTTTTATTTAAAAGTATACACATATTTTATTTATTTTATATTTTTCAACTTTTTAACCAAATTATCCCCACTGGCAACACTATTACATGTTGACACCTAGCTCAACATATTACTTTATAAAATATAGTTTTTATTTTAACAATAAATTTTGTTTGTCACTGTAAGTCATTTGTTAATATATATTTCAATTATTATTAAATATGCCAAAAGGCAATTTATTGTAACATGAAAAGTAGGTCATTTAATTTCACATTAAACCTATGTCATTGAACTTGCCATTATTCACTTAAATACAAATATGCCAATACAGCCAATTCAAACACAATAATTAAAATTAAGTCAACAAGAAATTTACTCATTGACCAATAGCTGATTAAGCATTGTATTTTTTGTTATTATAAAATTAATTTAAGCATTTTATTATTAAGTTAAAGTAAGCAATTTATTCTTGTTATTATTAATTAATTTAGTATAAAAGCAAGAATTAAAATAAAGAATTTATCAATCTTCTTAAGGCATTTAAAGTGTTTTACTGATTGATCTTTACTACGTTTTTCAAGTTCAAGTGCTTGAAGGACAACCCGGCAAACAAAAATAGTGTCAATACAAGTTTATGTGCTTGGATTGAAATAACTATTGCCAAATCATTCAGTGGTGACCCCTAATATTTTCTAAATTCACTGAGATTCCCCCCACCAGTGGTAAGGATCTCTCTAGAATTCTAAGGAAATAAACAAACGCGCAACCACGTATAGAACATCAGCTCAAATATCAACAAAAATACAAAACGGTGCACAGGGCTACTCTGAAAACTCAAAATAACAACCAGTAGCACAGGGCTACGCTGAAAACTCACAAGTACAAACAGTAGCACAGGGCTACAATATCTAACTCTTTTACATTAAAAACTCAGCACCCTCCATCAAACGCAATACAAACAATTACTCAAGATGTCATCAGTACAAGAACTTATGAAACAGCAAGAGGCGACTGCAAGCGAGATTGGAAGAGTCATTTCAACCATAAAAAAGGCTCCACTTGACAGAAGAACAGCGGCATTTTACAAGGCAAAACAAGATGAATTAGTTAACCTATGGCAATCGTTCGAAAAGACTGAAAATAAAATTCGGAATGACGCTACCTTATCAGAAGAGGATCCCTATATTACTAAGGACATTTACAAATCCATTGGCGAACAATACAGTTCTACAATTGAACATATTGAATGTCAACTAAAAAAGTGCACGACACCATATACCAAACCTGTACCATCCGTAAGGACACCAGTAACCAACTCAGTCAACCAATATGAAGTAGAGGAATTACGAACACCAGGACTAGCCAGATTAATAACTGCACGTATGACAGCATTAGCACGTTTGTTACAAGGTTTGGAAACACTAACAGAAGAGCAGCCAAAACAATTTTATGAGCTAAAATCAGAGACTATAAAAAAGTTATGGTCTCAAATCCAAAATTTATATGACGACGTGTGGCAACAAATCGAAGATCCATCAAGCCAAGGCTTACATCCAGATGATTACAACAACCTCGAAGACGCAGTCCACCAACAGCTGGTTAAACTTGCTGTGCTCGCAGATCAACACAAACAACCTATAAACGATGAAACACAATTGGGAAGCAATTCATCCACACTTAGCCCACTGCCTCTTCCAAAGGTTACGATACCGAAATTCAATGGAGACTATATGGGTTGGCAACCATTTTTTGATATGTTCAATGAAATGATTCACAAAAAGGCCATGCCCGCCATACAAAAAATGTGGTTTTTGAAAACTAACACCACAGGTGAGGCCGCTAGGCTAATACAAAACTTATCCTTAACAGAAAGTAACTATGAAACGGCTTGGAAAATACTACAAGTCCGCTTCAGCAATCCACGAATATTAACAAATAACATCATAAACAGACTATTGGGCCAACCAAAAATAACTGATAATCCCTCTGCTACAGCCATAAAGGGGTTACATGACACAACACGGGAGTGCATCTCAGCACTAAACAATTTGAATATCAACACATCAACATGGGACCCCATGTTAGTTAATATATTAATCAAAAAACTGGATCAAGGCACACACTTATTATATGAGCAGTCAATACAACTACCAAGATCATTGCCAACATTAGAAGAGCTCTTGGGCTTCCTGGAAGGCAGATTCCAATCATTAGAAGCAGTCGGACGAACGCAAACTACGTCAAAGAGAACTTTAGCTA
Organism: Tachina lurida; assembly: GCA_944452675.1. Taxonomy (NCBI): domain Eukaryota; kingdom Metazoa; phylum Arthropoda; class Insecta; order Diptera; family Tachinidae; genus Tachina; species Tachina lurida. The sequence goes on from OX101752.1 coordinate 92,982,044, forward strand.
CTGCAACCATTCCCAAGGAAAACAACCATTGCAAACTATGTAGCAATGGAATTCATCAATTATATTATTGCAACAAATTTTTATCGATGTCAGTGCCTAATCGACTGAAGTGGATACAGCAACAAAAACTCTGTGTCAACTGCTTCAAGGGTGACCATATGTCAAAACATTGCACAGCAGGATCCTGTAGAAAATGTAAGAAAAACCACAACACACTTGTACATTTGGAAAGGCATCCACAGGGCACCAACGCCTTAAATTTACCATCGAATAACTCCTCCACTGAAAATAAGGCCTCAACATCAACGGTAGCTTCAGCTCACTGTCCCAGAACAGCGAAGGGTTACGTATTGTTAGCCACAGCTCGGGTAAAAATTACAGGCAATAATGGAAGGTCTGGAGTCTTCAAAGCAATATTAGACTCAGGGTCACAAATCAACATTGTGACTAACCGGCTATTAAATCGTTTATCACTCAAGCCATCGCAGACATCCTTATGCATCGAAGGAATCGGCAGTCAGTCCAGAAATACAAATCAACGCATTAACGTTAATCTTCAGTCTACAACAAGTAGCTACAATACAAGACTAGAAGCCTTTGTTCTTCCCAACATAATTCCGGCCCAACCCTCAACAGAATTCAACTGTATCTCCTGGCCAATCCCAGAAAACATTCAACTCGCCGATCCTGAATTCAACAGCACTGCTAATATTGACGTTTTACTAGGCGCCGAATATTACCTTGAGTTGTTGACCACCGGAAAAATTCACCTCTCACCAGAATTACCAATTTTGAAAAATACAAGGCTGGGTTGGATTGTAAGTGGAAGGATGAGGGAAAACAACAGCAACTCAGCGGTATGCGCAGTATATGGGGAAAACGAAGCAACCACAGACGAACTTGTACAAAGATTCTGGAAACTAGACGAATTCGAGTCAGACAATACTCTCACCGTCGAAGAGAAAAGGTGTGAACTACAGTTCACCCAAACAACCACAAGAAATTCTGAGGGCCGATTTGTAGTTCGGCTTCCCTTTTCAGAAAGCCCAAGCTCCCTAGGAGAGACAAAAAGGTTAGCCTTTTCAAGATTGATGGCTCTAGAAAGGCGTTTATCGATGAACATCGACCTTAAGCAACAATACGTTGACTTTATGAAGCAATATGAAGAATTGGGTCACATGACCCACATAAATAACTCAGAAGTAGTGGGCACTCATTTCTATATTCCACATCACTGCGTAATCAAACCTGAAAATACAACCACCAAGCTTCGAGTGGTGTTTGACGCATCAGCGAAATCTTCAACAGGAATATCTCTCAATGACATATTGTGCGTAGGTCCTCCGACACAAGGAGATCTGTTTGGATTGCTACTACGTTTTCGAATGCCACGATTTGTTTTCTGTACAGATATTGAAAAAATGTATCGTCAAATTCTAGTTCACTCAGCAGACCGTAACATGCAACTAATATATTGGAGAAATAGTCCAAACGAAGCAGTGAAAACCTACAAACTTAACACTGTGACATACGGAACATCTGCAGCTCCTTACCTGGCAACAAAGTGTTTGCAGCAGTTAGCAGACAAAAACATGAAAAATTATCCATTAGGTGCAACAACATTAAGAGATGATTTTTATGTGGATGACGCTATGAGTGGATCTGACAGCCTTACAACAGCAATTGAAAAACAACGACAGTTGACTACCTTGTTACAAGGAGCTGGCTTCAAATTAAGAAAGTGGTGTGCAAATCATTCAAGGCTTCTATCTGGCATTTCTCCTGAAGATATAGAATTAAATCTAGATTTTGATAATCAATCAAAAAAAATTTTGGGGTTAACATGGAATCCCAAGGCGGATATTTTTTGTCTCAGAGCTGAAATTCAAGACAATGATAAAATAACCAAACGGTCTGTAACATCAGATGTAGCACGAGTATTCGATCCGTTAGGAATTGCCGGACCTGTTGTCGTCTCTGCTAAAATATTCATACAACAACTATGGCAGGGACGAACAGCTGCCAGCAGATCTTACCAACCAATGGGTAATGTTTCGTCAAAATTTAAAATACCTTAACAATATAAGCACCAAAAGGCACATGTTTGATGGGCAGATTTCCAAAGATACACAGATACACACCTTTGTAGATGCTTCTGAAAAGGCGTATGGTGCCACAGTATACATACGATCCAAACTACAAGATGGCCGACTCGTGGTCAGACTTTTATGTGCCAAATCACGCATTGCCCCTATAAAAAAGGCAACATTACCAAGACTAGAGCTATGCGCAGCACTACTGGGGGCTCAACTTACCACAAGAGTAAAAAGGGAATTAAGAGCTCAAAACATGCCTACATATCTATGGTCAGATTCTGAAATAGTACTGCATTGGATCAATGCAACATCATCGTCTCTTCGTACCTTTGTCGCAAATAGAGTAAGCAAAATTCAAGAACAAACTATAAACATTCAATGGCGACACGTCAGTTCTAAACAAAACCCGGCCGACCTCATCTCAAGAGGTTTAAGTCCAGAAAAATTATCACAAAGTAGTTTTTGGTTTTTTGGGCCAATGTTTTTACACGGCAACGAGTGTCAATGGCCAAAGGAGTTCAACAAAAATCAGAAACCATCCTCCACTGAAGAATTCAAACCGAATTCAGTCAGTGCTCTATCAGCAATTTCAACCTCATTGGAAGACATCATATATAAAATCAACAACCGAAATTCATTCAAGACACTTCAAAGAATAGTAGCATACATGCAGCGCTTCATCCAAAACACCAAATTAGCGAAGAACGAACGACCGACCAGCAATATACTAAGCCCGTTAGAACTAACTTCAGCTAAACATCTTATAGTCAGAGCTATGCAAGTTTCAGATTTTAAAAATGAAATAAGTACATTAAACCAGGGGAAGGAGCTCGATAAGACAAGTCCTATATGTGGATTATCACCCTTTCTTGACGAAAATAACATACTACGGGTTGGTGGAAGATTGAAGGCTGCAAATATCTCATACGAGGCTAAACACCCAATGGTTCTTCCCTACAACGATCCAATTTCAAAATTAATAATGAGAATGTTACACAACGACAATCATCATTGCGGCCCGCAAACTCTATTATCCATCTCCAGGCAACAATTTTGGATAATAAAGGGGAAATCAATTGCCAGAAACACAGTTCAAACCTGTATTCGGTGCACCAGGTCAAAACCAAGGCTAATGCAACAAATTATGGGAGACCTACCTGCCTCCAGAGTGACTCCGACTCGACCATTTATAGTATCAGGCGTCGACTATTGTGGTCCACTGTGGGTACATTACAAGGTAAGAGGTAAGAGACCTCACAAGGTCTACATCGCAGTTTTTGTATGTTTCTCAACAAGAGCAGTACATTTAGAAGTGGTTACTGACCTCACTACAGAAGCATTTATTGGAGCTCTCAAGAGGTTCGTAGCCCGACGAGGACGTTGCCAAACCATCTATTCAGATAACGCCACGAACTTCGTTGGGGCACGGAACCAGCTCGAAGAACTAGACAACGCCATATTTTCCAAACCTTCACAAGAAGCAATAACTCGATCTTGCAGTAATGACGGAATAGAGTTCAAGTTTATACCTCCTAAGGCACCCCATTTCGGTGGGTTATGGGAGGCAGCTGTTAAGTCAGCCAAACAATTACTTTTACGCAGTATATCAACGGCTTCGCTAACGCACGAAGAGTTAGAAACAATCATCATTGAAATTGAGGCCATTCTGAACTCACGACCTCTGACTCCTTTATCAAGCAACCCAAACGATTTAACAGCTTTAACTCCTGGCCATTTCTTAATCGGGGAACCACTGACGGCACAAGTCGACTCTCAAATACCTAATCCAACTTGCTCACTGGCAAAAAGATGGAAGCTTGTGTCGCAGCTTAAACACGAGTTTTGGAAAAGATGGTCATTGGAATATTTACACCATCTACAAGAAAAGCAGAAATGGAAGACGTCATCTCAAAATGTGGAAGAGGGAAAGCTAGTCATAGTAAAGGAGGACAATCTGCCCGTAATGGAATGGCCACTGGGTAGAATCCTGAAAACTTATAAGGGAACTGATGGCAAGGTCAGAGTGGCAGATATTAAAACAGCCTCCGGAATAAAGAAAAGACCTATTCATAGATTAGCGCCGCTACTGCAGCAGGAAACAAATGAAGTACCTAATCTCACTCGCCCGATAACAATTGAGTGTCCACCATCAGTTGATGAAACAGAGAGTCCACCATCAAAAAAATCTAGGCGTATCTCCACTTCAATGCTACTTACTATAATAACAACAATATTTTTAATTCCAGTAGCAATGAGTAGCAATGTCAAAATAACCAACTTTCATGATAACCCAGGACTATATTTTGAGGGAATTGGAAATGTAAAACTAGTTACAGCTGAATGGAGACTAATGATATACTATGACTTAGCACCATTTACGTCCGAGTTGCAGGCCTTCCAGTCAGGAATAACGACCCTACAACAGCTATGTTCGCCCATTAAACATCAACTAATTTGCAACATTTTGGCAACCAACTTCAATCAAATAAAAACCGAATTGATTCAAGAGAAGGAGCTATTTTCCAGCAGTAGAGTAAAAAGGGGAGCCTTCAACATTATTGGAAATGTTGCACGATCTTTGTTTGGCGTTCTTGATTCCGACTATGCAAATGAAATGTCAAACACCATCAAGAATGCTAAGGAAGAATCAGATTACTTGTTTCAACTGCTTAAAAATCAAACATCTATTATTGACTCAACCATCAACATCATCAAGCAAGACGAACAAAGTACTCAAAAACAGATAACGGATATAATTGACAAGGTCAATGAGCAAGAGAATTCAATATCTAAGCAGGCTGACCAATTCAATCAAATGCAATTAATCTCACTTCTAGCCAACCAGTTGACGTTGACAGCGATAAACTTACAAAGAGTGGAAAGGGAGATTATTGATGTACTAACCGATACCCACCATGGAAAAATTAGTCCACTTTTATTGTCACCAGCTCAACTAAAAAACGAATTAAGGGTAATAAAGGCTCACCTTCCAACACGCCGAACACTTCCAATTGAAGACGACAGTTTAATTCAACTATACAAATTGATGAAGGTCAAAGGAGCAGTAACAAAGAATGAAGTCATTTTCGAAGTAATGTTACCTTTAGTCGACCATCAATTTTTAGAACTCTTTAACATAATTCCGATACCGACCATAAGGGACAACACTTTAATATCAATTCACCCAGAGGAATCATTTCTTGCCATAAACCCCCATAGAGACGAATACATTCCATTCACAACCCATGAGATATCAAACTGTATTACGCCTAAGGATGAGGTATTTATATGCAATAACAAACAGTTCAAACTTAGGAAGAATGAGGGGAGTGATTCCTGCGAAATCAATATTTTCAACAGCCGACAAACAACTAAATGCAAGCTCATTCGACTGGCAGACAATTCCACATGGACACAACTAAGGTTTCCAAATAAATGGATCTTCGCTACCACCACAAAATTAGATATATCAGCAGTTTGCGGTTCCGAACATACCCAATATACGATAAACGGCACAGGAATAATAGAGATTGAAGCGAGCTGCACACTCAAAGGCACGTTTATCACAATCCAAGGTCTCTTTGGCTTATCGAATACTCTACACACATCATATGCTCAATTGCGGCCCATAGATCATATTAGCACACCGCAAGAAATAAGTAAAATATTCAATACCACCAATAACCAGATTGAAATCCATCAAAAACAACTAAGCGCACTGAAAAGGCAACTTGACGACTCAACCATTGTTCATATACCAGCACTCATCAATTCCAATAGTCTTCACCATCACGCAGTCAGCTATTCTGCGCTTGTAATCTCCATACTATTCGCCATTTTAATCATCAACACATATTTTAAACAGCAAAAGAACAGCAATTCCAAATGCAACCAAACCACCCCTCAGCCAGTTCCACCACCACGAGCCATCAACATCGATGTTGAAGATATCTAAAGTCAACCTTGTAGAACCATCAACCATTGGTCAATGCGGGGGAGAATGTTGACACCTAGCTCAACATATTACTTTATAAAATATAGTTTTTATTTTAACAATAAATTTTGTTTGTCACTGTAAGTCATTTGTTAATATATATTTCAATTATTATTAAATATGCCAAAAGGCAATTTATTGTAACATGAAAAGTAGGTCATTTAATTTCACATTAAACCTATGTCATTGAACTTGCCATTATTCACTTAAATACAAATATGCCAATACAGCCAATTCAAACACAATAATTAAAATTAAGTCAACAAGAAATTTACTCATTGACCAATAGCTGATTAAGCATTGTATTTTTTGTTATTATAAAATTAATTTAAGCATTTTATTATTAAGTTAAAGTAAGCAATTTATTCTTGTTATTATTAATTAATTTAGTATAAAAGCAAGAATTAAAATAAAGAATTTATCAATCTTCTTAAGGCATTTAAAGTGTTTTACTGATTGATCTTTACTACGTTTTTCAAGTTCAAGTGCTTGAAGGACAACCCGGCAAACAAAAATAGTGTCAATACAAGTTTATGTGCTTGGATTGAAATAACTATTGCCAAATCATTCATTACACTTCGCAGCAATTTATATTAAAATTAATTAATAATTGCTCCTGAAGGTATGCTTTAAAACTCGCTCACACAGATTTGATAACATCTTACTCAAAATTTGTGATTATATTATGAAAAAGATTTTTACCCCCTAGCGTATAGATGTTTACACATCAATAATCTTTAAATATATATTAGAACAGGCACTAAACTAAATTCTCAAAACGGCTAAAATCGTCAAACCTAGAACAAATCATGAAATCTGGCAGCCGCGGCTGCAGCGAATGTAATACACAAATATATATCAAATGAATATGCGGTAAATGTTGTTGTTACAAGCTGATCGTAACACCAAAGTAGTGTCAGTTGAATACAAAGAAGTTACCTAATAGCATGTTCATACGGACAACAATTATCGAGGTTCGCTCTCTCATTCACGGTTCGCGGTCGAATCTTGATTCAATCTACATGGTTCGCCATACAAATTTTTGAGAGCGAACCAACTTGGTTCATTTTGAACCATGCTGCGAACCATGAAGAAATTGCTATCATCGCTAGTTTTTATAACATATTATCGCTAATTTATCTGAACTAGCTATCAAAACAAAATGAGTACACACGTACACATACACATGTATACATTTGTAAACAAAAAACAAACCAAAAAAATGGATGCTTGTATGAATTAATAATATTAGAACACATTTTATTAATTATTTTTGCTTAATTTGTTTATCTACTGTAAAAAAGCAAATAACACAGAATATAAAAAGCGTATCAACCACGTATCAACTATTCATGTATGTATGTATGCATGTATGTATAAACATGAAAACAGTGATGCCAACTTTTGATACTCAAAGCGCGTAAACATTTTTTGAAAAAAGGGCTAAAATGAAAAATATACCTTTAGCGCAAAATAAAGTCAAATTTGTTGAATAAGCGCGAAAAGGGACTAGTTTTAAAATGTTTCTGTTTTAAATCAAAACATCAAACATTTTTAGAAAATAAATATGTGAAATTTATTTAATTTAATTTATTAGAAAATAAATATGTGACTATCATAAGATCAACACATACATAAGAACATCAGCTCGAGATATTACATTTTAATAAGGTATGTACTAGTGATGTAACGAATGTCAATTTTTGATATTCGCGAATACGAATATTTGAAAAGATATTCGCGAATGCGAATATGAATATAATATATGAAATTCATAGATATTAAATTGGGGTTCTATTTACGTCTACTATCTACAATGTCAAAGCTTTTCGAAAAACTGCTCAAAACAAAATTGTCCCCAATTCTAATTAGTAGTGGGTGCATACCAGACCATCAATTTGGTTTTAGAAGTCAGCATAGCACCATTGAACAAACTCACAGATTAGTTCAATTTATAAGAAGAACTTTTGAGGGAAAAAAGTATTGTTCTGCGCTGTTTATTGACGTTTCCCAGGCATTTGATAAAGTGTGGCATGAAGGCCTTATTTTAAAATTGAAGACTTACTTACCAATAAACATTTTAAATCTTTTGGAAAGTTACATTATTTCCCGTAAGTTCACTGTTGCGGAAGGAGACTTTACAAGTATGCCTGAAACAATTTCATCTGGTGTGCCACAGGGGAGTATACTGGGACCAGTTTTATATTTAATTTATACTTGTGATATGCCTGTCAGCAGTAGTATCCATACTTCCACATTTGCCGACGATACAGCCTGCCTTAGTATGCATGAAAACCCTGATGAGGCATCCCGCAAACTCCAGGAACACATTAGCCAGATGGAGCTTTGGTTAAACTTATGGAGAATCAAGGTAAATGAACAAAAGTGTGTTCAAGTAACATTTACTTTACGAAGAGATACTTGTTCCCCCATTCGGATTAACAATCAAGTTGTTTCTCAACATTCACATGTGAAATATCTTGGTATACACCTTGATCGACGACTTACATGGAAACACCACATTGATTCTAAGTTAACTCAAATGAAACTTAAACTAACTCAGGTACATTGGCTGATTGGTCGAAATTCAACACTTAGCCTAGACTGTAAACTTTTACGGCCCTATGTATAAGCAAAAATTGACATGAAGTTAGCATAAGTGGCAAAATTGAACATGATTTTAAAGAGTTTTGCGATAAAACTTCACATTAAAAATCATGCGAGGACTTAGAGGTGAATTAAAATTAGGTAATGCAACCATTTTTAATGTAAAATTGTATGGAGTAACTCGTTAGCACCTAATTCAATTTCGCCACTTATGCTAACTTCATGCCAATTTTTGCTTATACATAGGGCCGTTAATATACAAGTCGCTTTTAAAGCCAATATGGTGCTACGGAATTCAACTATGGGGCACTGCTTCAGCTTCAAATGTAGAGAAAATTCAACGCAGGCAAAATAAAATTTTACGCATGATAACATCGGCTCCATGGTACATCAAAAATTCAAATATACATCGTGATTTGAATATGCCACTAGTGACTGAAGAAATTGCAAAATACGCTGGCAAATATTTAACAAAACTCGAGTCACATCCTAATCCGCTTGCCCGTAATATTTTGAACTTTACTGGACACATCCGCCTAAAAAAGAGGGACACAATGGCTCTTATTCACAGCACTCCAGATGGGACTTCTTGAAAATACTTTTATTTTTTTCCTTTTGATTATCACTACTTACATATGTATTATATATAAATACTGCTAAGCTTATGTCCGACATTGGTCGGGCCTAATTGTATTTTTAGATTTAAGATTTGAATACTTATTGTTAGTTCATATATGAAGATACAATAAATAAAAATCATGCATAAAAAAAAAATTTACGTCTGCAATATGAAATATTAAAAAATTGTTATGAAAAAGGACTTCATACTCCTGTTGTTGTACTTTAAAGTTAATAAAAACTAACCAAAATTTTAATGATCGTCATTAAATAATATTTAAAAATGATACAAAGCACAAATTTCTATAAAAAATTTAATGGATTTGTACAAACTAATATTTTTAGCCATTTATTTAAATTTCGTTTAGGATTTATGCATTTATTTATTTAGTTTGTTTGCAAAAATATTCGTATTCGAGCACAAAAAATTCGAAGAAATAGCAGATTATTCTATATTATTCTTCTTTTTTAAATTGGTAATCTAGCAAAATCAAATGAGTTAAAATTCGATATTGCTAGATTAAAGGAAGAAAAAGTTCACAGGCTAAAATCTAGCCATATTGAACAAAAAGAAAAAGGGGCTAAAGGGCTGAAATATATAGGCCTGTCACAGAAACCAAATTCGATCGAAATGATTTCAATTCCTTAATTAGCTTCTGCTGAAAATGAAAAACGAAGAATTTGCTCGATGAGTAATGCTCGGAATTGTAATTTTCACTTTGTGAAAGTTCAGAAATATGTTTGAAACAACTTGATTTCAACAAAGAAAAATGTTTTTCAACCATTTATTTAAAATCAGGTATGTGATGGAAAACGATCGTTTTTAAAACGATTTCAAAACAATCGTTTTGAAAAGGTGTGATGAATTCAGATCGATTTTGAGTATAATTTTTGGGCTAATTTTAAACTACCGACTTCTAAAAAGCACACTAGAAAATAAAATATAAACCACATAATGGGGCTGTGAAAAGAAATTTATCAAAATTTTTTGGAAAAACTATTAAAAACAAGTTTTAAAATTTTTGACAAAATGACTATAGGAAACATATCACACCTTTAATCGTTTTCAAATTGTTTTTGTGCCTAAATCGGTTTTCATCACATACCTGAATATCCCTGCAGGAAATGGAACTGACACAAGACTAGTCACGTGACCGGTCCCCAAGTGATAAGGACCAGTCCGAGTTCTAACACTTCCTATGAAGCGGACCAGTCACTTTTACATGGGGATGGCCTAGGATGGGGTTAATTGATACTTTGTATGCACCTTGTGACTTGTCACTGAACTATCCCATAGGGACCTATTCGATGTATAATAATATAAATTATTTATAAATAAAATTTCGACATTTAACTGTAACAATTAACGCTTATATATTTTTTATTGTTACAAATGCAATGACACTTTTTTTAATTTTATTTTTAATCTGAAAATTTTTTGAGATTCGAACCGACAAGCTCGTGTATGACAGGCTGGCACACTACCCACTCGACCACAGGGCCACTCATATTTCAAAAGTATAAATACCATTTAAGCTTAGGTTAATATATAAGTATAGTTACGGGACTGATCCCAGAGTCACATTGAAGGGAGCAATTAACATTATATTTACACTATATGATAGGTCCTGTGTTCGACCACATCGAACATGTTCAGTGCAGTTTACTACAATACTAGACCGAGTCCGAATTAAATTGGCTCAAGATCAAGACGATACACCACGAAAATGGTCAATATGCCACCACTTAAACGATATGACTTTTTTCACCTTACACTACTACGTACTTTTGATAACACCCACATTATCTTCAGTTATAGGACGAGTACATTTGGATCAATTGTCACCAAATTCTCTGTAGGGATGTTTGTTTTATTTAACTTTTTTTACATATTTAAGATATTTTCTTAGGGGAAAAATTCATTATCATAAAAACTGAAATATTCTATTCTGTCAAATAAAATTAAATAAAACTTTGACACATACACCACGTTTGGATATGAAAGTTGATCTTCTTTTTTTTGCCCAATATTTCCACATTTAAATTGAAAACAATCGATCTGACGTTTTTTCGGAATGAAAAAATCGATCGAAATCTGAAGAAGGTAAAACAAAATCGATCGAAATGAAAATTCGTAATTGTAAAAATTGGAGCCACGTTTTTTTCGCGTTTTGAGTGACTGAAAATGCGTTAAATCCAGCCCAAAAAATTCTAAGTTGGCATCACTGCATCAAAAATATTTGTCAAAGTGAACCACGAATGTGTCGTCTGAACAGCAGGGTTCGCAATTGTGGTTCTAAGAGCGAACCAAGTGGTTCATGTTGCCGTCTGAACATAGCGTAATACGAAAATAGAAAAAACCAGTGATGCCAACTTTTTGGCTCTTAAAGCACATCAAAACTAAAAAAAAGCACTAGAAAGCAAAATTTTGAGATCTAAAAAGCACTAATTTGAAAAATAAGTGAAGATTCAAACGAGTGAAGTTTAATGATGTTTAATATTTCTAAGCTATTGTCTATTTAATGAAATATATCAGACGAAAAAGGTATGACTTACACTGAAAAAATAAATACACCAAGTTTTTAATTAAAGTAATTTTAAGATATACACAAATTTCTTAAAAGCACTACTTTGTGATTTTTCTTAGTTTGGCACTAACGCTCAAAACTTGGCGTTTTGTGTCTTCAAAAAGCACTTTAGTTACAATTTATTGAATAGTTTTTTATACAATATACATACATGTACAATGACAGGAAAATAAATGGGGAAAATATTAAAACATAAAACAAAACAACAGTTTTTAAAAAAAATGTGTCGTAAAACTCACGAAACTTGTGTAGATTTAAAAATAATTGTGTACTGTAAACAAAATGATAACAAAACAAAATTTGTTTATTGTACGAAATTTCCAATTTTATAAAAAAGTTTTATCTTCTCCTAAATTCAATAAAATAAACGAAAAATATGGTTTTATATACGAAAAAAATTGTACGAAATAATTTTTGCAACTTAACGAAATTCGTAAAATTACGAAATCTGTTTTCCTGCACAAGCTACAAATATTTTCATAGTACATACCTATGTACAAAATTTTCGTTTATTGCACAAAATTGAAATTACGAAAAAATGTTTCGTATTTTTAAGCATTGAATATTTTTAGTGTACTTAAATTTATTGTCGCTGAGTTTTAGTACTCTATTTATTAAATTATTAGCGGTATTTATTTTTCGTTTCATTGGCTGTGTTGAATCATAATTCATTAACCGCCCTGATGCTATTGTTTTTGAATACCAGTCGGTGATTAGCTTCCTTTTTCTCTATATATTTTCATATCTAGATATGGAATAGCGTTGTGTTTTTCTCTTTCTATTGTAAATTTTAGTTTAGTGTGATAGCATTTAAAAGTTTTTTGTATAATTTCTTCATCTTAGTTTAATAATAGCGAACAAATCGTCAACGTACTTTGTTAAAAATTTAATATGAACATTATCTTTATGTAATTCAATAATACTTTGGTCCAGAAGAGTATCTAAAACTATATCTGCGATTGTTGGTGACAAAGGGTTGCCCATTGGCATATTATAGAGCAATGGTGGGCACTGTCAATGTATTGGTAAATTTTTTATGTGTTGAGGTTGCGAGCTACCCACCGAACACAAAGCCAAGGGTTTGAAAGATAATGGTGCATTATATATTTATACATAAATAGAAATATTTTCTATCTTGAAAAACAACGTTGATTAAGTAAAATTATTAATTGAATATAAAACTTTTTCTAAGTAAACAGTGAAATAAAAACAATTAAAAAAGATATAACAATAATTTATCATGTTTTCCATTCAAGAAAAAAAAATTTATAAAAGAATGGTTGCTTAGTGAAGCACAAAGGTAAAAATTCACCAAATAAAATTATGCAATTTTCAAACTTAGTTTTGTATCGTCCACTGATAGCATCCATTCTTTTATTTTTTCAAAATAAATGTTTTTATTTTTATTTAAAGGGTTTCCCTTTCCTTACCATTAAACTTATTCATATTACTATGAAAAGCATCATAATGACATATTCCGTTTTTCCCTTAAAGCTTTGATAACATAAAAGGCATTGTATGTTACCAAATCCATTATTTATAAAAAAATATTTTTCGCATATCATCAATTTGAAATGAAACAAGTATGTTTGCTGGACTAATATTCTTGAAAAAAATATAAAAAAAATATGTAAGCATCCGCCTGATGTGCATTCGTCGCTGTCTCATCGACGACTAAATTAAAGAGGGTAAGAATACGTGTGAATGTTCTCTTCATATTTTTTTATATTTTTTCAAGAATATTTGCCCAGCAAACATACGTGTTTCATTTCAAATTGATGATTATATGCGAAAAATATTTTGTTATAAATAATGCATTTGGTAACATACAATGCCTTCTATGCTATCAAAGCTTTAAGGAAAAAAAGGAATATGTCATTAAAAGACATTATGATGCTTTTCATAGTAATATGAATAAGTTTAATGGTAAGGAAAGGGAAAACCTTTTAAATCAGAATAAAAACATTTATTTTGAAAAAATAAAAGAATGGATGCTATCAGTGGACGATACCAAACTAAAGTTTGAAAAATGCATAATTTTATTTGGTGAATTTTCACTTTGTGCTCCACAAAGCAACCATTCTTTTATTTATTTTTTTTTCTTGAATGGAAAACATGATAAATTATTGTCCTATCTTTTTTAATTTTTTTATTTCACTGTTTACTTAGAAAAAAGTTTTATTTTCAATTAATAATTTTACTTAATCAACTTTTTTTCAAGATAGAAAATATGTATATTTATGTATAAATATATAATGCACCATTATCTTTCAAACGCTTGGCTTTGTGTTTGGTGGGTAGCTCGCAACCTCAACACATAAACAATTTACGAATACATTGACAGTGCCCACCATTGTTATAGAGCAGTGATGTCAAAAATAAAACTATAGTTGTATGTGTGAGAAACGTTGTCTCGTTGCTCTCGAAAGTACACAGGAAAAATAATTATTTGGAATAAATGATGTTTATTGAAGTAGCTAAAAATAAATAAAAAGGAGCCTATGATAGAAAATTAAAAAATAAGATGAAAAACTTAAATATAAAATTTGGCGGCGACCCATATTTTTCAAGTTATCGGGCTCTGAACTTTTCATATGAAACTCTGAAAAATCTCAAAAAAAGAATTTTTAAATAGCTTATCAGATAGTAATGTGAAAAATAAGAAAAAAAAACTTAATAAAAAAAATTTGCTACAGGCCATATTTCCCGAGTTATTGGTCTTTAAAGTGTAAATAGAAAGTGCAGTTTAGTGAAAATGCTCCAAGAAAAGTCAAAATGTCTTTTAAATACATATTAATTTCTTTCCTTAAACGTTTTACAACATCAAACACATTAAATATCGCGAAAAGCATTGGTGATCATAGAATATTTTTCGCATACCACTTCTTTTCTTTCACTGTATCTATAAACAAATTAATACACCCGCTACGCATGTGTTCTCGTCGCTGTCTCATCGACGACTAAATGGAAGAGAATAAGAATGTGTGTGATTTTAGTTTGCACAATTGTGCCATGAAACTGACATCAATGTTATAGAGCGAGCTTCAGGCAGGGTGACCGATGACATTTTTCAAAAAGTGGCACCAAATAAGGGCTTTATAAAAAAAAAGGGGCGAAATTAAAAAAAAACGAGAAAACTACACTAAACTTTTTATTTTTAATAAATTTTTATATAACTCGCCCTAAAAAAGGAGGAAAAAAAGTGGCAAGGAAGTCGAAGAAGTAGAAAAGTGGAATCGATATATCGAAAAAGTTGCAATTTGCCACTTTAGTCGTTCAAACGGTCACGCTGGCTTCAGGCATGAAAATATACACAACTTTTTAACTTTTTGGTGTGTTGATTACAGAAAGAAGTAAGAGCGCAGAAAAAAGTAAAAGCAATAACACACAGAGCACTGCGCCAAGCATTGTTATCGGCGGCGGCGGCTAACTAAGAAATCCTCGGCGGCGGCTTAAAGCCGGCTTATGCTCGGCTCACACAAAACTATGGTTTGAGTCCCAATCAGGGATGCAACAAACTTGAAGAAATATAAAAACTTTTTTTTAATCTTTTATTAATAATATTATATGAAATAGGGCTATCACCTAGTTAGATACGATATTTGTTTGAAAATGCTTTTTGGCTTAGTGTATATACATATGTATGTATGTATATGTTTTTAGTTTTATTTTTAATTTCACTTTTTGTATTTAGTATATCTTGGTATTTTAGCACGTCCAAGTCCACTTCACTAATATCTACATCCGAACTGGATTCTTCGTCTGAATTTGAACGAGGAAAATCATTTGAAATAGTTTTCTTTAACAATTTTGTTATCTTATTGCTTTGAGACATTTTCAGTAATTTTTAAGATTTGTGCTTTTTCTCATCCTCATCCCTAAATAAGAGCGGCAAGCGTCGCGTTAGCAGCAGGGTACGTATTTTCAGTACAATCAAACAATATTTGCACATTTAAATTGTATTGAAAATGCGTACCCTGCTGCTAACGCAACGCTTGCCGCTCTTATTTATGTATGATGGTTAGATTGAGTGATGTCAACTTTACTTTTTAAATAAAAAGTAATAATAATGGCGGCGGCTCCGTTTTAGCCGAAGTTTAGCTGAAAAATAATCAGCGGCGGCGGCTGTCAAAAACTGTCGGCAGCTCGGCGCAGTGCTCTGATAACACATCCATTCAGAGCAAAGTTTAGTGTTTTTTCCAATGATGCCAACTTGGTGCTTTTGGCACTATTTTTAGTGAAAATTATTCTAATAAAAAATTAGTTTTTGGTTTATGCTGGGAAGATAACTGCGGCGAACAACAAATCTCGTCCACGGCACGCCAACGAAGAATACGTAATAGATCCTTTAATTAGCAATTGGATAATTGGTTCTTGTTTGTGCAAATAGAGAGAGAATGGTTTTTTCAGAAAATGTAAATCTCTCGCAGAGCTCGTTACGCACGAGGAACTTTTTTCGATGGCGGTGTTACATACATATCGTTATGTGAGAACTTAAGTGTCCAATATCCAATTTTTTATAATGGCGTATTGGACACATAAGTTCTCACATGACGATATGTTAATTTTCATATTAGCAAATAATGTGTTTTATTTCTATGACGAAAGTTCGCAACGAAAAATTCGTTGTCCGTCCCACTAGTGTTCCCAGTTTAAATCGTGAGTTTCAGTCTAAAATATGTATGTATGTATGCGTGTGTGATGTATGATTAATACAGAGCCTGTAACAATTCCCCTAAAATTATCTTTTTCATTTCATAATTGTTAATTTGTTGTTAAAAGAATTACAGATTATTCTACAAAATTATTTCTGTATGTAAAGAAATATATTTTTTTGCAGATTTATTTTTTTTTACAGATTTTAATTTTACACAAACTTTCGTATATAACAAAAAAATTGCTGCTCATGATTCACGAATTAATTTTGTAATATAATCATGGTTTTTTGTAAATTCACGAAAAAAAATTTGTAAACATACAAAATTTTGTTATTTGTAGGCAGAAAGTATTTCGTAAAATAAACAAATACAATTTCCACTATGTACGAAGCATTTCGTACCGTAAAAACATCGAATATTTTCGTAAAATGAACCACATTTTTCGTTTATTTTACCTATGAAATATTTTCAGTGTATAAAAATATAAATATTATAAGAGATATTTTAATTAAAAACAACTTTCCAAAAAACATCACAAACAATTCAACCCACAAAGTAACAAACAACATAAACACACAGGATAATCAAACAAAAAATGCATCTGGTAACACCGAAATACTACGGTATACCATTTATTCCAAAACTCACAGACAACAACAAACTTAAACATATAATTAAAGACGAAAATATAACAATTGCACACAAACCCAATAAAACAATAAAACATATTTTTACACAAACAAAAACCAAAATTGAAAAAAGAGATCAAAGTGATGTGGTTTATGAAATTAAATGCATTGGAAATGAGGAGGAGGGGTGCGGTAAAGTATACGTTGGTACAACTAAGAGAAATTTAGGAGTCTCGTACTCCTCTATATGAACTCCTAGATGAACACTAGGCGGATATAAGAAAAGGAAAACAATCAACTGCCCTCGCGCAACATTGTATTGATAATGGACATAAACCAAATTTTGACGAGGTGGAGATATTGGACAAAGAGAAAAAAGTTAATAAGAGATACACATTAGAGAGTTTACGGATACAACAAAGATTATCAGATGCAATAAATACCAAAGAAGACAAAGACAATGCTAGTTCCAGCTACAGTATAATATTAGTTTAATAACGACGATTTAAAGAACAATTTAACCGGCTGTGATATTTTTTTAGTTTGTAATTTTTTAATTCATTAAATTTTGTGTTTGTGATTCATACCCTTTACACATACAAATCTGTGATATTTTTGAAAATGTAAAATTGTTAATAAAAATATTATTCATCCTGTGTAAGTTAACTATTATAAAAAAATAAGGTTGCAATATTACTTATATGTAATTTATTTTACTTTTATATGTTTGTGGTTGCCAGATTTTAATAAAGAATCCCTGAAGAAGTTGGAAAATACCAACGAATCGTAGGATTTAAAAATGAATAAATAATCTTTTATTTACATGGAAGAAGACCTAAATGACCTTGAAAGCCCGAGAATTAAATAGGAAAAAGAAAAATAGGAATTTTACATAAATAAAGAAGGTCGCTTTAGTAACAAACAAATTTACAAATGTATGTAAGAAGCTTAGTGAAAATAAACCTCAATATATTTTTAGCTAAGAAAGCTTTTAGTCTTTTTAATAGTACTTTTCCATATACGTGTTTTGGAGCAGAAAACTTGTTTTGACCGAAACCAATGTTTTGCTACATGTTTTCCCATACATTTTTCATATCAGCAAAACACCTCAAATAAGTTGTTTTCCTCCAAAACATGACAAATTTTGCCAATGCAACACTGCGTTGTTAGCTTAAACTTCGAAAAAATCCGTAAAATGTGGCACTAGTTCAGAATATTAAATTTTTTAAGCAATTGCATAAACCACATCAGTTGTATTTATATGTTGTTTATATGTAAATGAGTGAGAAATTTACTAATCGAAATAATAAGGTTTGCGGCCTTGATAATAAAATAAAATTGTTTTCAAAAATTCGTATAACCAAAACACATAAATGCATAATGGAAACACTTCGAAGTGTTCTGAGAAAAACAACTAGTTTTGCTCATAGTGGAAACGTACTATAATATGTCTAAAAACTTTAAAAATAAGATAAATCTTCACATATGGTAACACAAAGTTATGAGAGCGAATCAAGTAGATTGAATATGAATCTACTTGCGAAGCCCATAAATGTGGTATCTTCTCCAATCATTGGAGTCTAATGCTATGTTAAGACGACGAGTTCAATCCACCGTTACCGTTGTTAAATTTCATAAAGTGGGACAAAAAGGAGATTTAAAAAAAGGTAGTATCAAAAAAGGTATTTTAAGAAAAAAAGGGGCAACCTTAAAAACAAGACAAATTATTTTGAAAAATAAAAATCAGGTTATGCATATATAAAAACTAAAAAATACTACTTTTATGATAAAGTAAAGCCACATAATATAAAAATAGTTCACATAATATGTGCTTATAATAATTAATTACTTGAATTTTCTGAAGATACATACATATACATATATGTTTAATGATTTTTTGGCATTGGCACATATTTATAAAAAAAACTCATGCTTAATTACTTTAGATAAAATTTTTTTTGCTAAATATCTGAATTTTTAGTTCTGAAGAGACAGGCACAGGTGCATTGAAGCAGATATCACGGAATGACAAGTTTCAACTTTTAGCCCGTTAGTTTATTTATTTTCTTATGATGCCAATTTAGCACAACAGTACAGGGTATAACAGAGATGACACGAGACGGAAGATAATTTGTGTTTTCGCATTTCTCGCTCACTCTGTCACTGTGTCTTCTTTAACCTTCTTTTGTGGTTTAATTTTGTAGCTTAGTTTCAATTTATACTTTGTAACCTCATTCGCTTGACGATTTTTTTAAATAAATGATAAAAATTAATATTTTTTAATGAAAATGCCTCAAATGAAATCTACCATCATCTTAAAACAAATTTTAATTGCCTTTTTAATAGTTATAAGCTATTTCGCACTTTGTTTCTTAATTCAACACAACAAATTCTTTCATCTAACTTTGTAAAATTGTTTACTTGTTGAAATGTTTTTAGTTTATCACTTTGTGGTCTTATTCGCTGAGTAATTTTTGTAAATAAAAGTTAAGTTAAATAATTCTTTTAGCCGCTACACGACTACCGACTACACGACTACTTTTGTAGCCCGTAGCCAATTTAAGCTTGAATTAGACGTGACATAGCCATAACGCCATAGCCATAACCAAACAAAAATTCAATTGATTTCTATGGTGAGAGTGAGAGTGAGAGAGACTCGCCATAACTCTCACCATAGAATTTTGGTTTGGTTATGGCTATGGCGTTATGGCTATGTCACGTCTAATTCAAGCTTTAGGCTAATTTCTATTTTTCTTGGCTACGAAAAACAGATTAGTGCTGCCAATACAATAAATGCATGAAATGCTGGTTTTAAAAACTCAATACATTAAATATCGCTATTAAAAACGCGAAAAACTATTATAGTGGCACCATTGAAAAATAATAATCATTTCATTTGTTTCATTTATATTTATTTTTTGGTTTTTTTATTGAAATTGGTAAGTATATAATAGTCATTTTTACTGTTTAGTGTTTTTTTATATTGTTTAATGTAATGATGTTTAATGTAATGATGTTAATTTTTTGTAGTTAGTGGTCGGCAGTCGTTAAAAGAATTAAGTAGCTGGCGACTTGGCTATTTTGGTAGCCAGCTACTTTTGTAGTCGGTAGTCGATGGTCGGTAGCCTTTGATTGTGTTTATAGCATCATTCCACGGATGGAAATCATGGTACAATTGTACTTTTTATAGTACATTTTTGACCTTGTTGGTACCAAGATACTACCGCGTGTTACTTGGTACTACAATTTAAAAATGCCAATGTTTCACTATATGGTTAGTTTCTAGTTTGAGGCGCAGTCTATTCAAAATACATTATGTCTGCAGCAAACCAGAAATCAACCGACGATGTGGTAACATTAATTTTTCCCTTGTTGTCTTTAATTTTTTTGTGTGTGTTTTATTTAGAATAACCGATCTCTAACAAGTCTAATATACGAATGTACCCTAATGAACGCAATACTTAATATTTTTTTTATGTTATTTTTGATTTTTTATACTGAATTTTAAGTTTCAGTTTTTTATTGTTTACTTCTGAACTTTTAAAATTTTTTTTTACGTTTCCGTTCTTTTAATAAATGTTAAAAAAATGGTACCGTCATGGTCCAAAAAGTACGTTTTGTTTTCACAGTTGGTGCAAAATCCAAGAAGTCATTTTCCTTCCCTGACTCATTCGGGCTTCGTGTGCAGGGTGCCAATTTAATGCTTTTCGCACCAGATTTAGTGTTTTTTAATTCATAACAGTGCTTTTTAAAAGAAGTCACTAAATTGGTACTTTTTCACCTTTGATTTTATTGCTTTTAGAGGGCTTTACAAACCCCACCAAATATTAATTTGATAGTCTGGCTTTATAAAAAAAACCAGTTAAGAATTTTCCATTTTTCAAAAACTATCTGATTGCACTCCTTTTAGACACGCAAAGTTTCATTTGCTGAGTGTTAATTCAGCTGGGTGGAATACAGATATAGAAAAAAGAGTTTTTAGTTAGTACCCAGCAAAAAACTTTGCCTACTAGAATGCAAAAAAGTGTATGTACTCCTCAGTCGTAAGTACTTACATTTTGACTGAATAACCCATTATTTTTGGATGAGAAGTTCAAAAAGTATGCGGTATCCTATACTTTTTGCCTACAAACATGCAAAAGTTAATATATTACTGATTACCTGAAAGTACTCAAAATTTAATGGGTTATTTTTTGCTTACAAATATGCAAAATTTTATAGATTAATTTTTGCTTAAACTTATTCTAAATTAATTTGCTAGTTTTTCTAATTAAAATAATTTTCACGATCAATAAATTTTTCTCTAGATGTATTTCCTTATTAACTGGAAATCACTACAATAAATACTTTCACGTAATGATATAAATAAGTTATTATTTTATTCAGTACAGGGCAGTCATTATTATGCACATAAAATAATTACATAAATAAGTATCAGTCATTACTTTGTAAGCCATTAAAAGAGTACTACCCATTACAAAATTTCGAAAATTTTTTGCTGGGTAGTTATATCTTCTCTAAGCAATTTTGTATACTGGGGATAATTGAAAACTAAATAATTCTAATTGCTTTGATTTGAAAGTAGTAACTGATCTAATAGAACTGTTCAATTCAAATGTATATGTATGAAAAAGTGTGTGTTTGATTGTTGACGAATTTTGGACGTTCTTGGATAATTATTTTGACAATTTTTCGCACGAAATGTGACGAATTGATCACAATATAATCTGGCAACTAAGCGCATGTCCAATAACTGCAACATTTTAGGGTAAGTTAAGCTCCACCCTTATTCCTCCCTTATATGTTAATAACTAATACTATTGGCTATACATGCATATTTTGTTATAATCTATAATTTCATACAAACATACATACATTCATATGTAGTATGTACATGCATGGGCGGCAAAAACTAATGAGTCATGAAAGCATAAATGGGAACTGGTCCCAAGTCAAATCCAATTTTTGAAGATGTCAAAAATACTGGTTTTTAGAGAAATGTAAGTTTGCTTCTTAAATAGGTATGTATGTAATTTCAAAATTTTCACTACAATTTTTTATTGGTTGTAGTTTTTTTTAATTAAGCATGCATATGTATGTATTAGGGATGCCAAAGGGGAAATCCCGATCCCGGAAATCCCGGGATTTTCGGGACTTAGCAAATCCCGAATCCCGGGATTTGTAAGATTCAATCCCGGGATTTCTTTTTCGGGATTTCTTAGCAATTTTTATATAAAAAACTTAATAGATTAAAATTTTCGTTGATTTTATGGTATTTTTTTATAATATTTAAAAGTCCCATACAATTTTATACGTGCAGTTTTAACAATTTAATGACTATTCGTGGCATATTTCTTATAAATTAACAACAAGTGCAAAATAAATTAACTACTTTCTCACGGTTATTTTCATCAAAGGTGATACAATATACAACTAAGAATTATTTTGAAAACGAAAAGAAGCATATGAGCTTTGGAAGGAAAATAACATTTGGAAAATTCAATAAGTTTGACAAAATTATTGCGTCTTATTCTATATTATAAGGCCAATTATGAATAAAATTCCATGAGAAATTTTGCCCGGGGAATAATTTCAAACAGTAGCAAATAATAGGGAAAACAAAAAAAAATTATGGAAAAGGGAGACATTTCTTGCGGAAATTTATTCATAATTGCAGTGTATAAATCTGTATATCGACTCCTCAACCCTTATCCACTTTTCGGTAACAATTGAGTACTACTGACAGCTCCTTACAAATGAAGTAGAAAATAAAAAGTCGGGTTGACGTAAAAGCGAGAAATATTTACAGAATAATGCGTACTATTTTCTCTAAAAAATTGCTCTAGTGTGAATGTATGTTTTTTTACATTGCAGTTCAAAATTATTTTCGTTAGACCGTTTAGGTCGTTTTTGACACAAACCTATGGCCTATTTAAATTGCATGGGTTTGATCAAAGGTTTGTGTCAAAAATGACCGACTGAATGACTTCCACTCAATTATAGTTTTATTCGAGTTGCAGAGTAGAAGGACAGCACACTAATAAACCATACTCCTCTTAGCGAACTTAGCACTACATATGTATCTGTTGAACTTGCAGAAAACAACTTATGTATGAATTTAAAATTTTTCAGTAGAACAAAAATACTGTTCAAGTGCTCAGGCAAACTTTTAGTGGCATATTCATAAAAAATATTTTAGGCTTATTAAGCGCTTATTTGACGTATTTCTTTGGGAAATTTGTCAAATAAACCTGTAATAAACCTAAATTTTTTTTTATGAATACGGCGGTTAATGTATGTGCCTACAAAAATGTGATCATTAGACGTAATTTATAGAATTTTATTAGAATTGTGTATACATTTCTTTTAATTTTTCGACATGTTCAGCCTTATTATCGTTGTCATAGTAGTGACGAAATCGATTAAAAAAATAGGCAATGCCTGGTATATGTAACAACCGTAATGGCTACTTGTTGGTCAATCGCAATTAAAAAAATCAATATATATATTTAAAAAAAACAATAATGTTTTTGCAGCTTATTTGTATGAAAGTGCATCTAAAATTTTCGTAAATCAACTTAAGAGATAGTGCTAAAAGTCCACAGATATGTACATTCGTTTTGATTTATATTATAGAAAAACATTTATATTGAAAACCAAATCAAGTTTTCATATTTCGTTATTGTTTTCAGTATAAATTCTCTAACATCAACTTAAAAATAGATGACAAAAATTCTTTCGATTTTTATTTCATACTAGTATTAAAATATTGTTAACTTTAGAGACAAATGTTTAATGATATATTATCAACATAAAAACTTTTAAAATGAATAAAATTTGTTATTAAAGTAATATTTATTAAAAAAAAATTATTTATTTTACCAAAAAATTTTAGATCCCGAAATCTCGAAAATCCCGGAATCCCGAAAAATCCCGGGATCCCGAAAATCCCGCGATCCCGAATATCCCGGGATTTCTAAAAATCGATCCCGATTGGCATCCCTAGTATGTATGTACATGGCCGGGTTTGCATTTGTGTGCCATGTGCAGTGTTGCCATATCATTTTTGAAAAAAACTTACAATTGCAGAAAAAACAGATTAACTGTTAGCCCAAAAAGAAATTATCCAAAAAATTATATAACATGCTAGCTTAACCCGGTGTGCTTCGCTACCCCTTCCCTCCACTCTCCACAAAAAAAATTTTAGTAAACTTTTTTCATAAGTAAACAAAATTTTGAAAATTGGTCTACAAAAGACAAATTTATTTCAGAATAAATTTTTGTGGTGGGTATTTTCCTCCCCCTCCTTAATTTTCATTAGTGGTTCCATTCCGAAGCAAAAACTATTTTCGAAAATTGGTCTACAAACGACAATGCAATGTGATAATCCATTTTTTTGTTGGCACATTTTGCCACCCCTATTAAAAAAAAATTATTTGCCCTCTTCCATATGCAAAAAGCGTTTTGAAAATTGGTCGTCAAATGACGAAGCTATTTAATAATCAATTATCGTTGCGGGCAATTTTCAACATCCTCTCCGATTTCCGAAAAAAAATTTAGTTGACTTCTTCCGTATAGAAAGAGAATTTTGGAAATTGGTCCACATATGATGAAGTTATTTGGTATTAACTTTTTAAAAAAGTGCACTTTGCTTCCTATATTCCCCAACAATTTTAATTAAAAAAAATTGTGGAACCTTGCCATATGAAAAAAGAATTTTGGATGACAAAATTATTTGATTATTAGTTTGTTGGGTGGGAGTTTTGTAACGACCACCCCCCAAAAATTTCAAAAAAAAAAGTTTTTAGTGAACCTTTTCCATATGCAAAAGAATTTGAAAATTGGTTCGCAGATGACAAAATTATTTGAAAATAAATTTTTTCGGTGGATGCCCACCACCACCCTACCCCACAATTAAAAAGAAAGCAGACCTTTCTTATACACAGAAAAATTTGGAAAATTGGTCCACAAACGACATAGTATTTAATTTGATAATCCATTTTTTGGCGGGTACATTTCACCCTCCCCCACTGAAAATAAACTCAATAGACCTCTTCCATATGCAAAAAGCATTTTTAAAATTGATCGACAAATGACGAAGTTATTTGATAATCAATTATTGGGGTGGTAAATTTGTGACGCCCTCCTCCCTTTCCAATTTCAAAAACCAAAAATTTAGTGGATCCCTTCCATACTAAAAAAATTTTGGGAAATTGGTACACATATGAGGAAATTACTTGATATTCAATTCGTACATGCAGGCACTTTGCTTATCCCTTTGCTTATTGGTACACAAATCGTCTGTTGGTTTCTGGTTTGCGGCAGAGTATATACAACCAAACCAGAAACCAACCGACGAAATGCCAAAAATATTTGATAATAAAATCAAATTACAAAAAAAAATTAGCGAACCTTTTTCATATGCCATTAAAATTTTTTAAATTTGTCCTGAAATGATATTTGATAAACAAATTTTATGGCGGTCGGTGTGCTTCCCACCTTCAATAGACCTTTGCCATATGCAAATAGAATTTTAAAAATTGCTGCAAATACGACAAAATAATTTGATAACTAATTTTTTTGGTGGGCACACTGGCTTGTACTGGAATGCGAGAGGAAGGAACGGAGCGGATGTAAATGCTGGATGTACTTTGTGGCGTTGTTGTTCTTTTACTATTTTTTGTCAACTTCGAACCGGCGTGATTGTCTCCGTTCAAGGAGTCCATAGCAAATTTAAAGACTTTTTATGTTAAAGCTTTCCCCGGTCCTATTCTACCAATATTTTGAATTACTTCACTTCTTGCTCTCAAAAGAGTCCATACAAAATTTTAATACTGTGACTCCAACAGTTTTCATGATAAAATATAGTGCGTTCGTCTGGGCGTTGCACTGCATACTTTGGAGTATAAAAAAAATCAACTACGACATATTCTCAGGCCTGCCGAACACTCATAAAAAATCTAATTTTTTTATTGCTTTTCAAGATATAAGATTATTTTAAATTACTTTGTGAGGGGGCGGGGTGCCCTTCCCAATTCCACCGATATTTTGATATTACTTCTCGCCTCCTGGTCCTAGTTTTAAAAACGTGCATATCCTATGTGACCTTTTATTTCATTAATATTGGTTATAAGGTTTCGGAAGGGCAGAAATTTCTCCCTATCGCCCTCCCGGTCCTAGTTTTAAAAATGTATATGACCTTTATGACTTTTAGCTCAGTCTACTGTTGTTGCCCAGAAATTTCCTTTCTATCGTGATTTTACGTCATAAGAAAAAGTAGTTCTTTAATTTGACCGATATAACGAATTATTAAAAAGGAGCGTGGCAACGCCCACTCACCAAACATTTTTTTCTTATACGACCAACATATCTACCAAATTTCATCTTCATACCTCTAATGGTTTATGAGATATAGCCATTTAAAATTCCGGCGGTTCCACGCCTTTTTTTACCCTCCTGCAGTCCGAATTTCCAAAAATCCCTTCTTAACGAGTGCCTACGTCATAAAAGGAACCTTCAAGGTTCTAGCTTAAGCCGTTTGGGCTGGGGAGTGATCAGTCAGTCAGTGAGTAAGTCACGCAAGCCTTTTATATATATAGATGTATGTAATCAATTTGATTTAATTTTTTTATTGATGTCCTAAAACATAACCCTACGTCTACACCTGATATATTTTTATCATGACAAAATATAAAAAAAAAATTAAGAAGTTGAAATAATCTTATTTTTAAGATTATAAACTTTATTCATTTGTTGAATAAAACACAAACTGTCTATTTGTACTACTTTATTTAATACTTCAAAAAAATATTCAACCCATCCGATAAATTAATACCGGATAAAGATGTTTATCGTTCGAAGACACAAAGCAAAGTGATGCTAGGAGCACAACTGGGACGAACGACGAATTTTTCGGTGCGAATTTTCGTCATAAAAAATAAAACATATGTGTGCATATGAAAATGAACACAACACCGCCGTAGAACGAAATTCGTCGTGCGTGACGAATTCTGAGATAGGTTTATTTCTAATTTGTACGCCGACAAACGACGAAAGACCAAGTTTCTCTCTCTCACTCTCTGTCTTTGTACACACAACAACCAACTTTATCAAATATAAGAGAGGATTTCGCTGCGTCAATTCGTCGTTATTGTACTTCACACGACGAATTTACGCAGCGTACTCATATCGACGAATTCGTCGAGGTGGACGAAATTCGTCGTTCGTCCCAATTGTGTTCCTAGCGTTGATTCTATTAATGCCAGCAGTGCTGCTTTTATACTATTTCAAAACATGGTTGTAAATTCTTAGGAACAAAATATCAAGATAAATAACAGAGTCGTACTTCAATAAAATCCGTTATGTTTGAAATTACATACTTAGTAGAGTTGTATTCTGAAGTAGTAACATTTAGTGTTAAACAGAGTTGCCTAACTAATATTGCATTAATATAAATCCGTTAATTTCAAAATTAGATTTAAAAGTGAGTAAATATGAATAATTTAAAATGAAGTTTTTCAAAGTTCAATATTTTTTTATGTATGTACATATGTATGTCACAACATAAAATGATTATATACATTCATATGCAAGCACATTAGTGTTTCATTTGCGACAACTCAGTCGAATGGACTTAAGTACAAAAGTTCTCACAACCATAGAACATTATTCATGTATATAACAAATGCAAATTATGTTCTACACAAAACGCTGCTGAATGCAGCTCAATATTTGACACTTTAGAATTGTACTTCCCGGGTCCCTGAATAATAAGTTAGATCCCGAATGAACTTGTATAGCTTTTGCACCTGGTTGGTGTTTTGATCTTAAAATATGCATCTTTAAATCTGATATACCACCCATTGCTTTTATTTCAGTTACAAAGCTTACAAAAATCATAACCATTATCACTTCTCCTTTATTATAATAAATCATAATTTGGCAGTTTTCTTTTTGGGTTTTTGCTTGAACGACGTGCGGCATCTTCAATCTGTATCGTATCTTCTGGTGTATTATTATTTTCTTTACAACAGTTTTCAAATTTAGAAAAATTAGTATTACATACTCGTATAAAAAAAGCTCACCATTTCTTTTCAAATATTTATCCATTGTATGCTCAAAATTTAATAAATTATACACGTTTCTTTTTCTTACGGCAGGTTAATAAGTTTTTAACTTTTTTTATATACATACATTAAAGCAATAAGTAAATTCGCGCCAAACTTCTAGCTTTCTAAATCTATGTATGAATATTTTCATTAATTTTTCTATGCACATATGTTTGACAGTTGGGAGTCGGAGAAAATATTATTGTGGTCTGCTTTTGGCACTATTTTTAGTGAAAATTATTCTAATAAAAAATTAGTTTTTGGTTTATGCTGGGAAGATAACTGCGGCGAACAACAGATCTCGTCTACGGCACGCCAACGAAGAATACGTAATAGATCCTTTAATTAGCAATTGGATAATTGGTTCTTGTTTGTGCAAATAGAGAGAGAATGGTTTTTTCAGAAAATGTAAATCTCTCGCAGAGCTCGTTACGCACGAGGAACTTTTTTCGATGGCGGTGTTACATACATATCGTTATGTGAGAACTTAAGTGTCCAATATCCAATTTTTTATAATGGCGTATTGGAAACATAAGTTCTCACATGACGATATGTTAATTTTCATATTAGCAAATAATGTGTTTTATTTCTATGACGAAAGTTCGCAACGAAAAATTCGTTGTCCGTCCCACTAGTGTTCCCAGTTTAAATCGTGAGTTTCAGTCCAAAATATGTATGTATGTATGCGTGTGTGATGTATGATTAATACAGAGCCTGTAACAATTCCCCTAAAATTATCTTTTTCATTTCATAATTGTTAATTTGTTGTTAAAAGAATTACAGATTATTCTACAAAATTATTTCTGTATGTAAAGAAATATATTTTTTTGCAGATTTATTTTTTTTTACAGATTTTAATTTTACACAAACTTTCGTATATAACAAAAAAATTGCTGCTCATGATTCACGAATTAATTTTGTAATATAATCATGGTTTTTTGTAAATTCACGAAAAAAAATTTGTAAACATACAAAATTTTGTTATTTGTAGGCAGAAAGTATTTCGTAAAATAAACAAATACAATTTCCACTATGTACGAAGCATTTCGTACCGTAAAAACATCGAATATTTTCGTAAAATGAACCACATTTTTCGTTTATTTTACCTATGAAATATTTTCAGTGTATAAAAATATAAATATTATAAGAGATATTTTAATTAAAAACAACTTTCCAAAAAACATCACAAACAATTCAACCCACAAAGTAACAAACAACATAAACACACAGGATAATCAAACAAAAAATGCATCTGGTAACACCGAAATACTACGGTATACCATTTATTCCAAAACTCACAGACAACAACAAACTTAAACATATAATTAAAGACGAAAATATAACAATTGCACACAAACCCAATAAAACAATAAAACATATTTTTACACAAACAAAAACCAAAATTGAAAAAAGAGATCAAAGTGATGTGGTTTATGAAATTAAATGCATTGGAAATGAGGAGGAGGGGTGCGGTAAAGTATACGTTGGTACAACTAAGAGAAATTTAGGAGTCTCGTACTCCTATATGAACTCCTAGATGAACACTAG
The DNA here is from genome assembly GCA_944452675.1 of Tachina lurida. NCBI lineage: Eukaryota > Metazoa > Arthropoda > Insecta > Diptera > Tachinidae > Tachina > Tachina lurida. The sequence continues at coordinate 93,011,890 of OX101752.1, forward strand.
GCGGATATAAGAAAAGGAAAACAATCAACTGCCCTCGCGCAACATTGTATTGATCATGGACATAAACCAAATTTTGACGAAGTGGAGATATTGGACAAAGAGAAAAAAGTTAATAAGAGATACACATTAGAGAGTTTACGGATACAACAAAGATTATCAGATGCAATAAATACCAAAGAAGACAAAGACAATGCTAGTTCCAGCTACAGTATAATATTAGTTTAATAACGACGATTTAAAGAACAATTTAACCGGCTGTGATATTTTTTTAGTTTGTAATTTTAAATTTCTTAATTCACACATACAAATCTGTGATATTTTTGAAAATGTAAAATTGTTAATAAAAATATTATTCATCCTGTGTAAGTTAACTATTATAAAAAAATAAGGTTGCAATATTACTTATATGTAATTTATTTTACTTTTATATGTTTGTGGTTGCCAGATTTTAATAAAGAATCCCTGAAGAAGTTGGAAAATACCAACGAATCGTAGGATTTAAAAATGAATAAATAATCTTTTATTTACATGGAAGAAGACCTAAATGACCTTGAAAGCCCGAGAATTAAATAGGAAAAAGAAAAATAGGAATTTTACATAAATAAAGAAGGTCGCTTTAGTAACAAACAAATTTACAAATGTATGTAAGAAGCTTAGTGAAAATAAACCTCAATATATTTTTAGCTAAGAAAGCTTTTAGTCTTTTTAATAGTACTTTTCCATATACGTGTTTTGGAGCAGAAAACTTGTTTTGACCGAAACCAATGTTTTGCTACATGTTTTCCCATACATTTTTCATATCAGCAAAACACCTCAAATAAGTTGTTTTCCTCCAAAACATGACAAATTTTGCCAATGCAACACTGCGTTGTTAGCTTAAACTTCGAAAAAATCCGTAAAATGTGGCACTAGTTCAGAATATTAAATTTTTTAAGCAATTGCATAAACCACATCAGTTGTATTTATATGTTGTTTATATGTAAATGAGTGAGAAATTTACTAATCGAAATAATAAGGTTTGCGGCCTTGATAATAAAATAAAATTGTTTTCAAAAATTCGTATAACCAAAACACATAAATGCATAATGGAAACACTTCGAAGTGTTCTGAGAAAAACAACTAGTTTTGCTCATAGTGGAAACGTACTATAATATGTCTAAAAACTTTAAAAATAAGATAAATCTTCACATATGGTAACACAAAGTTATGAGAGCGAATCAAGTAGGTTGAATATGAATCTAATTGCGAAGCCCATAAATGTGGTATCTTCTCCAATCATTGGAATCTAATGCTATGTTAAGACGACGAGTTGAATCCACCGTTACCGTTGTTAAATTTCATAAAGTGGGACAAAAAGGAGATTTAAAAAAAGGTAGTATCAAAAAGGGTATTTTAAGAAAAAAAGGGGCAACCTTAAAAACAAGACAAATTAACGTTAATCTGCTTATTTTGAAAAACATCATAAATAAAAATCAGGTTATGCATATATAAAAACTAAAAAATGCTACTTTTATGATAAAGTAAAGCCACATAATATAAAAATAGTTCACATAATATGTGCTTATAATAATTAATTACTTGAATTTTCTGAAGATACATACATATACATACATGTTTAATGATTTTTTGGCATTGGCACATATTTATAAAAAAAACTCATGCTTAATTACTTTAGATAAATTTTTTTTTGCTAAATATCTGAATTTTTAGTTCTGAAGAGACAGGCACAGGTGCATTGAAGCAGATATCACGGAATGACAAGTTTCAACTTTTAGCCCGTTAGTTTATTTATTTTCTTATGATGCCAATTTAGCACAACAGTACAGGGTATAACAGAGATGAAACGAGACGGAAGATAATTTGTGTTTTCGCATTTCTCGCTCACTCTGTCACTGTGTCTTCTTTAACCTTCTTTTGTGGTTTAATTTTGTAGCTTAGTTTCAATTTATACTTTGTAACCTCATTCGCTTGACGATTTTTTTAAATAAATGATAAAAATTAATATTTTTTAATGAAAATGCCTCAAATGAAATCTACCATCATCTTAAAACAAATTTTAATTGCCTTTTTAATAGTTATAAGCTATTTCGCACTTTGTTTCTTAATTCAACACAACAAATTCTTTCATCTAACTTTGTAAAATTGTTTACTTGTTGAAATGTTTTTAGTTTATCACTTTGTGGTCTTATTCGCTGAGTAATTTTTGTAAATAAAAGTTAAGTTAAATAATTCTTTTAGCCGCTACACGACTACCGACTACACGACTACTTTTGTAGCCCGTAGCCAACTTAAGCTTGAATTAGACGTGACATAGCCATAACGCCATAGCCATAACCAAACAAAAATTCAATTGATTTCTATGGTGAGAGTGAGAGTGAGAGAGACTCGCCATAACTCTCACCATAGAATTTTGGTTTGGTTATGGCTATGGCGTTATGGCTATGTCACGTCTAATTCAAGCTTTAGGCTAATTTCTATTTTTCTTGGCTACGAAAAACAGATTAGTGCTGCCAATACAATAAATGCATGAAATGCTGGTTTTAAAAACTCAATACATTAAATATCGCTATTAAAAACGCGAAAAACTATTATAGTGGCACCATTGAAAAATAATAATCATTTCATTTGTTTCATTTATATTTATTTTTTGGTTTTTTTATTGAAATTGGTAAGTATATAATAGTCATTTTTACTGTTTAGTGTTTTTTTATATTGTTTAATGTAATGATGTTTAATGTAATGATGTTAATTTTTTGTAGTTAGTGGTCGGCAGTCGTTAAAAGAATTAAGTAGCTGGCGACTTGGCTATTTTGGTAGCCAGCTACTTTTGTAGTCGGTAGTCGATGGTCGGTAGCCTTTGATTGTGTTTATAGCATCATTCCACGGATGGAAATCATGGTACAATTGTACTTTTTATGGTACATTTTTGACCTTGTTGGTACCAAGATACTACCGCGTGTTACTTGGTACTACAATTTAAAAATGCCAATGTTTCACTATATGGTTAGTTTCTAGTTTGAGGCGCAGTCTATTCAAAATACATTATGTCTGCAGCAAACCAGAAATCAACCGACGATGTGGTAACATTAATTTTTCCCTTGTTGTCTTTAATTTTTTTGTGTGTGTTTTATTTAGAATAACCGATCTCTAACAAGTCTAATATACGAATGTACCCTAATGAACGCAATACTTAATATTTTTTTATGTTATTTTTGATTTTTTATACTGAATTTTAAGTTTCAGTTTTTTATTGTTTACTTCTGAACTTTTAAAATTTTTTTTTACGTTTCCGTTCTTTTAATAAATGTTAAAAAAATGGTACCGTCATGGTCCAAAAAGTACGTTTTGTTTTCACAGTTGGTGCAAAATCCAAGAAGTCATTTTCCTTCCCTGACTCATTCGGGCTTCGTGTGCAGGGTGCCAATTTAATGCTTTTCGCACCAGATTTAGTGTTTTTAATTCATAACAGTGCTTTTTAAAAGAAGTCACTAAATTGGTACTTTTTCACCTTTGATTTTATTGCTTTTAGAGGGCTTTACAAACCCCACCAAATATTAATTTGATAGTCTGGCTTTATAAAAAAAACCAGTTAAGAATTTTCCATTTTTCAAAAACTATCTGATTGCACTCCTTTTAGACACGCAAAGTTTCCTTTGCTGAGTGTTAATTCAGCTGGGTGGAATACAGATATAGAAAAAAGAGTTTTTAGTTAGTACCCAGCAAAAAACTTTGCCTACTAGAATGCAAAAAAGTGTATGTACTCCTCAGTCGTAAGTACTTACATTTTGACTGAATAACCCATTATTTTTGGTTGAGAAGTTCAAAAAGTATGCGGTACCCTATACTTTTTGCCTACAAACATGCAAAAGTTAATATATTACTGATTACCTGAAAGTACTCAAAATTTAATGGGTTATTTTTTGCTTACAAATATGCAAAATTTTATAGATTAATTTTTGCTTAAACTTATTCTAAATTAATTTGCTAGTTTTTCTAATTAAAATAATTTTCACGATCAATAAATTTTTCTCTAGATATATTTCCTTATTAACTGGAAATCACTACAATAAATACTTTCACGTAATGATATAAATAAGTTATTATTTTATTCAGTACAGGGCAGTCATTATTATGCACATAAAATTATTACATAAATAAGTATCAGTCATTACTTTGTAAGCCATTAAAAGAGTACTACCCATTACAAAATTTGGAAAATTTTTTGCTGGGTAGTTATATCTTCTCTAAGCAATTTTGTATACTGGGGATAATTGAAAACTAAATAATTCTAATTGCTTTGATTTGAAAGTAGTAACTGATCTAATAGAACTGTTCAATTCAAATGTATATGTATGAAAAAGTGTGTGTTTGATTGTTGACGAATTTTGGACGTTCTTGGATAATTATTTTGACAATTTTTCGCACGAAATGTGACGAATTGATCACAATATAATCTGGCAACTAAGCGCATGTCCAATAACTGCAACATTTTAGGGTAAGTTAAGCTCCACCCTTATTCCTCCCTTATATGTTAATAACTAATACTATTGGCTATACATGCATATTTTGTTATAATCTATAATTTCATACAAACATACATACATTCATATGTAGTATGTACATGCATGGGCGGCAAAAACTAATGAGTCATGAAAGCATAAATGGGAACTGGTCCCAAGTCAAATCCAATTTTTGAAGATGTCAAAAATACTGGTTTTTAGAGAAATGTAAGTTTGCTTCTTAAATAGGTATGTATGTAATTTCAAAATTTTCACTACAATTTTTTATTGGTTGTAGTTTTTTTTAATTAAGCATGCATATGTATGTATTAGGGATGCCAAAGGGGAAATCCCGATCCCGGGATTTTCGGGATTTAGCAAATCCCGAATCCCGGGATTTGTAAGATTCAATCCCGGGATTTCTTTTTCGGGATTTCTTAGCAATTTTTATATAAAAAACTTAATAGATTAAAATTTTCGTTGATTTTATGGTATTTTTTTATAATATTTAAAAGTCCCATACAATTTTATACGTGCAGTTTTAACAATTTAATGACTATTCGTGGCATATTTCTTATAAATTAACAACAAGTGCAAAATAAATTAACTACTTTCTCACGGTTATTTTCATCAAAGGTGATACAATATACAACTAAGAATTATTTTGAAAACGAAAAGAAGCATATGAGCTTTGGAAGGAAAATAACATTTGGAAAATTCAATAAGTTTGACAAAATTATTGCGTCTTATTCTATATTATAAGGCCAATTATGAATAAAATTCCATGAGAAATTTTGCCCGGGGAATAATTTCAAACAGTAGCAAATAATAGGGAAAACAAAAAAAAATTATGGAAAAGGGAGACATTTCTTGCGGAAATTTATTCATAATTGCAGTGTATAAATCTGTATATCGACTCCTCAACCCTTATCCACTTTTCGGTAACAATTGAGTACTACTGACAGCTCCTTACAAATGAAGTAGAAAATAAAAAGTCGGGTTGACGTAAAAGCGAGAAATATTTACAGAATAATGCGTACTATTTTCTCTAAAAAATTGCTCTAGTGTGAATGTATGTTTTTTTACATTGCAGTTCAAAATTATTTTCGTTAGACCGTTTAGGTCGTTTTTGACACAAACCTATGGCCTATTTAAATTGCATGGGTTTGATCAAAGGTTTGTGTAAAAAATGACCGACTGAATGACTTCGACTCAATTATAGTTTTATTCGAGTTGCAGAGTAGAAGGACAGCACACTAATAAACCATACTCCTCTTAGCGAACTTAGCACTACATATGTATCTGTTGAACTTGCAGAAAACAACTTATGTATGAATTTAAAATTTTTCAGTAGAACAAAAATACTGTTCAAGTGCTCAGGCAAACTTTTAGTGGCATATTCATAAAAAATATTTTAGGCTTATTAAGCGCTTATTTGACGTATTTCTTTGGGAAATTTGTCAAATAAACCTGTAATAAACCTAAATTTTTTTTATGAATACGGCGGTTAATGTATGTGCCTACAAAAATGTGATCATTAGACGTAATTTATAGAATTTTATTAGAATTGTGTATACATTTCTTTTAATTTTTCGACATGTTCAGCCTTATTATCGTTGTCATAGTAGTGACGAAATCGATTAAAAAAATAGGCAATGCCTGGTATATGTAACAACCGTAATGGCTACTTGTTGGTCAATCCCAATTAAAAAAATCAATATATATATATTTAAAAAAAACAATAATGTTTTTGCAGCTTATTTGTATGAAAGTGCATCTAAAATTTTCGTAAATCAACTTAAGAGATAGTGCTAAAAGTCCACAGATATGTACATTCGTTTTGATTTATATTATAGAAAAACATTTATATTGAAAACCAAATCAAGTTTTCATATTTCGTTATTGTTTTCAGTATAAATTCTCTAACATCAACTTAAAAATAGATGACAAAAATTCTTTCGATTTTTATTTCATACTAGTATTAAAATATTGTTAACTTTAGAGACAAATGTTTAATGATATATTATCAACATAAAAACTTTTAAAATGAATAAAATTTGTTATTAAAGTAATATTTATTAAAAAAAAATTATTTATTTTACCAAAAAATTTTAGATCCCGAAATCTCGAAAATCCCGGAATCCCGAAAAATCCCGGGATCCCGAAAATCCCGCGATCCCGAATATCCCGGGATTTCTACAAATCGATCCCGATTGGCATCCATATGTTGCCATATCCTTTTTGAAAAAAACTTACAATTGCAGAAAAAACAGATTAACTGTTAGCCCAAAAAGAAATTATCCAAAAAATTATATAACATGCTAGCTTAATCCGGTGTGCTTCGCTACCCCTTCCCTCCACTCCACTGTGGTCGGAAATTTCATTTCGTTGGCCAAAAGTCAAAATGTTTACACTCACGAAATTTGTTTTTGTTTTTGGAATCTAGTAGTCAACGCTCCAAAACAACCAAAAATTAATTTTGTTGTTGTAATATGCAATTCACCGTTATTCGGTGAGTCATCGAAGTTGAATTTGTTTGCTTCATTTGTAAACAGAATTGCGTTCGGTGTTTTATAGTGCTTACTTCAATTGCTTGTTAAAGCTGAAAACAAAACGTGTTAAATAAAAGTTTAAATGGAAATCGAAGGTGATGGTAAGTTTATTAATTTTGTAAAATATAATACTCAAAAATTGGATACTCTAAAAAATAAAATAACTTTTTCCAAAAGTCTTTAAAATTTTGGATTTTATTTTATTTTTTAAGTTCGAGTAAGCTTAAATCATTTTGTTTAGGAGTGTTAAGCATAAGATTAAAAACCAAAATTACTTTGAAGTGTTTAGTTTTTGAAAATGTTTATCTCGATTTGCGGTTTTTTGCGGTTTTTGAATAATTTTTTTTTCAGCCGTCATTTGTTTACAAAATTCAGCAGTTTTTGATATTTGGTTCACCCAGCAGAAGAAAGGAAAAAATAAGGACGCACTAATAAATTATTTTATACAAACATGTGGAGTCGATAAAAATAAAATAAAGTATCGTATATTTTCTCATTTAGAACTAAAAAAAATAAAAACTCAGAAAGAAAAGAAAAAAAAAATTTTATGTACAAATTTTTTTTTTAATTTTAGTTCTAAATGTTGATAATTAAAAAAAAAAATAATTATTTTATACAAAAACACTTAAAATATACTGCAAATTCAAACTCCAGTTAAAAATTCCGTTATTTTAAGTTTTAATAGTTTTGGCTAAGAAAAGTGATGTTTCCGACCATAGTGCACTCTCCACAAAAAAAAATTTAGTAAACTTTTTTCATAAGTAAACAAAATTTTGAAAATTGGTCTACAAAAGACAAATTTATTTCAGAATAAATTTTTGTGGTGGGTACTTTCCTCCCCCTCCTTAATTTTCATTAGTGGTTCCATTCTGAAGCAAAAACTATTTTCGAAAATTGGTCTACAAACGACAATGCAATGTGATAATCCATTTTTTTGTGGGCACATTTTGCCACCCCTATTAAAAAAAAATTATTGGACCTCTTCGATATGCAAAAAGGGTTTGAAAATTGGTCGTCAAATGACGAAGCTATTTAATAATCAATTATCGTTGCGGGCAATTTTCAACATCCTCTCCGATTTCCGAAAAAAAATTTAGTTGACTTCTTCCGTATGGAAAGAGAATTTTGGAAATTGGTCCACATATGATGAAGTTATTTGGTATTAACTTTTTAAAAAAGTGCACTTTGCTTCCTATATTCCCCAACAATTTTAATTAAAAAAAATTGTGGAACCTTGCCATATGAAAAAAGAATTTTGGATGACAAAATTATTTGATTATTAGTTTGTTGGGTGGGAGTTTTGTAACGACCACCCCCCAAAAATTTCAAAAAAAAAAGTTTTTAGTGAACCTTTTCCATATGCAAAAGAATTTGAAAATTGGTTCGCAGATGACAAAATTATTTGAAAATAAATTTTTTCGGTGGATGCCCACCACCACCCTACCCCACAATTAAAAAGAAAGCAGACCTTTCTTATACACAGAAAAATTTGGAAAATTGGTCCACAAACGACATAGTATTTAATTTGATAATCCATTTTTTGGCGGGTACATTTCACCCTCCCCCACTGAAAATAAACTCAATAGACCTCTTCCATATGCAAAAAGCATTTTTAAAATTGATCGACAAATGACGAAGTTATTTGATAATCAATTATTGGGGTGATAAATTTGTGACGCCCTCCTCCCTTTCCAATTTCAAAAACCAAAAATTTAGTGGATCCCTTCCATACTAAAAAAATTTTGGGAAATTGGTACACATATGAGGAAATTACTTGATATTCAATTCGTACATGCAGGCACTTTGCTTATCCCTTTGCTTATTGGTACACAAATCGTCTGTTGGTTTCTGGTTTGCGGCAGAGTATATACAACCAAACCAGAAACCAACCGACGAAATGCCAAAAATATTTGATAATAAAATCAAATTACAAAAAAAAATTAGCGAACCTTTTTCATATGCCATTAAAATTTTTTAAATTTGTCCTGAAATAATATTTGATAAAAAAATTTTATGGCGGTCGGTGTGCTTCCCACCTTCAATAGACCTTTGCCATATGCAAATAGAATTTAAAAAATTGCTGCAAATACGACAAAATAATTTGATAACTAATTTTTTTGGTGGGCACACTGGCTTGTACTGGAATACGAGAGGAAGGAACGGAGCGGATGTAAATGCTGGATGTACTTTGTGGCGTTGTTGTTCTTTTACTATTTTTTGTCAACTTCGAACCGGCGTGATTGTCTCCGTTCAAGGAGTCCATAGCAAATTTAAAGACTTTTTATGTTAAAGCTTTCCCCGGTCCTATTCTACCAATATTTTTAATTACTTCACTTCTTGCTCTCAAAAGAGTCCATACAAAATTTTAATACTGTGACTCCAACAGTTTTCATGATAAAATATAGTGCGTTCGTCTGGGCGTTGCACTGCATACTTTGGAGTATAAAAAAAATCAACTACGACATATTCTCAGGCCTGCCGAACACTCATAAAAAATCTAATTTTTTTATTGCTTTTCAAGATATAAGATTATTTTAAATTACTTTGTGAGGGGGCGGGGTGCCCTTCCCAATTCCACCGATATTTTGATATTACTTCTCGCCTCCTGGTCCTAGTTTTAAAAACGTGCATATCCTATGTGACCTTTTATTTCATTAATATTGGTTATAAGGCTTCGGAAGGGCAGAAATTTCTCCCTATCGCCCTCCCGGTCCTAGTTTTAAAAATGTATATGACCTTTATGACTTTTAGCTCAGTCTACTGTTGTTGCCCAGAAATTTCCTTTCTATCGTGATTTTACGTCATAAGAAAAAGTAGTTCTTTAATTTGACCGATATAACGAATTATTAAAAAGGAGCGTGGCAACGCCCACTCACCAGACATTTTTTTCTTATACGACCAACATATCTACCAAATTTCATCTTCATACCTCTAATGGTTTATGAGATATAGCCATTTAAAATTCCGGCGGTTCCACGCCTTTTTTTACCCTCCTGCAGTCCGAATTTCCAAAAATCCCTTCTTAACGAGTGCCTACGTCATAAAAGGAACCTTCAAGGTTCTAGCTTAAGCCGTTTGGGCTGGGGAGTGATCAGTCAGTCAGTGAGTAAGTCACGCAAGCCTTTTATATATATAGATGTATGTAATCAATTTGATTTAATTTTTTTATTGATGTCCTAAAACATAACCCTACGTCTACACCTGATATATTTTTATCATGACAAAATATAAAAAAAAAATTAAGAAGTTGAAATAATCTTATTTTTAAGATTATAAACTTTATTCATTTGTTGAATAAAACACAAACTGTCTATTTGTACTACTTTATTTAATACTTCAAAAAAATATTCAACCCATCCGATAAATTAATACCGGATAAAGATGTTTATCGTTCGAAGACACAAAGCAAAGTGATGCTAGGAGCACAACTGGGACGAACGACGAATTTTTCGGTGCGAATTTTCGTCATAAAAAATAAAACATATGTGTGCATATGAAAATGAACACAACACCGCCGTAGAACGAAATTCGTCGTGCGTGACGAATTCTGAGATAGGTTTATTTCTAATTTGTACGCCGACAAACGACGAAAGACCAAGTTTCTCTCTCTCACTCTCTGTCTTTGTACACACAACAACCAACTTTATCAAATATAAGAGAGGATTTCGCTGCGTCAATTCGTCGTTATTGTACTTCACACGACGAATTTACGCAGCGTACTCATATCGACGAATTCGTCGAGGTGGACGAAATTCGTCGTTCGTCCCAATTGTGTTCCTAGCGTTGATTCTATTAATGCCAGCAGTGCTGCTTTTATACTATTTCAAAACATGGTTGTAAATTCTTAGGAACAAAATATCAAGATAAATAACAGAGTCGTACTTCAATAAAATCCGTTATGTTTGAAATTACATACTTAGTAGAGTTGTATTCTGAAGTAGTAACATTTAGTGTTAAACAGAGTTGCCTAACTAATATTGCATTAATATAAATCCGTTAATTTCAAAATTAGATTTAAAAGTGAGTAAATATGAATAATTTAAAATGAAGTTTTTCAAAGTTCAATATTTTTTTATGTATGTACATATGTATGTCACAACATAAAATGATTATATACATTCATATGCAAGCACATTAGTGTTTCATTTGCGACAACTCAGTCGAATGGACTTAAGTACAAAAGTTCTCACAACCATAGAACATTATTCATGTATATAACAAATGCAAATTATGTTCTACACAAAACGCTGCTGAATGCAGCTCAATATTTGACACTTTAGAATTGTACTTCCCGGGTCCCTGAATAATAAGTTAGATCCCGAATGAACTTGTATAGCTTTTGCACCTGGTTGGTGTTTTGATCTTAAAATATGCATCTTTAAATCTGATATACCACCCATTGCTTTTATTTCAGTTACAAAGCTTACAAAAATCATAACCATTATCACTTCTCCTTTATTATAATAAATCATAATTTGGCAGTTTTCTTTTTGGGTTTTTGCTTGAACGACGTGCGGCATCTTCAATCTGTATCGTATCTTCTGGTGTATTATTATTTTCTTTACAACAGTTTTCAAATTTAGAAAAATTAGTATTACATACTCGTATAAAAAAAGCTCACCATTTCTTTTCAAATATTTATCCATTGTATGCTCAAAATTTAATAAATTATACACGTTTCTTTTTCTTACGGCAGGTTAATAAGTTTTTAACTTTTTTTATATACATACATTAAAGCAATAAGTAAATTCGCGCCAAACTTCTAGCTTTCTAAATCTATGTATGAATATTTTCATTAATTTTTCTATGCACATATGTTTGACAGTTGGGAGTCGGAGAAAATATTATTGTGGTCTGTTTGATATACATACATACATACGTTGAACAAAAACAAAAAACAGTGCTTAAAAAAAAGTAATCGATTGCATTGTTGTATTAAAACTGTGGTAACTATTAATGGCTTGGAAACAAAAAACTGTAAACTGAAACTGTAAAAATCTAACATAATTTTAAAACAAACTTATTTTTTTAACAAAAAACTGAAAAACTTTTTTCACTCCAAAAAACTTCTAAAATCAGTTAACACTGAACATTTGGCAACGCTGGCCATGTGCCCAAAAAAACGTCAGCACAATTTACTAATGAAACCCTGTTTGTTCAGACATGTATTTATTGATTTAAACAGTTTCCAATCATGTTGGATTCTATAAATTGTCTATTAGTTACTCGTATGTATGAAACTATTTAAATTAATAAAATTATGAGTACGGACCTTTATATATACTTATATTATAAGGTAACGATATGTATGTATGTATTGTCTATTCATGTATGTACATTAGAGTGGCCGTTAGTTGCATGGAGGATTTTTTTTATCGGTTCAGTTTTTTGTAAAAAAAATTTCATAGCGATAAAATGTGTTTTAGGGGGTGCGTTCGGCCATCAAAGTTAGCCCTAAAGCCCATATATTCGATGCATTTTATTTTAGTTTTTTTTTGTTTAGTTTTTTTATGACTATACTTAATATACATATGTATGAAATAATTTAAAAGATATAAACCCTTATTGTAAAGGCTTAGTAAAATAATTTCCATATAAATGCAATTTCGGTGTATATAATTTCTTGTATTTTGTTGGTTATTTTCTTCATTATTTCCTAAAATAGTAATTTAAGCAAAAGACTTTCTTTGAAACTAATGTTGTAGACAAGAAGAGCTAAAATATTGCCATACATAATTTTCTTGTGAAATTTCTTTTTAAAAAGATAGTCATATGCAAAAATTTACATTGAAAAATGGGCTTGAAGTCCAACTTTGAGGGGCGGACGCACCCCAAAAAAAACAACCTATTGCTATGAAATTTTTTTGTATATTTTGTTACATAAAACTGAACCGATTAGGGGAGTGAGAATATAAGAAATAAAAAAAATAAATAACAGCCACTCTAATGTACATACATATACAGAGAAGGAGTAAACTCTACATGCAGCCATAATTTTTGGGGTTTGACAAAATCTGGGAAAATTAAAAAAAATTAATATTGCCAATATTTGGGGTGCTGATAAATAAGTTAATACAAAAAATAAAAACGTAGTTTATAACTATAATAACTGCAATATTAACAAAAATATTAAAATTTCATTGGACAAAAGTCTCCAACAGGCATAAAATATATGAAAGATACGTTCAAAATGCATGGGATTGTCATTTTGTTTGAAAACTCAGTGATTTCCGGTACCAAGCCAGTAACGAATGGCATGCAAATATGGTCTTATATGTTCTTAATATAACAACAGTTTACATTAACTTTGAAAGTGTCTAAAATGTTTACTACAAATGACGCTATTGAATTTATTTTAGCTCATGCATAATAACGAATTAAATTTGAATCCAGCTAATAGTGGTGGTAGTAGTGTTAATGTTTAAAGGGCAATCGCGTCATTCGTGGCAACTGTTTAGATACTTTCGGAGTTAATGTCAACTGTTGCTATTTTAAAAATATATTAGACCATATTCTGATGCCATTTGTTGACGGCTTGGTACCGAAAATCACTGAATTTTCAAACAAGATGAAAACCACATGCATTTGGAACGTATTTCTTTTATATATTTTATGCCTGTATGGGGACTTTTGTCCAATGAATTTTTAATGTTTTTGCCAATATTGCAGTTATTATAATCATGAATTACGTTTTTTTTTGTATAAACATATTTATCAGCACCCTAAATATTGGCATAATTATTTTTTTAGAATTTTTCCCAGATTTTGTCACACCCCAAAAATTATGGCTGCATGGAATGTTTAATCTTTCACTGTATGTATATACATCTGAATATTATAGGTGGAAAACTATCGAAAGTTTTCGATAGTTTAAAATACTTTATTAATATGTCGCTTCAAGACCATCGAAAGTTAGAAGAGCTATCGATATATTTGCGATACTATCATGTATGGTTCTCGCATAATGTACGTATTTATTTACGCTAAACATGTAAAACAAAATATTTTAAAACAAAACAAGACAAAATAAAATAGAACTTTATTTGTCAGTTCAATAAATAACAGAATTAAAATAATTGTATGAAAAAAATTGAGATCAATGAAAGAAAGTTTCCATCACCCACTTTTATTTGTTTATGAAAAGCAACATATTTACACTTTTTTGCTTTTAGTGGTATACTATTTACTATCGATAGTGACTAAAAATTATCGATTGTTTTCAAGTATTAATCGATTGCAGTCGGAATAAAAATTAACTATCGATAGTGCCATCGATAGTTTTCCACCCCTACTATTTTCGTAACATTCATATGTAGTATATTGTATTATACACATAGAGAATAATTAATCACATACATATGTACATATGTATATATTCCAATCAGGGATGATAAATGAGAAAACTACTATTATTCCAAACCCCAATAGTACTAAAATAGGTTTTTGGTTTTAAATTTTTTTTATTATATTTTGTGAACATATCGCTTATTTACTCAAATAAACTCATAACTCCAAAAAACTAGTTTGCAAGAATACAAGTTTAAAGTTTTCAATTTACACACATCTTAATGAAAAAGAAAATTTAGTTTTTCTCTCAATAGCTGAGTAAACAATATATTTGTATGCAATTTTTACACAATACGAAGAACGATATGAGGATTATCATGCATCATTAACTCAAAAATGAAATTTTATTAGAATTCGAGCGAATTTTCGTACGATTTTTCTGACGACATAGTGGAAAATACGGTAAAGTAAATAGATATCGTTGGTGTTAAGTAGAAGGACCCTAACTCAAATAATTGTTATTTTACAGGAGTAGGTAAAAACACAATACAAACTGTAATGTATTTGAACAACCGATGGTAAAAGCGTAATTTTTTGCATTATTGCAATAAATTGTTGTGCCGATTTGTATTTGTGTGAAATGTATTGGTATCACTGAAAAGCTCAATTTCGTAAAAATACGAGTTATTGCCTTTCAATAAGTCTTTTGTTTGTATTAGACTTTCGAGTCTTCGTTTTGATTATGAAAATATTCTTTCCACATTCACCGATGAGTGTGGAATTGACTTTATTCCTCTGATAGCTTTTGAAGGCTACGGAAACATTAGCTAATGTAATTAATTTTCCAAGGCTCGAAACTCGTTATTTGTAGTACCACAATTTACATTTTCTTTTTGAATATTTTTTAATAAGAAAGGTATAGAACTGTAGCATTTCTTTTAAAATCCGTAACTATAAATTTTTCTATTCTATTTCTAGATTTATAAAGTTTTTAATTTCAAAGTAAATTTAGTAGCTTCATTTAATTCCATAACTTAAACGATTGATATGTTATTCATATAGCAAGTTTTTTATCACTACATAGTAAAAAACAAAGTCGCTTTCTCTGTCCCTATATCCCTATGTATGCTTAAATCTTCAAAACTACGCAACGGATTGTGATGCGATTTTTTTAAATATGTAGATAGAATGATTGAAGAGGAAGGTTTATATGTAAAATAAAAACTATTAAATGGTGGAGAAATACTGTTATTTTTGAGGTTTCTAATGTGATGACGTAAATAATTAAATTTTTTCCACTTACATTGTAAACACAGGCTGAACATTACGAGATTTATCCAAATAATGTGCTAAGTATTGTACGCATTGAAAAGGTCTACAGAAACTCCGCTATGGCATATGTCTATCTCTTATGGATATCCCACAATAACATTTTTAACCGACTTCAAAAAAGAAGGCGGTTATCAATTCGTGTGTATTTTTTTTTTACTTTTTTATGTTTGTACACGCATAACTCGGTCATTTTTAAACCGATTTTCAAAACTCTTTTTGTGTTGTAAAGGGTTTGCCTGCAGTTGGGTCCCATAATTTTTTTTTTAAAATCGGCAGGGAAAATTTGGTTCCCTCTTCCATAACTCTATTATTTGTGAACCGATTTTCAAAATTCTTTTTTGGTTTGAGTTTGTTTTGTCATTTACTTTTTAAGACAAACAATGGCTAATTTTCGAGGTTATTTTAACCAGTACAGCATTAATCCTTATCTAATTAAATACTTTAAATACATTGTTAATTTCATATAGAATGTTATTGCATATTGTAAAATGCCCGACGTCCTTTGCACAGCTAAGCTTTTAAAAAAGGTGAGATCTACTGGAAAACTTGCGTTAGCTGTTGCATAATACAGCATTGCCACTACGCTTTTGGAGGGAGGCCGAACCGCCCTCTACATTCAAACTTCCTCTGAAAATCGCAACCGATGACAATAACAGCGTCTGTGGTGTTTCTAAACAGAGCAATACAGCAAAATTGATGCGTGACTGCTCATTAGTAGTCTGGGACGAAGCTATCATATCAAATAAGACGTGTGTGGAAGCACTAGATAGGACAATGCGCGATTTACGCAACAAAAATTCATCTCAGTGTGAATTTACAATTCTGTTCGCAGGAGATTTCCATCAAATTCTACCAGTTGTGACTCAAGGAACACGTGCTGACGAAATAAATGCTTCCTTAAAACGATCTAAAAGTAATATGCGGGTTTCGTCATCTTTGCGTGAGAACAGGCTATTTCCAGAGATGCTGCTAAAAGTTGGCAATGGAGAGTGAGGGAAAGATTAACCTAGAAAACCTTTGTGTTTTGATAGACAACATCCAAGATGTAGTCAACAATGTTGATTTAAAGAATGAGCGATTCTGTCACCAACTAACGAACAAGTAGATAAGTTAAATAACTTGATTCTTTCAAAGTATGATGTGCCGGCGAATACTGTTCTCGATTTGGAAGAAGCTGTTCATTTTCCTACAGAGTTTTTAAACTCTTTGAACCCGTCTGGACTCCCTCCTCACAAAATGGTGTTGAAAGCAGATTGTCCTGTTATTTTATTAAGAAACCTGAATCCACCTAAACTTTGCAATAGCACGCGTTTGCTGGTAAAATCACTGAAAACTTTCATAAAAGAGTGCACAATACTCACAGGATGTGGTACCGGAGAAGATGTATTTCCCCAAATTCCTCTGATACCATCGGATTTACCCTTCCAATTTAAACGTTTACAGTTTCCGGTATATACATCTTTTGCAATGACGGAGCGGGCCGCTAGTTTCTTATAAATTTTAAATTAATACAACAGATCAAATATATGAAGACGATGCTATATGTGTACTGAAACGAAATTTATACTAAATCAAACAAGTGAAATGCATATCTAACTAATTCGCCAGTTTTATGTCAAACTGGATATACTTTATATGATCGCTATTTACTTTTTGTATGAAAATATCAAGAGATATTCTCATGTTGGCCATGTTAACTTCATAAATTTTTTTTTTTTAATGCATGATTTTTATTTATTGTATCTTCATATATGAACTAACAATAAGTATTCAAATCTTAAATCTAAAAATATAATTAGGCCCGACCAGTGTCGGACATAAACTTAGTAATAGTTATATAAAATACATATGTAAGTAGTGATAATCAAAAGGAAAAAAAAATAAAAGTATTTTCAAGAAGTCCCATCTGGATTGCTATGAATAAGAGCCATTGTGTCCCTCTTTTTTAGGCGGATGTGTCCAGTAAAGTTCAAAATATTACGGGCAAGCGGATTAGGATGTGACTCGAGTTTTGTTAAATATTTGCCTGAGTATTTTGCAATTTCTTCAGTCACTAGTGGCATATTTAAATCACGATGTATATTTGAATTTTTTATATACCATGGAGCCGATGTTATTAACCGTAAAATTTTGTTTTGCCTTCGTTGGATTCTCTCGACATTTGAAGGTGAAGCAGTACCCCAAAGCTGAATTCCGTAGCACCATATAGGTTTTAAGAGCGACTTGTATATTAAAAGTTTACAATCTAGGGTGAGGGTTGAATTTCTACCAACCAGCCAATGTATCTGAGTTAGTTTAAGTTTAATTTGTGTTAGCTTAGAGTCAATGTGGTATTTCCATGTGAGCCTTCGATCAAGATGTATACCAAGGTATTTCACATGTAAGTTTTGAGGAACAATTTGATTATTGATTGTAATGGGGGAACAAGTGTCCTTTTTTAAGGTAAATGTTACCTGAGCACACTTCTGTTCGTTTACCTTTATTATATATTATGAGTAATATGTTGCTGAAGATATCGGAAAGCCTCGTGAGGGTTTTAATGCATACTAAGGTAGGCTGTATCATCGGCAAATGTAGATGTGTGAATGTTACTGCTCAATGGCATATCACAAGTATAAATCAAATACAAAACTGGCCCCAGTATACTCCCCTGTGGCACACCGGATGAGATTATTTCAGGCGTACTCATAAATTTTCCTTCCACAACAGTGAACTTCCGGGCAATAATGTAACTTTCCAGCAGATTTAGAATGTTTATTGGTAGGTAAGTCTTTAATTTTAAAATTAGGCCTTCATGCCACACTTTATCAAATGCCTGAGAAACGTCAATGAACAGCGCAGAGCAATACTTTTTTTCTTCAAAAGTTTTTCTTATAAATTGAACCAATCTATGAGTTTGTTCAATGGTGCTATGCTGACTTCTAAAACCAAATTGGTGGTCCGGTATGCACCCACTACTAACTAGAATTGGGGACAATTTTGTCATGAGCAGTTTTTCGAAAAGCTTTGACATTGTTGACAGTAAACTTATTGGCCTATATGACTCAGCTTTCGTAAGATCTTTGCCCGGCTTTGGAATCATTTTAACCTTGGCAAGCTTCCAGCTGTTTGGATAATACTCCAATCGTAAAATGGCATTAAAAATGAATATCAGGATTCTAATAGCTATACGAGGCAACATTATCAGCATCTGGTTACTAATTTCATCAATACCCGGAGCTTTTTTCGGGTTGAGTTCTGCAAATAGTTTTAGTACATCACGCGTCTTAAATTTTATTGGTCGAGGGGGTAGCGCAACTACATTTGGCAAATCAACAGCACCAGAACATGTGTTTGGGGTAAATACGGATTTTAAATGCTCGCCAAATATTTTACCTTTTTCAGGATCGCTTCTTGCCCAACCTCCTGTAGATGTGCGCAGAGGTGGTTTAAACTCAAATGGTGTTTTAAGCTTTCTACACTCTTTAAATCTGATTTTAAGTTGGGGTGATCTGTGCTGTTGCCATTCTCTTCTAGCTCTTTTTTTTCACTTACGAGACGTTCAATATCCGTAGAATAAATTCTATTTACCCTAGTCTGAGGATGGGTGGTAGTGGCATGTTCAGCAGCCTGTTTAATATTTTCATTAAGGTTGGCAATGTTAGATTCAATATCATCATGTGTTCTTAGCGTAATATTTTCCGTGCAATGACTACTAAGGTATTTTTTAAATCGCAGCCAATTAACACGATTTATCAAATTCGCATATGGGTGAGGTAAATCACTTCTTAATTGGCTATAAATTGTAACGATAGTGGGAGAGTGATCGGACGAGAGATCTAGAGAAGCTTCAATTTGAATTAAATCCCTAGAGATATTTTTCATAACGCCAAAATCTATTACATCCGTAATTTTACGTATGTCAGTAGGCCAATAAGTGGGCTCCCCACTCGAAATGACATCCAAGCCCATTTTGGAAATTGTATTGAACAACGCTCGACCTCTGGGTGTAATAAGACGCGAACCCCAGAACGTGTGTTTAGCATTATAGTCGCCAGCTGCTACGAAACAAGGGCCCAGAGATTTGTAAAAATCCTCGTATTGATCCTCAGTAATTGCAAATCTGGGAGGAGAGTAAATTGATGATATGACAAAATTAGTGCAAAAAATTTCGACACAAATATTCGTTGCTTGTAAATGTTCTTCACAAATGTTGTCAATAATATAATGCTTGAGTCTTGACTTTATTAAAATTGCTGATCCACCGCATGCTCTTCCTCTTGGGTCCTTTGAATCATATAAGGTGTAGCCATAAATTTTAAAAAGGCTTCTCGAAGTCAAATGAGTCTCAGAGACCAACATTATATCAATATTTTTTTCCGTGAGGAAGTGCTCAAGTTCATTTTTATGTTGGCGAATGCCGTTTGCGTTCCAGAAACATATTTTTAACGTGTTCATGGTTTGTTAACTAAAGCTTGAAGCAATGTATTCTGCATTCTCAGCATTTCTTGCATCATGCTAGTCATATTTGTTGTAAAATTGTTTATAGTTTGCACCAGATTTTCAATAGTAGCTTCAAGGCGATTAAAATTAAAGCCTGAGCTTGTATTTGTTGAAGTATTTGGCCGTGAAAAATTTTGTGTGGGAATAGAGCTTGTCTTAGCAGCATCGGCATACGATACACGTGAATTAACTGGTTGGCTCACTTGGGCAAGGGTGGCGGAGTAAGTGTTTGCTGTTTGTGCTGGAGCTACTTTAGGGTTTTCCCCATAGTCTTTTTAACGAAAGAATATACAGGGCATCCTCTGTAGTTAGCGGTGTGATTACCTCCACAATTACTGCATTTTTTTCTGCTTGATCTTTTGGCTTAGTGCAGCTAGCAGTACCATGCAATTCACCGCAGATAACACAAACTGTAGGTAAATTTCAGTAAGTTTTTGTATGACCATATTCTTGGTACGGGACCTGAACGCTTATGTGGCTCTTCTCTCTCGTTTTTTTTACAACTGTATATAATTTAGCTCCAGTTCAACACGAAATAGAGGCTGGGGATCTTCTCTTTATTGATTATATTAGTAACACTTTTTACTTTAAATCCTTGTATGATAAGTGCATCTTTTATTTCTTCGGGATTAACATAAGCATCAATGCCCTTCAATACGATCTGCATACCTTTTGCACCTTTAAACTGATAACTATAAAATTTTTTTTATTTTTTTCGAAATCAGTAATAATTTTGCGGAAATCTTTTTCTTCGTATATTTGCATTTTCGTTTCATCAATTTTACCACGTTTTATTAGAATAACGTGAAATGCGTTCTCACCAACGGCCGAGACTAATTTTTTAATAAGGGCATTCGAATTTTTTTCTCTCAGGTATATTATTGGTGGTGGTTTGGAAGTTTTTTGGATGATACAGCGACTTGGTCGTTATTAGCTTGCAATATTGAAAAACGATTTTGACGGTTAACTGCTGCGACTTCGTTATCCCTGGATATCTTGGGAACCAATGCAATTTTTGATGAATTTGGGCTTCGCCCGCGCTTTAAAATTGTGATATATCTGTCCATTTCGACTTGGACCCTGGGGTTTGAGCTACTCTTATCTTCAGTGACAACTTGGTTAAGTGATGACCTCGAGCCCGAAGCAGATGATATCGCTGAGTTAAATGTAGAAGTACTAGGCAATAATGTCAACGATTCACTAGTTGGCATTAGACAAAGCGAAGTTGATCGCTGACGAAATTGTGGTTTTGCCGTTAGAAAAAGTCTATTATCAGATTTTTGATTTTTATTAAGAGCTTCAGAACTCACAGCAAGTCTATTATCAGATTTTTTATTTTTATTGTTATCATTATGAGCATCAGAACTCACAGTAAAATAGGCATTTCTGCCGTTATAACTCATTTAACAATTTTTTTCCTTTGAGGTACTCATATAGAGTATTCCTCAAGGGCACTTTGTTTGTTTTTTTTTTGTTTACGGTTTTTATTTTGTTTTTGTTATTTCTATATGTAAAAAATATTAGCAAAGCAAATAATGCTTATTTATTAAAGTCAATAATTTGAAATTTATTTGCTGGTGGTTCAGCGATATCTATATGCATTTCATTGTTGCTGTAACAAATCGTCAGTAGACTTCAACCACAAATCTTCAACAGTCAATATGTATTACGAGTATTTTTTTGATTTTGTTTGCTTAGTATGTATTTAAAAAAAAACTACGCTAAGACGTCTGTTCACTATGAAGGTACAACGAGAATAATTCAAATTAAAAAACGTTTCTTCAAGTGGAACTTTATTTTACTCTCATTTTTCTCACCAATACAAACATATTTTATTTTGCGGGACACTGCTATAAGACAAGCCCTATGCGCTTGGTGCTCATTTATTTTTGTAAGAGCGCTGAACCATAGGCTGTGTGTTTCAATACTCACAACTAGGGATGGGCAAAAAATATCGATATATCGAAATATCGATATTTGAGAAAATAAATATCGATATATATCGCCGATATTTCAGAAACCGATATATCGATTCTTATTTACGAGTATCGGGTTTCGATATTTTTAAGAGCTCTACAAATTTTAGCCGGTTTTTAACTGTACGATATTGGCATCACTGCTAGTGATGCGAACAAAAAGAAAGAGCAATTTCATAATAAAGGTGACCCCAATAAGTCAGGTGACTTTTATTTGTTAACTAAGCTAAATGCCAATTTTGGTTTGTGTGGGTATGAGCCTGAAGACAGGATTAGTTTTTACTTTCTGTTTTGTTACGAATCAGCTAAATAAAATTTGTAAAAGTTTGTTGTTTTGTGTCTATTTTACTTATAAATTTTGTAACTTGTAGGTTTGAGAAACGGGCCAATGTTCTGTTGCGGTTCAACCTCTGAAAATCAATAAACTGTTAAGTAATTGTAAGTGGCAACATAATTAAAATAAAAACATTTCTAAATAAACTGTGATTGTGCTTTAAGAATTTAAAAAATTAAATTTTTATCAGAAAAACTTAAACACTATATTGAAACATAACAATGGACGATGCAAAACTCATCAATTTAGTGGAAAACTGTGACCGTTCTGGTCAGAAACAGCTAATTTATTACAGAAAAAGTAACTATTAAAATGTATAAACGGCACAGCAACATAAAGTCAAGACTAAGGAAGCGTTAAGGCACTACAGTAGGTTACGTATAACTTAACATACGTAGTTCCTTTGTATTAAATTTTCTAAAGTGACTGATTGTGCATTTGAAATTAATGCAGTTTTTCAGAAATTATCTTATAATACAAATTAAACATACAGATGTATGGATAAATTTATTTACTTTTTCGATATAAACGTAAATTTGGGTTTTCTCCACTCATGGAGTTCATTAAGTTTTAAGTTAGTTGTTCGCGGTTTCTTTAAATATTATTGTTTGGATGCAAAGTGGATATATCTCGTATTCCGCAATGATGCATTTTGAAGTGTTAAACATGGGTATTCATTAATCAATGATTAGCATCATTATTTATAAAAATTACTAAGGCTTTATAAAGGCTTAATCAGCAAAATTGTTTATGGAAATCTTTTTTAAAAACCCTTAAGACTCATAAGATCTCAATAGTTGCTCAAAATTTATATCGCTTAAACTTTTTTTTGGCGGTTATGGCCCGATATGTTAGTATGTGTATTTATATTAGATTTGGAGTATTTTGGCAACATTTGTAGGCAAAAAAGATCGATATATCGAAATATCGATGTTTTCAAAATATATATAATGATACTGTTCAAAAATATCGATACGATATATATCGATACATTTTTTTCATTTGTCCATCCCTACTCACAACATACACTCTGCATTAGCAATACGAAATATATACACACACATGCAGCACTCAGCACTAGCAATTCGATATACAAAAAAAACTTTGTCTTATTACTTTTTTGTCGTTCTTCACTGTATACACGCAAGTGTCTCAGAGACCAACATTATACCAATATTTTTTTTCTTGAGGAAGTGCTCAAGTTCATTTTTATGTTGGCGAATGCCGTTTGCGTTCCAGAAACATATTTTTAACGTGTTCATGGTTTGTTGATAGAGTTTTTCTTTTCCCGGACTTTTTCATTTCCCGGGAAAACGGGAAAGATTTTTCGGTTTCCCGGGAAATCCCGGATTTCCCGCCCAGCACAAAACAATACAAAATATTTTTAAATTTTGTTATTTCAACAAAAACAGATTGTAATTCATGAGATCGATTAAATAATAACGTTTAGTGTCGTAAAAGTATTGAATATTTGAGTACTGAGTACTCAATACCGAGTGTTTTTTCCGGTACTCAATACACAAAAGTATCTACTCAATACTTTCAGGGTTGCATTTTCTAGTATTCAAACCAAATTCCTTTAAAATACATCAAATTTATACAACTCAGTGTGCGAATTTAAGCTTGACAAAAATATATATGTCAAGAAGAAGAAAAATATATTTCTGGACCTCCTGGAATTAGTGTAACAAATACAAATTCAGAAAGCAATAGGTCATTTGGAATTATTTTGATACGAAAATGCATAATGAAACAAGGACTTCATAATGCTTCATTGAACTAAACAACTTCACTCATGAACATATATTAGGGAGAAAATGTGATCCTTTAGAGTGGTGGAAGTAAAAGATGCTCTCGTCCTCCTGGGTTTTAAAGTAAAAAATGTATCTAACATAATAAATAGGGAAAAGATCCCCCAATCTCTTTTTCGCGTTGAACTTGAGCCAAATGATATAAAATTGAAAAAAAATGAGACCCATCCAATATATAATTTAAGATATCTCTTGTATCGAAAAATAACCGTTGAAGAACCACACAAGCGTTCAGGACCCGTACAGTGCCATAATTGTCAAGAATATGGCCATACTAAAACTTACTGCAAATTACCTGCTGTTTGTGTTGTGTGCGGCGAGTTACACGGCACTGCTAGTTGCAATAAACCGAAAGATCAAAGTAACAAAAAATTCAGTAATTGTGGAGAAAATCACACCGCTAACTACAGAGGTTGTCCTGTGTACTCTTTCGTCAAACAGACTATGAGGCAAACACCTAAATTGGTCCCAGCCCAATCAGCAAACGCTTTACCAGCCACTATTGCGCAAGTGAGCCAACCAGTTAGTTCCCGTGTATCGTATGCCGATGCTGCTAAGACAAATTCTATTCATACACAAAATGTTTCACCACCAAACATCGCCTTGAAGCTACTACTGATAATCTGGTGCAAACTATAAATAATTTTACAACAAATATGACTAGCATGATGCAAGAAATGCTGCGAATGCAGAATACTCTGCTTCAAGCTTTAGTTAACAAACCATGAACGCGTTAAAAATATGTTTCTGGAACGCAAACGGCATTCGCCAACATAAAAATGAACTTGAGCACTTCCTCACGGAAAAAAATATTGATATAATGTTGATCTCAGAAACTCATTTGACTTCGAGAAGCCTTTTTAAAATTTATGGCTACACCTTATATGATTCAAAGGACCCGAGAGGAAGAGCATGCGGTGGATCAGAAATTTTAATAAAGTCAAGACTCAAGCATTATTTTATTGACAACATTTGTGAAGAACATTTACAAGCAACGAATATTTGTGTTGAAAATTTTTCCAATAATTTTGTCATATCATCAATTTACTCTCCTCCTAGATTCGCAATTACTGAGAATCAATACGAGGATTTTTACAAATCTCTGGGCCCTTGTTTCGTAGCTGCTGGCGACTATAATGCTAAACACACGTTCTGGGGTTCGCGTCTTATTACACCCAGAGGTCGAGCGTTGTTCAATACAATTTCCAAAATGGGCTTGGATGTCATTTCGAGTGGGGAGCCCACTTATTGGCCTACTGACATACGTAAAATTCCGGATGTAATAGATTTTGGCGTTATGAAAAATATCTCTAGGGATTTAATTCAAATTGAAGCTTCTCTAGATCTCTCGTCCGATCACTCTCCCACGATCGTTACAATTTGTAGCCCATTAGGAAGTGATTTACCTCACCCATATGCGAATTTGATAAATCGTGTTAATTGGCTAGGATTTAAAAAATATCTTAGTAGTCATTGCACGGAAAATATTACGCTAAGTACACCTGATGATATTGAAACTAACATTGCCAACCTTAACGAAAATATTAAGCAGGCTGCTAAGCATGCTACTACCTCCCATCCGCAGACTGGGTTTAATAAAATTTATTCTACCGATATTGAACGTGCCGTATGCGAAAAAAAGAAGAGCTAGAAGGGAATGGCAACAGCACAGATCACCACAACTTAAAATCAGATTTAAAGAGTGCACTAAACGACTCCAAGAGCTGCTTGCACATGAAAAAACTGCATCTCTTAAAAACTATCTGGAAAATCTTGATGTCACACCAGCATCTAATTACTCTTTATGGCGCGCTGCTAGAAAGCTTAAAACACCCGTTGAGTTTAAACCACCTCTGCGCACATCTACCGGAGGTTGGGCAAGAAGCGATATTGAAAAAGGTAACATATATGCTGACCATTTGAAATACGTATTTACCCCAAACACATGTACTGGTGTAATTGATTTGCCAAATGTAGTCGCTCTACCCCCTCAACTAATAAAGTTTAAGACGCGTGATGTACAAAAAGTAATTGCTGAACTCAACCCGAAGAAAGCTCCGGGTTTTGATGGAATTAGTAACCAGATGCTGATGAAGTTGCCTCGTATTGCAATTAGAATACTGTTATTTATTTTCAATGCCATTTTACGACTGGAGTATTATCCACACAGCTGGAAACTTGCCAAAGTTAAAATGATTCCAAAGCCAGGCAAAGATCTTACCAAGGCTGAGTCATATAGGCCAATAAGTCTGCTATCAACAATGTCAAAGCTTTTCGAAAAACTGCTCATGACAAAACTGTCCCCAATTCTAGTTA
Organism: Tachina lurida; assembly: GCA_944452675.1. NCBI lineage: Eukaryota > Metazoa > Arthropoda > Insecta > Diptera > Tachinidae > Tachina > Tachina lurida. The sequence continues at coordinate 93,038,479 of OX101752.1, forward strand.
GTAGTGGGTGCATACCGGACCATCAATTTGGTTTTAGAAGTCAGCATAGCACCATTGAACAAACTCATAGATTGGTCCAATTTATAAGAAGAACATTTGAAGAAAGGAAGTATTGTTCTGCGCTGTTTATCGACGTTTCTCAGGCATTTGATAAAGTGTGGCATGAAGGACTAATTTTAAAATTAAAAACATACCTGCCAATAAACGTTGTAAGTCTTTTGGAAAGTTACATTACTGCTCGCAAGTTCACTGTTGTGGAAGGAGACTTTATGAGTACGCCTGAAATAATCTCATCCGGTGTGCCACAGGGGAGTACACTGGGGCCAGTTTTGTATTTGATTTATACTTGTGATATGCCTCTGAGCAGCAATATCCACACTTCCAAATTTGCTGATGATACAGCCTGTCTTAGTATGCATGAAAATCCTTACAAAGCATCTCGATATCTTCAAGAACACATTACCCAGCTGGAACTATGGTTAAACTTATGGAGAATTAAGGTAAACGAACAAAAGTGTGTTCAAGTAACATATACATTACGAAGAGATACTTGTTCACCCATTCGGATTAACAATCAAGTTGTCCCTCAACTTACTCATGTGAAATATCTTGGTATACACCTTGATCGACGGCTTACTTGGAAACACCATATTGACTCTAAGTTAACCCAAATGAAACTAAAATTAACTCAGGTACATTGGCTGATTGCAAGAAATTGCAAAATATGCAGGCAAATATTTAACAAAACTCGAGTCACATCCTAATCCGCTTGCTCGTAATATTTTGAACTTTACTGGACACGTCCGCCTAAAAAAGAGGGATACAAGTGCTCTTATACTCAACACTCCAGATGGGACTGCTTGAAAATACTTTTTATTTTATTTTATTTTTTTCTTCCTTTTGATTATCACTACTTATGTATTATTTATAACTATCTCTAAATTTATGTCCGACAGTGGTCGGGCCTAATAATTATATTTTAGATTTAAGATTTGAATACTTATTGTTAGTTCATATTTGAAGATACAATAAATATAAATATGTATTAAAAAAAAAAAAAAAAAAATTTTACGATTGGAGTATTATCCAAACAGCTGGAAGCTTGCCAAGGTTAAAATGATTCCAAAACCGGGCAAAGATCTTACCAAAGCTGAGTCATATAGGCCAATAAGTTTACTGTCAACAATGTCAAAGCTTTTCGAAAAACTGCTCATGACAAAATTGTCCCCAATTCTAGTTAGTAGTGGGTGCATACCGGACCACCAATTTGGTTTGAGAAGTCAGCATAGCACCATTGAACAAACTCATAGATTGGTTCAATTTATAAGAAAAACTTTTGAAGAAAAAAAGTATTGCTCTGCGCTGTTCATTGACGTTTCTCAGGCATTTGATAAAGTGTGGCATGAAGGCCTAATTTTAAAATTAAAGACTTACCTACCAATAAACATTCTAAATCTGCTGGAAAGTTACATTATTGCCCGGAAATTCACTGTTGTGGAAGGAAACTTTATGAGTACGCCTGAAATAATCTCATCCGGTGTGCCACAGAGGAGTATACTGGGGCCAGTTTTGTATTTGATTTATACTTGTGATATGCCATTGAGCAGTAACATTCACACATCTACATTTGCCGATGATACCGCCTGCCTTAGTATGCATGAAAACCCTCACGAGGCTTCCCGATATCTTCAGCAACATATTACTCAGCTAGAACTATGGTTAAACATGTGGAGAATAAAGGTAAACGAACAGAAGTGTGCTCAGGTAACATTTACCTTAAGAAAGGACACTTGTTCCCCCATTACAATCAATAATCAAATTGTTCCTCAAAACTTACATGTGAAATACCTTGGTATACATCTTGATCGAAGGCTCACATGGAAATACCACATTGACTCTAAGCTAACACAAATGAAACTTAAACTAACTCAGATACATTGGCTGGTTGGTAGAAATTCAACCCTCACCCTAGATTGTAAACTTTTAATATACAAGTCGCTCTTAAAACCTATATGGTGCTACGGAATTCAGCTTTGGGGTACTGCTTCAGCTTCAAATGTCGAGAGAATCCAACGAAGGCAAAAAAAATTTTACGGTTAATAACATCGGCTCCATGGTATATAAAAAATTCAAATATACATCGTGATTTAAATATGCCACTAGTGACTGAAGAAATTGCAAAATACGCAGGCAAATATTTATCAAAACTCGAGTCACATCCTAATCCGCTTGCCCGTAATATTTTGAACTTTACTGGACACATCCGCCTAAAAAAGAGGGACACAATGGCTCTTATTCACAGCAATCCAGATGGGACTTCTTGAAAATACTTTTATTTTTTTCCTTATGACTATCACTACTTATGTATTATATATAACTATTACTAAGCTTATGTCCGACACTGGTCGGGCATAATTATATTTTTAGATTTAAGATTTGAATACTTATTGTTAGTTCATATATGAAGATACAATAAATAAAAATCATGCATTAACAAAAAAAAAATACATTTATTGTTTAAAATTTTATAAAATATTATCTATATATATAAAAAATTGTTGCAAGTGTGTTGTGACTTTATAACTCACGAACGGTCAAACCGAATTCGATCAAATTTTTATGGTTTGTTCGTATGGTCGTATAGATGGTTTATCTAAAGTTTTCACGAAATCGGAAGTTCGTTCGACAGATGGCGCCATATATAGTTTTTTTTGCTTTTGCACCGTAACTCAAGAACTACTGCACCGATTTAGACCAAACTTTGTATACATGCTCTATGGGGCGTGAGAAGTATTTCTGTGTAGTTTGAAGTTCGTCCGACAGATGGCGCAGTATTTATTAATTTTGTGTTTTTGCTCCGTAACTCAAGAACTACTGCACCGATGTTGACTCAACTTTACATACATGCTCTATGGGGCGTAAGAAGTGTTTCTGTGTAGTTTAAAGTTCGTCCGACAGATGGTGCAGTATTTATTATTTTTGTGTTTTTGCTCCGTAACTCAAGAACTACTGCACCGATGTTAACTAAACTTCATATACATGCTTTCTAGGGCGTAAGTAGTGTTTCTATGTAGTTTGAAGTTTGTCCGACAGATGGAGCCATATTTAGTTTTTTTGGGTTTTTGCACCGTAACTAAAGAACTACTGCAGCGATGCTGACAAAACTTTATATACATGCTCTATGGGGCATAAGTAGTATTTTTGTGTAGTTTGAAGTTTGTCCGACAGATGGCGCCTAATTTAGTTTTTTTGTGTTTTTGCACCGTAACTCAAGAACTACTGCACCGATTTACACCAAACTTAATATACATGCTCTTTGGGGCGTGAGGAGTGTTTCTGTGTAGTTTGAAGTTCGCCCGACAGATGGCGCAGTATTTATTATTTTTGTGTTTTTGCTCCGTAACTCAAGAACTACTGCACCGTAACTCAAGAACTACTGCACCGATTTAGACCAAACTTCATATATATGCGCTATGGGGCGTTAGGAGTGTTTCTGTGTAGTTTAAAGTTTGTCCGACAGATGGCGCAATATTTATTATTTTTGAGTTTTTGCACCGTAACTCAAGAACTACTGCACCGTAACTCAAGAACTACTGCACCGATTTAGACCAAACTTAATATACATGCTCTATGGGGCGTATGGAGTGTTTTTGTGCAGTTTAAAGTTCGTCCGGCAGATGGCACCATATTTAGTTTTTTTGTGTTTTTGCACCGTAACTCAAGAACTACTGCACCGATGTTGACAAAACTTTATATACATGCTCTATGTGGCGTAAGAAGTGTTTCTGCATAGTTTGAAGTTCGGCCGACAGATGGCGCAGTATTTATTATTTTTGTGTTTTTGCTCCGTAACTCAAGAACTACTGCACCGTAACTCAAGAACTACTGCACCGATATTGACTAAACTTCATGTACATGCTTTCTAGGGCGTAAGTAGTGTTTCTGTGTAGTTTGAAGTTTGTCCGACAGATGGCGCCATATTTAGTTTTTTTGTGTTTTTGCACCGTAACTCAAGAACTACTGCACCAATTTAGACCAAACTCTATATACATGCTCTATGAGGCGTGAGAAGTATTTCTGTGTAGTTTGAAGTTCGTCCGACAGATGGGGCAGTATTTATTATTTTTGTGTTTTTGCTCCGTAACTCAAGAACTACTGCACCGTAACTCAAGAAATACTGCACCGATGTTGACTCAACTTCATATACATGCTTTCTAGGGCGTAAGTAGTGTTTGTGTGTAGTTTAAAGTTCGTCCGGCAGATGGCGCCATATTTAGTTTTTTGTGTTTTTGCACCGTAACTCAAGAACAATGATGCGCACACAATGCCCCCGGGGGGCGAACACTTTTCGCGATTTACACATACACAACAGGAATGTTGACGAAGCGCACTACAAAGAGTACAAAAGTTATAATTTTATTCAGTTGTATGCCAAATTTTAAGCAAGAAGGTTGATGTCGCTTGATTTGTTATGATGCCACAACAAAATACACAGTTGAGATTACAAGTTAGAGAAAAAGAGAAGAACAACTGAGTATTTTTATGATTTTTTTCCAGCATTTCAATACACTTGGAATAATTGTATGTTTACATATTAACCATTTTTTATTATTTTGAAATGTGGAAGGTATATTATGAGAAAAAATTTTTATTTTCACTAAACATATTTAATGAAGCTAAGTGCCTTGTATGCAATCAAAAATTAAAAAAATAAGTGCATACAATTTAAGCGTCATTATGAAAGTCGCCATCTAGAACTGTGTAGTTTGTCAGGGGAGGACAGAGATAGGCTTATAACAAAATTATAAAAGAATTTGGAATTGAAAAATAGTAAAGCTTTGCGTGATTGTAAAATCAATACAAATACCGCAACATGCAGCCAACTAAAGGCTACATACCTAATTGCCTTAGGTTTAGCAAAAAAGGGGCGGCGTAAAACAATCATTCGTAATTGAACTTATTTTTTATTTCCACTTAATCTTTTTCATGGATATACTATTTAATTTTGTTAATGCTTCATTCATACTTCAGTTCATGTTATTAATTAAACATAAAAAATGTTGTATACAAAAACATTATTCAATACATTTACCAGCAAATTTCTCCCAGTGCACTCACCACTACACACACATTTTTAAGCTGTTTCTCTTTGTGGACAACGCTGCTCAAGAACTACTGCACCGATGTTGACAAAACGTTATATACATGCTCTTTGGCGCGTGAGAAGTGTTTCTGCGTAGTTTGAAGTTCGTCCGACAAATGGCGCCATATTTAGTTTTTTTTTTGTGATTTTGCACTGCAACTCAAGAACTACTGCACCGATTTAGACCAAACTTTACATACATGCTCTATGGTGCGTAAGAAGTGGTTCTATGTAGTTTGAAGTTCGTCCGACAGATGGCGCCATATTTAGTTTTTTGTGTTTTTGCACCGTAACTCAAGAACTACTGCACCGATTTAGACCAAACTTTATATACATGCTCTATGGGGCGTAAGGAGTGTTTCTGTGTAGTTTCAAGTTCGTCCGGCAGATGGCACAATATTTAGTTAATTCGTGGGCAAAATCCAATTTTCATATTGTACCTTCAATGCCATATACAACACTAATGTTTGCTTAGGGCCAGCAACTCGGACCGGGGTCAGCTAGTAATAATATATAATAATAATACATTCATATTTTAAAAAGTGAAAAAGTTTAATTAAAGCAAGACATTTCTTTTGTTAGTAAAATAGCATTTTTTAATGTGCAAGCCAAATTTAAGATAATTACAATAAAAATATTCTGGATACTTGATTTCCATTTGTTTAAAGTTGATATCCTCAACGTTAAAAATTTTTCGGCATAAAATTTTTTCCAACCATCGTCTTTTTTCTTCACCTTTTACATAAATTTTAGAACATCTCGCGTTGGCTTTTAAAAAATTGCCGCTTTGCTTCTCTTCGGTTTTCTATTTATAAGCATTTGATATCAAATGGGGGTTTTATAATGAAATTGTTATATTAATAATTGTTGAAAACAATCTCTAATTCTTTTACGATGAAATCATTTGAATTACTTGATATACTTGAAACCTTTTTTTTTTTTTTTTTTTTAATACATATTTTTATTTATTGTATCTTCAAATATGAACTAACAATAAGTATTCAAATCTTAAATCTAAAATATAATTATTAGGCCCGACCACTGTCGGACATAAATTTAGAGATAGTTATAAATAATACATAAGTAGTGATAATCAAAAGGAAGAAAAAAATAAAATAAAATAAAAAGTATTTTCAAGCAGTCCCATCTGGAGTGTTGAGTATAAGAGCACTTGTATCCCTCTTTTTTAGGCGGACGTGTCCAGTAAAGTTCAAAATATTACGAGCAAGCGGATTAGGATGTGACTCGAGTTTTGTTAAATATTTGCCTGCATATTTTGCAATTTCTTCAACCACTAGTGGCATGTTTAAATCACGATGTATATTTGAGTTTTTTATATACCATGGAGCCGATGTTATTAATCGCAAAATTTTATTTTGCCTTCGTTGGATTCTCTCGACATTGGAAGCTGAAGCAGTGCCCCATAGTTGAATTCCGTAGCACCATATGGGTTTCAAAATAGAATTGTATATCAAAAGTTTGCAATCTAGACTGAGGGTTGAATTTCTACCAATCAGCCAATGTACCTGAGTTAATTTTAGTTTCATTTGGGTTAACTTAGAGTCAATATGGTGTTTCCAAGTAAGCCGTCGATCAAGGTGTATACCAAGATATTTCACATGAGTATGTTGAGGGACAACTTGATTGTTAATCCGAATGGGTGAACAAGTATCTCTTCGTAATGTATATGTTACTTGAACACACTTTTGTTCGTTTACCTTAATTCTCCATAAGTGTAACCATAGTTCCAGCTGGGTAATGTGTTCTTGAAGATATCGAGATGCTTCGTAAGGATTTTCATGCATACTAAGACAGGCTGTATCATCAGCAAATGTGGAAGTGTGGATATTGCTGCTCCGAGGCATATCACAAGTATAAATCCAATACAAAACTGGCCCCAGTATACTCCCCTGTGGCACACCGGATGAGATAGTTTCAGGCATGCTCATAAAGTCTCCTTCCACAACAGTGAACTTGCGGGCAGTAATGTAACTTTCCAAAAGACTTACAACGTTTATTGGCAGGTATGTTTTTAATTTTAAAATTAGTCCTTCATGCCACACTTTATCAAATGCCTGAGAAACGTCGATAAACAGCGCAGAACAATACTTCCTTTCTTCAAATGTTCTTCTTATAAATTGGACCAATCTATGAGTTTGTTCAATGGTGCTATGCTGACTTCTACAACCAAATTGATGGTCCGGTATGCACCCACTACTAACTAGAATTGGGGACAGTTTTGTCATGAGCAGTTTTTCGAAAAGCTTTGACATTGTTGATAGCAGACTTATTGGCCTATATGACTCAGCCTTGGTAAGATCTTTGCCTGGCTTTGGAATCATTTTAACTTTGGCAAGTTTCCAGCTGTGTGGATAATACTCCAGTCGTAAAATGGCATTGAAAATAAATAACAGTATTCTAATTGCAATGCGAGGCAACTTCATCAGCATCTGGTTACTAATTCCATCAAAACCCGGAGCTTTCTTCGGGTTGAGTTCAGCAATTACTTTTTGTACATCACGCGTCTTAAACTTTATTAGTTGAGGGGGTAGAGCGACTACATTTGGCAAATCAATTACACCAGTACATGTGTTTGGGGTAAATACGTATTTCAAATGGTCAGCAAATATGTTACCTTTTTCAATATCGCTTCTTGCCCAACCTCCGGTAGATGTGCGCAGAGGTGGTTTAAACTCAACGGGTGTTTTAAGCTTTCTAGCAGCGCGCCATAAAGAGTAATTAGATGCTGGTGTGACATCAAGATTTTCCAGATAGTTTTTAAGAGATGCAGTTTTTTCATGTGCAAGCAGCTCTTGGAGTCGTTTAGTGCACTCTTTAAATCTGATTTTAAGTTGTGGTGATCTGTGCTGTTGCCATTCCCTTCTAGCTCTTCTTTTTTCGCATACGGCACGTTCAATATCGGTAGAATAAATTTTATTAAACCCAGTCTGCGGATGGGAGGTAGTAGCATGCTTAGCAGCCTGCTTAATATTTTCGTTAAGGTTGGCAATGTTAGTTTCAATATCATCAGGTGTACTTAGCGTAATATTTTCCGTGCAATGACTACTAAGATATTTTTTAAATCCCAGCCAATTAACACGATTTATCAAATTCGCATATGGGTGAGGTAAGTCACTTCTTAATTGGCTACAAATTGTAACGATCGTGGGAGAGTGATCGGACGAAAGATCTAGAGAAGCTTCAATTTGAATTAAGTCCCTAGAGATATTTTTCATGACGCCAAAATCTATGACATCCGGAATTTTATGTATGTCGGTAGGCCAATAAGTGGGCTCTCCACTCGAAATGACATCCAAGCCCATTTTGGAAATTGCATTGAACAACGCTCGACCTCTGGGTGTAATAAGACGCGAACCCCAGAACGTATGTTTAGCATTATAGTCGCCGGCTGCTATGAAACAAGGGCCCAGAGATTTGTAAAAATCCTCATATTGATTCTCAGTAATTGCGAATTTAGGAGGGGAGTATGATATGACAAAATTAGTGCAAAAATTTTCGACACATATATTCGTTGCTTGCAAATGTTCTTCACAAATGTTATCAATAATATTATGCTTGAGTCTTGACTTTATTAAAACCGCTGATCCACCGCATGCTCTTCCTCTCGGGTCCTTTGAATCATATAAGGTGTAGCCATACATTTTAAAAAGGCTTCTCGAAGTCAAATGAGTCTCAGAGACCAACATTATATCAATATTTTTTTCCGTGAGGAAGTGCTGAAGTTCATTTTTATGTTGGCGAATGCCGTTTGCGTTCCAAAAACATATTTTTAACGTGTTCATGGTTTGTTAACTAAAGCTTGAAGCAATGTATTCTGCATTCGCAGCATTTCTTGCATCATGCTAGTCATATTTGTTGTAAAATTATTTATAGTTTGCACCAGATTATCAATAGTAGCTTCAAGGCGATTGAAACTAAAGTTCGAGTTTGTATTTGTTGAATTATTTGGTGGTGAAACATTTTGTGTATGAGTAGAATTTGTTTTAGCAGCATCGGCATACGATACACGGGAACTAACTGGTTGGCTCACTTGCGCAATAGTGGCTGTTAAAGAGTTTGCTGATTGGGCTGTCGCCAATTTAGGCGTTTGCCTCATAGTCTGTTTGACGAAAGAGTACACATGACAACCTCTGTAGTTAGCAGTGTGATTTTCACCACAATTACTGCATTTTTTGTTACTTTGATCTTTCGGTTTATTGCAACTAGCAGTGCCGTGTAACTCGCCGCACACAACACAAACAGTAGGTAATTTGCAGTAAGTTTTAGTATGGCCATATTCTTGACAATTATGGCACTGTACGGGTCCTGAACGCTTGTGTGGTTCTTCAACGGTTATTTTTCGATATAAGAGATATTTTAAATTATATATTGGATGGGTCTCACTTTTTTTCCATTTTTATATCATTTGGCTCAAGTTCAACGCGAAATAGAGGTTGAGGGATCTTTTCCCTATTTATTATGTTCGATACATTTTTTACTTTAAAGCCCTGGAGGACGAGAGCATCTTTTACTTATTCGGGAGCAACGTAGGAATCTATGCCCTTCAACACAATCTGCATACCTTTAGCACTCTTGAGCTGATATGTGTAGAAATTTGTTTTACTTTTTTCAAGTTCAGAAACCATTGTGCGAAAATCTTTTTCTTCATAAATTTGAATTTTCGTTTCATCAATATTACCACGTTTTATTGGAACAATGTGAAATTTATTCTCACCAATGACCGAAATTAATTTTTTAATTAGAGCGTTTGAGTTTTTTTCTCTTAAATAGATTGGTGGCGGCTTGGAGGTTTTATTCGCAGATTCAGCGGGTTTTTCATTATCATCTTGCAATATTTTAAAACGGTTTTGCCGATTAGTAGAGGATGCGCTGTTATCCCTGGACATCTTTGGAACAGATGCAATTTTAGTAGAATTTGGGCTGCGCCCGCGCTTTAAAATTGTAATGTATCTGTCCATTCCGACTTGGACCTTGGGCTTTGGGGTGCTCTTATCTTCAGTGACAACTTGTTTAAGTGATGTCCACGAGCCCGAAGCGGATGATATCGCTGAGTTAAATTTAGAAGTACTAGGCAATAATGTCAACGATTCACTAGATGGCATTGGACAAAGCGAAGTTGATCGCTGACGAAACTGTGGGTTTGCCGTTAGAGAAAGTCTATTATCAGATTTTTGGTTTTTATTAAGAGCTTCAGAACTCACTGCAAGTCTATTATCAGATTTTTTATTTTTATTGTTATCATTATGAGCATCAAAACTCACAGTAAAATAGGCATTTCTGCCGTTAGAACTCACTTCACTATTTTTTTCCTTTGGGGTACTCATATAGAGTATTCCTCAAGGGTATGTTTGTATGTTTTTTTGTTTACGGTTTTTTTTTGTTTTTGTTATTTCTATATGTAAAAATATTATCAAAGCAAAAAAAGGCTTATCTATCAAAGTTAATATGTACTACGAATATTTTTTGTATGCTTTTTTTTTTGTTTAGTTTGTATATAAGAAAAATTCCGCTATTACGTCTGTTCACTATGAAGGTACAACGAGAACTGATACTTGAAACCTTGTACGTCTATAAGACGTACTATATACTTGAAACCTTGTACGTCTATAAAAATTATGTTGTTTTCCATATTACTCAATTTATAAGACTTTTCGAACTTGACATTTGATGGGTACATATTCTATTATACGATCATGAATAAGAATACAGTAAGCTGATGTCTTTGCTGCAATATTAGTTGCTGTTTCAAATTCTATTTTTATATCAATCGGTCCATTATTGAGTGCTTCATTCTGATGACTGACATCTACTACAATAATAGGAGCTTTTGTCTTAAATTCTGGTGCAGTTAGAAGCGGTTGAGATTCTTTCATATAGTAGCTTTGTTGAAATCTTAGATACATATCATATAGAATTGCATATCGTTCATTTTTGAACTTTATATTAAGGTCATCATTTGGATGTGAGACTGAATTTAAATGTACTTTTAAATTAGTCAAATCACAATGAACAAACTTATTTTCTTGTTGAAAAGCAATCAATACAAAACGAGGGCGTTCTCTATTTGCAGCCAAATATGGCTAGTTCCCATGTTTAATTGTGGATTGACATGACAATCCCAACTGCGAAATGCCATACGTATAGAAGCAGCATTGTTAATAATTTTAATCATATTCAATTTGCTAAAGTCGGATAATTGTACATGTGGGATTCTCCATGAGATTAGTGAAATTGTAAGTTTAGCTTTTTTAGTAGAAACACTCGAGCGTACAAGATCTTCATCATTCTTATTGCGCAATTGTGTTGTAGTCTTCAGCGAATTCTAGAAGCATTTTTACAGGTACATAGAAATTGAAAAATCCATTTATAAGAGTGACATCGTCAATTTTGATCCATCCAGCATTTTGCATCACTTTGCTTTCTGTTGGTGACATAGAAACCAAATTTTTTATGGTGCTTGTGGCTCCTAAATATCTTGTATGATCAATTTCAATTCCATTGAGCTCATTTCATCAAATAGATATGCCACAAAGTTGTTTTTTAATGTAAAGTTGTCCGAAGATGAAGAAGATTTAGAGTTATTATCATCAGCAACAAAACCTTCTACATAAATGTAGTTTTCACTGGGTAACACGTACAAATATTGATTTTGTATTGAAATTCTAATTTCATCATTATTGTTGTAAGATTGTAAGTATGGTACATATGTATGATAGTCCTTTTTGATTATATTCTCATCAGACAAGGGCTTATCTAAGACATCTATTATTGAACTCATTTTGTCTTCAATTTAAAATTTTTATTTGATGTTGTTAGTGCTTTTTGTTGTACTGGTCGCTTTAATGTTGTTGTTGTTCTTGCTGCTATATTTTCAATGTATTTGTATTGTATATTAGCATTATTTAGTTGGCCTTAAATGTATTCGTATTGTGATTTCCTCTCCTCGGAAATTAATTAAATCACCGTGTTCATCAACTACGCGCAGCGCTAGTGAACTTATCTCTCTGGTGTTCACAGGTAAATAGATGAGATTTCTTGGAACCTCATTTATTTTATAGCCTGGAGGCACATTAATCGGAAATTCATGAAGTGTATGTGATTTGGAGTTTGTAACGACACGGATTCGCTGGTTGCTAGGGTAGGCTCAGCGGAGTCCAGAGTCGTGTAGATTAATTAGAAATTGTAACGTACCTTTCTTGGCTACTTGGACGAAAATTAAACAAGTACACCAGGGGGTCGATTCTCGTTCTGTGAAACTATGAAATGTAAAGTTTTTTCACGATTTCATAGCATTTCTGATTCCCGTTCAGTGAAAAATTAAAAGAATTTAAATACATTTTCATATATGAAAAAAATGGGGAACGGAACAAAACTCTTCACAGTTACATAACTCTGTCGATTCTTGTTTAGTGTAACTGTGAAAAAAAACTTAAAAAACTTTTCATATGTTCAATTATTTTACACAAAAAATATTTAGGTGAAAACAGTAGAGAAGCTAGAAAAAACACGCGTAACAGCGAAAATCAAATCTTTTTGATTGTAAATTATTTAGAGGATGTCGAAATTGTTAACAACAAGTCCAAAATTTAAGTACATAATCAAAAATAATACTTATGAATTATTTAGGGGTGGATGTCGAAATTGCAAGCGACAAGTCAGAAATTCAGTTAATAAAATAAAATAAAATAACAGATGTGTCTGCAGACAGTGAGTGCCAAGTTCAGAGAAGAAAAGTGCAGAGAGGTACAAATAGGTCATTCCTTTGGGTCATCCTAAAATTTAAGATGCTAGAATGTGGAAAATGAATTGGGGTGGTTTCAGATGTGGGTGGTAGCATTTAAAAAATTAAATAATAATGTCCATGAAGTTGCTTTCATTTTTGACGATGGGCATCATGTGCTTTTTGCAAGGACATAACATTTTACGAGCATACCAAAAACAGTAGCATCAAGATGTTTTTTGCCTTCAAAGCTGTCGGCCGAACTAAAGGGGTTTCTCCCCTAAGTATATCGAATAACGGCTTTGTTGAGTAAATACTTATCCTTATCCAGCCTTCTGCAGAACTTAATGCCTGACAAAGATGTTCTTCATTAAAGGCTATCGGCAAGATAAAAAGGAAACCTTTACTCGACACAGCCACTGTTCGATATTCAAGCCCGACAGAAGACGTGCACATTTCCCTATTCCTGCAGAAGAAGCTAATAATAACACCTAGGGGTTGAAATAAATTTTGTCTGAAATTCTGCTTATGACGCTAATTCGTAACAAATAACAGACCTTGCAGTTGGAAGCGTAAATTTTGCCCAATCTATAATAATAAAGAAGAGAAAAATATTAAGTTTAATTAAGTAGCGATAATCTTTTTAACACCTTTACCCATGCTCATACCGAGTTCCTTGCAATATTTTTATAAATAATAATTAATATTATTTATTTACATGACATATGTATTTCAATAGCATAAAAACAAAAGTTTCATAGGCACAACGGAATAAAACAATGTTTTCATAATAGCAACGAGAATCGCATTTTATGTAATTGTGAAAAGTATTATGAAAAAGGGTTGTGAAAATGAATATGAAATTTTTTTTTCATTTCACATTATCACAGAACCAGAATCGACCCCCAGGTTCATTTAATGTTAACAATATTCCTTTATTTACTCAAAAAAAATATGAAAAATAAATTATAGCTATTAAATCGCGTAGCCATATCACAAAATAAAAATATAAAAAATAAGAAACTAAAATTTTCGATAAGAGAAAAATGCTCAATTTTTATTTATAAGTGTATTGATTCACCTTTTGAAAAAAAGTGTCCTAATTTCCAAAGGCATCCTCTCCCACATATAAATAAAAATATTCAGAGAAAACAAAAACAAAAAAAAGAACTTACTATCTCCGTAGTTTAATTAATAATAGAGCATTAAGAGAATTAATAATAGAGCAGTGTCCTATCTCTATTATTACTCACAAAGCTCAATTTTTATTTATAAGAGTATTGATTCACCTTTGGAAAAACGTGTCCTAATTCCCAAAGGCATCCTCTCCCACGTATAAATAAAAATATGCAGAGAAAAAGAAAAAAATAGAGAACTTACTATCTCCGTAGTTTAATTAATAATAGAGCATTAATAGAGAATTAATAATAGAGCAGTGTCCTATCTCTATTATTACTCACAAAGCTCAATTTTTATTTATAAGAGTATTGATTCACCTTTGGAAAAAAGTGTCCTAATTCCCAAAGGCAGCCTCTCCCACTCATAAATAAAAATACTCAAAAAAAAAGAGAAACTTAGTATCTTAGTGGTTGCCTCAAATTTACTAACAAAAAGATTTAATAATAAAGCAGTGTCCTATCTCTATTATTACCTCTTTCGCCAGCGCTTGCTGCCAACACACTAATCATCGATACAACGATGGCTCGCCCTTTTATACTTGTGCCAGACAACACACATAGGTACACAACCACACAAACGACTGTATTAGATACACCACATGTTTTACCATACCATATGATCGCACGTTTATTATGCATGGTTGTTCATTCAGCGTTGTATAGTTGTGTAGTACACCCGTATGTTGTTCTAACATTTCCGTTAATTTTAAACAAAGATTTAAAATAAAGTTCGTATTTAGTTTCCTACAATTATGTATAATAATATACCTTTCATAAGTGTACAAGTAATATAATGCTATAAAACAAGTAAATAACCTGGTAATTCAATAAAATTAAGGTTAATAATTTTTAGGAAGTAAATAATAAATAATTAATATAAACCAACCAATTATTTAGAAGTTGTGGGCCAAAACGAACTAGTGACTTTGGTCGTCACATATTCATATATGTGTTAATAGCGATACTACTTTCAACTCGCAAGAAATTTAAAAATATTAACTAGAAGATCTGAATAATAATATTTGTTTGGTGTTAGGATTTTGCTATTGAATCCTAAAAGTTTTCCAATTGTATTGTCTTTAGTAAAATATACAGGATCCTTGGAACTATTAACTTTAACTTGCATTGTATTGTTATTGGCTTCAATAAAAATCTTATTTGCTGGACAGAGTCGTTTGTATTGCTCTTCTATAAAATCAACTATATCATTTAGTTCGTAAGATCCAATTGGTATTTCTATTGTATGTTCTCCTATATTAAACATATTGTTGTAGGTGTCTACATTTGGAATACTGTTGTATGAATGAAAATCAGTTAGAGCACACTCATATGCACCATGTAATTCAAAAGGAGGAAAGTAACTAGCAGATAATTCTGATGAGTTAGAGCTCAGAGTAAGTGTTATTGACATTATAACAGACTGATTACAATTAAATAAAGTTTAGTACACAGTATGGTTTATAAGACGCAATTTACACTGTGCCTTTTCTGCTTGCATGTGTAGGCAGGCTTTTTGGTGAGAGGTGTTGAGAAGCATGCGGAGTAAAACAAAAATGAAATGAAAATTCGTGGGGATTTTTGACATATCTCTTTGTTTTTTCGTACTCTCAGCACTAAGAGTGTATACAAACGTCAAAAAGTCATGAAGAAAAAAGTCTTAATGTAAATGTGCTTTACTTTTCGTAGGGGGTTTAAAAGAAAATTGTCGAAAGAAGGCAGGCTAAAAAGGCATAATGTGAATAGGCTCTAAGCTTAATTTACATATTTATTTCATTCTCTTATTTTAAAATTAACATTAGTTTCTTAATATTAATACTATTATCGTTTTGCTATGATGTTGTTGTTGATTTAGTTTTTCTTCCATCTATTTCATCTTTACTTATCCAAGAATTGTATTGATTGGAAAATCCTAGCCATTTAACATATACCTCCTTCCCTTTAATTATAAGGACATTTTCAACTAGATATGTATTTGGAAATCTGGTTTTTGAAAGCTCGTCAGTATAGAATCCACCTTTAATAGGATTGCCAAGGATTCAATATGTATGTTGCAGGATTTGTATTTTGAACTTTTGTAATTGTGAAAATTTCTGTAGTCCAATTTGGAGTATAACCTTTTTCAAATGTATGCTTATATTTGCTTATACGTACATGATCTCCTACATTAAATTTTGACATTTTATACATTTTCAAATGACTGTATACTGTATTTAGCAGCTTTTCCTCATTTGTTGAGTTGACTTTAATTGGAGGCATTTTAATGGTACGATGAACTTTTCTATTGTACGCATTAAGTAAATCTTTGTATATATCAATCCACTTATATGAACCATTATAGCTAAATTCTTTCCACATCATTCCTTTCAGTGTTCTATTAAATCGTTCTACTATTGATGCTTTCATAATGATATATGTTGAGTAGTGATTAATGTTGTTGTTATGTATTTTATTAAATTAATGTTTTCAGTTCGATAGTACAAACAGGAATCAACCGACATAATTTTACAAAATAAAATAATATCAAAACATATACATAAAAATCAAAGGTTACTTAAATCTAATAATATTCTAACATAGTAGAATAGTACATTTCTTTCCCTTTTTAAAAATTAGAGCAATTTACTCCATCAACCATTACTGATATTTCACCAACAAGTTCCAATTTACTCCCTGTTAAAACCTGCAAGGGAGGGTAGTTAACGAAATTTAGTTTACAGTTGTTAAAATAATATTTATAATCGGTTAATGATATAACAGAAACCACCGCCCCCGTATCTATCTCCATCAAAATATTTTTACCACTAACTAAAACATTTTTCAATAATGGCTCGTTCTCTTGATTCATCCAATTAATTGAACCTAATTTATAGTTCAGTTCATTGATCTGACGACTTTTTTTATTAAAGTGTGACGCATCAGCTTTCCTCTTATGATCAGCTTTTGTATAACACGCTTTTGATGAATGACCTTTTTTTCCACAGCTAAAGCATTTCCATTCTTTTGCCGGACACTTCCCAGCAGCATGCCTGGATGTACATCTTGTGCATTTTTCATACGATTTCTTTTGCTGCTGATAATTAATTTTATTTACATCGTACGACGACGATGGATGCATATCTTTTTGTTCCTTGTCTACCAACTCGAAAGAGTGTGCCAATTTGCATGATTCATCCCATGACATATTTGAAGATGACAGTAACTTGGTCTGAAGTTGACCACTTCTTACACCACACACTACCCGATCTCGTAAGGCTTCTTGCAAAAAGGTGTCAAAGTTGCATTGCGAAGCCAACAGCTTTAAATTCAATATGAAATCACTTATAGATTCACTCGGTTTTTGCGAACAATTATAAAATTTAAACCGTTCTGCAATAATACTTTTTTCAGGATGAAAATGCGGCTTGATTTTCACTACCAAGTCTTTAAATGTTTTATCTGTAGCCTTTTCAGGTAAAATTACGCTTTTTATACGCTTATAAGTTTCTGGTCCAACCAATGTTAAAAACAAAGCTACCAACTAATCGTATGTATATATACATATACTACGAAAACGCAAATAGCACGGGTTTTTATATATATCCTCGTCGCCAAAATATGTTATGTATTTTATTAAATTAATGTTTTCAGTTCGATAGTACAAACAGGAATCAACCGACATAATTTTACAAAATAAAATAATATCAAAACATATACATAAAAATCAAAGGTTACTTAAATCTAATAATATTCTAACATAGTAGAATAGTACAGTTGTATTTATGCATTAATTTTTCAAAGTGTTTGTTGAAAAATTCTTTACCATCATCTGTTTGTATGTTTTTTGGTATTCGCCCCCATTCAAAAATATTTTCCATTGCGTTGGTTGTTTCGAGTGCAGTGTTTGTTTTTAGCGGTACTGCCCATGCAAATTTTGAGAATGTGTCAATTATAGTCAGCAAAAATCGATAATTTCTATTTTCTTTAGAATAGTTCCCCATTTCAACTAAATCAGCTTGCCAAAGATCATCTATTCCTTTCATTACAACTCTGCGACGCACAAAATGTTTTCGTGCTTGCTTATGGAGTTCGTTTACTAAATTTCTTTTTGAAGACATTAAGTTGTTTTTAGAGATTTTTTGAAGAGTGTTGTGATCTACTTGAAGCACTTTCAGCTATTGATACGAACATGTAATTTTCTAATCTATAAATTTTCTCATTAAGCTGTTCAATTTGTTCTTCAAAGGATGTTTTAATTTTTAGAATATCTTTTTCAATATTATAATTTTCTTCTATATCTAATTTTATTTCGCGATGTAGATCCTCAATTTGCATTTGAATATTTTTTTGAATTATAGTACTGTCTCTCTTAAAGTATGCTAATAATTTCTCTTCTAGTTTTTCGATTTGAGTTTGCAGAAACAATTTATTGATAACATCGTTTTCCTCCACAGCTTTTGCAACATTTTTGATCCTTTTGTTTTGGACATCAATGTTGTTGTTCGTATCCACAAAGAACCCCAGCAGTTTAGGTGCATTTTTCAAAGAAACTATGTTGCTAGTATCGTTTAAATAATGTCCAAATTTATCAACAGACATGCTTTATATACTTTATTAAAGTTAATGTATTATATTAGCTTCACGTAGTTCTTCAATAATTGATATAATCTCGTTATTGTGATTATTATGACCTGCAGCTTGTGATGCGAGCAGTAGTCGAAGTCGATCTACTAGCTCATTTGGATCATCCCAGTATATATAGTTGGGCTTATGGGTGTTAAAATCCATCATTCCATCACCTAAGTAGCTACCTTTTGGCTTAGATCCTGTTGATTCACTTAAATTCTTTTGGTTTTTCTCGTCAATAAATATCTTAATAATATGTTTATATTTATATCCTCTAGTACCCTTAATTTGACTATCACGTTTATAATCTCTTCTATATGCATAAGTAGTAATTAAAATCTTTTTATAGATTTCGAGTTCAAATTTATCATAATTTTTTTGGTATTTTATGAAACATTAGAGAAAATAGTCCTGGTGTTAGAGCCCATATTTGACCACCAACTTGTATTTTATCTTCATTAAGTTTGGGGTTACTATCACCAAATTTCCATTCATTATTGAAATCTTTATGTGGACCATAGTTTGTATCTAGTTCATTTCTTACTTCCAAGACAGATAAATCAGTAAAAGTGTCTTCTGTATTGGAAGTTTGTGAGTAAAAATCATCTTCATCATCGTCATCATCATTTTTAGTATTAGTTTCATTAAATAAAATATTGCTCCTTCTTTGGTGTACTTGTCTCTATTTTGAGTGATGGGTTTTCAAGCTTTAAACTTGTATTATTTTCAACTTCTGTCTTCATTTTATTTTCTTCATTCATGGGAATTCTTTTAATTTTTTTAGAACTATCTATGAATTCTTTGAGTGGTTCTGTTACAGGTTTAAATGTATCTCTTAGTTGTTCACTGTATCTATTTCACCAGTTTTTATACTAAGAAGCTTTTTCTTCAAGACATTTCTTGTCAACACCAACTGTTTTAAAATTTTCTCATCCATGTTTAATAAATAAAAGGTATCAGCTATTAGATCAGGTATAAGCTATTAGATCATGTATCAGCTATTCGATCAGCTTATCAGGAGCTGGTCTGGTTTTCAGATCAGCTTATCAGACCTGGTCTGGTTTTCAGATCAGCTTATCAGGACCTGGTCTGGTTTTCAGATCAGCTTATCAGGACCTGGTCTGGTTTTCAGATCAGCTTATTTATATCCTTGAAAACAGAACTATTTGTGCCATAGAGCAAAATTTTAATACAACATGACATTTTGCTCTACGTGCTGTTAATATTTTTGCAAGCTAATATCTGTGATGATAAAGAAAAAGTTTTTGAGCCCAATTTGGCAGTTTTTTAGGAGAGCACTTTTAAGCTTTAAGTAATTTTTTTCCTATTTCTGTAAAATATGTTATTTTCCTGCGGGAGTTAATATAAACTTTAAATACATATATATATAATATCAAGTTAAGGTATTATTTCAAACAAATCGAATTTGGAGCAACAACCATCCAACCTCGTTTCGGGAAGATTTTATAGCAATCAGTTCAACCACAATTTTAATATGTGCTTTACCCTACGTCTACAACTGATATATTTTTATGTTGACAAATGTCAAATTTTATATAGAAAAAGGAGTTAACATAAAAAAAATTATTTTTTAATATAAAATTTGAGTTTTGTTATGATAAAAATATATCAGTTGTAGACGTAGGGTTAGAAAGCCTAGAAATGACCAATATGAATATTCAAGAATTTGATGTTCACAGAAATGATACGAGAGACCTTAAAGTGGAACGTGACGTAGATCGCTCAAAAACACACCGTTTTTTGTTGTTGTTTTGTGTTTTTATTTGCAAAGCGTTCTCAACCTTCCTAAAGAATCGTCGTTTTATTATAAGCGAAAAATAAATGTTTATAATATGACCGCTGCAATTACTTTTTCTAATAAGGAAAAATTTACTTATTTTTGCGTTTGTGACGAATTTAATAACAGTCGTGGATGTAACGAAATTAGCAGTTGTATATGGGCACTTCCATAGTCACATATGTGACAGTCGTGCGCTTCAATTAGATGAAACGCAAGGAAAAACGTAACTTTCTTGTTAAAGGCTCAGTTACCCGACTGTAATGTAAAGTAAGTGCAACAGTAGGAAAGAGCTTGTTATGTGAAAAGTAATGCAAATGGTTATAGAGATGTAATGTAACGTAACCTACTTTTCATTTAAAAGCATCCATCAGCTGTTTCCTACGTTGTAGTTACATTACATTACAGTCGGGTAACTGAGACTTAATTCTCTGTATATTTGTATGGAACGTAGAAATCTTTATAATTAGTAAAAGAGAAGAAAGTAATCGAACTTCAAGGTTTTAAAATATAAAAAATTAAATATGGTGACGTTACGTGACATAAATAGAAGTTGATATTTTCTTTTTTCAAAGAAACACAAAACTCTGCGAAGTTCACAACTTTTTTTAACGTTTTTATATATGACTAGCTGACCCCGGTCCGCGTTGCTGGCCCTAAGCAAACATTAGTGTTGTATATGGCATTGGTGGTACAATATGAAAATTGGATTTTGCCCACGAATAAACTAAATATTGCGCCATCTGCCGGACGAACTTCACGCTACACAGAAACACTCCTTACGCCCAATAGAGCATGTACATTAAGTTTGGTCTAAATCGGTGCAGTAGTTCTTGAGTTACGGTGCAGTAGTTCTTGAGTTACGGTGCAAAAACACAAAAATAATAAATACTGCGCCATCTGTCAAACGAACTTCAAACTACACAGAAACACTCCCCACGCCCCATAGAGCATGTATATAAAGTTTGGTCTAAATCGGTGCAGTAGTTCTTAAGTTACGGTGCAAAAACACAAAAAAACTAAATATGGCGCCATCTGTCGGACAAACTTCAAACTACACAGAAACACTACTTACGCCCTAAAAAGCATGTATATGAAGTTTAGTCAAAATCGGATCAGTAGTTCTTGAGTTACGGTGCAAAAACACAAACAAAATTAAACATTGCGCCATCTGTCGGACGGCGTTATCGGATTTTAACCAAACTTCATATAAACCATATATGGGCCACTGCCTACGTAGTGTATAAGTTTGGTTGAAATCGCACGACGCGTTTATGATTAGTTCGGCGACGTACATATACTGACTTATTTTTATATATATAGATATGGAATATTAACAGTTTGTTGCGCAAGATTTATGTATATATAGCTAAACTTTGTTTAATTTTTTTTAACCGGCAGCGTGAAATAGCGTAACGTGACATAACTTTCCTAGTTAATACATATATAAATTCAAAGAATTATTTTTAATTCTTAGTAATATTACAAAAGTAAAAGTGAGCTTGTTTCTCCGCTTGCTACGCTTTCGCGTCCGAAACGCTATACCGATTTTAAAAATTCTTTCATCAATGAAAACCTACAATATTAGCATCAAATATAGGATATTTTTAATCCTGTTTGAAAAGGATTTTCTTATCTTTATTTTTTGCTGGTTCACCAGTTTAAAACCGGTTGATGCATTTTTTAAGCAGATCAACACAAGCGGAGACGCGGTAAAAATTAGTACAAAATATGTATAAGAAATATTTTAAAATATTATGTGATATTTATATAAACATAACTAAATATATATATGTATGTATGTATGTTTGGAATTCATATGGTTTGAAATAAATTAAATTCATATGGTTCGAAATAAATAAATAAAATTAATTCTTGTCTTATAACAGGGGTGCCCAAAAGTTCCTTATGTAAGAGTAAACACCAATCCATATAAGGAAAAACTAATTTTTATTTAATACCCTGCAGTCAGACTGGGGCCAAATGTCTCTATGTCAACACTAAAACTCTAGTAGTAGGTACATTGTCTACAATTTCTTTTCTATTCGTCAGTATAAAAGAAAGAGAGAAAACAAATGTGGTGTATTTCTGGTGGCTTTTGCAACAACTTGTCAATATTCATATAATTGTATGTACGTAAGGTATGGAAATGTACCACTAAATGTCTGGTTGGTATGTCTCCATGTTCCCATAAGAACTATGTAGTCACTATCTAGTTAATTGTTTTAGTGTTACTAGTAGATTTTCAATGACAAGCACATGCTAAATGTCTTGTAACGTCGTTTTCTGCCGGGTATACTCAGCCTGAAATGCCAATGGTCGTTACAAGAATAACACGTTCGGCCTGGCCCACGATGTCACCAGACATCGTTCGATCGGCAACTTGTATTGCAAACAACAATAACTTTAGAAAATTTGTTGTTGTTTGCAATACAAGTTGTCGATCGAACGATTTCTCGTGACATCGTGGGCCAGGCAGGTTGTTTTCCTTAATTTATTACTATTCTTTATTTAAAATTTATAAATTTAGTATTTTCTGAAATATAATTAACTTGACTTTAATTCCGTAGTATTATATCATTTGCTTTGGCCTCTCAGTTCTCTGGATTTGTTATGGCTTTTCTTCCTGCGAGTTGTCTTCTATGCTTCCGTAGTCAATCTTTGTAGTACTCCTGTGGTCCTATGTAGTGCCTTTATCAGGAAAATTGGGCCTTATGTATATTTTACTTATGTTTCCGCAGTTGGACGTATCGGCTATTTGCCTTCTATCGTTTCAGTGGTGGCATTGTATTGTTTTCGTGGTTAGGTAATTGCTGACAGCGTTTATAATATCTAGTCCTCGGTGTCTTAGTGTATTGTTTTAGCGGCTAGAGAATCGCTAACAATATTTATTAACTTCTCCTTATCGATGTTGTTTCGCGACTTGGGAATCGCTAACACTATTTATTATTATCTATTTATCTAGGTACTACTGTATTGTTTCGCGACTAGGTAATCGCTAACAATGTTTACTAATATTTATTTATGTTTACTAATATTTATTTATCCAGGTTCTACTTTATTGTTTCGCGACTAGGCAATCGCTAACAATGTTTATTAATATTTATTTATTCCAGGTTCTACTGTATTGTTTCGCGACTAGGTAATCGCTGACAATGTTTATTAATATCTAATTATCTAGGTGCTACTGTATTGTTTCGCGACTAGGGAATCGCTAACAATGTTTATTAATATCTAATTATCTAGGTGCTACTGTATTGTTTCGCGACTAGGAAATCGCTAGCAATGTTTATTAATATTTACTTATCCAAGTGCTACTGTATTGTTTCGCGACTAGGGAATCGCTAGCAATGTTTATTAATATCTAATTATCTAGGTGCTACTGTATTGTTTCGCGACTAGGGAATCGCTGACAATGTTTATTAATATCTAATTATCTAGGTGCTACTGTATTGTTTCGCGACTAGGGAATCGCTGACAATGTTTATTAATATCTAATTATCTAGGTGCTACTGTATTGTTTCGCGACTAGGGAATCGCTGACAATGTTTATTAATATCTAATTATCTAGGTGCTACTGTATTGTTTCGCGACTAGGAAATCGCTAGCAATGTTTATTAATATTTACTTATCCAAGTGCTACTGTATTGTTTCGCGACTAGGGAATCGCTAGCAATGTTTATTAATATCTAATTATCTAGGTGCTACTGTATTGTTTCGCGACTAGGGAATCGCTGACAATGTTTATTAATATCTAATTATCTAGGTGCTACTGTATTGTTTCGCGACTAGGAAATCGCTAACAATGTTTATTAATATCTAATTATCTAGGTGCTACTGTATTGTTTCGCGACTAGGGAATCGCTAACAATGTTTATTAATATTTAATTATCTAAGTGCTACTGTATTGTTTCGCGACTAGGGAATCGCTAACAATGTTTACTAGTATCTACTTGCTTACCGTGCTTAATCCTGATCCACTGATGTTTACCCAACGACTGAATGAATCTTTGCAAATTCTTCGGCCTTTTATACTATTTTCCCTTTACATTATTGTTGTAATATATACAGAGATTTCTGCATGCTTATGTTTGGTTGTTATTGTCCCTACATGTTTGTATGTATGTTTTGTTAGTGACCGTTAATCCCTTTGCTTGTAAATTATATTGTTGGATGTGTTTGTTGTTGTATGCTTTGTTCTTTTAGTTTATTTCTTTTAATATATTTTGTTAGTGTCTTTTGTTTATAAATCAGTTCGTCGATCATACTTGTTATTTTATGTTTTACTACTTTATTTTATTTTAATGTACATGTTTGTATGTATATTTTATTACTGATCGTTAATCCCTTTGCTTGTAAATTATTTTGTTGGATGTGTTTGTTGTTGTATGTTTTGTTCTTTAGTTTATTTCTTTTAATATATTTTGTTAGTGTCTTTTGTTTTATAAATGAGTTCGTCGATCATATTTGTTATTTTATGTTTTACTACTTTACAGGGTGTGACAATAGTTTGTGTGCAAACTGTTCGTTACAGTCTATAGCACAAAGTATTGTATGGGGATTAATTAGAGAGTAGTACCGGTGACAAAGTCAAAAGCGACTCAGTACATTTTCACCATCGACATTTCCTTCAGGGATATTTATTGTTGTTAAGACCAATACATACAAAGAAAAAAGAAAAAGTATTATTGCTTTGCACTTGCGTGTATAGTGAAGAACGACAAAACAAAGTAATAAGACAAAGTTGTATTGCTACCCTGAAGGAAATGTCGATGGTGAAAATGTACTGAATCGCTTTTGACTTTGTCACCAGTACTACTCTCTAATTATTCCCCATACAATACTTTGTGCTATAGACATTTAGCATGTGCTTGTCATTGAAAATCTACTAGTAACACTAAAACAGTTGACTAGGTAGTGACTACATAGTTCTTATGGGAACATGGAGACAGACCAACCAGACATTTAGTGGTACATTTCTATACCTTATAGTGTTTTCACACTGCAAGTTAAACCCTGGTTTTAACGTTAAAACCAAAAACAGCTGATTTTGCATTCACACTGCAAGTTTGTTAAATTCAGGTTTTAACTCACAGACTGCCTAATAACTTTGCTCAAAATAAAATTAATCTCCTGCAGAAATGCGTGTGTTTGTTGTTGTATTTTTTTCTGCTTTTTATAAAACTTGTTTGACAAACTGTACAACTGTTTTTGTTTGTATGAAAAACTAAGAAACTTTACAATGCGCTCTAAAATGGAAATTATTTTAAATCTTGTAAATTAATATTTTAAAATTATGGAACTAGTAATAAAAAGTGAAGAAGTGCTTGGAAATAAAGTTATTGTATATAAAAAATGCACAAATAAATCGCAAAATACAACTTTTTTAATGGTGGATCGATATGTCATATCGTTTATTTTCACTTTCCAGAGGTCAATGAAAATTTTTTTGTTGTTTTCCTTCCAAAGAACTCTTATTTTTCCATAATTTTTTACTTATTGTTGCTGCTGCATCCATTTTTAAGTTGAAAATCTTTCAAGCGACATTTCTTGTTATTCGGTGCCATAAACATTATCAGCTGCTACCGGTCATTTTAACTTGGCAGCACTGAATTTACCACAGCGAAAACAGGGTTTCATTTCATAAAACCAAAATAAAACAAATTCAGAAATGGTTTTAAGTTGGATTTAACAAAACCAATTTGTATAGTAAAACCAGGTTATTTAGACGGGTTATAGGGCTACAACAATACTCACAAGGGGATATCTGGTTTCTTTATATAAAAAATAAAGACGGGAAATTTTAAAACGTTATAAAACGTATGTATATAAATAATAATTTATTTACTTAAACCGTAAAATTCTATATATGGGTTTTTTGTATATATTCAAAGTGGTGTGTTTAAACGTTATTTATATATGTGTGTATGCTTATACATTAATTTATGTTGTTTCACGTATGTAAATGTATTTTATTTGTTTGTTTGATTATTTAAGTTCATATGTGTATTATATGTAAATTATATGTAGGTTAGGTTAGGTTAGGAAGGGTGGTGCCTGCCGCACCTGCACTCGGAGACCCAACTGGGTCCATCGTTATTCCCTTCTATTGCCCATTATTGGTAATATTTACCCCTCCCATTTTTAGCCAGAAGAAACCCTATTATCCGTTATTAAGCCACCGAATCCCCATGATGAAGCCCCTGATGTCCTCTAGTTTACACTTCCCGACATCAGTGATGCTTTCATGGAAACGTCTGCTCAGCCATCTAAGCCTATGACGTTGCAGCTTCGGGCAGTGACAGATAATATGTTCAATGGTTTCTGGTTCCTCTTCATCCCCGCATATCCTACAAAAATCCGGAGTACCAATTTCCCACATGCTGGTTCTTGCTCTAACCGAGCAGTGACCTGTCAACCCGCCTATCATGGTTCGCATCGCCTTCCTATTCATGTCAAGTAGTAGTTTAGATCTTCCTGAGTCTAGTTTTGGCCAAAAACCCCTCGAGACCCTACAATCCTCCCTACTACGCCATGAACTGTTGGTCCTGCTTTCCACCCAATTACTGAGTTCTTTATAGTAATGACCTATCGGTAATTTCACCGATCTGTCGGACATTCCCTCGTCTAACGCTGATCCTATTCTTGCCAGCTCATCGGCAATTTCATTTCCCTCAACACTGCTGTGACCAGGAACCCAACATAGTCTGACACTATAGTTATCCATAAGCAAGTTGAGGGCTTTCCTACAGTCACTAACAAGCTTCGATTTGACATTGTGTCCTTCCAAAGCTTTTAGCGCTGCCTGGCTGTCGACGTAGAAGGTTACCTTTTCACCTTCAGCCACATTTCCGGCCACCAGCTCCGTGGCCCTGAGGATCGCCAAGATCTCAGCCTGGAAAACACTGCATTCATTCGGCAGTCTAAAAGAACTACGAATGTTCGTTCCCAGGATATAGACACCAGCGCCTGTGCCTTCCCCCATTTTTGACCCGTCTGTAAAGACTGCCCTACCCTCATACAGCCTATCGGAATTGACCCAATGGTCCCTATCCGGAATTACCATTAAGGGTGTCCTACCAAAATCGATCTCAGCGACCTTATAGTCCGTAAACCCTGGGGTTACGGATTCCTGATCACTAAAACCTATCCTATTTAAGATCGATGTGTGACCTGATATTCCTGTCCTCACCAAACCTGTTTCTACAAGTCTAAGGAGACTTCTAGTCGCCGTCCCCACCACAAAGTCCTCTATAGGAAGTAGATGAAGAATGACGTCCAAGGCAGCCTGAGGTGTGCTCCTCTGAGCACCTGTGATGCCCATCGAAGCACATCTCTGAACCTTAGCTAACAATCTCCTGTGACTTTTCTTCTTCAATGCCTCCCACCATACCACACAACCATAAGAGATAACCGGCCTGACAACCGATGTGTAAATCCTATTTACCACCTTCGGTTGCAGACCCCAGTTCCTTTCTATGGAGTTCCTGCATGCGTAGTAGGCATTGAGTCCTTTCCTTAGCTTTTCCTGCGTGTTCATTTTCCAAAAAAGCTTGCTATCTAGGTAAACACCCAGGTATTTAGCCCCCTCTGCTAGTCTCAGCTCCACCCCTCCCATCGTGGGTAATACAAAACTTTCTATTTTGTATCTCCTGGTAAAGAGGACTAGCTCAGTTTTCTCTGGGTTGACTCCTAGTCCTTTACTGCTAGCCCAGGAGGACAGATCGCCCAACGCCGACTGCATGATTTCACTGATAACGGGCAGAAACTTTCCCGTTACCAGTAAAACCACGTCATCCGCATATGCAACTATCTTCCGTCCGCTCCTATCAAAACGTATAAGAATTGCGTTCATCGCCAACAACCACAATAGAGGTGACAAAACTCCTCCCTGTGGTGTACCTCTTGTCACTGATCTCCTCAGGCGTTCTCTTCCCATACCTGAGTTGATAATTCTGCTTTTAAGCATGATAATTATCCACTCCACTAGAAATCCGTGAACCCTAAGAGTTTCCAGAGACTCCCTAATAGCCTCTATACTTATGTTGTTAAAGGCTCCATCAATATCTAAGAATGCAGCCAGTGTGTATTCCTTGTGCTGCAGTCCTTTCTCTATAACACCAACCACGTCATGAAGCGCACTCTCAACAGATCTGCCTTTACGATAGGCATGTTGAGAGCCAGTTATAACGTGGGTGTCAATTGTGTTCCTTAGATGCAGATCAATCAGTCTTTCTAATGTTTTCAAAAGAAACGACGAAAGACTGATTGGCCTGAAATCCTTCGGCTTTGAGTGGCTTGCCTAACCCGCTTTGGGTATGAAGATGACCCTAACCTCTCTCCAGCCTTTCGGTATAAACCTCCTGCTTAAGCAGATCTTAAAGATATGCACCAGAAACAGTTGTACGCGCTCTGGGACGTTCTGCAACATGGCCGGGAAAATACCATCTGGGCCCGGTGATTTATACGGCTCAAATGTATTTATTGCCCATATTGCTTTTTCCAACGTCACTTTTTCGTCCACTGCTCCTTCTAATCCCGGTTCCGACCAGTAGTTAAAGTTAACCTCCGTCATTGTCTCTTCCCCTACTTCCCTACAGCCAGGAAAGTGAGTGTCCATCAAAACAGAAAGTGTCTCAGAGCTGGATTCCGTCCATGTGCCATCCAATCTTTGAATATTCCCAGGAGCCCTAGGGTCCTTTGACAATACTCGCCGAAACCTCGATAACTCATTAACGGAATCAATCTCCTCACAGTATTTCCTCCATGAGGCCCTCTTCGCCCTCTTGAGATCACCCTTGTACTTATTATACAATACCTTATGATTGTCCCAATCCTCACTCCTTCCTGTGAGCTTCGCCCTATTAAACAATCTTCTAACCGAGGACCTCAGATCTTTTAGATCCTTGGTCCACCACGAAGGCTGCTTTCTTTTACCCGGGAAAACCACTGGACATGACTGTTCAAAACAATCCCTACAAGTATTAGTGAAATATTCCACCTCCTCTTCCACTCCTCTTTGTGTATCCACACCCTGCGGAGCTTCCCTTGCCCTAATATCAACAGTGGCCCTATAGGTATCCCAGTCAGTCCTTCTTGGATTCCTATATGGCTCACGCCTTTCCCCTGAAAAATTTAGACTGAATGATATCCTACTGTGGTCCGAAAACGTACAGTCCTTATCTACCATCCAGTCCTCTACCAGGTTCCTATCTCTGTTAGTTAGCGTTATGTCTATAACCTCTGCCCTATCCCTATTCCTGAACGTGGGTACTTTACCCTTGTTGCAAATAAACATATTGCTAGAAGTTATAAAATCAAACACCAACTCACCTCTTTTGTTAATGTTGCGGCTCCCCCACTGACTATGGTGCGCATTAGCGTCACAGCCGAGTACCAATGCAAGCCTTCTCGATCTTGCATACTCGGTCAGCTCCCGCACACCTGCCCCCGGTGGATCAACAGCATCATAGGGCATATAGACCGATGCAAGCACAATCCCCTGCTTACCCCTGGCTCCTCCATTAACGACCGTAGGGTCTCCTTTACTGAAAGAATTAAATAAAGTTAATCCTTGCCCATCCCTTGCTAAAATGCAAGTTCTTACCTTATCCTCTGTGACAGGGACATATAATGTGTAGCCTGTGACTCCTAAGCCGCAAACCCTATTTTTATTAATCCAGGGTTCTTGGATAAGAGCCACGTCTACTCGCGACTTGTTGAGGTGCACTACTGGCTCGGCCGAGGCTGCCTCACTGTGGTGCAGGTTTATCTGCACCACCCGCAGCCTTCTTGAGACCATCTGATTTAGTAAATCTAAATCTGACAGTCCCCAAGCCGAACCTCACAACACCCCCCAACAACTGTAGTCTCTTTAGAGACTCCTGATCCACGGCAAACCGAAGATCTTTACCCGCGTTCTCTTTGCAATCCATTGAGGCCAAAGGCTTCCATTGATTTGTCCTGAGAGGCGAGTTCTGAGCTTCCAGTACCGATAAAATGGCTTCCATCGATCTAACGGGTGGTGGAAACCACGCTGTCACCACTGCCCGGAGAGGCAGATTGAGGCTAAAATTACCTCCAGCTTCGCCCTAGGGCGAAGGTTGCCACACCTGTCAACGACGGTTTTAAGGAAATCAAATGATTTCCTATTGCCGCAGTTAACAAGCTTGACACCCCTCTCCCAGTCCGCGCCATGGAATTGTAATTCCTCCTCTTTTTCTACCCCTGCTAGGCCGATTTCATCGATGAGCCTACCTTCCACCAGCTGCCACAGTTCAGGATTAATCCTACCATCCGGATCATTCCTATCTATGACAGCCACCCGAAGATCACCTTCGGGTGACCTTTTTTAAGAAACGGTGAATTTTGTATGACAAACAAAAACAAATTTTTAGTATTTATGAAGTTTTGTTTTACATGTAAATTTCACCAAGTCGACGCGAACCAGAATAGCCACCAATATTTTTTCTTACATTTAAATAATAAGTTTGCAGATTAATCTATAATTCTTGGAAGTGAAGGTTGTAATAATTATGAGAAAATATAATTTTAGGGGAAGTGTTACAGCCTCGGTATTTTCCATACATTACATGCATACATATGTATGTATGTACATACATATGTATGTATGTACTTGCACTGAAACTCACGAATAAAACTGGCTATTAAATCGAAAACTTATTTCTATTACAATAATTTTTAATATAAAAACTGCATAATGACATGAAAAGAAATGAGGAAAAAATTAAATAATTACAAAAAAAAACAGTTTTTATTTTTATATATCAAAATATTTTCCGAAAAATTTACGAAACTTGTGTAGATTTAAGAATAACTTTGTCCTACAATCAATATTACAACAACAAAATTTGTCTATTTTAAGACATTTCTATGAAATAAACGAAAAAATGGTAATATTATATAATATATAATAACTCGTACTCGTATATGAAAATAATTGTAAAACAAATTTTTTGTAACATAACGAAATTCCTAAAAAATTTTCTGCACGATCTAACATTTTCGTAAAATTTATGTTCGTTTCTTGCACAAAAATTAAACTATGAAATTTTTTTTCGTATTTGTAAGCATGAAATATATTGAGTGTAGGATATCGTGTCTGATATTAATACTTTTAAGTATATTGCCAAGATAACCACGAAGGATATTAAACACTGTAGTACTACAAATCGTTTACTTACAGGTTCCGGCTATACATATTATGAACATCTCAGTCGGATGTCTTACCAATTTCCACTTTTGAACTAGAACTTAAAATGCCGGAAAATAAAGTTAGTTTCAACTTTCTCATTTCTGCCTGTTGAAAATTTGGAAAACAAATTCCTTCAGTTTCAGTATTTACAGCATTACTTTGATTGCAATATTACTCTTTGCTCTTCATTTTTCGGAAAATATTGCGCATGTCGAGTCGAATATTCGTCTACGAGAATTTTGTCATAGAATAAAGAAAACTTGTACAAGTTTTGTTTAATCAAATACAAAATTGTCATAGACGAATATTCGACTCAACATACGTAATATGGGTGATTATGTTATAACTATATCACAACTTTAGCCTACGATAATAGGTATTAAAAAGAATTTTATATGGTTTGCTCCATTTTTAGACAATAACGCTGAAGTAGGCAACTCTGATTCTATTATTCTGTGTATGTTTTAATGCATGATATAAATATAGAAGGTACTTCCATTCCCTAATTTTTTCTTGACATTCACCTTCTGACAAGGATAGGTTAGGTTAGGTTAGGTTAGGAAGGGTGGTGCCTACCGCACCTCCACTCGGAAACCCAACTGGGTCCATTGTGATTCCCTTCTATTGCCCATTATTGGTAATATTTACCCCTCCCATTTTTAGCCAGAAGAAACCCTATTATCCGTCATTAAGCCACCGAATCCCCATGATGAAGCCCCTGATGTCCTCTAGTTTACACTTCCCGACATCAGTGATGCTTTCATGGAAACGTCTGCTCAGCCATCTAAGCCTATGACGTTGCAGCTTTGGGCAGTGACAGATAATATGTTCAATGGTTTCTGGTTCCTCTTCATCCCCGCACATCCTACAAAAATCCGGAGTACCAATTTCCCACATGCTGGTTCTTGCTCTAACCGAGCAGTGACTTGTCAACGCGCCTATCATGGTTCGCATCGCCTTCCTATTCATGTCCAGTAGTAGTTTAGATCTTCCTGAGTCTAGTTTTGGCCAAAAACCCCTCGAGACCCTACAATCCTCCCTACTACGCCATGAACTGTTGGTCCTGCTTTCCACCCAATTACTGAGTTCTTTATAGTAATGACCTATCGGTAATTTCACCGATCTGTCAGACATTCCCTCGTCTAACGCTGATCCTATTCTTGCCAGCTCATCGGCAATTTCATTTCCCTCAACACTGCTGTGACCAGGAACTCAACATAGTCTGACACTATAGTTATCCATAAGCAAGTTGAGGGCTTTCCTACAGTCACTAACAAGCTTCGATTTGACATTGTGTCCTTCCAAAGCTTTTAGCGCTGCCTGGCTGTCGACGTAGAAGGTTACCTTTTCACCTTCAGCCACATTTCCGGCCACCAGCTCCGTGGCCCTGAGGATCGCCAAAATCTCAGCCTGGAAAACACTGCATTCATTCGGCAGTCTAAAAGAACTACGAATGTTCGTTTCCAGGATATAGACACCAGCGCCTGTGCCTTCCCCCATTTTTGACCCGTCTGTAAAGACTGCCCTACCCTCATACAGCCTATCGGAATTGACCCAATGGTCCCTATCCGGAATTACCATTAAGGGTGTCCTACCAAAATCGATCTCAGCGACCTTATAGTCCGTAAACCCTGGGGTTACGGATTCCTGATCACCAAAACCTATCTTATTTAAGATCGATGTGTGACCTGATATTCTTGTCTTCACCAAACCTGTTTCTACAAGTCTAAGGAGACTTCTAGTCGCCGTCCCCACCACAAAGTCCTCTATAGGAAGTAGATGAAGAATGACGTCCAAGGCAGCCTGAGGTGTGCTCCTCTGAGCACCTGTGATGCCCATCGAAGCACATCTCAGAACCTTAGCTAACAATCTCCTGTGATTTTCCTTCTTCAATGCCTCCCACCACACCACACAACCATAAGAGGTAACCGGCCTGACAACCGATGTGTAAATCCAATTTACCACCTTCGGTTGCAGACCCCAGTTCCTTCCTATGGAGTTCCTGCATGCGTAGTAGGCATTGAGTCCTTTCCTTAGCCTTTCCTGAGTGTTGATTTTCCAAGAAAGCTTGCTATCTAGGTAAACACCCAGGTATTTAGCCCCCTCTGCTAGTCTCAGCTCCACCCTCCCATTCTGGGTAATACAAAACTTTCTATTTTGTATCTCCTGGTAAAGAGGACTAGCTCAGTTTTCTCTGGGTTGACTCCTAGTCCTTTACTGCTAGCCCAGGAGGACAGATCGCCCAACGCCGACTGCATGATTTCACTGATAACGGGCAGAAACTTTCCCGTTACCAGTAAAACCACGTCAACCGCATATGCAACTATCTTCCGTCCGCTCCTATCAAAACGTATAAGAATTGCGTTCATCGCCAACAACCACAATAGAGGTGACAAAACTCCTCCCTGTGGTGTACCTCTTGTCACTGATCTCCTCAGGCGTTCTCTTCCCATACCTGAGTTGATAATTCTGCTTTTAAGCATGATAATTATCCACTCCACTAGAAATCCGTGAACCCTAAGAGTTTCCAGAGACTCCCTAATAGCCTCTATACTTATGTTGTTAAAGGCTCCCTCAATATCTAAGAATGCAGCCAGTGTGTATTCCTTGTGCTGCAGTCCTTTCTCTATAACACCAACCACGTCATGAAGCGCACTCTCAACAGATCTGCCTTTACGATAGGCATGTTGAGAGCCAGTTATAACGTGGGTGTCAATTGTGTTCCTTAGATGCAGATCAATCAGTCTTTCTAATGTTTTCAAAAGAAACGACGAAAGACTGATTGGCCTGAAATCCTTCGGCTTTGAGTGGCTTGCCTAACCCGCTTTGGGTATGAACATGACCCTAACCTCTCTCCAGCCTTTCGGTATAAACCTCCTGCTTAAGCAGATCTTAAAGATATGCACCAGAAACAGTTGTACGCGCTCTGGGACGTTCTGCAACATGGCCGGGAAAATACCACCTGGGCCCGGTGATTTATACGGCTCAAATGTATTTATTGCCCATATTGCTTTTTCCAACGTCACTATTTCGTCCACTGCTCCTTCTAATCCCGGTTCCGACCAGTAGTTAAAGTTAACCTCCGTCATTGTCTCTTCCCCTACTTCCCTACAGTCCATGTGCCATCCAATCTTTGAATATTCCCAGGAGCCCTAGGGTCCTTTGACAATACTCGCCGAAACCTCGATAACTCATTAACGGAATCAATCTCCTCACAGTATTTCCTCCATGAGGCCCTCTTCGCCCTCTTGAGATCACCCTTGTACTTATTATACAATACCTTATGATTGTCCCAATCCTCACTCCTTCCTGTGAGCTTCGCCCTATTAAACAATCTTCTAACCGAGGACCTCAGATCTTTTAGATCCTTGGTCCACCACGAAGGCTGCTTTCTTTTACCCGGGAAAACCACTGGACATGACTGTTCAAAACAATCCCTACAAGTATTAGTGAAATATTCCACCTCCTCTTCCACTCCTCTTTGTGTATCCACACCCTGCGGAGCTTCCCTTGCCCTAATATCAACAGTGGCCCTATAGGTATCCCAGTCAGTCCTTCTTGGATTCCTACAGCCTCGGTATTACATTACATGCATACATATGTATGTATGTACATACATATGTATGTATGTACTTGCACTGAAACTCACGAATAAAACTGGCTATTAAATCGAAAACTTATTTCTATTACAATAATTTTTAATATAAAAACTGCATAATGACATGAAAAGAAATGAGGAAAAAATTAAATAATTACAAAAAAAAAACAGTTTTTATTTTTATATATCAAAATATTTTCCGAAAAATTTACGAAACTTGTGTAGATTTAAGAATAACTTTGTCCTACAATCAATATTACAACAACAAAATTTGTCTATTTTAAGACATTTCTATGAAATAAACGAAAAAATGGTAATATTATATAATATATAATAACTCGTACTCGTATATGAAAATAATTGTAAAACAAATTTTTTGTAACATAACGAAATTCCTAAAAAATTTTCTGCACGATCTAACATTTTCGTAAAATTTATGTTCGTTTCTTGCACAAAAATTAAACTATGAAATTTTTTTTCGTATTTGTAAGCATGAAATATATTGAGTGTAGGATATCGTGTCTGATATTAATACTTTTAAGTATATTGCCAAGATAACCACGAAGGATATTAAACACTGTAGTACTACAAATCGTTTACTTACAGGTTCCGGCTATACATATTATGAACATCTCAGTCGGATGTCTTACCAATTTCCACTTTTGAACTAGAACTTAAAATGCCGGAAAATAAAGTTAGTTTCAACTTTCTCATTTCTGCCTGTTGAAAATTTGGAAAACAAATTCCTTCAGTTTCAGTATTTACAGCATTACTTTGATTGCAATATTACTCTTTGCTCTTCATTTTTCGGAAAATATTGCGCATGTCGAGTCGAATATTCGTCTACGAGAATTTTGTCATAGAATAAAGAAAACTTGTACAAGTTTTGTTTAATCAAATACAAAATTGTCATAGACGAATATTCGACTCAACATACGTAATATGGGTGATTATGTTATAACTATATCACAACTTTAGCCTACGATAATAGGTATTAAAAAGAATTTTATATGGTTTGCTCCATTTTTAGACAATAACGCTGAAGTAGGCAACTCTGATTCTATTATTCTGTGTATGTTTTAATGCATGATATAAATATAGAAGGTACTTCCATTCCCTAATTTTTTCTTGACATTCACCTTCTGACAAGGATAGGTTAGGTTAGGTTAGGTTAGGAAGGGTGGTGCCTACCGCACCTCCACTCGGAAACCCAACTGGGTCCATTGTGATTCCCTTCTATTGCCCATTATTGGTAATATTTACCCCTCCCATTTTTAGCCAGAAGAAACCCTATTATCCGTCATTAA
The DNA here is from genome assembly GCA_944452675.1 of Tachina lurida. NCBI lineage: Eukaryota > Metazoa > Arthropoda > Insecta > Diptera > Tachinidae > Tachina > Tachina lurida. The sequence continues at coordinate 93,075,061 of OX101752.1, forward strand.
GCCACCGAATCCCCATGATGAAGCCCCTGATGTCCTCTAGTTTACACTTCCCGACATCAGTGATGCTTTCATGGAAACGTCTGCTCAGCCATCTAAGCCTATGACGTTGCAGCTTTGGGCAGTGACAGATAATATGTTCAATGGTTTCTGGTTCCTCTTCATCCCCGCACATCCTACAAAAATCCGGAGTACCAATTTCCCACATGCTGGTTCTTGCTCTAACCGAGCAGTGACTTGTCAACGCGCCTATCATGGTTCGCATCGCCTTCCTATTCATGTCCAGTAGTAGTTTAGATCTTCCTGAGTCTAGTTTTGGCCAAAAACCCCTCGAGACCCTACAATCCTCCATACTACGCCATGAACTGTTGGTCCTGCTTTCCACCCAATTACTGAGTTCTTTATAGTAATGACCTATCGGTAATTTCACCGATCTGTCAGACATTCCCTCGTCTAACGCTGATCCTATTCTTGCCAGCTCATCGGCAATTTCATTTCCCTCAACACTGCTGTGACCAGGAACTCAACATAGTCTGACACTATAGTTATCCATAAGCAAGTTGAGGGCTTTCCTACAGTCACTAACAAGCTTCGATTTGACATTGTGTCCTTCCAAAGCTTTTAGCGCTGCCTGGCTGTCGACGTAGAAGGTTACCTTTTCACCTTCAGCCACATTTCCGGCCACCAGCTCCGTGGCCCTGAGGATCGCCAAGATCTCAGCCTGGAAAACACTGCATTCATTCAGCAGTCTAAAAGAACTACGAATGTTCGTTCCCAGGATATAGACACCAGCGCCTGTGCCTTCCCCCATTTTTGACCCGTCTGTAAAGACTGCCCTACCCTCATACAGCCTATCGGAATTGACCCAATGGTCCCTATCCGGAATTACCATTAAGGGTGTCCTACCAAAATCGATCTCAGCGACCTTATAGTCCGTAAACCCTGGGGTTACGGATTCCTGATCACCAAAACCTATCTTATTTAAGATCGATGTGTGACCTGATATTCTTGTCCTCACCAAACCTGTTTCTACAAGTCTAAGGAGACTTCTAGTCGCCGTCCCCACCACAAAGTCCTCTATAGGAAGTAGATGAAGAATGACGTCCAAGGCAGCCTGAGGTGTGCTCCTCTGAGCACCTGTGATGCCCATCGAAGCACATCTCAGAACCTTAGCTAACAATCTCCTGTGATTTTCCTTCTTCAATGCCTCCCACCACACCACACAACCATAAGAGGTAACCGGCCTGACAACCGATGTGTAAATCCAATTTACCACCTTCGGTTGCAGACCCCAGTTCCTTCCTATGGAGTTCCTGCATGCGTAGTAGGCATTGAGTCCTTTCCTTAGCCTTTCCTGAGTGTTGATTTTCCAAGAAAGCTTGCTATCTAGGTAAACACCCAGGTATTTAGCCCCCTCTGCTAGTCTCAGCTCCACCCCTCCCATCCTGGGTAATACAAAACTTTCTATTTTGTATCTCCTGGTAAAGAGGACTAGCTCAGTTTTCTCTGGGTTGACTCCTAGTCCTTTACTGCTAGCCCAGGAGGACAGATCGCCCAACGCCGACTGCATGATTTCACTGATAACGGGCAGAAACTTTCCCGTTACCAGTAAAACCACGTCAACCGCATATTCAACTATCTTCCGTCCGCTCCTATCAAAACGTATAAGAATTGCGTTCATCGCCAACAACCACAATAGAGGTGACAAAACTCCTCCCTGTGGTGTACCTCTTGTCACTGATCTCCTCAGGCGTTCTCTTCCCATACCTGAGTTGATAATTCTGCTTTTAAGCATGATAATTATCCACTCCACTAGAAATCCGTGAACCCTAAGAGTTTCCAGAGACTCCCTAATAGCCTCTATACTTATGTTGTTAAAGGCTCCCTCAATATCTAAGAATGCAGCCAGTGTGTATTCCTTGTGCTGCAGTCCTTTCTCTATAACACCAACCACGTCATGAAGTGCACTCTCAACAGATCTGCCTTTACGATAGGCATGTTGAGAGCCAGTTATAACGTGGGTGTCAATTGTGTTCCTTAGATGCAGATCAATCAGTCTTTCTAATGTTTTCAAAAGAAACGACGAAAGACTGATTGGCCTGAAATCCTTCGGCTTTGAGTGGCTTGCCTAACCCGCTTTGGGTATGAAGATGACCCTAACCTCTCTCCAGCCTTTCGGTTTAAACCTCCTGCTTAAGCAGATCTTAAAGATATACACCAGAAACAGTTGTACGCGCTCTGGGACGTTCTGCAACATGGCCGGGAAAATACCATCTGGGCCCGGTGATTTATACGGCTCAAATGTATTTATTGCCCATATTGCTTTTTCCAACGTCACTATTTCGTCCTCTGCTCCTTCTAATCCCGGTTCCGACCAGTAGTTAAAGTTAACCTCCGTCATTGTCTCTTCCCCTACTTCCCTACAGCCAGGAAAGTGAGTGTCCATCAAAACAGAAAGTGTCTCAGAGCTGGATTCCGTCCATGTGCCATCCAATCTTTGAATATTCCCAGGAGCCCTAGGGTCCTTTGACAATACTCGCCGAAACCTCGATAACTCATTAACGGAATCAATCTCCTCACAGTATTTCCTCCATGAGGCCCTCTTCGCCCTCTTGAGATCACCCTTGTACTTATTATACAATACCTTATGATTGTCCCAATCCTCACTCCTTCCTGTGAGCTTCGCCCTATTAAACAATCTTCTAACCGAGGACCTCAGATCTTTTAGATCCTTGGTCCACCACGAAGGCTGCTTTCTTTTACCCGGGAAAACCACTGGACATGACTGTTCAAAACAATCCCTACAAGTATTAGTGAAATATTCCACCTCCTCTTCCACTCCTCTTTGTGTATCCACACCCTGCGGAGCTTCCCTTGCCCTAATATCAACAGTGGCCCTATAGGTATCCCAGTCAGTCCTTCTTGGATTCCTATATGGCTCACGCCTTTCCCCTGAAAAATTTAGACTGAATGATATCCTACTGTGGTCCGAAAACGTACAGTCCTTTTCTACCATCCAGTCCTCTACCAGGTTCCTATCTCTGTTAGTTAGCGTTATGTCTATAACCTCTGCCCTATCCCTATTCCTGAACGTGGGTACTTTACCCTTGTTGCAAATAAACATATTGCTAGAAGTTATAAAATCAAACACCAACTCACCTCTTTTGTTAATGTTGCGGCTCCCCCACTGACTATGGTGCGCATTAGCGTCACAGCCGAGTACCAATGCAAGCCTTCTCGATCTTGCATACTCGGTCAGCTCCCGCACACCTGCCCCCGGTGGATCAACAGCATCATAGGGCATATAGACCGATGCAAGCACAATCCCCTGCTTACCCCTGGCTCCTCCATTAACGACCGTAGGGTCTCCTTTACTGAAAGAATTAAATAAAGTTAATCCTTGCCCATCCCTTGCTAAAATGCAAGTTCTTACCTTATCCTCTGTGACAGGGACATATAATGTGTAGCCTGTGACTCCTAAGCCGCAAACCCTATTTTTATTAATCCAGGGTTCTTGGATAAGAGCCACGTCTACTCGCGACTTGTTGAGGTGCACTACTGGCTCGGCCGAGGCTGCCTCACTGTGGTGCAGGTTTATCTGCACCACCCGCAGCCTTCTTGAGACCATCTGATTTAGTAAATCTAAATCTGACAGTCCCCAAGCCGAACCTCACAACACCCCCCAACAACTGTAGTCTCTTTAGAGACTCCTGATCCACGGCAAACCGAAGATCTTTACCCGCGTTCTCTTTGCAATCCATTGAGGCCAAAGGCTTCCATTGATTTGTCCTGAGAGGCGAGTTCTGAGCTTCCAGTACCGATAAAATGGCTTCCATCGATCTAACGGGTGGTGGAAACCACGCTGTCACCACTGCCCGGAGAGGCAGATTGAGGCTAAAATTACCTCCAGCTTCGCCCTAGGGCGAAGGTTGCCACACCTGTCAACGACGGTTTTAAGGAAATCAAATGATTTCCTATTGCCGCAGTTAACAAGCTTGACACCCCTCTCCCAGTCCGCGCCATGGAATTGTAATTCCTCCTCTTTTTCTACCCCTGCTAGGCCGATTTCATCGATGAGCCTACCTTCCACCAGCTGCCACAGTTCAGGATTAATCCTACCATCCGGATCATTCCTATCTATGACAGCCACCCGAAGATCACCTTCGGGTGACCTTTTTAAGAAACGGTGAATTTTGTATGACAAACAAAAACAAATTTTTAGTATTTATGAAGTTTTGTTTTACATGTAAATTTCACCAAGTCGACGCGAACCAGAATAGCCACCAATATTTTTTCTTACATTTAAATAATAAGTTTGCAGATTAATCTATAATTCTTGGAAGTGAAGGTTGTAATAATTATGAGAAAATATAATTTTAGGGGAATTGTTACAGCCTCGGTATTTTCCATACATTACATGCATACATATGTATGTATGTACATACATATGTATGTATGTACTTGCACTGAAACTCACGAATAAAACTGGCTATTAAATCGAAAACTTATTTCTATTACAATAATTTTTAATATAAAAACTGCATAATGACATGAAAAGAAATGAGGAAAAAATTAAATAATTACAAAAAAAAACAGTTTTTATTTTTATATATCAAAATATTTTCCGAAAAATTTACGAAACTTGTGTAGATTTAAGAATAACTTTGTCCTACAATCAATATTACAACAACAAAATTTGTCTATTTTAAGACATTTCTATGAAATAAACGAAAAAATGGTAATATTATATAATATATAATAACTCGTACTCGTATATGAAAATAATTGTAAAACAAATTTTTTGTAACATAACGAAATTCCTAAAAAATTTTCTGCACGATCTAACATTTTCGTAAAATTTATGTTCGTTTCTTGCACAAAAATTAAACTATGAAATTTTTTTTCGTATTTGTAAGCATGAAATATATTGAGTGTAGGATATCGTGTCTGATATTAATACTTTTAAGTATATTGCCAAGATAACCACGAAGGATATTAAACACTGTAGTACTACAAATCGTTTACTTACAGGTTCCGGCTATACATATTATGAACATCTCAGTCGGATGTCTTACCAATTTCCACTTTTGAACTAGAACTTAAAATGCCGGAAAATAAAGTTAGTTTCAACTTTCTCATTTCTGCCTGTTGAAAATTTGGAAAACAAATTCCTTCAGTTTCAGTATTTACAGCATTACTTTGATTGCAATATTACTCTTTGCTCTTCATTTTTCGGAAAATATTGCGCATGTCGAGTCGAATATTCGTCTACGAGAATTTTGACATAGAATAAAGAAAACTTGTACAAGTTTTGTTTAATCAAATACAAAATTGTCATAGACGAATATTCGACTCAACATACGTAATATGGGTGATTATGTTATAACTATATCACAACTTTAGCCTACGATAATAGGTATTAAAAAGAATTTTATATGGTTTGCTCCATTTTTAGACAATAACGCTGAAGTAGGCAACTCTGATTCTATTATTCTGTGTATGTTTTAATGCATGATATAAATATAGAAGGTACTTCCCATTCCCTAATTTTTTCTTGACATTCACCTTCTGACAAGGATAGGTTAGGTTAGGTTAGGTTAGGAAGGGTGGTGCCTACCGCACCTCCACTCGGAAACCCAACTGGGTCCATTGTGATTCCCTTCTATTGCCCATTATTGGTAATATTTACCCCTCCCATTTTTAGCCAGAAGAAACCCTATTATCCGTCATTAAGCCACCGAATCCCCATGATGAAGCCCCTGATGTCCTCTAGTTTACACTTCCCGACATCAGTGATGCTTTCATGGAAACGTCTGCTCAGCCATCTAAGCCTATGACGTTGCAGCTTTGGGCAGTGACAGATAATATGTTCAATGGTTTCTGGTTCCTCTTCATCCCCGCACATCCTACAAAAATCCGGAGTACCAATTTCCCACATGCTGGTTCTTGCTCTAACCGAGCAGTGACTTGTCAACGCGCCTATCATGGTTCGCATCGCCTTCCTATTCATGTCCAGTAGTAGTTTAGATCTTCCTGAGTCTAGTTTTGGCCAAAAACCCCTCGAGACCCTACAATCCTCCCTACTACGCCATGAACTGTTGGTCCTGCTTTCCACCCAATTACTGAGTTCTTTATAGTAATGACCTATCGGTAATTTCACCGATCTGTCAGACATTCCCTCGTCTAACGCTGATCCTATTCTTGCCAGCTCATCGGCAATTTCATTTCCCTCAACACTGCTGTGACCAGGAACTCAACATAGTCTGACACTATAGTTATCCATAAGCAAGTTGAGGGCTTTCCTACAGTCACTAACAAGCTTCGATTTGACATTGTGTCCTTCCAAAGCTTTTAGCGCTGCCTGGCTGTCGACGTAGAAGGTTACCTTTTCACCTTCAGCCACATTTCCGGCCACCAGCTCCGTGGCCCTGAGGATCGCCAAGATCTCAGCCTGGAAAACACTGCATTCATTCAGCAGTCTAAAAGAACTACGAATGTTCGTTCCCAGGATATAGACACCAGCGCCTGTGCCTTCCCCCATTTTTGACCCGTCTGTAAAGACTGCCCTACCCTCATACAGCCTATCGGAATTGACCCAATGGTCCCTATCCGGAATTACCATTAAGGGTGTCCTACCAAAATCGATCTCAGCGACCTTATAGTCCGTAAACCCTGGGGTTACGGATTCCTGATCACCAAAACCTATCTTATTTAAGATCGATGTGTGACCTGATATTCTTGTCCTCACCAAACCTGTTTCTACAAGTCTAAGGAGACTTCTAGTCGCCGTCCCCACCACAAAGTCCTCTATAGGAAGTAGATGAAGAATGACGTCCAAGGCAGCCTGAGGTGTGCTCCTCTGAGCACCTGTGATGCCCATCGAAGCACATCTCAGAACCTTAGCTAACAATCTCCTGTGATTTTCCTTCTTCAATGCCTCCCACCACACCACACAACCATAAGAGGTAACCGGCCTGACAACCGATGTGTAAATCCAATTTACCACCTTCGGTTGCAGACCCCAGTTCCTTCCTATGGAGTTCCTGCATGCGTAGTAGGCATTGAGTCCTTTCCTTAGCCTTTCCTGAGTGTTGATTTTCCAAGAAAGCTTGCTATCTAGGTAAACACCCAGGTATTTAGCCCCCTCTGCTAGTCTCAGCTCCACCCCTCCCATCCTGGGTAATACAAAACTTTCTATTTTGTATCTCCTGGTAAAGAGGACTAGCTCAGTTTTCTCTGGGTTGACTCCTAGTCCTTTACTGCTAGCCCAGGAGGACAGATCGCCCAACGCCGACTGCATGATTTCACTGATAACGGGCAGAAACTTTCCCGTTACCAGTAAAACCACGTCAACCGCATATTCAACTATCTTCCGTCCGCTCCTATCAAAACGTATAAGAATTGCGTTCATCGCCAACAACCACAATAGAGGTGACAAAACTCCTCCCTGTGGTGTACCTCTTGTCACTGATCTCCTCAGGCGTTCTCTTCCCATACCTGAGTTGATAATTCTGCTTTTAAGCATGATAATTATCCACTCCACTAGAAATCCGTGAACCCTAAGAGTTTCCAGAGACTCCCTAATAGCCTCTATACTTATGTTGTTAAAGGCTCCCTCAATATCTAAGAATGCAGCCAGTGTGTATTCCTTGTGCTGCAGTCCTTTCTCTATAACACCAACCACGTCATGAAGTGCACTCTCAACAGATCTGCCTTTACGATAGGCATGTTGAGAGCCAGTTATAACGTGGGTGTCAATTGTGTTCCTTAGATGCAGATCAATCAGTCTTTCTAATGTTTTCAAAAGAAACGACGAAAGACTGATTGGCCTGAAATCCTTCGGCTTTGAGTGGCTTGCCTAACCCGCTTTGGGTATGAAGATGACCCTAACCTCTCTCCAGCCTTTCGGTTTAAACCTCCTGCTTAAGCAGATCTTAAAGATATACACCAGAAACAGTTGTACGCGCTCTGGGACGTTCTGCAACATGGCCGGGAAAATACCATCTGGGCCCGGTGATTTATACGGCTCAAATGTATTTATTGCCCATATTGCTTTTTCCAACGTCACTATTTCGTCCACTGCTCCTTCTAATCCCGGTTCCGACCAGTAGTTAAAGTTAACCTCCGTCATTGTCTCTTCCCCTACTTCCCTACAGCCAGGAAAGTGAGTGTCCATCAAAACAGAAAGTGTCTCAGAGCTGGATTCCGTCCATGTGCCATCCAATCTTTGAATATTCCCAGGAGCCCTAGGGTCCTTTGACAATACTCGCCGAAACCTCGATAACTCATTAACGGAATCAATCTCCTCACAGTATTTCCTCCATGAGGCCCTCTTCGCCCTCTTGAGATCACCCTTGTACTTATTATACAATACCTTATGATTGTCCCAATCCTCACTCCTTCCTGTGAGCTTCGCCCTATTAAACAATCTTCTAACCGAGGACCTCAGATCTTTTAGATCCTTGGTCCACCACGAAGGCTGCTTTCTTTTACCCGGGAAAACCACTGGACATGACTGTTCAAAACAATCCCTACAAGTATTAGTGAAATATTCCACCTCCTCTTCCACTCCTCTTTGTGTATCCACACCCTGCGGAGCTTCCCTTGCCCTAATATCAACAGTGGCCCTATAGGTATCCCAGTCAGTCCTTCTTGGATTCCTATATGGCTCACGCCTTTCCCCTGAAAAATTTAGACTGAATGATATCCTACTGTGGTCCGAAAACGTACAGTCCTTATCTACCATCCAGTCCTCTACCAGGTTCCTATCTCTGTTAGTTAGCGTTATGTCTATAACCTCTGCCCTATCCCTATTCCTGAACGTGGGTACTTTACCCTTGTTGCAAATAAACATATTGCTAGAAGTTATAAAATCAAACACCAACTCACCTCTTTTGTTAATGTTGCGGCTCCCCCACTGACTATGGTGCGCATTAGCGTCACAGCCGAGTACCAATGCAAGCCTTCTCGATCTTGCATACTCGGTCAGCTCCCGCACACCTGCCCCCGGTGGATCAACAGCATCATAGGGCATATAGACCGATGCAAGCACAATCCCCTGCTTACCCCTGGCTCCTCCATTAACGACCGTAGGGTCTCCTTTACTGAAAGAATTAAATAAAGTTAATCCTTGCCCATCCCTTGCTAAAATGCAAGTTCTTACCTTATCCTCTGTGACAGGGACATATAATGTGTAGCCTGTGACTCCTAAGCCGCAAACCCTATTTTTATTAATCCAGGGTTCTTGGATAAGAGCCACGTCTACTCGCGACTTGTTGAGGTGCACTACTGGCTCGGCCGAGGCTGCCTCACTGTGGTGCAGGTTTATCTGCACCACCCGCAGCCTTCTTGAGACCATCTGATTTAGTAAATCTAAATCTGACAGTCCCCAAGCCGAACCTCACAACACCCCCCAACAACTGTAGTCTCTTTAGAGACTCCTGATCCACGGCAAACCGAAGATCTTTACCCGCGTTCTCTTTGCAATCCATTGAGGCCAAAGGCTTCCATTGATTTGTCCTGAGAGGCGAGTTCTGAGCTTCCAGTACCGATAAAATGGCTTCCATCGATCTAACGGGTGGTGGAAACCACGCTGTCACCACTGCCCGGAGAGGCAGATTGAGGCTAAAATTACCTCCAGCTTCGCCCTAGGGCGAAGGTTGCCACACCTGTCAACGACGGTTTTAAGGAAATCAAATGATTTCCTATTGCCGCAGTTAGCAAGCTTGACACCCCTCTCCCAGTCCGCGCCATGGAATTGTAATTCCTCTTCTTTTTCTACACCTGCTAGGCCGATTTCATCGATGAGCCTACCTTCCACCAGCTGCCCTATGACAGCCACCCGAAGGTCACCTTCCTGGCTCGTCGACTTCTTCACTTTCTTTGAAGTGGAGGGTATGTCATCGCCAGATCTGACTCTCCGATGACTCCTTTCGGGGGTCCCTGAGAGAGACAGCTGGTTTGACAGCCCTCCCCTTACTACCTGGCTGTGCCTTGTCAGCCTCAGCCATCGAGGACCTGATGGCCTTGGCAAACAATACACTGCCAGACTCCTTGTTCTTTATTTTGTTTTTGGAGCTGGATGTGCCCGTCGATACAGCCTCTACACCCTTGCGAGTTGTAGCCTGGACTCCATCCACACTCACATCCTTCTCCAAAGGAGATGATCTGCCCAGGAGAACACTGACAGGGCCATAAATTCGTTCGAACTTCTTAACGTCCTGCCTGTGCTTCCTGACCAGATGTCTCTCCTTTGCCGTGTACAGTTTCGGATCTCTCTTGGCCATCTTATCCAGATAGTCCAGAGATTTCCTAGTACCGCTTTTGGCCTTATCCAATTTTGTCCGACCCTCCTTACAAATATATCCTGGCAAGGCGTCCTGTCGGACAATTTTGTTTGAGGAAGATGAATGACCCTCCTTACCCACTGAGCCACTCATCTGCTTAGGTCCAGATTCCAAGAGGTCCGCCCCTGAAGTCGGACGGCTAGTTGAAATCAGTGCGATTTCCCTCTCGTCTTCCGACCCCAGTGACAGATCCCCCAGCTTCTCACTGACCCCTGCAGCTAAGTTACCCGATGGAGCATTGAGTTCATCAACCTCCTCCATTTCTTTGAGTAACTGACTCTCCTGCGTGAGCAAATTTTCATGCACGAGAGTCAGCAACTCGTCTCCTCCCGACGTATCGTCCGTGAAGTCAACGTCATCGTCCTTAAGAATTTTTTTAAATGAAGTGTCTATTTTGATTCCCACGAGCAAGCCAGTAAATGAAAGGACCATCCGCGCAGTGACGGCGTGCGCGGACTAGGCAAATTGTCTACAACCAACCCGTGCCATGGGCGTTGGAGGAGGGTTACTGCTAGCGACTAATTTTGTTTATCCACTAAATTAGCCATTCAGATCATCGGCACAGCCCCCTACCACCTTGACCTTAAAAAGTGTTTCTGTGTTCTAGTACTATACGACAGTAGGCATAACTATGTACCAGACACTTGTTGTAACCGGACAATCTTTAGTATGCATGCCTTTATAGTCACTGCCCTTAATTCAGGCAATCACAGTGGTCCCTGAAGCAAGGACAGTAACCACAGCTTGCACTTAACCCACCACATCACGACAAGATAGTTATCCAGGTGGGGAAATTATATGTACATATGTTGGGTTTTATTTGTCTGTATGTTTTGAACTTTTAATATTATTATTTTTATTAATTCACTAGAGCTGGAATTTGGTTTTGCACTTGATCTCTCACGAATGTAAAACGATAATAAAAACAGCGAGCTGTGTAGTTGGTCACTATTTCTTTTGCAGTTTTGAAGTTGGTGGTAGTTGTTTTTGGGGGCATTGTTGTCAGGGTTGGATATGCGTATTTAATGTTCACTGAGGTGAACACAGGTTTTAACAGTTGGTTTTGACATTAAAACCAACTTTTATTAAAACCAAGTCAGTGTGAAAACACTATTACGTACATACAATTATAGGAATATTGACAAGTTGTTGCAAAACCCACCATAAATGCACCACATCTGTTTTCTCTCGTTCTTTTGTACTGACGAATAGAAGATAAATTGTAGACAATGTACTTACTACTAGAATTTTAGTGTTGACATAGGGAAATTAGGCCCCAGTGTGACTGCAGGGTAGTGCTGAGTGCTGCATGTGTGTATGTGTATTTCGTATTGCTAGTGCAGAGTGTATGTTGTGAGTATTGAAACACACAGCCTATAGTTAAGCGCATTAAAATAAATAAGTGAGCACCAAGCGCATAGGGCTAGTCTTAAGGCCTCGTTAGCTGAAATCGTAGATGTAATGTAAATGTAAACGTTTGAACGCTTATAGAATGCTTAAAAACGTGTAATGTGCTTTCGACATAGAGTTAGTTTACGCGAGAACAATTTTTAAATCGCACAATTTTTGTTCTTTTCCAGACTACACGGGACTAATCCATCGGGTATAAACTGTATACGTATACACAGCTCTGTGTGTGTTAGTGTTTTTCGTATTCATTTAACATTTGCTGTTATTAAGTTGTCTGTGTATAGGTTTTGTGCTGCTAATGCGGGGTTGTAGCTGGTTGAAAAATTATGCCAAACACAAAACCACTCTCTTTGCCTCTCTCATCCACAAACTGGCATGTTATGCTAGTACAACAGTGTTGCCGAATCGCGGATAATTACCTGAATCAGGTGTAATTTTTATGTGCAAGTGTAGCGCGTGGGTAATTGCTCTCAGGTGTAATTTACGAGTAATTTGAAATTCGCCTGTTTTATATAATAAATCGTGTGTGTTCTGGCTTTCACATCGTTTTCACACGTTTTCTTGTGAGTTCGGATGTTAAAACACATGGTGCGCCTGCTTAAGTTGAAATTTAGAAAATACAAATTAAAAGTATAAGTTCTAGCATCCGAATTAAGAAGAACACTATTTGGAAATTGACGATTTCAAACTTTTAGATTTTTCCGTTTTAGTTGATAGTTGATGCTATTTTATTATTTAAAGAAGGTATACAAAAAGCAATAATAATAAGCAATAAGATATGAGATATATTTATAATGAACTACTTATTTTTACATGAGAGTTAACATTTATTTTCACCAAAAAAATTATACTTTTAGATAGCAGAATAAAAAAATTATACAAAACAAGAAAAAATATTTTTTTTATTCAAAATTTATAATTATTAGAGATGAATATTCTATAGCAGTGTTTTTTGCCATCGAAAACTCATTTTGAGAAAATTTGAGTTGACGTATTTTGAATACACGCTCTCGATATATTGCATTTCACTGGGGCTGATACCAAATCATAAGTAGACCTTAAACAAGATTTTTGAAATGTGTCACATATTTATTTTAATATTGGGTGTAATTCCTTTGAAATCGGGTAATTTTGGCTCCCACTAGGTGTAATTTTGAATATATATTTTGGTAACACTGATTGCACAGAAGATTAACCAGAATTCTGACTTCTGAGTTAAGCGAAATCGTCGTATCAGCTGATGGATAAATGACATAAGGGAGAGAAAAGATATGCTTTTTGCATGTATAAAAAGCAATGGCTATACATATGGAGTTTTTCTCGGGGTTGCTATTATTGCTTCTGTTGATATTATTTGGCCCGTTACTTTTGTAACCTGGCATATTGTAATTCCTATTATGAGAGTTACGACGGTCATTATAAAAAGTAAGTATAGAGTTAGGTTGTCCGTAAGCATCGGTACAACCACTTATAAATTTTGACATGACCTCATTCATATTAGAAAACGAACCCGACTCCATTATTAATTTTACCCTTTCGTTAGAAGCATTCTTTATAATAGCTGTCACAGCAGTATTGGTAGCATACTTTGTTGCTGTTGAGTTAGGTAAACCATCAGATATATAGGCGGTTTCCAGTTTTTTTGTTCATTCGTCAATTTCAGTGGCGTAAGAATTAGCGTTCTTGCCTTGCTGTTTTAAGTTTAAAAGTTTTGCGTTAATTACTTCCACGACAATTCTCGTTGTACCTTCATAGTGAACAGACGTAATAGCGGAATTTTTCTTATATACAAACTAAACAAAAAAAAAAGCATACAAAAAATATTCGTAGTACATATTACCTTTGATAAATAAGCATTTTTTTGCTTTGATAATATTTTTACATATAGAAATAACAAAAATAAAAAAAAACCCGTAAACAAAAAAACATACAAAATACCCTTGAGGAATACTCTTTATGAGTACCCCAGAGGAAAAAAAATAGTGAAGTGAGTTCTAACGGCAGAAATGTCTATTTTACTGTGAGTTTTGATGCTCATAATGATAACAATAAAATAAAAAATCTGATAATAGACTTGCTGTGAATTCTGAAGCTCTTAATAAAAATCAAAAATCTGATAATAGACTTTTTCTAACGGCAAAACCACAGTTTCGTCAGCGATCAACTTCGCTTTGTCCAATGCCAACTAGTGAATCGTTGACATTATTGCCTAGTACTTCTACATTTAACTCAGCGATATCATCCGCTTCGGGCTCGTGGTCAACAATTAAACAAGTTGTTACTGAAGACAACAGTAGTACAAAACCAAAGGTACAAGTAGGAATGGACAGATATATAACCATTTTAAAGCGCGGGCGAAGCCCAAATTCTACTAAAATTGGATCCGCCCCAAAGATGTCTAGGGATAACAGCACATCTTCTATCAATCGTCAAAATCGTTTTTCATTATTGCAAGACAAAAACGACAAGCCCGCTGCATCATCGCAAAAGTCTTTTAAGCCACCACCTATTTATCTGAGAGAAAAAAATTCAAACGCGCTTCTAAAAAATCTACTGTCGACCATTGGTGAAAATACTTTTCACATCATTCCAATTAAACGAGGTAATATTGATGAAACTAAAATCCAAATATATGATGAAAAAGATTTCCGAAAAATTTTTAGTGAGTTTGAAAAAAATAAAACAAGTTTTTATACATATCAACTTAAGAGTGCTAAAGGCCTACAAATAGTATTAAATGGCATAGATTCATATGTTGAGCCTGAAGAAGTAAAATGTGCACTTATCGAACAAGGATTTAAAGTACAAATTGTTACCAATATAATCAATAGAGAGAAGATTCCCCAGCCTCTAGTTCGTGTTGAACTGGAGCCGAATGATATACAGTTAAAGAAAAATGAGACGCACCCAATTTATAGTCTAAAATGCCTTTTACACCGAAAAATCACAGTTGAAGAGCCACGTAAGCGTTCAGGTCCCGTACAGTGCCATAATTGCCAAGAATATGGCCACACAAAAACCTACTGCAAATTACCTACAGTTTGTGTTATCTGCGGTGAATTGCATGGTACTGCTAACTGTACCAAGCCAAAAGTACAAGCTGAAAAAAAATGCAGTAATTGTGGAGAAAATCACACCGCTAATTACAGAGGATGCCGTGTATATTCTTTCGTTAAACAGGCTATGGGTCAAAAATCTAAATTAGCTCCAGTTCAATCAGCAAATGCTTATAGCGCCACTCTGCCTCAAACTAGCCAACTAGTTAATTCACGTGTATCGTATGCCGATGCTGCTAAGACTAGTTGTATTCCCACACAAAATGTTCCACCGCCAAGTAATTCAACGAATGCAAACTCTAGCTTTAACTTTAGTCGTCTTGAAGCTACTATTGAGAATCTGGTGCTAACTATAAACAACTTTACAACAAATATGACTAGCATGATGCAAGAAATGCTGAGAATGCAGAATACTCTGCTTCAAGCATTAGTCAACAAACCATGAACACGTTAAAACTATGTTTCTGGAACGCAAACGGCATTCGCCAACATAAGAATGAACTTGAGCACTTCCTCACGGAAAAAAATATTGATATAATGATGGTCTCTGAGACTCACTTGACTTCGAGAAGCTGCTTTAAAATAAATGGTTACACTCTATATGATTCAAAGGACCCGAGAGGGAGAGCATGCGGTGGATCAGCAATTCTAATTAAGTCAAGACTCAAGCACTATATCCTTGAGAACGTTAGTGAAGAATATATGCAAGCTACGAATATTTTCGTAGAAAATTTTTGTGCGAACTTCGTGATATCATCAATTTACTCACCTCCCAGATTTTCAGTTACCGAAGATCAGTATGAGAAGTTCTACAAATCGCTTGGATCTTGTTTCGTGGCAGCTGGTGACTACAATGCAAAACATACGTACTGGGGCTCGCGTCTTGTTACACCTAGAGGTAGAGCGTTGTTTAATACAATTTCAAAAATGGGCTTAGATGTCATTTCGAGTGGGGAGCCTACTTACTGGCCTACTGACGTAAGAAAAATTCCAGATGTTATAGATTTTGGCGTCACGAAAAATATCCATAGGGACTTAATTCACGTAGAGGGCTCTGTAGATCTGTCCTCCGATCACTCTCCCACAATAGTTACAATTTTCAACCCACTAAGGAGTGATTTAACTAACTCATATGCGAAAACGATTAATAGGGTCAACTGGCTAGGATTCAAAAAATATATTAGTAGTCACTGCGTGGAAAACATTCAGCTAAGATCACCTGATGATATTGAATTTAATATTGCCAATCTTAACGAATATATTAAACAGGCTGCTGAACATGCCACTACTTCCTATCCGCAGACTGGCTTTAATAGAATTTATTCTACGGAAATTGAACGTCTTGTATGTGAAAAAAGGAGAGCTAGAAGAGAATGGCAACAACACCGATCACCCCTAAATAAAATCAGACTTAAAGAATGTACTAAACGACTCAAAGAGCTGCTATCGTCGGAAAAGACTGCATTACTGGAAAAGTATTTAGAAGGTCTTGATGTAACGTCAACATCTAATTACTCTTTATGGCGCGCTACTAGAAATCTTAAAAGACCCGTTGATCTCAAATCACCATTGCGTACTTCGACTGGAGGCTGGGCAAGAAGCGATAGTGAGAAAGGTAACTTATTTTCTGAGCATTTAAAATCTGTATTCACTCCCAATTCATGTACGGGTGCTGCCGATTTACCAAGTGTAGTCTCTCTACCCCCTCGTCCCTTAAGGTTTAAGATGCGTGAACTACAAAAAATAGTTGCTGAACTCGACCCTAAGAAAGCTCCAGGTATTGATGGCATTAGTAACAAGATGCTGATGAACTTGCCTCATATTGCAATAAGAATTTTGCTATTTAGTTTTAATGCCATTTTACGAATGCAGTATTTTCCACATAACTGGAAACTTGCCAAGATTAAAATGATTCCAAAGCCAGGCAAAGATCTTACCAAGGCTGAGTCATATAGGCCTATAAGCTTACTTTCAACAATTTCAAAGCTTTTCGAAAAGCTGCTCATGACTAAATTGTCCACAATTTTAGCTGATACTGGGTGCATCCCGGACCATCAATTTGGCTTTAGAAGTCAGCATAGCACTATTGAGCAAACGCATAGATTGGTTCAAATTATAAGGAGGACTTTTGAAGAAAAGAAGTATTGTTCTGCCCTTTTTATTGATGTTTCTCAGGCATTTGACAAAGTATGGCACAAAGGCCTAGTTTTAAAATTGAAGACATACCTACCAATAAATACACAAAAGCTTTTGGAAAGTTATATTGTTGATAGGACATTTACCGTTGTGGAAGGAGACTTCATGAGTGTACCCGAATCTATATCTTCTGGTGTGCCACAGGGTAGTATTCTGGGGCCAGTCTTGTATCTAATATATACTTGTGATATGCCTGTGAGTAATAACATCCACACTTCTACATTTGCCGATGATACAGCCTGTTTGAGTATTCACAAAAATCCTGATGAGGCATCCCGCAATCTCCAAGCACACATTACCCAGGTTGAAATATGGTTGAACTTATGGAGAATTAAAGTCAATGAACAAAAGTGTGTTCATATAACGTTTATCCTAAGAAAAGATACCTGTTCCCCCATTCGAATCAACAATCAAAATATTCCTCAACATTCTCAAGTCAAATATCTTGGCATACACCTTGATCGAAGGCTTACATGGAAATATCATATTGACTCTAAGTTAACCCAAATGAAACTTAAATTTACTCAAATATATTGGTTAATTGGCAGAAATTCAACACTCAGCCTAGACTGCAAACTTTTGATATACAAGTCGCTTTTGAAGCCAATATGGTGCTATGGAATTCAGCTGTGGGGCACTGCTTCAGCTTCAAATGTCGAGAGAATCCAACGAAGGCAAAACAAAATTTTACGTTTGATAACATCTGCTCCATGGTACGTTAAAAATTCAAATATTCATCGTGATTTAAATATGCCACTAGTGAGTGAAGAAATTGCAAAATACGCAGGCAAATATTTAACTAAACTCGAGTCACATCCTAATCCGCTTGCCCGTAATATTTTGAGCTTTACTGGACACATCCGCTTAAAAAAAAGGGACACAAGGTCTCTTATACCCAACACTCCAGATGGGACTGCTTAAAAATACTTCTTTTTGATTATCACTACTTATGTATTATTTATAACTATCACTAAGTTTATGTCCGATACTGGTCGGGCCTAATAATTATATTTAGATTTAAGATTTGATTACTTATTGTTAGTTCATTTTTGAAGATACAATAAATAAATATGTATATGAAAAAAAAAAAAAAATTACTTCAACCGATTCTCCTTTAACAGTAGATTTTAACTTTGAAATGATTTGTTCAATGGTAGCTTCATTTGAGATTAGGTTTCTAGCTGTACCTCTTAATTTTGTCTTTATAAGGTTTATAGCTATAGCTTCATGTGTCTCTTTTATAGAGTGCAGTAATTCAAGAGCATCTATAAAGATCTGTAGGTTTGTTGGCCTTCCATTAAAATCCGGTAGGATTTTTGAGGCAGTGCCTATAAATTCAATGTTTGTTTGTGGCATTTTTACGTTATGATCAGTGTTAATTAAGGAAACAAATTTAATTGATTCATGAAGTGATGTTGGTATTTCTATAAGAATACCCTTTTTTGGGTCACTGATATAAGTTTTGCACGTATGTCAAGGAAGAATGATTCTGCGGCGGCTTTGTGTGCTTGCGTAAGCCTAGTATAATTGACGTTAATTAGTACACGTATCTGTTCGAGACGATCTACAAGATTCTTAACGTGTTTACTCACTGTTTCGTCCCTTGTGTCCCTATTTTGATTTAAGCATTTATAAGATTTAAGAAACTCTTCCTTAATTAATCGAGCTTTTAATACAATTTCATCCCAATCCATAAAATTTTAACTGGGATTTAGTCTTATTGATAATGGATAATATAGTGGTTTAACTATTTGATCATAAGTCTTTTATCCTTGGCTTTATTGCTGTGTACAAGGAAACAAAAAATATTCGTTAATTGGTTCAGAAGAACCGTTTCTAGAAGCTAAAAAGGCAACATCATGTTCGAACGCATAACAAACTGAACCTACCTTAAAATCATGGGACCTAAAAAAACTGAGTACATACATACATATATATACAAATATATACATAAAACAATAATAGGAATATAAATAGTAATCTTACATATGTACATGAAATTAAGATTATTGAAGAAATTGTAGTAGTGTACGAGTGATATCAAATCAGAGAAGTTAATTTATGTGTTCTACATACTATGAACATTGAGCCTTGCTTAGACTGCATCTAAACCTCTTGCAACAGAAACAGTTCGTGCATAATTCTTTTTTAAAGATCTCTTATGCAACTGATATAGGGTTACAAGGATTTGCACTCCCAGGAAAGCAATTATAATGCCCAAATATATAACGGGATACTCAACCTTTATCATTACTTCATTTATGACATTGGCATTCGGGTTTTCAATCTTTGATTCATGGATAACCATCTAAAGGAACCTATTTCTTAATGGAAAAATCAAAGTGGTTAATACATCAGTAACGTGTTTGGTTTATTTAAGGATATTATATATTTTGCACAACATATATATATATATATATATATATATATATATATATATATATATATATATATATATATCTGAAAATGTAGACGGGGATACGATTCAAATCAAAATTGGGAATGTTGACATTGGAGATGTTTTTCAGTAACATCAAATACAATTTCTCAATTTAACTTTTGTGTCGCGTTATCGAAGGTCTGAATCTGTTACCAGTGTATGAATAGATTAGTTTCACTTTGTTGCCATTAATGCGAAACAAACAAAAGACTAAGGATTCGGTATGGATACATCCACCCAGGGTTGACTTTAATTTTCCAAAAAAAATTAAATATATAGTTATTTTTGTGTTTTGCGGTGCGTGATTTCAGAAAGAAGAAATCAGATATTTGCTACGCTCATATAGAAACAAGAAAAAACTAGTGTCCCTAATTATACTCATCGAGGGAATTAACCGCGACAATTATGACAAAATCTGATTACGAGTGATGACGAAATCCAATTAGAAATGTCACGTTCGTATTTCATATGCTTGTTTACAAGAAAAGTTATACTCTTATAATAGTGTCAACTTTTGTTAGTTCCAAGGAGCATATGAATGTTAGTTAGTCATTTTCGTCATTGATCTTATTAATTTTTTTTTTAATTAAGAACTTTCTAAAATGTTAAACAATTAAGATAGATTTTTTCGAAATAATTTTTTAATTTTAAGAACATGTAAAATATAAAGTTAATTAGAATTTGTTTTTTTCTTAATTTTGTTAGAATAATAAATTTATTTTAATTATTATTGTTTAAGTTTGTTTTCTTTTTTTATTTTTAATAAAATAAATGTTTAAAACAAAATTTTTCCTTTCAGCTGAAATAAGCATTAATTTGTAATTCAGTTTGAAATACGTTTTAAAATATAAAAAAAGAAACGCCAAGATTAACTCCCGTATTAAAAAAATTTTAAGTTAGTTAGAAATGCGTTTAAGTTAAAATTTTGTATAAATAATTTTCTTAAGTAGATTTCAAATACATTTTAAATTTAGGATTTATTATTATTGTTCGAACTTCATTTCTTTCTATATTTATGTTTTGATTAGGCTTAGGCTTATTTTAAAGAGGTAGTACTAAAAGTTTTTAAAACATACAATTTATATGTATCATCTTCAATATATCATAAAC
This sequence comes from Tachina lurida, assembly GCA_944452675.1. Lineage (NCBI taxonomy): Eukaryota > Metazoa > Arthropoda > Insecta > Diptera > Tachinidae > Tachina > Tachina lurida. The sequence goes on from OX101752.1 coordinate 93,095,616, forward strand.
ATTTTACAGGCCAAATCGATTAATTATAATTTGAAAGAAAAATATTTGTTTTACACCTCTTTTCTTTCGCCATACTTCACCATATTCAATAAACGTCTCAGGATTAGCAGCCGTCCAACTGCTTGCAATATAAATAGTATGACAACTGTTGTTCCCACAACGCAAAAACGAGTTCTCTGCCAAAGCTTGTGTTAACTGTCCAAATGTGGATTGTTCTCGTTGTATAAACAATAGTTCCTGACTCAGAGCACTTGCTAAGTTTATAACCTTCAAAAATGCTGTTTTGTTTCTTATTTTAACAAATTATTTTGTACACTTTATTTTGACGCTCACAGTATGTACATATTCAGGGCAATTATGAATAAAATCCCGAGGGAAATTTCTCCCTTTTCCAATTAGAATTTTTTATTTTCCCTATCATTTGACATTAGTTGGAATTGTTTCCCGGGAAAAATTTCTCACGGTATTTTATTCATAATTGCCCTCATTTATATTATTATATAAAGGCTCTGTTTTTTTTTAATTTTGTACACTTTGTTTTGATGCTCACAGTATGTACATATTTATATTATTATATAAAGGCTCTGTTTTTTTTTCATTTAAGCCGTGGTAGTAACAAAGAAAAAACTAATTGTACCAATTCCCAACCAAAAACTGAACGAGATAGTAAGTGATCCAGAATTGATTGTAGAAGTCAACAATACGAGTACCTTCTATAGCTGGGAAGAAGGAAAATCAATTTTTGGGCTTAAGCCTACAAACAATTGTGTTATCAGGAAGAGGTGTACGGTAAAAACTGAGACAACAGAAAAAATAATTGAAATAAACAGCAACCAGATAGTACTAATTAATTTTAAAAACCACACTTTAACAAGCAATTGCGACCAAAGAGCTGTACAATTGATTGGGAATTACTTTTTGAATTTCACTAATTGTACAATCAAAATTAATAATACCAATTTCGAAAATAAGATAATCCGTGATACTCAGACGTTTGTGCTCCCTAAATACGAGGAAACTACGAAAAAAGTAATTACCTTCCAGGACATTGCCTTACAACAACAGGAAAACATAAAAACCATCGAAGAACTGAGGTTCCATAAAAATACTACTATGGCTGCTGGAGGAGTGGTAATAGTTGGTCTTCTGATTTTTTTTTTAATACATGATTTTTTTTATTGTATCTTCATATATGAACTAACAATAAATATTCAAATCTTAAATCTAAAAATATAACTAGGCCCGACCAGTGTCGGACATAAGCTTAGTAATAGTTATATATAATACATAAGTAGTGATAATCAAAAGGGAAAAAATTAATAATAAAAGTATTTTCAAGAAGTCTCATCTGGAGTGCTGTGAATAAGAGCCCTTGTATCCCTCTTTTTTAGGCGGATGTGTCCAGTAAAGTTCAAAATATTACTAGCAAGCGGATTAGGATGTGACTCGAGTTTTGTTAAATATTTGCCTGCGTATTTTGCAATTTCTTCAGTCACTAGTGGCATATTTAAATCACGATGTATATTTGAATTTTTTATATACCAAGGAGCCGATGTTATTAACCGTAAAATTTTGTTTTGCGTTCGTTGGATTCTCTCGACATTAGAAGCTGAAGAAGTACCCCATAGCTGAATTCCCTAGCACCATATATGTTTTAAGAGCGACTTGTATATTAAAAGTTTAAAAGGGTGAGGGTTGAATTTCTACCAACCAGCCAATGTATCTCAGTTAGTTTAAGTTTCATTTGCGTTAGTTTAGAGTCAATGTGATATTTGCATGTGAGCCTTCAATCAAGATGTATACCAAGGTATTTCACATGTAAGTTTTGAGGAACAATTTGATTATTGATTGTAATGGGGGAACAAGTGTCCTTTCTGAAGGTAAATGTTACCTGAGCACACTTCTGTTCCTTTACCTTTATTCTCCACATGTTTAACCATAGTTCTAGCTGGATAATATGTTGCTGAAGATATCGGGAAGCCTCCTGAGGGTTTTCGTGCATACAAAGGCAGGCTATATCATCGGCAAATGTAGATGTGTGAATATTACTGCTCAATGGCATATTACAAGTATAAATAAAATATAAAACTGGCACACGGGATGAGATTATTTCAGTCGTACTCATAAAGTTTCCTTCCACAACAGTGAACTTCCGGGCAATAATGTAACTTTCCAGCAAATTTAGAATGTTTATTGGTAGGTAAGTCTTTAATTTTAAAATTAGGCCTTTATGCCACACTTTATCAAATGCCTGAAAACGTCAACGAACAGCGCACTTTTTTTCTTCAAAAGTTTTTCTTATAAATTGAACCAATCTATGAGTTTGTTCAATGGTGCTATGCTAACTTCTAAATCCAAATTGATGATCCGGTATGCACTCATTATCAGTTAGAATTGGGGACAATTTTATAATGAGAAACTTTTCAAAGAGCTTTGACATTGTTGACAGTAAACTTATTGGCCTATATGACTCAGCTTTGATAAGATCTTTGTCTGGATTTGGAATCATTTTAACCTTGGCAAGCTTCCAGCTGTTTGGATAATACTCCAGTCGTAAAATTGCATTAAAAATGAATAACAGGATTATAATAGCTATATGAGGCAAGTTCATCAACATCTGATACTAATTCCATCAATACACGTAGCTTTTTTCGGGTTGAGTTCTGCAATTATTTTTTGTACATCACGCGTCCTAAATTTTATTGGTCGAGGGGGTAGCGCAACTGCATTTGGCAAATCAACAGCAACAGAACATGTGTTTGGGGTAAATACGGATTTTAAATGCACACCAAATATTTTACCTTTTTCAGTATCCCTTCTTGCCCAACCTCCCGTAGATGTGGTTTAAACTCAACTGGTGTTTTAAGCTTTCTAGCAGCGCGCCACAAAGAGTAATTAGATGCTGGCGTGACATCAAACCTTCCAATTAATTTTTAAGAGATGCAGTTTTTTCAAATGCAAGCAACTCTTGGAGTCGTTTAGTACACTCTTTAAATGTGATTTTAAGTTGGGGTGATCTGTGCTGTTGCCATTCTCTTCTAGCTCTTCTTTTTTCACTTACGAGACGTTTAATATCCGTAGAATAAATTATATTTACCCTAGTCTGCGGATGGGAGGTAGTGGCATGTTCAGCAGCCTGTTTAATATTTTCATTAAGGTTGGCAAAGCTAGATTCAATATCATTAGGTGTTCCCAGCCAATTAACACGATTTATCAAATTCGCATATGGGTGAGGTCAGTTCTTAATGGGCTACAAATTGTAACGATCGTGAGATAGTGATCGGACGAGAGATCTAGAGAAGCTTCAATTTGAATTAAATCCCTAGAGATATTTTTCATGACGCCAAAATCTATAACATACGGAATTTTATGTATGTCAGTAGGCCAATAAGTGGGATCCCCACTCGAAATGACATCCAAGCCCATTTTGGAAATTGTATTGAACAACGCTCGACCTCTGGGTGTAATAAGACGCGAACCCCAGAACGTATGTTTAGCATTATAGTCGCCAGCTGCTACGAAACAAGGGCCCAGAGATTTGTAAAAATCCTCGTATTGATCCTCAGTAATTGCGAATCTCGGAGGGGAGTAAATTGATGACATAGACGAAATTAGTGCAAAAATTATCGACACAAATATTCGTTGCTTGTAAATGTTCTTCACAAATGTTGTCAATAATATAATGCTTGAGTCTTGACTTTATTAAAATTGCTGATCCACAGCATGCTCTTCCTCTCGGGTCCTTTGAACCATAAAATTTAAAACGGCTTCTCGAAGTCAAATGAGTATCAGAGACCAACATTATATCAATATTTTTTTCCGTGAGGAAGTGCTCAAGTTCATTTTTATGTTGGCGAATGCTGTTTGCGTTCCAGAAACATGTTTTTAACGTGTTCATGGTTTGTTAACTAAAGCTTGAAGCAATGTATTCTGCATTCGCAGCATTTCTTGCATCATGCTAGTCATATTTGTTGTAAAATTATTTATAGTTTGCACCAGATTATTAATAGTAGCTTCAAGGCGATTGAAATTAAAGTTCGAGTATGTATTTGTTGAATTATTTGGTGGTGAAAAATTTTGTGTATGAATAGAATTTGTCTTAGCAGCATCGGCATACGATACACGGGAACGAACTGGTTGGCTCACTTGCGCAATAGTGGCTGATAAAGCGTTTGCTGATTGGGCTGGGGCCAATTTAGGTGTTTGCCTCATAGTCTGTTTGACGAAAGAGTACACAGGACAACCTCTGTAGTTAGCGGTGTGATTACCTCCACAATTACTGCATTTTTTGTCACTTTGATCTTATTGCAACTAGCAGTGCCGTGTAACTCGCAACACACAAGACAAACAGTAGCTAATTTGCAGTAAGTTTTAGTATGGCCATATTCTTGACAATTATGGCACTGTACGGGTCCTGAACGCTTGTGTGGTTCTTCAACGGTTATTTTTCGATATAAGAGATATTTTAAATTATATATTGGATGGGTCTCATTTTTTTTAAATTTTATATCATTTGAGGTTGAGGGATCTTTTCCCTGTTTATTATGTTCGATACATTTTTTACTTTAAAACCCTGGAGGACGAGAGCATCTTTTACTTCTTCGGGAGCAACATATGAATCTATGCCCTTCAACACAATCTGCAGACCTTTAGCACTCTTGAGCTGATATGTGTAGAAATTTGTTTTACTTTTTTCAAGTTCAGAAACCATTGTGCGAAAATCTTTTTCTTCATAAATTTGAATTTTCGTTTCATCAATATTACCACGTTTTATTGGAACAATGTGAAATTTATTCTCACCAATGACCGAAATTAATTTTTTAATAAGCGTTTGAGTTTTTTTCTCTTAAATAGATTGGTGGCGGCTTGTAGGTTTTGTTCGCAGATTCAGCGGGTTTGTCATTGTCATCTTGCAATATTTTAAAACGGTTTTGGCGATTAGTAGAGTAGAGCTGGCAAACTATCGATAGTCACGCCATTCGATATTTTCGATAGTTTGTTAGAAAACTATCGATACTATCGATAGTATCGAATTATTTTACTTGAGGTCTACACGTAACTTAGAATGACTAACTTTAACATTAATTTCTAGTTAATGTTAAGTGAAGAATTACGTACCTTTTCACAATGTATGGTTAAGAGTTAACGTGAACTTTAACTGACAGTTCTTCATACAAAACTTGCAGTTAAAGTCTCTGTTATCTTCTAACCATACATTGTGAAAAGGTACGTTAAAATGTTAATGTTTGGTTAAGGTTTATATTGGGGTATCTTCCCAATAATCTTCCCTCTTTTCAACCTAACCTCACCTAACACGGCTGTTAAGGAATCTGTTTAAGCAACTCAGTTAAAATAAGAGATGATAAAAAGGAGATAGCACACAAAAGGATATATTCCGTCTCTATTCCACAACCATCAATTCTCCTAGGCAAGGAGACGAAGAGTTGGGAATGTTAAATTTAATTTTCAAATAATTTTTGGTTTTAATTTACATACAACTCAGTGGAAATATTTAAAAATGTTCTTCTATCAAGAGTTGATCCGTTACACAAGAAGTCTGTATTACTAAGTACATAAATTTATTACTTTGAGTTATCACGTTATTTAAGTAAATGAGCGATATGTACTTAGATGTATTTTCAATAAAAGAAAGCCAATATGTTAAATTTCCCGAGTTTATTGCCAATTTTGTAATAAATTTTTTTCAACGATAGTATCGCTATCGAGAAAAAACTATCGATAGTCTAATGGAAATAAAACTATCGATAGTTTGCCAGCTCTATAGTAGAGGATGCGCTATTATCGCTAGACATCTTTGGAGCAGATGCAATTTTAATTGAATTTGGGGTTTTCCCGCGCTTTAAAATACAAGGCAATGGTAATTTCAACGATTCACTAGTTGGCATTGGACAAAGCGTATTTGATAGCTGACGAAACTGTGGTTTTGCCGTTAGAAAAAGTCTCTCATCAGATTTTTTTATTTTTATTAAGAGCTTCAGAACTCACAGTAAGTCTATCATTAGATTTTATATTGTTATTATTATGAGCATCAGAACTCACAGTAAAATAGGCATTTCTGCCGTTAGAACTCATTTCACAATTTTTTTCCTTTGGGTACTCATATGGAGTATTCTTCAAGGGCACTTTGTGTGTTTTTTTGTTTACGTTTTTTTTTTGTTTTTGTTATTTCTATATGTAAAAATATTAGCAAAGTAAAAACAAGCTTATTTATCAAAGTTAATATGTACTACGAATATTTTTTTTTGTTTATTATATATGTAATTTTTTTTTTATTATATATGTAAGAGAAATTCCGCTATTACGTCTGTTCACTATGAAGGTACAACGAGAACTGCGATCTTCTGATAACTATAATTGTTCTCTGCCGACAACAAGTGAAAATAAAAGTAAAATTCTCACAAAGCGGGTTGAATAGGGGAATTGTTAGAAATACGATGATTAGGAAAAGATTTCCCACTGAAGAATCTACTCCCGACAGGTAAGTAAGGCGACCATTACGTTTTATTGGGCCGTCATACCTAGACCATAAACATTTTTTTTCCACAGATTTACAATTCTAAAACAGACTACACTTCCTTTTAAATTATTTATATGTATTATAAAAATAAATAAAAGTATTTGTATATTAACCGAATAGTTTTTTTTCTTTCATAGCACCCATAACTTCCGACCATATAATACTAACAACAACTTCGTACCTCTAAATAGGCGCAAAAAATTAGAAAAATGTACCGTTCCACATACTGCAGATACAAGGTGAATACCGATACATAGAACTGACAATAGAGGATATGCATACTGTTGTAAGAAACAAATGGCTAACAGATAAGCACATCGACGTTTTATCACATTGGGTTTCCAGGGTAAATTTGAGGCAGAAATTGGAAGGAAAGGTTCACATCTGTAATGCGCAGTTTTTTACTGCAATTAAGAAATGGGTTATGGAACCGCACGAGGTTAATAGGGAAAGAATACTATTGTCAAATCGAAAGGTCAACATATTACGAAAGAAACACCTTTTCATTTCAATCTGCGAAGCCAATCATTGGATGTTGCCCGTAATTACGGGACACTCCCTATATATTTTAGACTCCTTGGGACCTCGAAATGTCACTCAAATAGGAAAAATTATTAAAAAATACTTGCACTATGAGTCGGAACGTTTAGAAAGTGCAATGAATATCCAGAATTTACAGATTAGTCGACCAATTTGCACTCAGCAAGATAATATGACGGATTGTGGGGTGTTTATATATAATAAAGTACCTAGAATATTGCATTAAGCAAATAAATAACTCTGCCTCCTTAATACTGGATAACGTTGATGCAACATCAAGTAGAATAAATAGTGAAATTTTAGTTTTTAGCATTAAATTAATAGTAAATTTAAATATATAAATAATGATTACGTATAGAAAAAAAATTTAAAAACTAAATAAATTGTTGGTATTTGAAACATAAGCACACAAATTAATTTTATTGTTAGCCGATGGCCTTAGCAGCCAGTGATATCAATAAATATGTATATTAATGTTATATTTCAAATAATTTTAATAAGTAAATTTATTGTATGCTAATATTAAACCAAGATAAGTGCAACCGCGGCTCAAATACAATCCCCAGAACAAGAAGGTTGGCATACATGCAGTGAATGCAACAAACGTAACAACAACAACAACAACAACAAAAACAACAACAGCAATTGCAATCATCATCTAACTTTAACAACACAATGAGTATAGTCTTCTGCCGCCAAAAGTTAAGTAATATCTGAAGCCATGATTTTACCTTAGCAATAACAACATAACCGATGAATTTCCAAATCAAAAGTAAAGCCTGCAACATACATCACAAAAACAGCAGCGGAACATCAAGTAATACTCTTATCTAACGAGTGTATCAGATTGATAACAGATAATGGACCAGAACTACATGTGAGATGAATTATTGACGCCATAACAGGACTCCCAATAATCTGCATAATCAGTTTATTCCGGGAAGTCAAGGCCCAGGAACACTTTACAAATCTTTATATAGATTACAACTATACAGCATTGACATTTCTCTTTCCATCCACCCTAAGTGCGATAATGCTGGTTCCACGGTTTGAGTACACATTAACAGTTTATATGCGGATTTTTATTACAATATCAGAAGTGAGGCAGTTCTTCATACTGTTATCCAAAAATGTCATTTTACAGGTGAACCGGGCATCCATTACATAAATCATAGTTTTCGACCTGTAACTCATCTCAGCTCAAATGAGAACACCTTTATTAGCGATGCTGGTTTCTTGATACACCCTTACTCAGCCGAAGACATTAGTTCGTGATGGTGCTGATTTATTTTTTCAAAACCACAAGCAAGAGCGTCCCTCCATAAAGAAGAAAATCACTGAATACTTAAAGGTGCCACAAATTTCAACATATAAGGATAAAAAAATCACGTCAACCTAACTGAGATGTCAAGAATCAGAACATCAACAGAAAAAAATGCGTATTTTCTTTCCGCAAAGAGGGGAGGTATGTTGTGAGTTGGAGGCACTTATATATTTTGCATATAAGATCACTTACATGTCATTTACTTATACTTTTTATATTAAGATATGGTTCGTATATTATTTGCAACCAGGTTCAGTTCCAACACTCCACTATTAAATAATTGGGTGAGCTGTATCTGGAACAACACATTATTGTTTGCTGATTTGCTTGTGATAATTTTTCGATTTTTTGCTCCAGTTGTTCAAACCTTGCTTTAGCTGCTAACTGGGCTTTTCTCATGATATTAACTGTTGAGTCAACAATTGAGGTTTGATTCTTGAGCAAAGTTAATAAATGTGACTCATTTTCCTTTACCCTTTGTATTGTATCGGATATCTGGTTAGCATATTCACAGTCCAATATGCCAAATAATGAGTTAGCAATATTTCCAACTATATTCAAGGCGCCTCTTTTACTTCGTAGTAGTCGATTTGCAGGGTTTTGTAGGGATTTCGTGCCATTGATTAAAATTTATGTTTCAGACCAGTATGCAATTAAATCATAGTATACAAGAATGTTCCATTCACTGCTTGAAATGGTTGCTGTGCCAATTTCTTCAAAATGAATGCCTAATTTCATTCCAAATTTTTTGTTTTTTTACCGGATTTCCAAATGACATTGGTAACAGCACATGTATTGTAATTAAGGCTAGAGTCAGATGGTTTGATAGAACCCTTTTCCTTTTAATCCTAGGCTCCTGAATTGAGTCATAAGTACTGCTGTTGCTAGTTGAACTGTTGTCATCAAGGGTGACAGATATTTCGCAATCTGGTTTGATGGGTAAGAGAGCGATTCGATGTATTGGTCGTTTAAAAATACCATTAGCTGTTTTAACGTCCACAACTCTGATCATATTGCCACTACCAGGATGTGTTTTGACTATTCTTGCTAAGGGCCACTTCATGATTGGTAGACTGTCTTCCTTTATTATTACCATATCACCAATCTGGAGGTTGTCAAACCGCTTATTCCACTTATGGCGATGCTGCAATCGATTCAAATATTCAGGGGACCATCTTTTCCAAAACTCTTGTTTGAGATGGGATACCAGCTTCCAGTGTGATAGTCTTGATGAGTTTACTGTTGTTGCGCCACTATCTACTTGCGATACAAGTGCTTCGCCAATCAAAAAATGACCAGGAGTCAGTGCTTCAAGATCACCAGGATCACTTGACATAGGTGTTAGTGGGCGAGAGTTGAGTATTGCATCGATCTCTGCTACGATACTCCCCATTTCTTCCTGGGTCAATGATGCAGCTGCCACACTTCACAGTAAAAGATGTTTGCCGATTTTACTGCCACTTTCCATAGTCCACCAAAATGCGGCGCACGTGGTGGGACAAAATGTAGATTTATTCCCTTTGAGCTGGCAGTTGAGATGATTGATTCCTGTCCCTTCTGGGAGTAGATACTTCCCGCCAGTTCTGACAATTGGTTTTTGGCTCCTATAAAATTAGTAGCGTTGTCTGAATATATGTTCTGACAACGACCTCAACGGCTGATGAATCGTTTCAGAGCCCCACTGAATGCCTCAGTTGTTAGATCGGTTACTACCTCGAGATGAGTCGCCTTGGTGGCAAAACAACAGAATACGGCTATATATGCTTTTGTCGGTCTTTTTTCCTCTGACCTTATGATGGATCCACATTGGGCCACAATAGTCAACTCCCGTGTTAATGAAGGTAAACTACCCATTCTGCCTTATCGTGGTTGGCGTATTTCAAATACGACTACGACTGTTTGGTAATAGATTAAAGAAAAACTATTCAAGTCTTCTTTAATCTATTACCAAACAGTCGTAGTCGTATTTGAAATACGCCAACCACGATAAGGCAGATTATTTGTTGGCACAGTTGAGGTCGTGCCCTGGCACATCTGACGCACCTTTGTACAGTTGAGCGCGCTATTTTGCCTTTTATTGGCCAAAATCGTTGTCGTATTATGTTCAATAATGCTTGTGCGCCACAATGCTTGTTCTCTTCGTGAACCATTGTGAACAAAAGCCTTGTGATAGGGTCATTATATGGTATCAACATTGGGTGTTTTGCTTCGTATGACAATAGTGATGCCTCCAATCGTCCTCCAACTCGTAAAATATTTGTTCTATCTAGAAATGGAGCAAGACTGATGATGGGGCTGTTTTTGTCGACTTCTTTCTTTTTTCGGAGCTGGTTAATTTCTGATAAGAAATCGGACATCCGAACGGTTCTAATAATTATATATAGTGCATCGTCTAATTCTGCTGCAGATAATTATTTATGTACAGCGCGCTGTTGTTTTTTCATACGTGAATTTTTTGTAAATCTCAAGACATACCCCAGTATTCTCTGCAAAGTTTTGAAGGAATTTCTATGTGGAATTTTGTATATGAGATCATTGTTCGAAACGGTAACTGTTGCAGCAAGCGATGTCGCCTTCTTCATCTCGAGGTCGCTGGGAATTGACAGTTCCCTTGACAGTTGGGGTAGCCACATGATTTCTTGTCCGTGTAGAAAGAGTGGTCCATATAGCCATAAATTACATTCCGATAGTTTACGTGTTGGAAGACCTCTGGATAGTATGTCAGCGGGATTGTCCTTTGATCTGACGTGGCGCCATTGACTGGGCAATGTCAACGATTGAATTTTGGAGACTCGGTTGGCCACAAATGTATGGTACAATGATGATTGGGAGTTTATCCAGGAAAGTACTATTTCGGAGACCGTCCAGATGAACATCCGTTGATTTTTGGTTTGAAGGTCCATTTTGATTCTATGCATTAGCTGGGCAGTCATAACCGCGGCACATAACTCCAACCGAGGCAGTGTCTGCTTTTTTAATGGAGCAACCCTTGTCTTGGCACAAAGTAATAGCGCAATAACTCTTTTATCCTTGAGAGCTGTTCGAATATAGGCGACTGCACCAAAAGCTCTTTCAGAAGCGTCTGAGAAAACATGCAGTTCCGTCTCTGCTGGGAGTTCACCCTTAAAAATGTGCCGCGGGATTTTGAAGTTATTCAAGCTGTCTAAATCTTTTCTGAAATTGGTCCAGAGTACTAGATGGTCCTCGGGCAAATGCTCATCCCAATCTAACCTTAACTGCCACAACTGTTGGATAAATGTCTTTGCATTGATGACTACAGGTGCAAGTAGACCAAGCGGAGCGAATAATCTTTCGAGATCCGATGTTGGTGTACATTTTGTGATATTCTGTACATGATTCATTTTTACCTTGATGAAAAAATGGTCAGTATTAAGCAGCCATAACAACCGTAACGTTTTTATAGTATCAGCGTTATTACTACTGAAATCCAAATTTAGCTCTTGATCACCGAGTGGAATATTCTTCAGTAGTTGTGGCTGGTTTGAACACCACTTTTTTAAGTTAAAACCATGGCTTCTTAAAATTGTACTGAGTTCTTGTTGTGTTTGAAGTGCGATATTAAGACTATCAGAGCCCCCAGGCCACCATCCATTTAAAAATTGGTTTTAAGCATTTGTGAACCATATGGGTAGGCTAGCAAACTTTCATTAGTATAAGTATCGTAATAAAATTTAAATTTTTGTCAGCCAGTCAGTCACAAAATAAATCTTGAGTGTTTAAATTTTCTGATTCATTGTCTTCAAGTTACTAGTGCTTGAAGATAAAACAATAAAAAAACAATTAGTACGATTCCAGTTCAAGTGTTGGAATTGAGTAAAACTAATAATTAACCTCTAGCTTTCAAACTTTAAGTAGTTTAAAAAAACACGCAACAGCGATACAAATCAGAGGATACTCGTATCATCCAGTACAACATAAAACCCCAAATTAACATTTTTGGTGACCCCTAGCTTTCAAACTTTAAGTAGTTTGAAAAACACGCAACAGCGCTACAAATCACAGGATACTCTTATCATCCAGTACAACATAATTCACCAAATTAAAATTTTTTTGTGACCCCAACTTTTAATGATACATAAGTTTTTCCCACCAGTGGCAAAGGACTTTTATATTCTTAATAAACATCAACACAGCCTCTTGAAATTCAACATCCTGCTACAGATTTGCTACAACATTCAAGTCAAGCCTCATTCTACACAGGACATCCACGAATTTTCTAATTACAACGTCAGACAGCAACAAGTCTACATCGTCAATAATCCACCAAATAACATTTTGGTGACAACAGGCCTTTAAGACTCTTCAAGACAGCTGGATATCAACCAGGCCAATCAACATTTTGGCAAATAAAAAAAAATAGGTTAGTCAGCCATTTTTGATCCTCCAAACAACCTTCATCCATTTTCGTTACCCACAAAAACGATTAAAACATGGCTTCTTTCGAGGAATTGGTCATCAACCAAAAATAAATTGGCAATAAAATTGAAGTCATAATAATAATGTCCAGGAAAGGTTGAGACGACTGGAGGCGGAATGGTCAGAATTCGAGACCAATGACACCAAGATTCGCCTCATTGAAAACCTTCCAATGGAACATCAGTATTTCACTGAAGACTATTACACCACAGTTATGAATATCGTAGACCAATATAAGGCGATTTTTGAAAATTCAATAACAAAAATTACTGAATCTACCGGCAAGCAACAAATTCAATCATTCGGATCAGAGCCAACTATACTTACCACTGACAAATCAGTAAATCAACAAGAGCTAGTCAAGCTCATGCGGAGGCAAACCGCCATGATGTCATCGTTGGAGCACCTTTTAGAAGACGTCTTCACAAGAGAAGACACCAAAACCGCAACAAATTTGTGGCAAAATATTTAAAGCTTGCACTATCAAATCGCAGAATTGGGTGCTGACACAAGCAAACAAGGCTATAATATGGATAGATTTATCCAGTTAGAAAAGAAGCTGCGGACGGCGATTAAAACCATTGGAAATAGTACAAATGATCAAGCCCACTCCATGCCCCAAATAATAAGCAATATTTACGGACAATCCCAATTCCCAAGATAACGCTTCAAAAATTTGAAGTGGAAGGAATTTCATGATTTGTTCTCTTCACTAATAATGCATCAACCGATACCAGACATTCAAAAAATGTGGTATCTCAAAATACATCTGGAAGGAGAAGCAGCAAATCTTATCAAGCACTTCACTGCTACAGAAGATAATTTTGAGGCAGCATGGTCATTAGTAATACAGCGCTACAACAACAAACGATTGCTTGTTGGCAAACTGGTACATGTTCCAAACAGAACTTCAAGCGATAATTACAAGTAATTGCATAATAAAACACAAGAGTGTCTATTAGCATTACAGAATCTTAAAATAAACACAGCCACTTGGGATCCGTTGCTACCACACTTGTTATTAAAAAGACTGGATCAACCCACCCGCCTTCGCTACAAGCAATCTCTTTCACATCCACGCGAAATTGAAAAATCAAGGAATTTCTGGAGTTCTTGGAGAGAAACTTTCAGTCAATGGAGGCAGTTGCTTTGAAGGACAAACCACAACACAAGGTGGTATCAACAATTATAACAACCAACGGAAGCAATAGTAGTACATGCAGACTGTGCAATAGTATTGACCACAAACTATTCCACTATGCTTCAAAAACTTGTAATTCAGGTAGCTGCAAAAGATGTGCGAAAAAACACAACACGTTGCTCCACTTAGAAAAAAGGGGCAATACCAAAACAACGCAAAGCTCATCAGCTCCACCTTCAGCTTCAAATCAGAGTCCAGAAGTAAAGCCGCCTGCCTCAGAAGTAGCAGCAGTTGCATCAGAAACAACAAATATCGGTGCGGGCCGCCAGGGTCATGTATTGCTAGCAACGGCAAGAGTTATCATTACAGCCTCAAATGGTGTATCAGATGAGTTTAGAGCAATATTAGACTCTGGCTCACAAGTAAATATTGCATCCAAACGGCTTTGTCAAAAATTTTCCATTTCACCATTCGAGACCTCCCTCTGTATTGATGGTGTTGATTTGCTGCTTGGAGCAGAATTTTTCTTTAAATTAACTCAAAATGGCACAATACACCTTGCTGACGATCTTCCAACACTTCAAAATACAACTTTGGGCTGGATTGTGGGTGGAGCAATCGGGAAAAATCCAATCCCGAGTCCCTTATGTGCTACAACATGTGCAGTATTTGGAGACTCCACTTCATTGGAAGAAGCCAAAGAGCATTTGTGGAATTTGGACGATATCGAAAAGAGCGAAAAAGTTCTCTCGCTCCCCGAAAAACAATGTGAAGCACATTTTACCCAACCTGTTCATACCAATGGCGAGGGTCGCTTCATGGCTAGTCTTCCTTTTCGTGAAAACCAAACTGCGTTAGGAGAATCCCATGCGATGGCATATAAGGGATTCATGAGTTTAGAGCGTCGACTCCAAAAAGATGAAGGCAATCGAACCGAATACATAAAATTTATGCGAGACAACGAGCAATTGGGGCACATGCAGAAGGTAGATATCGACACGGTATTAAATCCTAAATACATTATTCCTCATCACGGCGTCCTGAAACCAAATAGCCCCACAACAAAACTCAGGTTGGTGTTCGATGCATCAGCCAAAACCTCGTCAGGCTACTCATTAAACGATCTGATGTATACAGGGCCAAGTATTCAAAGTGAACTTATTTTACTGCGTTTTCGATTCCCAAAATTCGTCTTCACCACAGACATCGAGAAAATGTATAGACAAATTCTGATTCACAAGGACAACCATCAGTACCAATTAATTATTTGGAGGGAAGACCCAGCACTTCCTATTAATTACTACCAACTAAATACAGTTACATATGGGACACGAGCAGCACTTTATCTAGCTACAAAAAGCTTACAAAAAATTGCTGAGCTAATGTCTACAGAAACTTAAAATTTATGTGAAATTAACCAATCAGAACAAAGTTGTAATTAATGCAATTTAATACGTTTAATATTTTGCTTTGGTTGGACAAATTCAATTAATATTAATATTAGGTGTGTTATAACACATTTTAATAATAGGTGTGTTTTAACACCACCTTTAAACAATATCACAATTAGGCAGCACTGGTAACTTGACATTATAAGCGACCAACTATTGAAGTTATACTTTAAAAATATATATGTCTTTGCAGATTTTTTTTTTTTAATTTTGTTAAAAACCATTGAGTTATATTTGTTTTAAGAATATTTTAAATTATTGTTAAGCTTTTTTTCTGAAAATCAAGAATTTTTTAATTCAATGTCAAGATTTTTCACTGTTTGGGTCTGGCAAGCCTAGTTTGATGACTTGTCTTCATTAAAATCCACAATTTTAGAAGAATGTGAAAAGATTAATGAAAAATTATTAAGTAAGTAGTATGAAAAATAGAATATATAAATTCATTTTAAATAAAGATGGGCAAATTAACAAAAAAATTATATATTTTTTTATTTTTGTTTCTTACAAAAAAAGTTAATTGGCCTTATAATTATGAGACACTGAATAATGGATTATGTAGAAAAAATTACACAACAACAATAATAAACTATGTAAGTATAGTATTACCTAACAGTACATGAAAAATAAGTATCTCTTAAAAAGGAACCCAATCCACTTAAGTAATATTTAAAAAATAAGAGTGATAACAATTTTTTTTTTCGTATTTCTTCAAATTTCGTTGTATCAAGTCTTTTCTGATTATATTTATAACGAATCAATGGCTATAACGAAGTATTTTTGGAACCCCTTTTTAATTCGTTATATCGAAGTTTCACTGTAATAAGAAACATAGCATAATTTGTAATATGATTTATTTTCATACTATAATTATTTATTTGACTTTTTTACATATTTAAATTTTTTTCACAAGTTTTGTAGGCAACTCCAGTTCCAAACCCTGCTCCAGCTAATATTGGCCAGGCTTTTCGTTTAAGAAATAATAGGGAAATAACGGATCCAAGTACAAGTCCGCCAGCTGAAAAAGACATGTGTTAATTAGTGAAATGTATATTTTATTTTATTTTATTTTATTTCATATTTGAATAATTTAGGAATGTGACTCGATTTTTACAACTATAGCACTAAAAAACCAATACGTTAGCACAAAAATGGCGCAATATTGCTGATTGCTTTAAATGATGAACATATACAATTGCTTTGTCACTAATGATTAATTTAGCGACAGGTTGTTTGTACAAAACCTTAGTGCATCGTGCAGTGCCTAAGCAATTCCGCCCGGAAACCTTAAGGCAGTGTAGCCACAACTTGGTCAGAAAAAAAAGCTAAGTTTCGCTGAAGAAAAATATACTTAAAAATGTGCTTAAAATATACCAACAAAATTGTAATGGCGAGTTCACACTATGGCATTTTGTGTAAATCAGCAACTTTTAAAATTGACAGCACCCATGTTTAAACCAATTTTAAGATTGCGTTGTTGTAATTTTTTGCTTCGCGTTTATTTACATTTTTGACTTTGCCTAATATAGTAGTGGTCATAATATCAAAATAATATAAAAAAGGTTAAAAGAAACAAAATAAAGCCAAGGAAGTTATTAAAATTTGTCAAGCCAATAAATACGCTACATTTAATAAGGTAAATAGGTGTAAGTATGTATGCAAGACACATTCACAAGATAGTAGCGGAAATGCAGCTGGGCTATTTTTTTTTTCAAATTAAAGTTCATCCGAAACTTCAAAAAATGTTTACAAAAGAGAAAGAAAAATGTTAAAAAATTTCAATATGAAAAATATTTTATTAAAAAAATTCTGTGAAAACAAATTTAAAAATATAAAAAAACTATTAAAAAATTGTGAAAAGTGCTAAACGTTGCAAATTATGTTGGTGGTAGCTGACGTGGAGAATTGTTTTCAAATTTAAGTGAATAATTTTAATTATTATTACGTTAAACCAATTCTCTTTTTGAAGTTTTGGATAAACTACAACCCATGTTGTTTTGTTCATTGATGTATTTTTTCATTGTTTTTATAATCCTGATATTACTTGGAAATGAATGTGCCTTGTATGTATGTATGTATAGGTCAGTGTTATTAAAAAAAATGTAATTGTATTTTTATACAAACTCATGCCGAAATTTCAAATGGACTACAAATAAATATTTGCAAGAGAATCAGTGATCCGCTTTCCATTTCTATTCCATCTTTACTCAATTTATGTGTAAATAAAAAAAAAATAATTATTGTTGAAAATTAACTAGCGATGTATAAAAACTCAAAGAAAATAAAATGAGACTCGTTATTATAGTCCGTCTTAATTTGCAATAAAAAATCATATAAAAAGCAGTTTTAATAACGATGCCCATTCAACTCTTTTTATTTTTTTAATAAATACAAGTTCTGGTTGTACCTTCATAGTGACCAGACGTCTTAGCGGAGATTTTCTTACATACATACATACTAAACAAACAAAAATTCATAAAAAAAATTATTCGTAATACACTTTGATAAATAAGCTTTATTTAAGTAGATAGTTAATGGTGGCGGACGACATGTTTTGGGAATTCAAAACCGGGAAAAAACAAAAACGATGGCAACCCTGTTACAAATGGGGGGTTTTGGGGATTTTCATGCTGAGATTTTCTTGACTGTGTGTGTGTGTGAGTTTGATTGTGTGTACAGCTTTTGTTGTTATTGTAGAGAAACGTTGTGATTATAGTGTATCAGTGAGATTACACGAGACATAAGTTTGGAAATTTTTGTGTTGGCAATTGTCAAAATCTGTTGCTAACACAAAAAATGACTGTGTAAACCGTAAATGTTAGTGTTCGAACACATGTTTGGAAATAATTGCTCAAACACAAGTCTGAGCAATTATGTTAGGACACAAGCTGTCAAATTTACTTTTTTCGTAGAAAATAAATGCGGAAAACTAAAAATAGTATGTTTTTTATAAAAAAAAAAAAACAAGCAAAAGAACAAAATATATGTTCTGTGGTAGAAGTATTAAAAAATCAAAACTTAAAACGCACATTTTGCATGCAAACGAGAACTTAAATTTTGGTTTTTAACATTATACGTCTAGCCACCCCTTAAAATAAGTTTGAACACAAACTTTTTTGTGACGTCATTCTGCCGACGTTATTTCTTATGTTCAGAAATAAAAATTGCTCGTCTATTCGTACCATATGGATCGGAGAACAGACATGAGTGGTGAAAAAGTGAGTAGAATTGAATCATGATTTATAATTTCTTGTACTTATGCGCACTCATACTTATTGCAATGTTGTATATGAATCATACTCACTCGAAAGTTTGAAGTGCGCGTCGAACTCATACTTAGCAATATTTATGACGTTGTTGATTTGGACTCTCTCAATGTATATGGACGATGCAAAATAAGTATGATTCACAATGCTAACTTCACATGTGAACATTAAAGTTCTCATTATTAGTATGTGTTTCTCTCTTGTTTTTTTTTGCATGAATTGAAAAACAACCCTATTTACTACTATTGTATACTACTTGAAAACTCTTTAATGACTAAAACTTTAAATAAACATACATGCATGAGTTGAGTGAGCTGAATCAATATGAGTTGTATAAGTATTTTCCTGAAATTATAAATCAAACTGAGCTGGTTTATGAGTGTGAGTGTGGATGACTTTGATGTTGACATCGCATTCAATTTTTATTTCAACCTATACTTATAAACCAATGTCATGGTGAGTATGAGTAAATCAGAGTAGTTGATTTTAAATGATGTCTACTCACTTACATTTAAAATTTTATGAGTCAGTATGAATAGCGAAAACATGACTCATTGCCCTTCGCTGGTATGGATGTATGTCTGTATGTATATGTGGGTGTTTGTATGTGTGTATGTGAGTGTATGTGTATATGAGTGTGTGTGTGTGTATGAGTGTGTGTTGTTGTATTTACTTGTATGTTTGATGGTGTCCGATAGTTTTGTTGTAGTGGCGGACAATCATTATACCCAGTAGGAAATGTCGATGTTGAAAATGTGCTGACTAGATTTTGACTTGTCATCAGTACTACTCTTATTATTCCCCATACAATACTTTGTGCTATATACATTTAGCATGTGCTTGTTATTGAGACCCTACTACGTAGTTCTTATGGGGTCATGAGACATACCAACCAGACAGTTAGTTACTGGTACATTTATATAATTTACGTACATACAAATGACAAGTTATTGACAATTCCACCACAAATACACCATATCTCTTTTCTCTCCTTCTTTTATACTAACGGATAGAAGAAAACTTATTGTACCAAAATTGTTACTAGAATTTTAGTGTTGACACAAAAACACTTCCTCCCAGTCTGACTGCAGGGTAGTGACAAGGGATCTGTGTATTTGCGTGTATGTACCCTCAAGGAAATGTCGATGGTGAAAATGTACTGAGTCGCTTTTGACTTTGTCACCAGTAATAATCTCTAATTAATCCCCATACAATACTTTATGCTATAGACATTTAGCATGGGCTTGTCATTGAAAATCTACTAATAACACTAAAACAATTGTCTAGATAGTGACTACATAGTTCTTATGGGAATATGGAGACATACCAACCAGACATTTAGTGGTACATTTCTATACCTTACGTGCATACAAATATATGAATATTGACAAGTTGTTGCAAAATCCACCAGAAATACACCACATCTGTTTTCTCTCTTTCTTTTACACTGACGAATAGAAGAGAAATTGTAGAGAATGTAACTACTACTAGAGTTGTAGTATTGACATAGAGGCATTTGGCACCACTCTGACTGCAACGTAGTGATTGTTATTTGATAGACTTTGCTGTTTTGAGTTATCGTTGCTATTGTAGTGTAGCATCGCCTGAACGCCCCTTTTGTCCTCATTTGTTTTCTTTTGTTTCTTTTGCTTCTTTAAAGAAAAAGTAAACGGAACAAAACGATCACACACAAACTTTATTAATAAACTAGCAAACACTTTGAATATTTGGCAACTGCAATAAACTGCTGAATTAGTGAAAAGGGTTTTTTATGAATTAAATGTATTATTATGTAGGTTACTAGTTGTGTAAGAATATTTTTGTAAAATAGTATTTAAGCCAGTATAAATCAAAAATAAAGACATAATTATTTCATGCCTTAAATCGGCACATTGTTTTAATTAAATAAAGGATTCTGCATATAAACCTGCGAATCCTGGCCAGCGGCGCCTTAGCGCCGGCCATATAATATAACAAAATACACTTAAATATAAAACCACCATATGGCGATCCTGCAAAACTAATTTAAGTAGATCCTGCCAAACCAAATTTAAGTAGATCCTGCAAAACTAATTTAAGTAAATCCTGCAAAACTAATTTAAGTAGATCCTGCAAAACTAATTTAAGTAGATCCTGCCGAATTACTGAAAATCAGTAAAAAGCAAAAACAATATTTAACTATTCTGCTTATCCTTACTGCAAAATTAATTTAATCCTGCAAAATTTAATTATAATGCCAAACTAGGCATGGAAGAATATATTTTTTTAAAGGACACCACCATTATAACACATGAACCAGACTTGGAATTCAATAAGCTCCTACAAAAACTGGATGAAGGAAGAACAAAAATCAACTGGTTCAACGATTTTAAAAATGGATCTAAGAATTTTTGATTTAATGATGACAACAATGCAGATATTAATGCCCCAACGATATACCAATATGATGATGGCGAAAAGGCCAAAAAGGATGAGGAAGAAAAGAATAAAGCATAACCATTATACAATTTAAACTATCTTTTAATTTCATTAATAATAGCACACAACTTTCAGACTTTTACATAAACAAAAAAAAAATTCTTTTTTAAATGTATATCTATCATGTCATTAAAAACTTCCTATGCAAAAAAGTATATAAAAATACTTAAATTAAAAACTTTGTGTTGAATCTTTTACATATAAATTCGATAGGAATGCACTTAAAACTATATAAAAAAAATTTAATTAAACAATGACGAATTTTTCAACCAGCTGAATTGCAAAACATATAATAATGTCGAATTACAAAAAAAAAAAAAAAGTAATAATAAATGCAAAACAAAAATGTAAAAAAAAAGAATTCCTTCAATTCTGTTAAGTAATTAATATTAACTAAATTATAAAAAAAGCTTAGTATAAAATTATGAAAAAAAAAAAATTTTAATCAGGTAATTATGGAGCTGTATGGAAAATAATATTTAAGCAATTGATAGAATTTAAGTAAGAATAAAAGTAACAACTACTATTTCACAGATATAATAAAAAGAATATTATAGGATTAAATGATTTATACAACTTGGTTACAATACTTTAGAAATTTTACAGAAGAATTGAACAAATTAAACAAAAAAGCAATAACACTGGTATACAATTTTTCAGACCATATCTTTATGGCAGAAAATTCATAGTCGTTACAGATCACAGACCATTGATAGCGTTATTTTCTCACAAAAATCCAAGTTCAAAGCTGACTAGAATTCGCCTAGAATTATCAGACTACGATTTCGAAATAATCTATAAAAAAGGAAGTAACAATACTAATGCTGATGCATTGTCAAGAATAAAGATAGATTCTGACACATTAAGGACAATGATTCCTGAAATAAATGATGAAACAATTAAAAGATCACTAGTGATAACTAGAAGTATGAACAACAAAGTGATACAACAAGAAAAAGATAAAGGAGATATAACAAATAATGAGGAAAATATGAAAAATAAAAGTATAATAAATAACGAAAAACATAAAATGAATAAAGAAGATAAAATATATGGATCCAAACAAGATGGTGTTACAGATCTTAATGAGTTTGGCCAACTCAAAATTTGGGACTGTACATCCATTAATGATATAAAGCTAGCTAGAAAATTAAAATTTATATTTGAAAAACTAAGAAAAGGAATTAAAATTGAAAATGATTCTGTTCTAAATGAAACGCGCGTCAGATGTAGCGAAAATCCCGATTATCTAGATAATGTGATGGAGAAACTACTTTCTGTTTTAGGCAGAACGAAATATGATAAGTTCGCACTAGAAAAGAGCGACGAAATATTTAAAAGGGTACCCATTGAAAAACTTAAAGAAAAAATAAATAAATGTAAAGAAAGTGACGTCACAATAATGTTATATAGTAATCCTCAAATAATAAAAGATAACAACAAAAAATATGAATTAATTAAATTGTATCACAACACACCATGCGGAGGACATTTTGGAATAAGGAAAACATTAATAAAATTAAGACAAAGATACATATGGAAAAATATGTACAAAATGGTAAAAGAATACGTTTCGAAATGTGATTTGTGTCAGAGAAATAAACAAATAAGGCATACAAAAGAACCGTTATGTCTCACAGACACGCCAAATAACAGTTTTGAAACTATAGTAATTGACACAGTCGGACCATTAAGACCATCCGAAAATAACAGATATATACTAACAATGCAATGCGAATTGACTAAATATGTAATAGCAGCACCGATGGAGAATAAAGAAGCAAAATCAATAGCTAAATGTGTAATCGAAAATTTGATATTAAAATATGGTATTTTCAAGATTTTAAAATCAGACAGAGGTACTGAATTTGTAAACGAACTAATGAAGGAAATTTGTACGTTATTAAAAATAGAACAAAAATTTTCAACACTATATCATCATGAAACTTTAGGCACAGTAGAGAGAAACCATAGGGTATTAAATGAATACTATTTATCTTTCGTTAACGATGACAATTGGCATGAGTGGATACCATATTATACTTTTGCTTATAATATTACACCTCACGTAGACACTAATTACTCACCATTCGAATTAATTTTTGGTAAAATACCAGAACTCCCAGGTGAAAACGTGATGAATAATAATAGAGTATACGACTTGGACAATTATGCTAAGGAATTAAAAATAAGATTAAGAAATTCATTAAACAATGCTAGAAGCATTATAGAAGTAACAAAAAGGAATAGAAGCTTAGAATCATACAGTAAGATAAATAGTATAGAAATTAATATAGGAGATTTAGTTTTATTAAAGGTAGAAAATAGGAAGAAATATGAGGCACCATATAAAGGCCCATACGAGGTAGTAAGTATAGATAAAGTTAATGTAGAATTAAACATCAACGGAAAAAATAAAATAGTTCATAAGAATCTTCTAAAAAAGTATAAAAACTAAGAAAAACAATTTGTTTAACATATGTTAATTTTAAGAAATAATGTAAAACATAAATAGCACAAAATTAAAAGAAAAAGTACATTTAAACTTTTAAAACTTTTTATAATTAAGAATTGTAAAATCAAAATATAAAACCCACATACATATATTCAGCAGATTAAGCAATACAAAATTTTCTATCAAACAGTAACCATATTAATGTACAAAACAACAATTAAAATTTTGCAATCTTGCTAAATAAACAAAATTGTAAAATTTTAACTAAAAGGGTAAGGGTGTAGTGTATCATCGTCTGAACGCCCCTTTTGTCCTCATTTGTTTTCTTTTGTTTCTTTTGCTTCTTTAAAGAAAAAGTAAACGGAACAAAACGATCAATTTTCATTGATCGTACTGACACACAAACTTTATTAATAAACTAGCAAACACTTTGAATATTTGGCAGCTGCAATAAACTGCTGAATTAGTGAAAAGGGTTTTTTATGAATTAAATGTATTATTATGTAGGTTACTAGTTGTGTAAGAATATTTTTGTAAAATAGTATTTAAGCCAGTATAAATCAAAAATAAAGACATAATTATTTCATGCCTTAAATCGGCACATTGTTTTAATTAAATAAAGGATTCTGCATATAAACCTGCGAATCCTGGCCAGCGGCGCCTTAGCGCCGGCCATATAATATAACAAAATACACTTAAATATAAAACCACCATACTATGCTTATGTAGGGTTATTGTATGTATGCATTTATGTTTGCGATCTCTGGGGAAATAATCTAATAGCTGCAGAGAGTGGCAACCCTGTTGTGAATGGAAGTGGAGAGGGAAGACATTTGTAATGTATGTTTATGTTTTTGGAGTAATGTACGTGATCGTATGGTGGGGACGAAGACGTTGTTATAAAACCTTCGGGTATTTATTTAAGAAATATTGCTTCGTATTTCATGACAGAGGAATTTAAATTTCATAATATTAGGTGTGATTTTTTACTTTCGTAGTAAAATGCAGTAAATGGTTGTTACTGCAAAAATTTTAAGATTTACTCTCAGAAAGAGCTGTTGGCAAAAAAGTACGCGAACCGAAAAATAGTAAAAATTAGTAAGATTAACAGTAACAGCTGACTCCAATTTCACATAGTGTTGAAAATATACAGTACTTTTCGCTTATAGTCCTTTTAGCGATATAGTCCAAAATATACGTTTTTACAGCCCTCTATAAGTCAAATTCATATAAAATATTGACGATGTAGTCCATTAGCGATATAATCACACTTGACATATATGCCACGTACGTGTGGTTATATAAAGCGTACTTACATACATGCAAATTATTTAGGGTATGTATATTTATATGAATAATTATTCGACCTTTTTATTTAAAATATAATGTGTATTTTATAGAATTACTCTATTCAGGCTTCCAAGGTCATTCAAATTAATTTAAATGCAAATAAAAGAAAAATTTTTTATTTCATTTATTCATATCCGACGTTTCGTTGGGATTTTCCAACATATTCAGGGATACTATTTTTATTGAAATATATAGAATTTTCTAATAAAATGTGCATTTAAGTTTCAATAATGTTATTTTACGCGACATGACAACATACAACTGTCAGAATGTTTCAATTCGTCACCTATCAATTAATAAATCTTGCTAGCACACGTCTTCTCCGTTTTGAAGCTTTTATTCAACTCAATTACCAAAAGAAAAACTAGCAAATAATACAAGTCATATGACGTTACCAGATTATTAGGATATAACATGTTAAGTAGCAAATTATGTGATGACAGTTCGGCCATTCCTGCAAGTAACTCGTCCTCGAGTTATGTGGGCACTTCTGATAGAGTCGGATCATCATCGTAGTCGTCATCTATGTCTGGATATAACGCACACCAGGGTTTCATTTTGTCACTACTAGCAACGGTTGAGAACAAGCGTTGGTTACGCTGAGCATCTACGATATCTCCTACGAGATACCTGTCGTATCTGAGAACTTTCTTGACGATATATGGTCCCTTAAATTTAACCTCAAGCTTCTTCGATTCGCCGGTACTGGGAATTGCGGATTCAAGTAGAATCAGGTCTCTTATGGGGAGTTTTATGTTTCGCGTCAAACCTGGCTTTCCATATCTTTCTTGCTTCTTCAATATGTTTGGTGGCTTCATTCCTTTTGTTGGTTATCATTGAATTCTCAGTATCAATGTTGGCGTCCTGAACTGCTGCCATTATTTTATTACCAGTGATATCTCTAACAGGAAAATCTAGCACGAGTTCCAATGGAGCATATCTTGTTGTTGTGTTGACGTTGGTGTTAAGAGTCCATTGTAGATTTCGAATTTCAGTGTCCCAGTCTCTCGCATCAGTCTCCTTTGACTTCAGATATCACAGGACTGATTTATTCACTCTTTCGGCCAGTCCATTAGCTCTCGGAGTTCGAACAGCTACTTTGACATGTGTCAGATTATTGTCGATGGAGAAGTTTTCGAAACTGCTTGACGTGAATGAAGTGCCGCGATCGGTTACTACCATTCTTGGCATACCAAAGTATAATGAGAGGCCATTCCATTCGTCCAGTACGGGTTTGGTTTTGGTTGATCTGACTGGACACAATACCACATATCGTGTGAGGGCATCCACGATAACTAGCAGATGCTCGTACCCTCTTCGGCTTCTTACGAAAGGTCGTAAATGATCCATATGTATCGCCTCAAATAAAATGCTAGGAATATCCATTCCATATAGTTCGCATTCTTTGCGCATTGGTTCTTTACAGAAGCAGCACTCAATGCATGCCTTTATATAATTTTTTTACGAAATTTCTTGCTCTCGGGAACCAAAAGTGTTTTACCAGGCGTTTTAACGTATTTTCAAGTGCGGGATGCCCAGCGTCATCGTGAACTGATTTTACGATACGCCATCGTAAACCCTTTGGGACAACCAGCAGTAGAGGTCCGTTTGCCTCTTTTTTAAATAATCGATGTTTCTTAACAACATACTCGTTTGCGTTTTCTTTTCTGGAAAAGGTGTAACATTTTTAACTTTTTATTAAAAAAAATACAATTTAGCGTTCGTTTAAAGAAAAAATGTAAGCTCGCAAAGCATGGTACAATAGTTTCTAATAAAATGTATATATCAGAAAATAATTTTATTTCGAATTTTCATTGAAAAGTGTAATAAGTGTAACATATTTTTCCAGAAAAGAAAATGGCATTAGATAAAATTAGCTTTTTAACCTACAAACCAATAAAATGTACTCAACATCAAATGGTAAAATACAAACGTGTTGTTTATTTTGACATTTTTGTTTTCTCCAAAGCAATATTTTTTATTTCACAAATTAGAAGAAAAGGCACTAAAAAATTCGTTGAAACTAAGCCAAACTAAATTTACAGATTTTTTCACCTTAAATACTTTCTTATTTTGTGTGAATAATTTTTATTATATTAACAATACGTATACGTACATACTACACATATATAAATTAGATAAATCTGTTTTCATATTCTTATGAATTGAACAGGCTAATGTTCGTATCGCTTTTTAAGCCAAATTACATGTGATAATTATTAATGAACAAATAACATCAAAGTTAGTTGTAACTATTCTGACAACAACACATAGTTGAGCGGAACAGCCAGCCGTTTTCGAAGGCCACTAAACCTTCCTCATCAGCGTTCTTCTGTATTTTGGTCCACTGTGTGTGGTGTCAGTTGATGTAGACTTCTGCCTTATATACGAAACTTTATTTCAAATGGAATATATGAATTGGTTTGATTCATCGTATTTCCATTTGCTCATGTGTTTTGTAATGAAGGCTCAAAGTTACCATCTCTAAATTTACAACAGTCTTACCATTGTCGTTTGTTCTTTACTAACTATGCACATGTTTGTTAATTTTCTTATTTTTGTTCTTACAGAAGAACGCTGATGAGGAAGGTTTAGTGGCCTTCGAAAACTGCTAGCTGTTCCGTTCAACTGTGTTGTTGTCAGAATATTAACAACTAACATTGATGTTATTTGTTCATTAATAATTATCACATGTAATTTGGCTTAAAAACCGATACGAACATTATCCTGTTCAATTCATAACAATATAGAAACAAATATAGTTCGAAAAATAATAATAAAATTAACTAAATCTGTTTTCTTTTTTATAATCACACAAGATGTTTATGTCCGATTTTGTTTATATGCCATATTGTGGCATATAAAAAAATTAGGCTTATAATCACATTAGCGATATAGTCACAACATTGCGTGCAACTAAGGAATGTGACTATAAACAAAAAGTACTGTATAAACTTTTGACTATTCAACTCTTTTAACTATTGGTACTCGATACAATATTGTTATAACACGGACAATATAAGATAAAATTTTGTAATTTGTTTCATCCCAGCAAAAAATGTTGCCTACTAGAATGCAAAAAAGTGTATGTACTCCTCAGTCGTAAGTGCTTACAATTTGACTGAATAACCCATTATTTTTGTTTGAGAAGTTCAAAAAGAATGCGGTACCCTATACTTTTTGCCTACAAACATGCAAAAGTTAATACATTACTGATTGCCTAAGAGTATTCAAAATTTAATGGGTTATTTTTTGCTTAAAAAGTATGCAAAATTTTATAGATTAATTTTTGCTTAAACTTATTCTAAATTAATTTGCTAGTTTTTCTAATTAAAATAATTTTCACGATCAATAAATTTTTCTCTAGATATATTTCCTTATTAACTGGAAAGCACTACAATACGTACTTTCACGTAATGATATAAATAAGTTCTTATTTTATTCATTACAGGGCAGTCATTACTACGCACATAAAATAATTACATAACTAAGTATCAGTCATTACTTTGTAAGCCATTAAAAGAGTACTACCCATTACAAAATTTCGAAAAATTTTTGCTGGGATGTAATATTTGTAATTAATTTCTTTTTTATTTCCTTGTTTTGTTGTTGTTTAAATTAACACAAATTATATGACTATTTGTTGTTACTTATTACCTTAAAAGCAAGTGCAATACTACCCAGCAAAAAAGTTTGATTACTAGAATGCAAAAAAGTGTATGTACTCTTCAGTCGTAAGTACATACATTTTGACTGAATAATCCATTATTTTTGTTTGAGAAGTTCAAAAAGTATGCAGTACCCTATACTTTTTGCCTACAAACATGCAAAAGTTAATAGATGACTTATTACCTAAACGTATCCAAAATTTAATGGGTTATTTTATGGATTACTTTTTACCTAAAACTGTTGAAAAATAATTTATTTGCTAATAAAAATATATAGAATTTTGTAAAAATCATAATTTTTCAAAGAAAATATATGAATATGTATATTGAATAATATGCAAAAATACTTAAAATTTTGATAAATTTTTCTCTATATCAACTTCACTATTAACTATTATTATTACTTTCACGTAATGATATAAATAAGTACCACTCATTACTTCGTAAGCCATTAAAAGAGTACTACCCATTACAAAATTTTGAAAAATTTTTGCTGGGTAAGTAACCTTATACTTTACAGTTTTACAACTCTGAGTAATTAGAATAATTTGCAAAGCAAAAGGATTAATAAAATATATTACAAAAAATGTATATTAACAGATTTTATTATTATTCTTCACAAATGAATTGTTTTTTAATGACTTTCACAATTTTTATTTAACCTTTCCTCAAATTTTTACACTTTTCGTTTGGTTATTTTTCATTTGTTTACATTTTGAATCATATGTTATATCTTACTAAACAAACGCAATTTAGCAAAATGCAGTAAAGTTCAGTAAAAATTTGTAAATATGTATGGGTGAGCGAACGCAATTATTATAAGATTTCATTATGTAAGTATGTTTGTGTTTGTGTATTACGTCATCACCTCTTTTTGTGTCATGCCAGACATTTGGTAGTATAAAATATTATCATATATCTGAACTTTTTTAATCGTAGTATGTTTTCATACTTAAGATTGCTTTATATTTTGTCATGCTAAAATGTCCAGCGTAAAAGTATAGCTGTGAGAAATTTGTTTATACTACAGATTTTGTTTATTTAACTACGTCCGCCTTCTTTGATTGAAAAACCTTTCATACGATCATAGAAATTTATAGAATTTCTCTGTCTATAATAAGTTTGTTTAGATTAGGCATGTGCTTTGACTGTATGGTTTGGTCTGTTCGTATATTTGCATGATGTAGATATGTAAGTGTGATTGATAAGATCTAATAAATACTGGAGTATTGATAAGAAATTTTATAATATGTGTACATACATATCTGCAAATTTATTTTATGTATGTATGTATGTATGAGTAGTATAAATGTAGGGATACTGGCTCAATGTATTTTTTCCATAAGGATCATATAAATGTAGGGATACTGGCTCAATATATTTTTTCCATAAGGATCATTCTAATTAGTATATATGTGCATTCCAATACATCCAATACATGTATTTTTCCCATAAGGAAGGATATTCCAATACATGTATTTTCTCCATAAGGAAGGATATTCTAATACATACATATTAAAGTCCTGCACAAGACTATTTATAAGAACTTTCAAGACATGAGGGATTTTTCAAATGCTTTACTACAGCGAAGTCTTCTAAAACAAACGCTAAGCAACACTGTTTGCAAGAATTTGTTTCAGTTATTGCAAGTATAGGAGTAAAGAAGAAAATACTTCGTGACTGAAAAATTTGTGATGCTTGTTTCTTTCTACGCATGGGCGCGTATAAAAGCGTCATGCATGTACATACACACACACGTTGTGTGTATGCTCTTCTATTTTTCTGCACACAAACAAACGTTCACATGCATTTACATTAGTTGTGTGCGCTTGCTTAAAAAAACCTCCCTTAAACACATAATAGCTTACCATCTACATCTAACGCACACACACTCAAACGTAAAATATGGAAAATAACAAGCATACACGTATCAACACTACTTTGTTGACTGTTTGTTCGTAACAAGAAGTCTTGACGACATTGCTTGTTAGCACTCATATACACATATACCAATGCACCTATCGTGCTTTGCTTATAATGCGACAGCATTTATTATTGGTTAAGTATAATGCAGCAATGATAATACATTTAAAAAACAAGACGTATTTAAATTTCAAGACAATTTACGCAGGTCTATAATACATATATTCCTACAACAAAGTTAACTTCAAATGAGAATATATTTTTCTCATAAAAAGTTTAACGAAGACATTTTTGTAAATGGAACAATTCGAATGAGATTCTCATTTGAGTAATTATATAAAAATGAGAGTTCGATTGACTCAAAAATATGTATATAAAAGACCAATTATAATTTAGTTTTAGTTATTGTTATTCAAAGATCCTTGAAATTACGTTCAACAACAATGGTAAGAATGAAGTTTAACATAACATTAGAATTTTTTTATTTATTATATGAAAGTTTAAGAAATACATATAAAATTTAACTAATTTTTGTTTGTTTTTAGATCTATCAACAAATAATTAACATTGCGCAAGGAATAAAATCAGAATACACAAAAATTTATGATATTCCCTTAAATGAACCTTACAAGATTTTAAATTTTGAATGGAAGGTTACACAATATGGATCCAAAGTTATTGCATATTTAAACAACAATAAGTGGTTTTATCTTCCGCAAAGAATCGTTAAATATTTAAACAGAGAGGATCCTTACTTATGAAAAATGAATGACAAAATTTGGACAATTATTTACAAAGGACGTCAATCACCAAATGGTTCAGCAATATTCGAACTAAACTATAGCTAAATTTTTTATTTCTTATAGGAAATTTTATGTAGTTACACAATTTTTAAAACAATAAATATATTTAGTAAAGTGAAGTGAGCCCCTATTATTTATTGATTTTTGTTTTTATGTTAAACATGCACATGCACGTTAACAAAGTGAATTTGAAATCCATTTCAGGAAAATTTTGTTTGAAAAAATTAAAATAAAATGCATATATTTCAAATTCATTTTAAATTTTATGAAAATAAGAGTTTATGTTTAAAATAAGTTATCTTATTTATTTTCATTTTAAGAAAAAGGATAGGACATTTAAAAATTTTATGAAAGTTAAATATGCATGTACAAGACATGAAATTTAAACATGCATGTGCAAGACACATGGTCATATGTATATGTATGCATTACAATGTTTTATTACTTTTTGCACTTATATAGAAATTTTCAAAATTCTTACCAAAAAAAAAATAAATAAATTGCAGCATGCTTTTGCATGCTTTTTCATGTCACAGCACCTAGATGTATTTTGCTTTACTCTAATTTTCATTTTAAGAGAGAAAAAAAGGATAGGACATTTAAAAATTAACATGCACATGCAAGACACATAATATTAAGTATTAAGAACGAGAGACATGCGTATGCATGCTTTTTGCGCGTGTAGATTTACGTGGGTGCGTTGGTAAAATTTACATTTTATTTGTTGTGAGAAAAAGGGTACACGAAAAAAAAACGTGAAGGACAAACAAATATTTTTCCTTTATTGCTTAAACTCACTAATTTACAAGATCATAAATGTAGATAAATATGAAGATTTTCCAATCACAGGTAATTTTCTATAGATGAATGTATGCATATATTGTGTGCACAAAAAGTATAAAATAAAACATTTTTCTGAACAAAATTCTAGTCTTGTGACATTATTCAAAAACGAAGTGTTGTGTGAAAAAAAAATACTGAAATAATATTTAAAAATGAACAATAACAATTTATTTTGCCATATATGTGAAATAATTACTTTTTCTAGTAATTCAAATAAGAAACGCCATTATCTGAAGCAACACGGTATTAAATTAAAAACAAAAAAATTTTGGGATACTCCTTTATACAAGAGAATAATTAAACAACATCAACATCTACTGTCGAAGTCGCAACACCTATTACATCAATCACAGAAGCATCAACACCAACAACATACGAGAGGTACCATCATCTATTAGAAGGAGATGAAGATGTATTTTTAAGCATCAAAGAGCCCATAGATATTAGGGAGGTAATAGTTTTGCCACCGGTGGATGTAGCAGCATATTTATTGCTACATGATGGGCAGGATGATATTCTTTTAGACGTATTAAGAAGGGTTGAAAATATGGGTTAAGAGAATCATGTAAAATATTTTTCTTATTTTTTTGTTATTAAATAAATGAATATGTTTTTTTTCTTTTAAATAAATATTTTATTATCTAAACTTTTTGAAAATTACAGTTTTTACATTTACTGACATTATATATGTTATAATAGAATTTCATTAGTGTGTTTGCTTCTTCCTTTATTCTCATATTTTGTCTTCTTTTGTATGAACATGAACAAGTGTCGGGTCCACAAGTTTCATTCTCATTAGACCATGAACAATCTTCATAATGCTCTCCAAATTTGTTTTTCGTTGTTTTTAAGTTATTTACTTCTTCGAGATGTGATTGAATATTAATCAGTTTATATCTATCTTCGTTGGAGACAATGTGTGAACATCTTTTTAAAAATTCATATATATCGTTGAGTAACATCCTTACAAATAAGTGTGACTGAGTATGTAGACCAAATGTTTGTGAATAAACAATACTATAAGGAAGGATATTTCCAATACATGTATTTTCCCATAAGGAAGGATATTCCAATACATGTATTTTTCCATAAGACATGCGTATGCATGCTTTTGCATGCTTTTTCATGTCACAGCACCTAGATGAACAATTTACAAGATCATAAATGTAGATGAATAGGAGGATTTTCCGATCAAAGATAATTTTCTATAGATGAATGTATGTCTGTATTCTGTTCAGAAAAAGTATAAAACAGAATGTTTTTTCAAACAAAATTCTAGTCTTACAACATCATTCAAAAAACTAAAACAATATTTAAAAACTGTTAAATTATATGAATATTATTTTTGCAGTGATAAGTGTATTCATTAAAAATAAATAATTTTCTTTAAAATTAACAACGAAAAATAAGAAGACTTTCAACAATTTTAAATTATATAAAAATTATTTTACCAGTGATAAGTTCAATTCCCAAAACTTTAAATTGTATAAAAATGGAAAACTTATATAGTTGTATTGAATGTGGAAAATTTTTCAGTAATAAAAAAAATTTATTTGAACATGAAAAAACCCATGCTGGATCATCGAAACATGTAGCAGAATCAGCGATGCCAATTTAGCGCGTTTCGCGCTAGATTTAGCGCGTTTTAACCACGCCAAACGCGCTTTTTTTCGTCATAGCGCGTTTAATAAAAAAAGCGCTAACCTAGCGCGTTTTGAATAAAGTCAATAACATCATTTCAGTTAAATATTTTTTTAATTTTTTATATAAATTTAACAATTTTCTGCTATCCAAAACTCTGATAAAATTTTTTTAATTGGTTAATGATTTAGCTGTCGCAAATAAAATTTCCTTGACTGTGATTAAATTTAAAAACTAATTTTAATACTATAAATGGCAAATATTTTTAAATTCCACAACTAAAAATATGTACTTGTACTCGTGACCAAAAAAATTTATATAACTTGTTAAGCATCTATCATAGCAATATTGCAAAATCTAAATAAAAGTTTCTAAAGAAATTATATTTACTAATACATACATCGATTTTCATTAAAATTTAATTTAGCGCGCAGGAAAATAGCGCGTTTTGGCTATAAATAGTGGACGATGCTGTAACTTGGCGCGTTCTAGCGCGTTTTGAGAAGGGGAATAGCGTGTTTGTGTTATAAATAGTTGGCATCGCTGAGCAGAATTCCCTATTCCTCAAAACGGTGTTAAGAGACTACATAGCGCATTCAAGTGTAGAATACAAACATTGCTATTTGAAAACAGTGATGATGGATGTCTCTTTCCTGAGGCATTTTTGAATAAGGCTTGGTTAGCTTTAGAACCCGAAATTAATTTGTGGTTGCATGCATATAAAGCTATGAAAATTAATATTGAGCTATCGGGATTATACACCAAGCTTTCTACAGAAGATATGGAAAATACTTCATTAGAGATTAACACATTTCAAACGAAAATTGAACCAATTTTTAATGAAAATATCCTTAATGAAGTCTTTATACATAAAATAAAAGAAGTTATAAATAAAATGGAGGAGTTCCAGGAAAGAGACAGTGGATGGACGTTGGTTCAAATTATAAAATTGGAGACAAACCTTAATAAATATCAACCATTGAAAGGTTCTACATATTTTTCACTACCACAGAAGCTGAGGAGTAGAAAAGCTTGTGTAAATGTGCAGAACAATGACCAGTTTTGTTTTAAATGGGCTGTAGTTTCCTCAATATATAATTTTAACAAAAATGCGAATCGTATATCATCATATCCAGTCAACATAAATTTAACCCAAATAAATACACATAGAGGACTCTTGAATTTTGAAGGTTTATGCTTCCCTCTACAGATAAAAGATGTAGAGCTGTTTGAAGTGCTTAACGAATGGATAAGTGTAAATGTTTTCGGATATGATGAGGAACATAATATTATTATCGGACCATATTATAAAACAAAAGAAGTTAAATCACATCATATCAATCTTCTCTATCTTCAAAAGGAAATTAGCTCAACAACAACAGGCCAATATGTGTGGATAAAAAATATTTCAAGGTAATATAAAACATAGATTTTTTATAAATTCCTTTCAATTGATTATTTTGTTTGTTATAATATATTATATAGATTAATTAGGAACCAAACCAGCAAGTTTAAGGGGAGAAATTATCTATGCAACTTTTGTTTGCAGCACTTTACAAAGGAGGACAGATTAACAAAACACATGTCAGAATGTAGAAAGCGGGTAGTATATCTTCCAAATGAAGATAAGGTAATTTTAGAATTTAAAGATCATGAGAAAACAATGGATGTACTATTTGTTATTTATGCGGATTCTGAATGCATATTTCAGAATTTTGAAACATGCATTCCGAATCCAAATAAATCATCAACAACATTGATAAACAAACATATCCCATATGCTTTCTCATATTATTTAAAATGTAGTTATGATAAGAATTTAGATAAGTTTAAGTATTTTAAGGGGGAAGATTCACCCAAAGAATTTATAAGTGAACTAGTGAAGGATGTAGTCTTCTTATATACAAATTATTTAAAAGATATAAAACCAATGATCCCTTTGAATGAAGACGAAGAATTACACTTTAGGAAGTCCACTATTTGTCATATTTGTTTAAAACCTATTGTTAATGAAGATAAAGTTAAAGACCATTGGCATTTAAGTGGGAAATATAGAGGACCTGCACATCAAAAATGTAATTTAAATTTCAAAGTTCCACGTTTTATTCCTGTTGTCTTTCATAATCTTTCCTCGTATGATTCACATTTGTTTATAAAGGAACTTAAACATATTAATAATGGTTCAATAAATATTCTCCCATTAAATAAGGAATTGTACATATCCATTTCAAAAATTATCAGTATAGATAATATCAATATGTATTGAAATTAGATTTTTAGACTCATACAGATTTATGCAGTCAAGTTTAGACTCATTAGCACATAATTTATTAAGAACTGATTTTACTACATTAAAGTCAAGTTTTGAAGATGAAAAACAATTTTCTTTACTAATGAGAAAAGGAGTTTTTCCATATAATTATTTAAATTCAGTTGACAAACTTAAAGAACGGAATTTACCAACGAGGGAACAATTTTTCAATATACTTACAGAGATAGAATGTTCAGTAGACGATTACAACCATGCCAAGGAAGTGTGGAATGCTTTTAATTGTGAGACACTAGAAGATTATCTAATGCTTTACCTCAAAACTGATGTTTTACTTCTGACAGACGTTTTTGAGAATTTCAGACTATTATGTAAAAACATATATAAATTAGATCCATGTCATTATTATACAGCGCCAGGGCTTTCATGGGCCGCAATGCTTAAAATTACGAAAATAAAATTACAACTTTTGACTGATATTGACATGATTACGTTCATCCAAAAGGGAATAAGAGGAGGAATTATTCAATGTTCGAAAAAGACATTCAAAAGCTAATAATAAATATATGACAGATTTCAAAAATAAGCTTCAATCGAAGTATCTAATGTATTTAGATGCAAATAATTTATATGGGTGGGCTATGTCACAATATTTACCAGAAAGTGGATTTGAATGGGTTAGTGACATTGACGGTTTCTCCTTACATTCCATTCCAGACGATTCATCTGTTGGATATATTCTAGAAGTGGATTTGACATATCCAACAGAGATTCATGATCGTCATAACTTCTTACCATTTTGTTGCGAAAACAAAGTACCTCCAATGGCTAAAGATTCAAAGCTTATATTGGATTTGACTAACAAAACTAAATATGTTATATATTATAAAAACTTGCAACAGTGTCTAACACATGGTTTAAAGTTAAACAAAATACATAGAATATTGAAATTTAAGCAGTCCGATTGGTTATAAAGTTACATATCTTTAAATACATTTCATAGGATGAATGCTAAGAATAAATTTGAACAAAATTTCTTTCAGTTATTAAATAACGCAATATACGGAAAAACAATGGAGAACGTAGACAAACGGAAAAATATAAAAATTGTTAACTCTTGGGATAATGTTGGGAAAAAGATTGGAGCTCGAGTTCTAATTGCCAAACCAGAATTCAGTTCTTTAAGTATTTTTGATGACAATATGATTGCAATTGAATTAAATAAAACGCATTCTATATGTAATAAACCAATATATCTTGGATTTTGTGTTTTAGAGATATCTAAGTGGAAAATGTATAATTTCCATTATGATTATATGCTTCCTAAATATGAATCTAATGTAGAACTTAATTATATGGATACAGACTCCTTTATTTATACAATCTATACTGAGGATTTTTATAGAGATATTTACAATGACATTGATGATAGATTCGATACGTCTGATTATGAAAGTGATAATAAATTTAATATTATCCAGAAAAATAAAAAAATTTTGGGAATGATGAAGGATGAAAATAATGGAGTCGTCATGAGGGAATTCATTGGTTTAAGATCTAAAATGTATTCTTTTAGTACTGAAGAAGGGAGAGAAATAAAAAAAGCAAAAGGTGTAAAAAATCATTGTTGTGCTAAGTTAAGCTTAAGTGATTATAAAAATTGTTTATACAATAAACAAATTTACTATGCGAATATGTATATATTTAAGTCAAAGCTACACAATCTGTATACTTCCTTAATAAATAAAATATCTTTAAGCTATGTAGATGAGAAAAGATATGTTCGCAAAAATAATGTAGATACCCTTGCTTGGGGACATTATGAAGAACAATTTATGAATGATACTAACGATGATGCTCTAATGGAAATTGATTATATAGATGAACAAAGAATAAATAATTTTAGAGATATATTTCTAAATGATGAGGATGACGATATTTTTAAGAAAATTAAATATTAGTTTGTATATAACTAGAATATCTATTTTTACAATTAATAAACAATATTGTGACATAATTTAAACCAAAAGCTTGATTAAGTAAAAAAAAATAAATAAAATGCAACACACGTGAAAATCATATGTATCTATATATAAATAGGCAAGTGAAAAAAGTTAAGAACCATTTTAACTGACTTAAACTCAATGTATTCGCTTGATTTTTTTTTTGTTAGATAGATTGACAATAGGAGAAGTGCAGAATGTATTTTTTCTTCTACATTTTTGTGTCTAAGATAGTTAAAAACACTTAAGAATATTAGCCAATCATAAAGCCATGATTTCTCTTTCTCTCTTAATTTGCTAAAAAAAAAATACAACAATTTGGCTTGGCAACTCCATAAACACTCAGAAGGAAAAACGTATTTTATTTGTTCATTCTATTCTTATTTCCATCTTTCTATGTACTTAAACCATTATTGCTGAAACTAATAAAATTTGGATATTTAAATAACGAGTGGTACTGTATTATTTTTCTTTGGATGCTTAAAAATAATATATTTTTTTAATTATTAATAACTTTGATTAAAGTTAAATTCACCTACAGCACAAAGTAAGTTTTTTATTTTTGGTTTATTTTGTGTGCGTTTTGTTTTTGTTCATTGTTTTCATTATTTTTCTGTGCTTTAAATTACTGAACATACTGGAATGTTGGAATATGATGGAATGTTGGAATATGATGGAATGTTGGAATATGATGGAATGTTTATATTGGTGGCTATTCGGGAAAACGCGTCGAAGAAGTGAAACTTTACATTAAAGCAAAAATAAAGTTTCATAAATTGTTTTTGTTTCCCATACAATTTTAAAATTAAATAAACGTGAGAATTTCAACGCGTTGCTCTCTTTTTTAAAAACGGTAAATTTTGTATGAAGTTTTTTATGAAGTTTCGTTTTTGTTCTACATGTAAATTTCAACAAGTCGACGCGTATTCCAGAATATCCACCATTATTAGGCTAGCATATTCGTACATACATATGGGGTCTTTCTCAAAGAATAGGGAATAGAAACATTATTTGTAACAAACGTTTTAATGGGGAGTCTAAAACTTTAGAGAAAAAGCGTTCAATGAAAAAATAAACGAATATTTTTGTTTTGGGCAATAATAATGAATATGAAGTGAAAGCACTAGGAGCAAATATCTAATTACATTTAGTTCAAAAAGTGAACAACTTTTTTCAAATATTTTGCTTAAAATCTATTCTTATTTATGCCGATAAATGAAATTTTAAATTCGTATTTAGTAGTTAAGAAAGTGGTTTAAGAGAGTGGTTTACCCTGGAGTCTATACATATGTATATTTGAATATAGTTTTTAAATTGTGTTTTAAATTTATCAAACTTTAAATATTTTCATTCTCTTCTCCACCTCTGTGCGTTAATGGATCTAAAGATGATAAGCAAGTTTTTAAATCTCAACTATCAACTGAAAACACCAAGTTAACAATTTTAAATATAACTTGGAAAGTACCACACATTCAACTTGCTGATGCATATAAATTGCAGATATATAAAACAATAAATAACCGTCATCCATTAAGTATATGTTTTAGAAGTTGGGATATGTATTATTATCCTTCACTTCCAGAAAGCACAACAGTTTTGTGGAATGTTAAGCTAGCTGCTCACAACGAAAGACCACGCTTCCTATTGTTAGGTCTTCGAAATAATGACAACAAGTTTCAACATTGTGATTTAAGTGATGTAAAAGTACATCTTAACTCTGATACATATCC
The DNA here is from genome assembly GCA_944452675.1 of Tachina lurida. Taxonomy (NCBI): domain Eukaryota; kingdom Metazoa; phylum Arthropoda; class Insecta; order Diptera; family Tachinidae; genus Tachina; species Tachina lurida. The sequence continues at coordinate 93,135,473 of OX101752.1, forward strand.
TTATGATGATCTAAATCTTAAGTTTGATAGAAATCGTTTTGCTATTCTATATGACATGTACTTAAAATTTCAACAAAGTTATTATTCACGCAACACCCAACCATTATTAACACCAGAAAACTTCAAAACTATGGCGCCAATAGCTGTCTTGGATGTTACACATCAAAATGAATTAGTCAAAACTGGACCAATCGATATTAGAATTGAACTGAAGACTTTAAAAAATATATTACCTAATACATCTGCGTATTGTTTAATTATTCATAATAAAATATTTGAATATATTCCACTAACAAACGAAATTAGAAATTAGAAATTGATATAACTTTATTTTTAGTTAGTTTAAGAGACTAATAATTATAGATATACATAAACTAAAAAGTACTTGTATACAATTTATATAAATGTTAACTGTAATAACATTATTGTTTATTCACAAACATTTGGTCTACATACTCAGTCACACTTATTTGTAAGGATGTTACTCAACGATATATATGAATTTTTAAAAAGATGTTCACACATTGTCTCCAACGAAGATAGATATAAACTGATTAATATTCAATCACATCTCGAAGAAGTAAATAACTTAAAAACAACGAAAAACAAATTTGGAGAGCATTATGAAGATTGTTCATGGTCTAATGAGAATGAAACTTGTGGACCCGACACTTGTTCATGTTCATACAAAAGAAGACAAAATATGAGAATAAAGGAAGAAGCAAACAAACTAATGAAATTCTATTATAACATATATAATGTCAGTAAATTTAAAAACTGTAATTTTCAAAAAGTTTAGATAATAAAATATTTATTTAAAAGAAAAAAAAACATATTCATTTATTTAATAATAAAAAAATAAGAAAAATATTTTACATGATTCTCTTAACCCATATTTTCAACCCTTCTTAATACGTCTAAAAGAATATCATCCTGCCCATCATGTAGCAATAAATATGCTGCTACATCCACCGGTGGCAAAACTATTACCTCCCTAATATCTATGGGCTCTTTGATGTTTAAAAATACATCTTCATCTCCTTCTAATAGATGATGGTACCTCTCGTATGTTGTTGGTGTTGATGCTTCTGTGATTGATGTAATAGGTGTTGCGACTTCGACAGTAGATGTTGATGTTGTTTAATTATTCTCTTGTATAAAGGAGTATCCCAAAATTTTTTTGTTTTTAATTTAATACCGTGTTGCTTCAGATAATGGCGTTTCTTATTTGAATTACTAGAAAAAGTAATTATTTCACATATATGGCAAAATAAATTGTTATTGTTCATTTTTAAATATTATTTCAGTATTTTTTTTTCACACAACACTTCGTTTTTGAATAATGTCACAAGACTAGAATTTTGTTCAGAAAAATGTTTTATTTTATACTTTTTGTGCACACAATATATGCATACATTCATCTATAGAAAATTACCTGTGATTGGAAAATCTTCATATTTATCTACATTTATGATCTTGTAAATTAGTGAGTTTAAGCAATAAAGGAAAAATATTTGTTTGTCCTTCACGTTTTTTTTTCGTGTACCCTTTTTCTCACAACAAATAAAATGTAAATTTTACCAACGCACCCACGTAAATCTACACGCGCAAAAAGCATGCATACGCATGTCTCTCGTTCTTAATACTTTAATACTTAATATTATGTGTCTTGCATGTGCATGTTAATTTTTAAATGTCCTATCCTTTTTTTTCTCTCTTAAAATGAAAATTAGAGTAAAGCAAAATACATCTAGGTGCTGTGACATGAAAAAGCATGCAAAAGCATGCTGCAATTTATTTATTTTTTTTTTGGTAAGAATTTTGAAAATTTCTATATAAGTGCAAAAAGTAATAAAACATTGTAATGCATACATATACATATGACCATGTGTCTTGCACATGCATGTTTAAATTTCATGTCTTGTACATGCATATTTAACTTTCATAAAATTTTTAAATGTCCTATCCTTTTTCTTAAAATGAAAATAAATAAGATAACTTATTTTAAACATAAACTCTCATTTTCATAAAATTTAAAATTAATTTGAAATATATGCATTTTATTTTAATTTTTTCAAACAAAATTTTCCTGAAATGGATTTCAAATTCACTTTGTTAACGTGCATGTGCATGTTTAACATAAAAACAAAAATCAATAAATAATAGGGGCTCACTTCACTTTACTAAATATATTTATTGTTTTAAAAATTGTGTAACTACATAAAATTTCCTATAAGAAATAAAAAATTTAGCTATAGTTTAGTTCGAATATTGCTGAACCATTTGGTGATTGACGTCCTTTGTAAATAATTGTCCAAATTTTGTCATTCATTTTTCATAAGTAAGGATCCTCTCTGTTTAAATATTTAACGATTCTTTGCGGAAGATAAAACCACTTATTGTTGTTTAAATATGCAATAACTTTGGATCCATATTGTGTAACCTTCCATTCAAAATTTAAAATCTTGTAAGGTTCATTTAAGGGAATATCATAAATTTTTGTGTATTCTGATTTTATTCCTTGCGCAATGTTAATTATTTGTTGATAGATCTAAAAACAAACAAAAATTTGTTAAATTTTATATGTATTTCTTAAACTTTCATATAATAAATAAAAAAATTCTAATGTTATGTTAAACTTCATTCTTACCATTGTTGTTGAACGTAATTTCAAGGATCTTTGAATAACAATAACTAAAACTAAATTATAATTGGTCTTTTATATACATATTTTTGAGTCAATCGAACTCTCATTTTTATATAATTACTCAAATGAGAATCTCATTCGAATTGTTCCATTTACAAAAATGTCTTCGTTAAACTTTTTATGAGAAAAATATATTCTCATTTGAAGTTAACTTTGTTGTAGGAATATATGTATGTATTAGAATATCCTTCCTTATGGAGAAAATACATGTATTGGAATATCCTTCCTTATGGGAAAATACATGTATTGGACGTATTGGAATGCACATATATACTAATTAGAATGATCCTTATGGAAAAAATACATTGAGCCAGTATCCCTACATTTATATGATCCTTATGGAAAAAATACATTGAGCCAGTATCCCTACATTTATACTACTTGTATGCGCATACAAATAATTGTTTGGCTCCCTGTTTGAATAAATTTTTTTTTTTTGTTATGTGCGGTCTTTTGTTATTATTGTAAATATTCGCCTGGTCTTTTGTGTATGGTTGTGAAATATCTTCATAGTTTTTTTATTTGAAATTAAAAAACTTTGTTTTGATGTTTGTCTGTATTTGTTTAAAAGTTGTAATGTATTAATGTGCAATTGTTTTTTTTCAATTATAAAGAATGTATATTCTATTTGTACGTAACAGCAAAGAATATTGTTTTTTTTTTATTTTTTTTTTATTTTTTATGTTTTTACGCAAAACAATATTTATTTATTGTATCTTCAAAAATAAATGAACTAACAATAAGTAATCAAATCTTAGGTCTATATATAATTAATGGGTTCGACCAATGCCGAACACCAATTTAGTGATAGTAAATAGTAATACAAGAAAGATGTACAATAATATTCTCAAAAATTTTCATCTGCGGTATTGCGAATTAGAGCCTAGTGTCCTTCTTTTTTAATCGGATATATCCAGTAAAGTTCAAAATATTACGAGCAAGCGGATTAGGATGTGACTCGAGTTTAGTTAAATATTTGCCTGCGTATTTTGCGATTTCTTCAGTCACTAGTGTCATATTTAAATTACGATGTATATTTGAGTTTTTGATGTACCATGGAGCCGATGTTATTAACCGTAAAATTTTATTTTGCCGTCATTGGATTCTCTCTACATTTGAAGCTGAAGGAGTGCCCCATAGCTGAATTCCGTAGCACCATATTGTCTTCAAAAGCGACTTGTATAGTAAAAGTTTGCAGTCTAGGCTGAGTGTTGAATTTCTGCAAATCAACCAATGTATTTGAGTTAACTTAAGTTTCATTTGTGTTAGCTGTGAGTCAATATGGGGTTTCCATGTAAGCCGTCGATCAAGGTGTATGCCAAGGTATTTCACTTGAGAATGAAGAGGAATATTTTGACTGTTGATTCGAATCGGGGAAACAAGTATCTTTTCTTAGGGTAAACGTTATTTTTTTTATACACACATATATTTATTTATTGTATCTTCAAATATGAACTAACAATAAGTATTCAAATCTTAAATCTAAATATAATTATTAGGTACGACCAGTATCGGACGTAAACTTAGTGATAGTAATTAATAATACATAAATTTCGTATTAAGCACAATAATTATTTTCAAGAAGTATCATTTGGGGTGCTGAGTATTAGGGCCCTTGTGTTCCTCTTTTTTAAGCGGATGTGTCCACTAAAGTTCAAGATATTACGAGCAAGCGGATTAGGATGTGACTCGAGTTTTGTTAAATATTTGCCTGCGTATTTTGCGATTTCTTCAGTCACTAGTGACATATTTAAATCACGGTGTATATTTTAATTTTTGATGTACCATGGAGCCGATGTTATTAACCGTAAAATTTTATTTTGCCGTCGTTGGATTCTATCCACATTTGAAGCTGAAGCAGTGCCCCACAGCTGAATTCCGTAGCACCATATTGGCTTCAAAAGCGACTTGTATAGTAAAAGTTTGCAGGGTTAACTTAAGGTCAATATGATATTTCCATGTAAGCCTTCGATGAAGGTGTATGCCAAGGTATTTCACTTGAGAATGTTGAGGAATATTTTGATTGTTGATTCGAATGGGGGAACAGGTACTTTTCTTAGGGTAAACGTTATATGAACACACTTTGGTTCATTTACTTTAATTCTCCATAAGTTCAACCATATTTCAAGCTGGGTAATGTGTGCTTGTAGATTGCGGGATGCCTCATCAGGGTTTTTGTGAATACTCATACAGGCTGTATCATCGCCAAATGTAGAAGTGTGGATGTTATTGCTCACAGGCATATCACAAGTATATATTAAATACAACACTGGTCCCAGAATACTACCCTGTGGCACACCAGAAGATATAGATTCGTGCACACTCATGAAGACTCCTTCCACAACAGTAAACTTCCTATCAACAATATAACTTTCCAAAAGTTTTTCTATATTTATTGGCAAATATGTCTTCAATTTTAAAAATAGGCCTTCGTGCCATACTTTGTCAAATGCCAGAGAACCATCAATAAAAAGGGCAGAACAATACTTCTTTTCTTCAAAAGTCCTCCTTATAACTTGAACCAATCTATGCGTTTGCTCAATAGTGCTATGCTGACTTGTAAAGCCAAATTGATGGTCCGGGATGCACCCATTATCAGCTAAAATTGTGGACAATTTAGTCATGAGCAGATTTTCGAAAATTTTTGAGATTGTTGATAGTAAACTTATAGGCCTATATGACTCAGCCTTGGTAAGATATTTGCCCGGTTTCGGAATCATTTTAATCTAGGCAAAGTTTCCAGTTATGCGGAAAATACTGCATTCCTAAAATGACATTTAAAATAAATAGCAGGATTCTTATTGCAATATGAGGCAAGTTCATCAACATCTTGTTACTAATTCCATCAATACCTGGAGCTTTCTTCGGATTAAGTTCAGCAATTAGTTTTGTACATCGCGCATCTTAAACTTTCTTGTAGCCCAACTTCCGGCAGAAGTGCGCAGAGGTGGTTTAAACTCAACGGGGGTTTTCAGCTTTCTAGCAGCGCGACACAAAGACTAATTAGATGCTGGTGTGACATCAAAGAAGGTGAAAGGTCCAGATAGTTTTCAATAGATGCAGTTTTTTCAAATGCAAGCAACTCTTGGAGTCGTTTAGTGCATTTTTTAAATCTAGTTTTATGTTGAGGTGATCTGTAGCCATTCCCTTCTAGCTCTTCTTTTTTCACACACTAGGCATGCAATATCTGTAGAATAAATTCTATTAAACCCAGTCTGCGGATGGGAGGTAGTAGCATGTTCAGCTGCCAGTGCAATCATTTCGCTAAATTTGGCTATGTTAGCTTCAATATATTCGGGTGATCTTAGCGTAATGTTTTCCGTGCAATCACTATTAAGATATTTTTTAAATCGCAGCCAATTTACACAACTAATCATCTTCACATATGGGTGAGGTAAAGCACTTCTCAGTGGACTACAGATTGTAACGATCGTGGGATAGTGATCAGACGAGAGATCTAGAGAAGCTTCAACGTGAATTAATTCCCTAGAAGTATTTTTCATGACGCCAAAATCTATAACATCCGGAATTTTACGTATGTCAGTCGGCCAGTAGGTGGGCTTCCCACTCGAAATCACGTCCAAGCCCATATTTGAAATTGTGTTGAACAACGCGCGACCTCTAGGTGTAATAAGACGCGCAACCCAGAACGTATGTTTTGCATTGTAGTCGCCAGCTGCTACAAAACAAGAGCCAAGAGATTTGTAGAAATCGTCGTATTGATCCTCAGTAATTGCGAATCTCGGAGGGGAGTAAATTGATGATATCACAAAATTTGTGCAAAAACTTTCAATACCAATATTCGTTGCTTATAGATGTTCTTCACAAATGTTGTCAATAATATAATGCTTGAGTCTTGATTTTATTAGAATTGCTGATCCACCGCATGCTCTTCCTCTTGGGTCCTTTGAATCATATAAGATGTAGCCAGAAATTTTAAAAATGCTTCTCGAAGTTAAATGAGTCTCTGAGACCAACATTATATCAATTTTATTTTTGTTTAGGAAGTGCTTAAGTTCATTTTTATGTTGGCGAATGCCGTTTGCGTTCCAGAAACATGTTTTTAACGTGTTCATGGTTTGTTAACTAAAGCTTGAAGCAATGTATTCTGCATTCGAAGCATTTTTTGCATCATGCTAGTCATATTTGTTGTAAAATTATTTATAGTTTGCACCAGATTATCAATAGTAGCTTCCAGGCGATTGAAATTAAAGTTCGATTTTGTATTTTTTGAATTATTAGGTGGTGAAATTAGGGATGAAACGGCTACTATCGGTCTCATTCCCACAAACACTATGTTTCCTACGCACTTTACTGAATATAATGGCACCCTATTAGACCTTATTTTTGTGAGTGACACTACAAAAATATTACTTTATGACCAAATTTCTGCATCATGTTTTTCCAAACATGACATAGTCTATACGGCATATGATTTTCAGCTTGGAAGTAGGGACCAAACTTTTTCTTTTCGAGATTTTAGGAGTTTAAACTTTGACATTCTTAATGAACGCTTTATACAAGTAAATTGGGGCTGTATCTACAACATGATTTCAGTTGATGATCAGCTTTCGTTTCTTGAATACAATATATTGAAGCTCTATGATGATGCAGTACCCATTAGAACGAAAACTGTTACAGCAAAAGAAAAGCCATGGTTTAACTCTAATATATGTGAGTCTATTAGGTGTAGGGACTTAGCGTATTCGCGGTGGAAGCGTTTCCGGACAACTGAATTAATGATTATTTACCGTTCTACTAGAAGAGATACAAATAAATTAATAAAAATGGCAAAATCTGAGTATTATTCTAGAAGATTTGATTCTGCTCTTGAATCCAAGCGCACTTGGAAAAATATTAAAAGTATTGGAATTGGTGACTCAAATACTGGATTTGACTGTTCCTCTGATGTTAATGATCTTAACAATATATTTGTTAATAATATACCGGAGACGGATGTTGCAACAGGCTCTGACACTAGTCCAGTTATAAATAACTTTAATTTCAATTTCAACATGTTCGGGTTCTCATGTTTCAATCAGCGTGACGTTTTCTTAAGTTTTGCACAAATAAAATCAAATGCTACAGGGTTTGACAATATGCACCCCAAGTTTATAAAAGTAATATAACCTTCTCTTCTGCCATATATAACATATTTCTTTAATACCATAATTACCACAAGTTGTTTCCCTCTGAAATGGAAACATGCAAAAATAATTCCAGCTTCTAAATCAAACAATGAATATCCTCCAATAGCTAATTAATGCCCCTATCACGGTTTTCAACTTTTAAAATAGTTTGGTTGTGATTGATAAATTTGCATTACCATTCTCCACTAAATTAACAGTTGAGTCTTCAGTTGTGTTTTGGTACTATCATTTACAACTATGCGTAAGTTTGGTTGAGAAAAACGTTGAGTATACACAACTGTTTTCAAGTAGTTGAGTCGGTGGTTGGATTTTTCTAGTTACAGGTAAGAAGTAGAAAATATGGAAAAAATCGTAACTGGAAATATTGATTATGATTCATAACAAAATTTTCTTAACATTCCAAAATTATTTTTTAAAGAATTCGTTCCCTATTTTGATTATTCCTTACCTTGCATTGGGTTGTTCATGATGGTTAGAATCATCACGAACTTCTTTCTTTCTTTCTTTCGATACGTAGTACATCTATATTTGCAACTTCATTTTCGTCGTCATAAAATAAATCTACATATATTTGTATCCATTTAGTATGATTTGTTTGAACTAAATCATACAAAACAATATTTTTTCTAAAACTTTGTATTTTAAATTTTCACACAAATTAATTGCTTTCTGTCAAACTTGATATTTTAAGTTGGCAACGCGATGACAATTTCAACTAAGAAACAGTTGTGGTTCATAATACTAAAACACATTTTGGTCGTGTGTAAGTTTGGTCTACTCTTAGGCGACCAAACTGAGTTTAGTTGAAAACCGTGATAGGGGCATAAGCTTCTTTTCGAAAGCTCTAGAAAAAATTTCACATAGCCAAATAAGCAATTACATTTATGACAATAAATTGTTGTCTGAAAAACAATCAGGATTTCGACCAGGACACAGTTGTGTAACTGCTTTAGTGGATGTCACGGAGAGTATTAGGCGTAATCTAGATGATGGAAAAATTAATTTTTTGGTGCTTCTCGATCATTCGAAAGCGTTGGACACAGTTAACCATGCAATATTATGTAGCAAACTTCGATTCACGTTTAACTTTTCCTCAACTGCTGCACAACTTATATCATCGTATCTTTCAAATCGTACACAATCAGTATGTGTGAACAATACGGTGTCCAGACCACTTAAGCTAACAAGAGGTGTTCCTCAGGGGTCTATTTTAGGGCCACTGCTTTTCTCAATTTATGTTAATGACTTGCCAAGTAATTTATCCCATTGCAATGTCCACATGTATGCAGATGATGTGCAATTATGGCTCAGCAGCCCAGCCCAAGCAGTCACGGAGAATATAATTGAGCTTAATCATGACTTACATAACATTTATATTTGGGCATCTACAAATCGTCTACAGTTGAATCCAAAAAAAACTAAATGTCTGGTGATTCATAAGAAAACTGTACATCCATTTATAGAAGATGTCATTGTAATTAATCAACAAAAAATTTAATTAATAAATTCAGCTAAAAATCTGGGAGTTGTATTTAATAACAATCTGTCATGGTCAAGTCATATAAATGCATTGGCAGCTAAATTATATGCCAAAGTAAGAACACTATGGACTGTTCAAAGTTTCACACCTCTGAGAGTAAGAATGTTACTTGCTAAAACATATTTGGTTCCAAGTCTTATTTATGGCTGCGAATTATTTTCTAGCTGTGATAGTGTCAGGAAAAGGAAACTTGAGGTGTTATATAATAATATAATAAGATATGTTTATAATCTCAAGAGGCGAGATCATGTGTCACTGTATGTCAAGACTTTATATGGTGTATTATTTGAAAATCTCTTAAAGATAAGAACATTGATTTTCCTCCACAAAATTATATACACCCAAAAACCGGAATATTTATTTCAAAAGATTAGATTTGCGAGATCTTTAAGAGGCAAAAATATAATAATCCCAAAATATCAATGTCAGGTCTCTACATGGCATTTCTTTTTACATGCTGTTCGCCTTTGGAATATTCTTCGACATCATCAACAAATTAACAGCAATGCAACAAATTTTAAAAACTTTCTTTTTAATTACTTTGAGTAGATCACTAAAGGTTTAATAGATATGTATATACAATTGTCTTTTTGTTTGAAAATTTTATATTGCTTGAAAATTTTATATTGTATGTAAATTTTATATGTAAATTTAAAAATTATTTATATAAATTATTTTTTTATTCGGTTTTTGTTCATTTTTTATTTTCGTTTGTTTTTTAATTTATTCAATATTAATCTTTATTGGCGAATTTATTGTACACAATACAACCCTGCATTATAATTATAAGACTATGTCTTGTTATGTAAGGGATTCAATAAATAAATAAATAAGAAGAAACATTTTGTGTAGGAATAGAATTTGTCTTAACAGCATCGGCATACGATACACGGGAAGTAACTGGTTGGCTCACTTGCGCAATAGTGACAGATAAAGCGTTTGCTGATTGGGCTGCGGCTAATTTAGGTGTTTGCCTCATATTCTGTTTGACGAAAGAGTACACAGGGGGTCTACTCTGCATTTCGAAACGAAAGCAAATGCTTTCGAAATGCAATAGTAATAGCATACAAATTCGAAAGCATTTTCTTTCGATTCGAAATACAGAGTAGACCCCCAGGACAACCTCTGTAGTTAACGGTGTGATTACCTCCACAATTACTGCATTTTTTTGGCTTATTGCAGGTAGCAGTGCCGTGTAATTCGCCGCACACAACACACACAGTAGGTAAATTGCAGTAAGTTTTAGTATGGCCATATTCTTGACAATTATGGCACTGTACGGGTCCTGAACGCTTGTGTGGTTCTTCAACGGTTATTTTTCGATATAAGAGATATTTTAAATTATATATTGGATGGGTCTCATTTTTTTTAAATTTTATATCATTTGGCTCAAGTTCAACGCGAAATAGAGGTGGGGGATCTTTCCCTATTTATTATGTTCGATACATTTTTTACCTTAAATCCCTGGAGGACGAGAGTATCTTTTATTTCTTCGGGAGCAACATAGGAATCTATGTTAACACGTTTTATAAGAACAATGTGAAATTTATTTTCACCAATGACCGAAACTATTTTTTTAATAAGAGCGTTTGAGTTTTTTTCTCTTAAATAGATTGGTGGCGGATTGGAGGTTTTGTTCGCAGGTTCAGCAGGTTTGTCATTGTCATCTTGCAATATTTTAAAACGGGTTAGCCGATTAGTAGAGGATGCGCTGTTATCCCTAGACATCTTTGAAGTAGATGCAATTTTAGTAGAATTTGGGCTTCGCCCGCGCTTTGCAATTGTGATGTATCTGTCCATTGCGACTTGTACCTTGGGTTTTGGTTTGGGCTACTCTTATCTCTTATCTTAGCTTCAGAGCTCACAGTAAGTCTATCATCAGATTTTTGATTGTTATCATTATGAGCATCAGAATTCACAGTAAAATAGACATTTCTGCCGTTATAACTCACAATTATTTGTATTTGAGGTACTCATATAGAGTATTCCTCAAGGGTACTTTGTGTGTTTTTTGTTTACGGTTTTTATTTTATTTTGTTATTTCTATAATAAAATATTAGCAAAGCATAAAAAATCTTACTTATTAAAGTTAATATATACTACGAATATTTTTTTGTATGATTTTTGTTTGTTTATTATATATGTAAGAAAAATACCGCTATTACGTCTGTTCACTATGAAGGTACAACGAGAACTGAAAAAATTATACGGTTGGGTGGGTTATGAGCCTTATTAGCCTTCAACACCTAGGCTAATTAATCACGTCGAAATGGATAAGAGAAGCTTGATTTATTTGTAATATGTGGTTTTTTTTCAACAGGACATTAAAAACGCACGTAATATTTTTTCTTGTTTTGTTCGTGTTAAGTCCCTAGATCTCCCGATCTAGCTAGCTAGCCAGGACGTGCGTAAAGTTTCATATGGTGAGCAAAAATTCAATTTGAAAATTTTAAAGTTTTATTTAAGCAAACCAACAAAAACATTACAAAAAAAATGGCGCCCAACGTGGGGCCCAAAGACGTTAGAAATTAAAGAGCAATAATTTTTTTTATCATATAAACCAATTAACTCGTTTTTGGGATCTTTACATTACCATCACAAATAATTCAAATAATATAGATTTAGTTTCGACTACTGATGTACATTGTGCATGTCAGTTATACTTGGTTAAGCCAAGAATGGAATATCCTTGGAGCAAACTTGGAAATATTGTAAATAGATTACTAACAACTCTTATACAATCCATTTTGTTCACGGTGCATATTCATTCCTTTATGTTTAGTGCAACAATAATTGAAAGTTTATCTAAGAATTTACTCGGGGAGTCAATGTAATATACTTGTTTATTTCTAAAGAAAAGCATTGGAAATATGATTTAGGTGAATTGATAATAGTTCTCTGTCGTCCATTTTTATTTTGGGGATTCGTGGTATTTTATACTACCTTATTCGTCAAATTCCAAAATCCCAATTCTCTTCGTTCCTTTTTAAGGTTTATTTCATCTCACACTATCTTACCAAATATTTCGAATAGTTCTACAGTTATTATATTCATAGATTTTAATATATATTTTTTTAATATGTCCATCGTTCACAGTGACGAAAATATTCCCACGATGGTAGAATGCAATAAGATTCCTCAGTGTTTTGTATGCAAAAAGGACTATGAGATTGATGATATAATTTACAAATACGTAGAATTTGTATGAAAGGCCGAAACGAAAATATGAATTTAGTTAAGTATCACAATTAGTAGGTCGCAAGTGGTCGAGTTTTATATACCATTGGATGCTGCTTCGAAAACTCTTTTCGATGATACCAAATTTAATTTATGTCGTCTTGAAGCAAAGTACAAAAAAAATCGAAAAACTGAAAAAAATACTTTTTTTTTTAAATGGTCCAGCTCACGGATGGTCAATGCTAAAACCAAAATATTTTGGGAATCATCATAAAACATATCAAGCTTTATTTTCAAAGGGGTAACAAAATCACTTTTCTCGCTTCCATACAAGTTGAGTCGCTCTAATGTACATATATAACATTGTATGTATGTAGGTATGTATATGTTTTTTTTATATACATATATGTAATGCCTTTAAGGGCTTTGGACACGATCAAAATGCTTGCTGTCAAGTTCGTGTACGTGTGCTTGCTGGCTTGATATTAACAGGCTTGATGACCCACCAAGCATTCATTTATATTTTGATTTTGTACTGTTCGTTGTTTAAAAAAAATATATAAAAATTTCTAGGTAAAGAAATTTAATAGCAATAATGGCAGCACTATTTACAAAAAAAAAAGAAATGCGAAATAAAATAGTTCTCAACACTTCTTTTTTTCTTCACAAGTCAAATTTATGTTTTTCTTCTTTTAATTCCGATTTGTTAGCAACCGTTCACAACGGAAATAACATTATAATGAAAATTTGTTCGTGCTTGACGGGTTAACACATACACGTACATATATAAAAAGTGACAGCAAGCATGCCAAAAATCAAAATTTTTTGATTTTCCATCAAGCGTCGTTGGTGTCACACATACTAACAAATTTTCACTCATACTATAACCAATCTCATCAAGCATTTTGACCGTGTCTAGACCCCTTAAGATTTCTCTGCTATCAAACATATAAATTAACATAGTGTTATTGCAATTACTTAATAAAGTAATACGTTTTTTCTCCTGTTTGGTTAAGAGAAAGCTAAGTGCTACATCTTTAAAAAATTTGATATGTTCTAATATACAACCAATTGAAATGGAAAAAATGATAGTGTAACTCTCTTTTAATGTAGAACTATAGGGACGTAGGTAAGGTAAAGTGCGACAGTTTTTCTTCTTCTTTTTTTTACACAATAAAGGGTCACTCAGACTATTATACTTTGTATTAATACATGTCAAAAATTCAAATAATACGTGCAAGTGCGATATTGGGAATGCAAAATATCATAAGGAGTGGTAAATAATACCATAAAAAATTTGACATCCCATAATAATTGACCATTTTTTTTTTTAATTTTCTAAACGATAATACTTTTCATCTGATCAGAGGTGCATTATTACAAAATGCAAACCAGTGATGGGAAAGTTGGTACGATCGTACTTTTTTTGATACTATTTGACATGAAAAAGTACCGTAGTACTCCCCTAAGAAATTTGATACTCTCACGGGCAACTTAGAAATGCAGTCAGAAGACTCGCGCATGCATATATTTTGCCAAGAATTAAATTGTTTTTTCGACAAATAGAAGGAAGTTTTATTAGTAAAGATCTTTTAGAAAAGTGTAACCACAATTAAATATCAACGAAAACCATATTTCATTCAATGATATTTTATGTGGCACAGAAGTTGATCTATTGAAACAACTGTTTTAAATCAGTTTAAAGAAAATTTTAAAAAGTTTATATTAAGTTCTAAGGGCAAAAGTGGACTTTGACAATAAAATTTTAGTTTGGTTTAGTAAGTTTTCCCCTGAAAGTATTTTATCTGTTAAACCAATATCATTATACCACTTTTAATTAAAATGTTCCCAGGGAAAAGAAAAAAAAGAAAAGAAAAATAATTTGAATTATTAACAACCAATATAGAGCATTGGCTTATATAAAAACGCATTAGATGAATACATGTTTCCTGATATATCGAGAGTAGCTTACGGAATTTTATCCATGCCTCACTCCGCTGTAAATGTCGAAAGGATTTTCTTTTACCAAAATTTCATGAAAACGAAATATAAATCAACAGCCATCGTATTCTGTAACTCGCTAAAGCTAAATCTCTATCGCTAAGAATCCATAAAATCAATTTGTCGATTTTCGGCTACGAATGCAATTTTCAAACGGGTATTGATAAATCAGGTAATGGCTTAAAAATGTAATTCGCCGAAATTTTATTGCTTTATGTCATCGCCAAAAATTTTAAATTTTCTATTTGTTCAGCATTTTAGCGGTCGAATTTAGCTTTAGCTTTAGCGAGCTATGGAATACGGGGGCAAGATTTATGTTCCAACAGTATTAAGTCTAATCCAGGCTACACCTATTTGTATATTTGTACCTATGTGTTCCTTTTTTTGTAAATGAATTTCTTATAATTTTTTGTTAATAAAATTTAAATAAGAAATATTATAATTTTTGGTACTCTCGGGATCAAAAAAGTACTAAAAAAATTTGTTTTTGATACCGAAATGCAAATCTCATTTCCCATCACTGATGCAAACTAACAAGTCCTCTGTTTCGACGCCGATGCCGTGCCATCGTTTATGGTATGTGACCTCGTCTTAAACCGGATATTAATATTGAATATGCTTAGCGTATTATTGCCGCCGGAAGTCAACGATTAATGTGGGCATGTTAATCTTCAACAGCTATTTGCTTTATACTTGCGTTTTTAATGTAATATGAGGTGTGATGGTGTGAACATAAAATGTCAGTTTACGTTAGCTTTTTTGATAGTTGAAAGAAATGTCTTTAGTTTTTTTTTTCGTAAAGTGTGATGAAAGTCTTTATACATGTATAATAGCCTGAGGGGCCCTTAATTTTTTTTTAATACATGTTTTTTAGTTATTGTATCTTCCAATAAGAACTAACAATAAGTATTCGAATCTTAAATCTAAAATATAATTATTACGCCCGACCAGTGTCGGACATAAACTTAGTGATAGTTATAAAAAAATACATAAGTAGTGATAATCAAAAAGGAAAATAAGTATATTCAAGCAGTCCCATCTGGAGTGTTGAGTATAAGAGCCCTTGTATCCCTCTTTTTTAGGCAAATGTGTCCAGTAAAGTTCAAAATACTACGAAAAGCGGATTGGGATGTGACTCGAGTTTAGTTAAATACTTGCCTGCGTATTTTGCAATTTCATCAATCACTAGTGGCATTTTTAAATCACGATGTATCTTTGAATTTTGTATATACCATGGAGCCGATGTTATTAACCGTAAGATTTTGTTTTGCCTTCGTTGGATTTCCTCAATATTTGAAGCTGAAGTAGTGCCCCATAGCTGAACTCTATAGCACCATATTGGTTTCAAAAGCGACTTGTATATCAAAAGTTTGCAGTCTAGGCTGAGTGTTAAATTTCTGCCAATTAACCTATATATTCGAGTTAATTTAAGTTTCATTTGGGTTAACTTAAGGTCAATATGATATTTCCATGTAAGCCTTCGATCAAGGTGTATGCCAAGGTATTTCACTTGAGAATGTTGAGGAATATTTTGATTGTTGATTCGAATGGGGGAACAGATATATTTTCTTAGGGTAAACGTTATATGAACACACTTTTGTTCATTTACTTTAATTCTCTATAAGTTCAACCATATTTCAAGCTGTGTAATGTGTGCTTGGAGATTGCGGGATGCCTCATCAGGATTTTTGTGAATACCCATACAGGCTGTATCATCGGCAAATGTAGAAGTGTGTATGTTATTGCTCACAGGCATATCACAAGTATATATTAGATACAAGACTGGCCCCAGAATACTATCCTATGGCACACCACAAGATATAGATTCGGGCACACTCATGAAGTCTCCTTCCATAACAGTAAACTTCCTATCAACAATATAAAGTTCCAAAGCTTTTGTATGTTTATTGGTAGGTATGGCTTCAATTTCAAAACTAGGCCTTCGTGCCATACTTTGTCAAATGCCTAAGAAACATCAATAAAAAGGGCAGAACAATACTTCTTTTCTTCAAAAGTCCTCCTTATAACTTTAACCAATCTATGCGTTTGCTCAATAGCTCAATAGTGCTATGCTGACTTCTAAGGCCAAATTGATGGTCCGGGATGCACCCACTATCAGCTAAAATTGTGGACAATTTAGTCATGAGCAGCTTTTCGAAAAGTTTTGAGATTGTTGATAGTAAACTTATAGGCCTATATGACTCAGCCTTGGTAAGATCTTTGCCTGGCTTTGGAATCATTTTAATCTTCGCAAGTTTCCAGTTATGTGGAAAATACTGCATTCGTAAAATGGCATTAAAAATAAATAGCAAGATTCTTGTTGCAATATGAGGCAAATTCATCAGCATCTTGTTACTAATGCTATCTATACCTGGAGCTTTCTTCGGGTCGAATTCAGCAATTATTTTTTTGTAGTTCACGCATCTTAAACCTTAAGGGACGAGGGGGTAGAGATACTACACTGGGTAAATTGGCAGCACCCGTACATGAATTGGGAGTGAATACAGATTTTAAATGCTCAGAAAATAAGTTATATTTCTCACTATCGCTTCTTGCCCAGCCTCCGGTCGAAGTACGCAGTGGAGATGTAAATGTCGGGTAAATTAACCGTATGTATGATATAATTGTACCTGCATACTTTACTGGTTTGACCCAAACTTATTTCAACGTAACCTTCATCTGAATGTAATTCTTCGATATACGGTGCCTTTTCGCTTGTTACTATTCCAACCAGTAACATCAGACCCACAGTTGCAAACTACAGCACCGAGTTATTTATTTTTTTTTTATTATTATTTTTATATATATTTATAATACATACACATACACATATATATTTACATACATACATATACATACATATAAATACATATTTATATTTTCCCAAAGATGACTGCTGGTTTCACCATTGAATTCTTTTTCGTAATTGCTTCCTTACAGTGTAAAATTTACTGACCTAGCCTAAGGTTTTTCAACCTTGAAAACTCAAATTACTTAATAAAATTTACAATTAATTTGCTTTGAATAAAAAAAATCATTCAACACACATATGATATGATTACTCAGCAAGCGTTTAATGTTTTGGTTTATTTTTGTCTTTTTTTTATTTATTTTTTTTTATTTTAGTGCCCATAATTTTGTTGTAGTTGCAAAATAATGTTCTACTTTTGAATATGACGAAAGACAATTTTTTTTTATATTTTGCAACAAATAAAACATATCACAAAAATTAAGTTAAATTTCAAATATGAAGCCATGAAAGATTGATGATCTCTATGAAAATTATTTAAACCTTTTTTTATAATAATGCAAGACAATCAGTGAATGAAAGTTTAATGGTATGCGTTTAAATCATTGTGAGCAGGGCTGCCGTTTTTGGTTATTTCTAACCAAAAGTGGTTATTTTTTTCTTTAATGTGAAGATGTGAATATTTTTCTCATTTTGGTTATTTTTTTTTGCCAAAATAATGATACACATGTACATATTTTTTATGTTATACTTTTTAAGCTTTTATGTTCTTAAATTTTTAGTATTGCTGCCAAGCCAACTGAAAATAAAACAGCTGTGACTAAAATCGCTAGTGCAGCCACCTGTTATGAATTCGCCTTGATTGCTACTCACTTGTTTACAACACTTTTACAACACTGTCAACAGCTTTTAATTTTACTAAATGATCGCAACTCTGTACTACAGATATCACATGTCTTTTGTAATGGCGGCAACATTTAATAAAAAGATTTTACAAAGTAAATTTATATAAAGAATATGCACGTAAGTTGTTGTTTGTGTAAAAATACTGTTCGGCTGTCAAATACAAAAACTAAACGTGTGAAGAAAAACAAAATTCAACAATAAAACGGAAAATTAAACGAGAAAAAATTAATCAGCTGCCGACTGGCATATACCTTACAAATTAACTATTGCTTGCAAGTCAGCTTCATATACCTTGATTTCTTGTTGTATTGCGGCACAAAGTGTATGCATTTTAAATGTTATTTAATAAAAATACTACATATTGAAATTTGGTTATTTTTTCCTCATTTGGTAACTTTTAAAGCGAATTTTGGTTGTAAAAATTTTTTAGTTGTGGCAGCACTGATTGTGACCTCTTTTTCTGTAATATAAGACAATCATTAACGTATTACTGAACACTAACTTACAACTTGTCTGTATATTTGTGATTTTTAGAAAAAAAATAGTTTCATCTTCCTACAGTGTTTGCATATCTCTTCCTTTGCTGTTAATAGTTTTATTATATAAGTATGTATTTACATTAGGTAGACTACCTTTGTCATATCTTTACATACTCTATCATGTCGTTAAACTAGCAATCATGATTATACTTAATCTACTTTCTATTTTCCTCCTTATTTCTCTTATATGCGCCTGTATATGTGTGATTTATATCTTAATTTTCTTCTTTCTTGTTATTTTCTTATACCGCCTTGTACTTCCATTTCGCCTTGAACATTTGGTTTCGAGCCAAAGTTCACTAAGGAGTGATAGTTTTTTCTTGGAGCTTGAACACCCTCCTCGTTTATTTATATTCTTATTTCTTTCTCTTTTTCTTCTCATATGCACCTGCATATGTATTTTTTGTACCTTATTTTTCGTTTTCTTCATTCTAATTGTTATATTGCCTTGTACTTCATTTCGCTTTGAACATTCGGTTTCGAGCAAAAGTTCACTAAGGTTAGAAATAAAGTGAAAGGTCTTCTTTTGAACTAATTCTAAGCTATTTCTGATTAGCTACTATCTTCAATTGTTTTTAAGCATTAAACACATTCACCACAGCAAGCTACCGACTACAAAATGTCAAAAATAGAATACACATGTTTATATGAGAATGATTATTTTGATGGCAACAAGGCAACGGGCTACAGGTTGTTGTCCGTGCTACATTTGTCGTTGTAGTCGGATTAAACTAATTTCTATTTTTATGGCTGCAAACCAAAAACAGTGTTGACAATATAGCAAAATACATATGCAAATCAAATTAGTGCCAAGAAATATTTTTTATTGCAAAATAAAGAACAAAGTTTCAAAATTTTAATGTTAATCACAAAAGGAATATATTTTTGCAAAGCGAAAAAAGTTATAATTTGCGAAAAGTTGCAAAATTTAAAAAAAGCCATAATATTGATTAAAAATCGCGAAAAATTAAAGGAATACAAAAAATTTTCGAAAATTAAGAAAAAAAAAGCAAAACGTTACTAACAGCGGGATGATGACAAACTCTAATAATGTGTAAAAATCTTCAAAACTTTTAGGAATTTAAAAAACACACAGAGTCGCTTTTATTGCAAACTTTGCAAAAATCGCGAAAATTTGCAAAATTTTCAACAAGCCATAGGGCCTGTTTCTCTAAATGCGAACGATAGATTCGATCGAATATTTATATTAAAAACAAAAACAAAAAACTGAAATTTGTTTTTGTGTCCAATATTATTATTCGATCGAATCTATCGTTCGCATTTAGAGAAACAGGGGGATAATATTGATTCAAAATCGCTAAGACTTTAAGGAATGCGAAAAAATCGGCAAACATCGCAAAAATTACGAAAATCTGCAGAAATGTATTAACAGCGGGATGATAACAAAGTCTAATATTGTTGAAAAATCAGCAAAACTCGTAGAAAACTAAAAACGTGCAAAAAGTCGCTTTTTTCACGAATTATGCAAAAAATTGCGAAAATTTACAAAATTTAAAACAAGCCCTAATAGGGATTGAAAATTGCTAAAATTGTAAGGAATGCAAAAAATTCGGTAAAAATCGCGGAATGGCGAAAATTCGCAAAAACTTATTCGTACTAACAGCGCACAGTGGTTCCTTTTTGGGGTTTGCGTAGCTAAAATCTGTAACTTTTGATTTAGAAAACATTTTTGAGTTTTGTAAAAAACCGATTGCAGACAAGAAATCAAGGATTACTACGACATATCAACATTGAAAATCGCACAGTGGGGTACATTGTAAAAAAATTTCCAAAGTTAATTTTTTATTTTTTTTTTTTTGATTTCCAAGAAAACAGAAATTTAAATTTTTTTGTTTTTATGTTTTTTTGAGTGGTTTTGATGGAATTGTTCATAATGCGCAAAAAAAATTAAATTTTTTTTGTCTTGCAAATATTAGCTTTTTTGAGATTTTTTTGAGATTAAAATTTAAAAATTATTTTTTTTATTTTTATTTCCAAGTAATACTTGTTTTATTTCTAATATTTCTTTATGATAATATTTGACATTTAAAACAAAAAATAAAAACAAATTTTGTTTAATTTTATTGGAAAAACTTAAAAAAAACATATTCCGAAATGTAGTAGTTAAAGTATTTTGTAAATATTTTGCAGGCTAGCAGGTATTAGCAGCTAAAATTTTTAGGACGAATAAGTGAAACATATAGCAATATACCTGTGTTAATATCTAAGTGGAGGGGAGTGGCGGCAAAATTGTAGGTCCACCTTAAAATCTAATTCTTAAAATTTAAAGATAGATCTAAAAATTGGTTGAATTTTTTTTTTTATTAAACCACATTGATAAAAAATTTATAAAATTTTATTTGCAATAAAATCACCTTTTCAAAAATAAATAATATGTAAGTGTGACTCTTATACTTTTAAAGTTATAGGTCTTCAAAACTTTAGTTGTTATAAGTCAACTTTTTTGATTACGCATATATAGCTACTTTATGCAAGAATATTTCCTAAAGAAAAATAAAATCTATTGATGAACGTAGTAAAATATGTACATTTGGACATATTTTTATTGAAAAAACAGAAAAAACATTACGTCTCAAAC
Source organism: Tachina lurida (assembly GCA_944452675.1). Classification (NCBI taxonomy): domain Eukaryota; kingdom Metazoa; phylum Arthropoda; class Insecta; order Diptera; family Tachinidae; genus Tachina; species Tachina lurida. Next base: position 93,156,841 of record OX101752.1, read on the forward strand.
ACTTAAAATTTTGAATTTATCTACGCTCTTACACTAGCAGGAACCATTGTGCAGCGAGGTAATAACAAAGCCTAATATTGTTTAAAAATCGGTTAGGAGGCTGAAAGCATGCAAGAAGTCGGTTTTATAGCGAAGTTTGCAAAAATTGGCGAGAAATTGCAAAATCGGAGGCAAGTTCTAAAATTTATTAGAAATCGCGAAAGTCATTGAAAATATAAAAAGATTGGAAACAAGTGAAAAAAAGCGAATAAATCGGAGAAAAATTTCTAAAACTATTAAAGAAATTACTAAACCTATAAATAGTAAAAATCGCAACAAAAAAAATATAAAGCAATAAACTGAATTGTTTTTATATTTTTGAATAAACTATTTTATTTTTATAAATGTGAAATATTTGAAAGCGGCACCACTGAAATATAAATTTATGGCACTGCTGCCGTCTTTGAAATAATTAAGTAGCTGGCTACTAGACAACATTTGTTGCCAGCGGCACTTGTAGTCGTGTAGCCATGTAGCCTGCTGTGGTGAATGTGTTTAATGCATTAGAGTTTTCATTTTCTCGTTATACATATTTTGTCTACTGGCTTTCCTCTATTTGTAGCCTTTCTTTTTTATTATATTCAGTTTGGAAGAGTTTGCTTGTTTCTGTATTCTATATCTGTTGTTGTTTTGTTTTCTGTTCTGTTTCTTCTTTCATAACTTCTACTGTGTTTTGTTGAATGTCTTGTTTTGTTTCTTGTCACACGTTTTTTCCCTTATCGTGTTCAGGTCTGATGTTTTTTTTTCATCTACCTTCATGTCATCTTCCCTGGAGTGGCAGGTCTTTCTGGGGGTTTACCACTATTAAGACACCTAAATAATTAACCTACACATGGTTTTACCAAATTGTTATGGTAAACATTCTCGGAATTTATAATTTTTAACTTATTATTTACAGGTGTAAAACTTCGTAAGGTCCTAACCAAATGGGTGAGAGTTTGTTCCTCCGTGCTTGGTTTTTCAGCCATACTTGTTGTCCTACCTTGAATGTTCTTGTCTTTGTCCCCTTGTCATAATATTTTTTGGAGTTGGCCTTGGCTTGATCTTGATTTTGTTTTACTAGTTGATATCTTCGTTGTACCGATGGTGCATCGAATAAGTAAAAATAATTAATGTGATGATCATAAAAGGTGAGTAAGAGTAGTATTGAAATCCCACTCCTGGGGCAATTAAAATTGTGAAATTTGTGTAATTAAAATTGTAAAATTTTAAAATTCTTTTAAATTTGTGAAATACCTACGAGGGTGGTTCAATAAGTCCGTCCAAATTTTTGTTTCCATAAGGATACGTTAAGCGGGTTCATAGGTTGGAGGTTTTTCTTTTTAGTAATGTGTATATATAACGACGGGAAAATCATGAATATGATTTTTCCTAGTACCAACGGGAAAATCATGAAATGATTTTTCTTTATACCAATGTGGAAATTGTGAAAATTAATATTTCCTGATGCCTACGGCATAATGTTATATTCATAATTATTGAATACAATCGCTACTTCTTTTGCGATGAAATCATTTGAATTACTTTTGAAACCATGTACATCTATAAAAATTATGTTGTTTTCCATATTACTCAATTTATAAGACTTTCCGAACTTGTCCTTTAATGGGTATATATTCGATTATACGATCATGAATAAGAATACAGTAAGCTGATGTCTTTGCTGCAATATTGGTTGCTGTTAGTGTTGTAAAAAGCGGCTACTTTTGAATACTCAATACTACTTGATACTTTTTCAATTGGGTACTCGATACTACTCAATACTATAACCGCTTTTGGAATTTAAAATTAAAAATACACATAAATATGTACGTGTTTTTTTTTTTTTTTTATAGAACAAACACAACCCGCAAAGCGCAAATGCTAGCATCGCTATAACTCAGCCACACTTGCATATATGAGAGGTTAAAAATTATTATTTATTAAAGCAAATTAACCTGCAATGCATATTATATAATGCAATATGCAAAAACCAAAAATTAAATATATTTACATAAATTTATAACAAATAAAAATAAATAAGTTTGAAGATTAATTTTTGTACGTTAACTTTTGTTGGTTCATGTGCTTTCCACTACTCTAAAGGATCACTTTTTTCCCCTAATATATGTTCATGAGTGAAGTTGTTTAGTTCAATGAAGCATTATGAAGTCCTTGTTTCATTATGCGTTTTCGTATCAAAATAATTCCGAAGGACCTATTGCTTTCTGAATTTGTATTTGTTACACTAATTCCAGGAGTTCCAGAGATATACATATTTCTTCATGAGATATATATTTTTATCAAGCTTAAATTCGCACACAGAGTTGTATAAATTTGATGTATTCTAAAGGAAGAATTTGGCTTGAATACTAGAAAATGCAACCCTGAAAGTATTGAGTAGATACTTTTGTGTATTGAGTACCGGAAAAAACACTCGGTATTGAGTACTCAGTACTCAAATATTCAATACTTTTACAACACTAGTTGCTGTTTCAAATTCTATTTTTATATCAATCGGTCCATTGTTGAGTGATTCATTCTGATGACTGACATCTACTACAATAATAGGAGCTTTGGTCTTAAACTCTGGTGCAGTTAGAAGCGGTTGAGATTCTTTTATATAGTAGCTTTGTTGAAATCTTAGATACATATCATATATAATTGCATATCATTCATTTTTGAACTTTATGTTAAGATCATCATCATGGATATGAGAAGAATTTAAATATACTTTTAAATTAATCAAATCACGATGAACAAAATTATTTTCTTGTTGAAAAGCAATCAATACAAAACGAGGGCGTTCTCTATTCGCAGCCAGTTTAGCATTCCAAATACGGCTAGTTCCTATGTTTAATTGTGGATTGACATGACAATCCCAACTGCGAAATGCCATAGGTATAGAAGCACCATTGTTGATAATTTTAATCATATTCAATTTGCTAAAGTCGGATAATTGTACATGTGGGATTCTCCATGAGATGAGTGAAATTGTAAATTTAGCTTTTTTAGTAGAAACACTCGAGCGTACAAGATCTTCATCATTCTTATTGCGCAAGAGTATCAATTCATGTTTTCCATTTAGTATAACTTTGTTGTAGTCTTCAGAAAAAGCCATTTACAAGAGTGACATCGTGAATTTTGTTCCATCCAGCATTTTGCATCACGTTGCTTTCTGTTGGTGACATAGAAACCGAATTTTTTATGGTGCTTGTGGCTCCTAAATATCTTGTATGATCAATTTCAATTCCATTGAGCTCATAGCGAATTTCATCAAATAGATATGCCACAAAGTTGTTTTTTAATATAAAGTTGTCCGAAGATGAAGAAGATTTAGATTTATTATCATCAGCAACAAATTCTTTTACATAAATGTAGCTCTCTATGGGTAGCACGTACAAATCTTGATTTTGTATTGAAATTCGAATTTCTTCATTATTGTTGTAAGATTGTAAATATGGTACATATGTATGATAGTCCATTTTGATTATATTCTCATCAGACAAGAGTTTATCTGAGACATGTATTAATGAACTCATTTAGTCTTCAATTTAAAATTCAAGGACTTTAGAAAATTTTTATTTAATGTGCTTTTTGTTGTACTGGTCGCTTTAATGTTGTTGTTTCTTGCTGCTATATTTTTCAATGTATTTGTGTTGTATATTAGCATTATTTAGTTGGCCTTAAATGTATTCGTATTGTAATTTCCTCTCCCCGGAAATTAATTAAATCACCTTGTTGATCCACTACGCGCAGCGCTAGTGAACTTATCTCTCTGGTGTTCACAGGTAAATAGATGAGATTTCTTGGAACTTCATCTATTTTATAGCCTGGAGGCACATTAATCGGAAATTTATGAAGTGTATGCGATTTGGAGTTATTCATATATGTGTTAATAGCGATACTACTTTCAAGTCGCAAGAGATTTACTTCAAAAATATTAACTGGAAGATCTGAGTTATAATATTTGTTTGATGTTAGGATTTTGCTATTGAATCCTAAGAGTTTTCCAATTGTATTCTTCTTATTAAGATATACAGGATCCTTGGAACTATTAAATTTAACTTGCATTGTATTGTTATTGACTTCAATAAAAATCTTATTTGCTGGACAAAGTCGTTTGTATTGATTGCTCTTCTATAAAATCAACTATATCATTTAATTCAAAAGATCCAATTGGTATTTCAATTGTATGTTCCCCTATATGAAACATATTGTTGTAGGTGTATACATTTGGAATACTGTTGTATGAATGAAAATCAGTTAGAGCACACTCGTATGCACCATGTAATTCAATAGGAGGAAAGTAACTAGCAGATAATTCTGATGAGTTAGAGCTCAGAGTAAGTGTTATTGACATTATAACAGACTGATTACAATTAAATAAAAATTAGTACACAGTATGGTTTATAAGCATAATTTACATATTTATTTCATTGTCTTATTTTAAAATTAACATTAACAACATTATGATGTTGCTGTTGAATTAATTTTTCTTCCAATTATAATATTTCATCTTTACTTATCCAAGAATTGTGTTGATTAGAAAATCCCAGCCATTTAACATACACCTCCTTCCCTTTAATTTTAAGAACCTTTTCAACTAGATATGTATTTGGAAATCTAGTTTTTAAAAGTTCGTCAGTATCCTTTAATAGGATTACCAAGATAGTCTTCTAATATGTATGTATGTTGCAGGATTTGTATTTTGATTTGTGAAAAGTTCTGTAGTCCTATTTGGAGTATAACCTTTTTCAAATGTATGCTTATAATTGCTTATGCGTACATGATCTCCTACATTAAATTTTGACATTTTATACATTTTCAAATGACTGTATAATGTATTTAGTAGCTTTACAGCATGTTTATAGAACCCAATATGTCTAAAATACGCGTATAAAACCTGACGTGTGTCCAGTTTGGGGTTGTATAACGCGAATGTCATTTTATTTTTGTAAAAAACGTAACAAGTGACAGTTTGTTTGGGTTTGTATAACGCGTTTTCTGCTGTCAAAACAAAAAAAAGTGCACGAATGCAAAATTATATTCGTCGGTGGAAAAAATTACAAATTTTATAAGAAATAAATAAAATAAAATTGATATATCCGCAAAAAAGTGAATGTTGCTACAAATAGTACATTTTTATTTGTTTTTTTATTATTGTAAGTGGCAAATAAAGCATAAAGTTGACAACAGCCGTGCAGTTATTATTTTTGAAAACTCATTTTCTTATTTCTTGCAAGATAATATTTTATGCTATTTCATTATTTGTATATGTGTATAAAGCTAAAGATTTCTTTTTTAAATAAAAAATTTTCATTTACATAAATACTTCCATGTTGCCGTCAAAAAGGGTTACCTTTTTTAATGACAAAAATACAAATTTTATATGACAAAATGTAAACAAATAAAAATTATTTACAGAATGGCAACACTGTGATTTGGCACTAAATTGCTAAGAGCGCCACACGACGTAAGACGGACGAAAAAAAATTAACGTGTTCTACAAATGCAAATTCTTACGTATTCGTGCGTGTGCCATTCGTGCGTGTCTTGATTGTGACGTGTTCTATAAACATGCTGTTACATCATTTGTTGAGTTGACTTTAATTGGAGACATTTTAATGGTACGATGAACTTTTCTATTGTATGCATTAAGTAAATCTTTGTATATATCAATCCACTTATATGAACCATTATAGCTAAATTCTTTCCACATCATTCCTTTCAGTGTTCTATTAAATCGTTCTACTATTGATGCTTTCATAATGCTATATGTTGAGTAGTGATTAATGTTGTATTTATGCATTAATTTTGTTTGTTGAAAAATTCTTTATCCTCATTTATTTGTATGTTTTTTGGTATTCGCCCCAATTCAAAAATATTTTCCATTGCTTTAGTTGTTTCGAGTGTTTGTTTTTAGCGGTACTGCTCATACAAATTTTGGGAATGTGTCAATTATAGTCAACAAAAATCGATAATTTCTATTTTCTTAAGAATAGTTCCCCATTTCAACTAAATCAGCTTGCCAAAAATCATCTATCCCTTTCATTACAACTCAGAGACGCACAAAATGTTTTCGTGCTTGCTTATGGAGTTCATTTACTAAATTTCTTTTTAAAGACATTAAGTTGTTTTTAGAGATTTTTTGAAGAGTGTTGTGATCTACTTGAAGCACTTTCAGCTATTGATACAAACATGTAATTTTCTAATCTATAAAAGTAGTAGGGAAATGGGGATGCTGCGCCAATTAAAATTTTGAAATTTTAAAATTTTAATTACCCAAATTTTAAAATTCTTGGAAATTTGTGAAATTTGATACCCTACGAGGGTGGGTCAATAAGTCCGTCCAACTTTTTGTTTACATAAGGAATTTTTTGTTTACATAAGGGGCTTTGTTTGTTTAATACATACGAGGGTGGTTTAATAAGTCCGGGTTTTTATGACCGTGGGAATTTATATGTATGTTTGGATTAAGGGGTTTCATAAGATTAATATTTCATAAATATATTTGCCGACGGGAAAATCATGAAAATGATTTTTCTTAATACCAAAGGGGGAGTGGGGTGAAATAGTGAAAATTAATTTTTCCTAATGCCTAAGGGTATGCATTAATATTTTTCCTAATGCCTACGGCAATATATGAATATTTTTCCTAATGCCTACGGCAATATATGAATATTTTTCTTAATGCCTACGGCAATACATGATTTTCCTAATGCCTACGGCAATACATGATTTTCCTAATGCCTACGGCAATATATGAATATTTTTCTTAATGCCTACGGCAATACATGATTTTCCTAATGCCTACGGCAATATATGAATATTTTTCCTAATGCCTACGGCAATATATGATTATTTTTCCAAATGCCGACGGCAAAACGTAATTATTTTTCCAAATGCCGACGGCAAAACATGATTATTATTTTTTTCTAATACCAAAGGGAAAATTGCCAGTGTTGCCAGACTGTAGAAATTTGTTATCGTAATACTATATCAGTAATATCAGAGAAAATATTTATTTATGTGTTCACATGTATGTGAACACCCATACTTGTGTTCACATGTATGTGAACACCCATACTTGTGTGTGGGGGGTCCAGCTTGATAGTCGCGGGTAATTTAATATTTTGTGTATGTATGTATGTATGTGTATGTATGTATGTATGTATGTATGTATGTATGTATGTATGTGTATGTATGTATGTATGTATGTATGTATGTGTACATGTATGAATGTGTGATCGTGGGTATTTGTGCGTGGAATATTTTGTAGAATACATATATATTTTGCAAGGTAATCATTTTCTTTGTCTACGATTATTTTAAAGCAGCAAACTAAGTACACTCAACAGCAGAGAAACAAAAACCAAACATTTGCAAGTAAGCAAAAAAGTTAATTTCTCCTTCCCCTCACTTCCTTCTCTTTCCTTTATGTAGTTTGTATTTGAAATAAGAAAACACTTGTATATTATTTTATTTTTGATACATTTATTGTTTAAAATTTTTTTTAAAATTTTATAATGATACATACATTCATATTTTAAAAAGTGAAAAAGTTTAATTAAAGCAAGACATTTCTTTTGTTAGTAAAATAGCATTTTTTAGTGCGCAAGCACCAAATTTATGATAATTACAATAAAAATATTCTGGATACTTGATTTCCATTTGTTTAAAGTTGATGCAGCCTATATCCTCAACGTTAAAAATTTTTCGGCATAAAATTTTTTCCAACCATCGTCTTTTTTCTTCACCTTTTACATAAATTATAGAACATCTTGCGTTGGCTTTTATAAAATTGCAAACGCTTTGAAATGAAACTGATCCAGCAGTCCAGCTTAGGTGATGATAGTTTTTTGTTAGCCACTTTGCTTCTCTTTGCTTTTCTATTGATAAGCATTTGATATCAAATGGGGGTTTTATAATGAAATTGTTATATTCATAATTGTTGAAAACAATTGCTACTTCTTTTGCGATGAAATCATTTGAATTATTTTTGAAACCTTGTACGTCTATAAAAATTATGTTGTTTTCCATATTAGTCAATTCATAAGACTTTTCGCACTTGTCCTTTGATGGGTACATATTCTATTATACGATCGTGAATAAGAATGCAGTAAGCTGATGTTTTTGCTCCAATATTAGTTGCTGTTTCAAATTCTATTTTTATATCAATCGGACCATTATTGAGTGATTCATTCTGATGACTGACATCTACTACAATAATAGGAGCTTTTGTCTTAAACTCTGGTGTAGTTAGAAGCGGTTGAGATTCTTTCATATAGTAGCTTTGTTGAAATCTTAGATACATATCATATAGAATTGCATATCGTTCATTTTTGAACTTTATGTTAAGGTCATCATATGGATATGAGACTGAATTTAAATGTACTTTTAAATTAGTCAAATCACAATGAACAAACTTATTTTCTTGTTGAAAAGCAATCAATACAAAACGGGGGCGTTCTCTATTTGCAGCCAGTTTAACATTCCAAATATGGCTAGTTCCTATGTTTAATTGTGGATTGACATGACAATCCCAACTGCGAAATGCCATAGGTATAGAAGCACCATTGTTAATAATTTTAATCATATTCAATTTGCTAAAGTCGGATAATTGTACATGTGGGATTCTCCATGAGATTAGTGAAATTGTAAGTTTAGCTTTTTTAGTAGAAACACTCGAGCGTACAAGATCTTCGTCGTTCTTATTGCGCAAGAGTATCAATTCATGTTTTCCATTTAGTATAACTTTGTTGTAGTCTTCAGCGAATCCTAGAAGCATTTTTAGAGGTACATAGAAATTGAAAAAGCCATTTACAAGGGTGACATCGTCAATTTTGTTCCATCCAGCATTTTGCATCACGTTGCTTTCTGTTGGTGACATAGACACCAAATTTTTTATGGTGCTTGTGGCTCCTAAATATCTTGTATGATCAATTTCAATTCCATTGAGCTCATAGCGAATTTCATCAAATAGATATGCCACAAAGTTGTTTTTTAATATAAAGTTGTCCGATGATGAAGAAGATTTAGAGTTATTATCATCAGCAACAAAACCTTCTACATAAATGTAGCTTTCCTGGGATGCAATGCTCAAATATACAAAAATTGAGTTAGAATTATTGACAGACATAGACATGTACAATTTTATGAAAAAAGGTATACGTGGGGGGATAGTACAGTGTAGTCAAAGATATTCGAAAGCAAATAATAAATATTTGCAAGATTTCGACAAAGAAAAGCCCTCAGAATTTCTCGTCTATTTAGACGCTAACAATTTGTATGGATGGGCGATGTCGGAATATCTTCCTCATGGTGGGTTCAGATGGTTATCACAAGACGAGTTGAATCTGGATCCAAACAGCATAGCTGATAATGGAACAGACGGTTATATTTATGAGGTTACGTTGGATTATCCCTCTCATTTACACGACTTGCATAATGATCTTCCTTTTTGCGCTGAAAATAAGAAACCTATGCAAGCGAAGTATAGCAAGTTGATAACCGATTTCTCTACAAAGCAATCATATGTGATACACTTTAGAGTTCTCAAACAGTGCTTAGAATATGGCTTAGTTTTAAAGAAAACTCATCGTATTCTAGCATTTAAACAATCTCCATGGTTAAAAGGCTATATTGACCTAAATACCAGACATAGAGCCACTGCTAAAAATGCTTTTGAAAAAAATTTTTTCAAACTACTTAATAATGCAGTGTATGGTAAAACCATGGAAAATGTGGATAAGAGGAGAGATGTTAAAATTGTTAATAATTGGGAGAGGACGAATTGCAATCATTTAGGTGCCCAAGATTGGATATCAAAACCAAATTTTCATAGTTTATCTATATTTTCTGAAGATCTTGTAGCAATCGAAATGACTAGAGTCAAAACCTGCTACAATAAACCAATTTACTTAGGATTTTGTGTACTCGAGCTGTCCAAATGGAAAATGTATAATTTCCATTACGGGTACATGCAACCTAAGTTTAAGACAAACCTCTCATTAAACTATATGGATACTGACTCTTTTATATATTCAATAAAGACTGACGACTTTTACGCTGACATAAAAAATGACATACATGAACAATTTGACACATCGGACTATCCTACAGACAATATTTATAATTTCCCAATAGTAAATAAAAAAGTAATTGGTATGATGAAGGATGAAAATTGCGGTAAGATAATGACAGAGTTTGTTGGGCTGCGCTCAAAAATGTATTCATTTAGCGTAGAAAACCAAGATGATATTAAAAAATCGAAGGGGGTAAAGAGAGCCATATTAGATAAATATAGTTTAGCTACATATAAGAATTGCCTATTTAATAAGATTAATGTGTATGATAGTATGTTAACATTTAAATCTAAACTACATCAATTATATACTAGTGAACTAAATAAGGTAGTATTAAGCTATGGAGATGATAAGAGAAAAATTAGATCAAATAATATAAACACTTATGCATGGTATCATTTTCGTATTAAGGAAACTAACCCTGAATACGAACTTGACATGTTGCTAGATGAGATTGCTAAAATGCAAGAAAATCTTAGTTAATTAGTTAATTTTTAAATTGTATATAAAATCCTATTTATTAAGAAAAAATATTGTATTTGTATCCTATTTATTAAGAAAAATTGTTGTATATAAAATCCTATTTATTAAGAAAAATTATTTTATTGTTGTTAAAATGAATGTAAAAAAAGTCTAAGAAATATTATTGTATTTAAATCCTATTTATTAAGAAAAGTTATTGTAAATAAACTATTGAAAAAAGAATGGAAAATGTGAATGGTTTTTTTATTTCTTTATTGGCTTTACTTCGTTGGATCAAAAAAAATTTGTGTTTTTGCTTATTTGCAAATTCTTGTTTTCATGTCGCTTAAACATGCACAGTCTTGTTTTCAGGTCATTTAAACATGCACAGTCTTGTTTTCTTTTCTGCACAAGAGAAATTGAATTTCACAATATTATGAAATTCCATTAGATATTTTCATAAAGAGAAATAATTTAGATAATCGGATAAATCCTTATATTTTTCACTACATACAAGTTTCTGTTATTTTATATTCGAACAGATGATTCCTAGTTTTCCTTTAGAAAAAAATAATACTAATCAAGGAATATTTTTATAATTCAATTTTATTTTATTATTTATACAATTCAATTTCATTTTTATTTATTTTATTTATAATGATGGAAACATTTCGTAATATCCAATTATTAGATGTTCTAGTATATTTTTTCTTAAAAAATTTATTTTACATCTGCAAGTATCAGGTCCCTCCTCACACTCAGGATGATACCAAGGACAGCTTGGGAAGTGTCCTTCAGTGTTGTCTTCATCTTCCATGACACCATATTCTTCGTTCTCATCCAGCATATTTTGGAAACATTTTATCATCTCCCAATGATCAAAAAGCCTGAAGCTTTCAAAATCTCTTATAAATTGATTAAGAGTACGTCTAATTTGACTCATTTTATTTGCTGATGAATGAATGATGATGAATGTTGGAAGGTTCCTTTAAGACTAATTTGTTCTGTAAATTTTTAAAATATCTATATGTTCTTTAAAATATCTATACTATCATCTCTATGTCGTATTTCTTTTTAGCAGTCTATCTCTCTCTAACCCTTTTCTCTCTATTCCATATTTCTTTTTTACTACTCTATCTCTCTCTAACCGTTTTCTCTCTATAACTATCTCTTTCTGTCTATCACTATCCCCCACTTATTTACTATTTCACCACACTTATTTTCGATTAGCCTTTTTGAAGTCATCATCGCTACTTTTAAAATCATTTCCAGTTAAACATTCAGAGTGACAAGAAGTATCTAAATAAAAAATAAAAAATGGACTCCACAACAAATCTAATTGCAAAATTTAATGCTCTAAATAACAAAACTTTAATCCACGTAAAGGAGCTTGATTCTTCAATGAAATATACTATTAGAAATGTGGTACGTGTAACAACTAAATATGGACCAACCCTAAAAGTTGAAATGAATAAACACATAATGTTCCTGCCGAAACGATATAATATTTTAACTGATGACGATATCAAAGATCTCTCAAGCGGATCATATTGCCTAAGTAGAGAAGGTGAAGAAAACCTAATTGTCGAGAGTGAGCTGAGTGAATTTCTAATTCAAAATTCCCAATTTCCTGTTTGGCAATAATATATTAATTATGTATTTTAAATTATGAATAAAAAGACATTAAAGAGTTTTGTAAAATATAAATTTTTGTGTTTTATTTAATATTTTCAGTTATTTCATAAAGAAATTTAAGACATAAATGTCCACAGGTAAATGTATTGAAATTCTGATGCTGATTATAGTTGTATTTTATATTTGCACCAAGATATTTGACTACTTCCCAAGGAGGTTGTAAGTTTCCAAAGCTGTCGAAATATTCTTTTTCATTGTTGTTTTTATAGTATGCTACCCAATGTGTACCAGGTCCTGTTGATACATCTAAGTTGATTATTCCACATTCAATTTTCTTTGTTCGTTTTGGTAGAGTATTCAACATGAAAACTCCTCTAAAATATGGAATTTTTATAGAGAAACGGTTTAGGTCCACATCAGATAGTGGTCTGTTGGGCAGCATCTTTAAGAGTTTTTTGATTCCTCTTTGTGAACTAAACCATAACCTTTTTTATATGGTTTTAAGTAAAGTCCTTTTCCCACTGCTATAGATTCCATCGCTTTATTATGTCTAGTTGCTTCATCAAGTTGATTTTTTGCATTCTTTGTTGCATTTACAGCTTTAGCTATGGCAGCACCTCCAGTTGTTAGACTACCAATTGCACCCAGAGCAGTTAAAATCGGTATTAGAGGTAAAAAACCACCGATTTTTGGAACACGTATTACACGTGGAACTACAATTTGAGACTTTCTTCCTTTTAATGATTTGTTAATAGTTTTTCGTGCAATTTTAATAGCTGAGTTAATATCTAATGGTTTTTCCTTCTTTAGTATTTTTGTTGCAGCTCTAATTGATGTTCTAAATAGTTTTTTATCATTTAGTTTGTTCTTTTTAGCATTTTTCTTTTTCTCCGCACCCATACCAAATTTAGTTTTGGCTTTCATTGCGTTAGTAACCATATATGCTGAGTTTTCAAGTATTTTAACAGCTTTATGTCTAGTACTTAAATCCTTATTTTTTGAATACGCAATATCGTGATTTTTACAAGCAGAGTCCAATAAATTAATACCTTTGTCACCTCGATTTAAACGTTTTTGTAGTTTTGTTCCAGGTCCACAGTACTGATACCCCGGAAGATGAAGCTCAACAGGTAGAGAGTTTATTATTTTATCTACTATACCTCCTCCAACGAAGGTGTTTTTATGACTAAACGTTTTCTGATATCGTATAACCATATTATCTAATTTTTTCTATAATAAGAGGTAACATTTATAAAATGTATTTAGTTACAAAAATGCAGTTAGTGAAACAACATAAAAATATTTTAGTTCGTAATATTGACGATTCAGTCAACATCACTTCAAAAATAAAGCATAGCCCCCTCTTACCAAATTCTATTCGTGCTCTAATAGTTGGACCATCCAATTGTGGAAAGACTAATGTTATGATTGGCTTACTAGAAAGTCCTAATGGACTCAAGTTTGAAAACATCTATTTATACTCAAAATCTCTATATCAACCCAAATATGAATACCTGAAGAAACTAATTTCACCAATTAAAGGAATGGGATATTATACATTTACAGATAATGAATCAGTTATTCCACCTGACGAAGCTAAAACTAATTCAATTATGATATTTGATGATGTTGCATGTGAAAAGCAGAATAATATACGTACATATTTTTGTATGGGGCGACATAGGGATGTCGATTCATTCTACTTGTGTCAAACTTATACTAGAATTCCCAAGCATTTAATAAGAGACAATGCCAATGTTATTATAATGTTTAAACAAGATGAGACAAATATGAAGCATGTTTATAGAGATCATGTTGGTGGCGATATGAGTTATGAAAAGTTTCATGAGATTTGTCGAGAGTGTTGGAAGGATAAATATGGATTTTTGGTGATTAGCAAAGATAATGAATTAAATGATGGACGCTACAGAAAGCAATTTGACTATTTCATAACTATATAAACTACTCTTCATAAACATTTACTTTAGTTATTAATCTAACTTTAAGCTTGATACATCTATTTGCTATAACCTCATCTGATACCTGATAAGCTGATCTGAAAACCAGACCAGCTACCTAATAATCTGATTTGATACCTGATAACCTGATCTGAAAACCAGACCAGGTCCTGAAAAGCTGATCTGAAAACCAGATCAGGTCCTGAAAAGCTGATCTGAAAACCAGACGAGGTCCTGAAAAGCTGATCTGAAAACCAGACCAGGTCCTGAAAAGCTGATCTGAAAACCAGACCAGGTCCTGAAAAGCTGATCTGAAAACCAGACCAGGTCCTAAAAAGCTGATCTGAAAACCAGACCAGGTCCTGAAAAGCTGATCTGAAAACCAGACCAGGTCCTGAAAAGCTGATCTGAAAACCAGACCAGGTCCTGAAAAGCTGATCTGAAAACCAGACCAGGTCCTGAAAAGCTGATCTGAAAACCAGACCAGGTCCTAAAAAGCTGATCTGAAAACCAGACCAGGTCCTGAAAAGCTGATCTGAAAACCAGACCAGGTCCTGAAAAGCTGATCTGAAAACCAGACCAGGTCCTGAAAAGCTGATCTGAAAACCAGACCAGGTCCTGAAAAGCTGATCTGAAAACCAGACCAGGTCCTAAAAAGCTGATCTGAAAACCAGACCAGGTGCTAATAAGCTGATCTAATAGCTGATACCTCATCTAATAGCTGATACCTTTTATTTATTAAACATGGATGAGAAAATTTTAAAACAGTTGGTGTTGACAAGAAATGTCTTGAAGAAAAAGCTTCGTAGTATAAAAACTGGTGAAATAGATACACGTGAACAACTAAGAGATACATTTAAACCTATAACAGAACCACTGAAAGAATTCATAAATAGTTCTAAAAAAATTAAAAGAATTCCCATTAAAGAAGAAAATAAAATGAAGACAGAATTTGAAAATAATACAAGTTTAAAGTCTGAAAAACCATCACTCAAGATAGAGACAAGTACACCAAAGAAACTAGCAGAAGGAACAATATCTGATAATACCATATTATTTAACGAAACTAATACTAAAAATGATGATGATGATGATGAAGATGATTTTTACTCACAAACTTCCAATACAGAAGATACTTATACTGATTTATCAGTCTTGGAAGGAAATAATGAATTAGATACAAACTATGGTCCACATAAAGATTTCAATAATGAATGGAAATTTGGTGATAGTAAACTTACACTTAGTGAACATAAAATACAAGTTGGTGGTCAAATATGGGCTCTAACACCTGGACTATTTTCTCTAATGTTTCATAAAATACCAAAAAATTATGATAAATTTGAACTCGAAATCTATAAAAAGATTTTAATTACTACTAATGCATATAGAAGAGACTATAAACCTGATGGTCAAATTAAGGGTACTAGAGGATATAAATATAAACATATTATTTAGAAATTTATTGACGAGAAAAACCAGGATAATTTACCCGAATCAACAGGATCTAAGCCAAAAGGTAGCTACTTAGGTGATGGAATGATGGAATTTAACATCCATAAGCCCAACTATATATACTGGGATGATCCAAATGAGCTAGTAGATCGACTTCGACTACTGCTCGCATCACAAGCTGCAGGTCATAATAATCACAATAACGAGATTATATCAATTATTGAAGAACTACGTGAAGCTAATATAATACATTAAGTTTAATAAAGTATATAAAGCATGTCTGTTGATAAATTTGGACATTATTTAAACGATACTAGCAACATAGTTTCTTTGAAAAATGCACCTAAACTGCTGGGGTTCTTTGTGGATACGAACAACAACATTGATGTCCAAAACAAAAGGATCAAAAATGTTGCAAAAGCTGTGGAGGAAAACGATGTTATCAATAAATTGTTTCTGCAAACTCAAATCGAAAAACTAGAAGAGAAATTATTAGCATACTTTAAGAGAGACAGTACTATAATTCAAGAAAATATTCAAATGCAAATTGAGGATCTACATCGCGAAACAAAATTAGATATAGAAGAAAATTATAAAATTGAAAAAGATATTCTAAAAATTAAAACATCCTTTGAAGAACAAATTGAACAGCTTAATGAGAAAATTTATAGATTAGAAAATTACATGTTTGTATCAATAGCTGAAAGTGCTTCAACTAGATCACAACACTCTTCAAAAAATCTCTAAAAACAACTTAATGTCTTCAAAAAGAAATTTAGTAAACGAACTCCATAAGCAAGCACGAAAACATTTTGTGCGTCGCAGAGTTATAATGAAAGGAATAGATGACCTTTGGCAAGCTGATTTAGTTGAAATGGGGAACTATTCTAAAGAAAATAGAAATTATCGATTTTTGCTGACTGTAATTGACACATTCTCAAAATTTGCATGGGCAGTACCACTAAAAACAAAAACTGCACTTGAAACAACTAACGCAATGGAAAATATTTTTGAATTGGGGCGAATACCAAAAAACATACAAACAGATGATGGTAAAGAATTTTTCAACAAACACTTTGAAAAATTAATGCATAAATACAACATTAATCACTACTCAACATATGAAAGCATCAATAGTAGAACGATTTAATAGAACACTAAAAGGAATGATGTGGAAAGAATTTAGCTATAATGGTTCTTATAAGTGGATTGATATATACAAAGATTTACTTAATACCTACAATAGAAAAGTTCATCGTACCATTAAAATGCCTCCAATTAAAGTCAACTCAACAAATGAGGAAAAGCTGCTAAATACAGTATACAGTCATATGAAAATGTATAAAATGTCAAAATTTAATGTAGGAGATCATGTACGCATAAGCAAATATAAGCATACATTTGAAAAAGGTTATACTCCAAATTGGACTACAGAAATTTTCACAATTACAAGAGTTCAAAATACAAATCCTGCAACATACATATTAGAAGACTATCTTGGTAATCCTATTAAAGGTGGATTCTATACTGACGAACTTTCAAAAACCAGATTTCCAAATACATATCTAGTTGAAAAGGTGCTTAAAATTAAAGGGAAGGAGGTATATGTTAAATGGCTGGGATTTTCTAATCAACACAATTCTTGGATAAGTAAAGATGAAATATTATAGATGGAAGAAAAACTAAATCAACAACAACATCATAGCAAAACAATAATAGCATTAATATTAAGAAACAAATGTTAATTTTAAAATAAGAAAATGAAATAAATATGTAAATTATGCTTATAAACCATACTGTCTACTAAACTTTATTTAATTGTAATCAGTCTGTTATAATGTCAATAACACTTACTCTGAGCTCTAACTCATCAGAATTATCTGCTAGTTACTTTCCTCCTATTGAATTACATGATGCATATGAGTGTGCTCTAACTGATTTTCATTCATACAACAGTATTCCAAATGTAGACACCTACAACAATATGTTTCATATAGGAGAACATACAATAGAAATACCAATTGGATCTTACGAACTAAATGATATAGTTGATTTTATAGAAGAGCAATACAAACTACTCTGTCCAGCAAATAAGATTTTTATTGAAGCCAATAACAATACAATGCAAGTTAAAGTTAATAGTTCCAAGGATACTGTATATTTTAATAAAGACAATACAATTGGAAAACTTTTAGGATTCAATAGCAAAATCCTAACACCAAACAAATATTATTATTCAGATCTTCCAGTTAATATTTTTAAAGTAAATCTCTTGCGAGTTGAAAGTAGTATCGCTATTAACACATATATGAATAGCTCCAAATCGCATACACTTCATGAATTTCCGATTAATGTGCCTCCAGGCTATAAAATAGATGAGGTTCCAAGAAATCTCATCTATTTACCTGTGAACACCAGAGAGATAAGTTCACTAGCGCTGCGCGTAGTTGATCAACACAGTGATTTAATTAATTTCCGAGGAGAGGAAATTACAATAAGAATACATTTAAGGCCAACTAAATAATGCTAATATACAACACAAATACATTGAAAAATATAGCAGCAAGAACAACATCAACATTAAAGCGACCAGTACAACAAAAAGCACTAACAACATCAAATAAAAATTTTCTAAAGTCCTTGAATTTTAAATTGAAGACAAAATGAGTTCAATAATAGATGTCTTAGATAAGCCCTTGTCTGATGAGAATATAATCAAAAAGGACTATCATACATATGTACCATACTTACAATCTTACAACAATAATGATGAAATTAGAATTTCAATACAAAATCAAGATTTGTACGTGCTACCCAGTGAAAGCTACATTTATGTAGAAGGTTTTGTTGCTGATGATAATAACTCTAAATCTACTTCATCATCGGACAACTTTATATTAAAAAACAACTTTGTGGCATATCTATTTGATGAAATTCGCTATGAGCTCAATGGAATTGAAATTGATCATACAAGATATTTAGGAGCCACAAGCACCATAAAAAATTTGGTGTCTATGTCACCAACAGAAAGCAACGTGATGCAAAATGCTGGATGGAACAAAATTGACGATGTCACCCTTGTAAATGGCTTTTTCAATTTCTATGTACCTCTAAAAATGCTTCTAGGATTCGCTGAAGACTACAACAAAGTTATACTAAATGGAAAACATGAATTGATACTCTTGCGCAATAAGAACGACGAAGATCTTGTACGCTCGAGTGTTTCTACTAAAAAAGCTAAACTTACAATTTCACTAATCTCATGGAGAATCCCACATGTACAATTATCCGACTTTAGCAAATTGAATATGATTAAAATTATTAACAATGGTGCTTCTATACCTATGGCATTTCGCAGTTGGGATTGTCATGTCAATCCACAATTAAACATAGGAACTAGCCATATTTGGAATGTTAAACTGGCTGCAAATAGAGAACGCCCCCGTTTTGTATTGATTGCTTTTCAACAAGAAAATAAGTTTGTTCATTGTGATTTGACTAATTTAAAAGTACATTTAAATTCAGTCTCATATCCATATGATGACCTTAACATAAAGTTCAAAAATGAACGATATGCAATTCTATATGATATGTATCTAAGATTTCAACAAAGCTACTATATGAAAGAATCTCAACCGCTTCTAACTGCACCAGAGTTTAAGACAAAAGCTCCTATTATTGTAGTAGATGTCAGTCATCAGAATGAATCACTCAATAATGGTCCGATTGATATAAAAATAGAATTTGAAACAGCAACTAATATTGGAGCAAAAACATCAGCTTACTGCATTCTTATTCACGATCGTATAATAGAATATGTACCCATCAAAGGACAAGTGCGAAAAGTCTTATGAATTGACTAATATGGAAAACAACATAATTTTTATAGACGTACAAGGTTTCAAAAATAATTCAAATGATTTCATCGCAAAAGAAGTAGCAATTGTTTTCAACAATTATGAATATAACAATTTCATTATAAAACCCCCATTTGATATCAAATGCTTATCAATAGAAAAGCAAAGAGAAGCAAAGTGGCTAACAAAAAACTATCATCACCTAAGCTGGACTGCTGGATCAGTTTCATTTCAAAGCGTTTGCAATTTTATAAAAGCCAACGCAAGATGTTCTATAATTTATGTAAAAGGTGAAGAAAAAAGACGATGGTTGGAAAAAATTTTATGCCGAAAAATTTCTAACGTTGAGGATATAGGCTGCATCAACTTTAAACAAATGGAAATCAAGTATCCAGAATATTTTTATTGTAATTATCATAAATTTGGTGCTTGCGCACTAAAAAATGCTATTTTACTAACAAAAGAAATGTCTTGCTTTAATTAAACTTTTTCACTTTTTAAAATATGTATGTGTGTATCATTATAAAATTTTAAAAAAATTTTAAACAATAAATGTATAAAACAAATAAAATAATATACAAGTGTTTTCTTATTTCTAATACAAACTACATAAAGGAAAGAGAAGGAAGTGGGGAGAAGGAGAAATTAACTTTTTTGCTTACTTGCAAATGCTTGGTTTTTGTTTCTCTGCTGCTGAGTGTACTTAGTTTGCTGCTTTAAAATAATCGTAGACAAAGAAAATGATTACGTTGCAAAATATATATGTATTCTACAAAATATTCCACGCACAAGTACCCACGATCACACATTCATACATGTACACATACATACATACATACATACATACATACATACATACATACACATACATACATACATACATACATACATACATACATACATACATACACAAAATATTAAATTACCCGCGACTATCAAGCTGGACCCCCCACACACAAGTATGGGTGTTCACATACATGTGAACACAAGTATGGGTGTTCACATACATGTGAACACATAAATAAATATTTTCTCTGATATTACTGATATAGTATTACGATAACAAATTTCTACAGTCTGGCAACACTGACAATTTTCCCTTTGGTATTAGAAAAAAATAATAATCATGTTTTGCCGTCGGCATTTGGAAAAATAATTACGTTTTGCCGTCGGCATTTGGAAAAATAATCATATATTGCCGTAGGCATTAGGAAAAATATTCATATATTGCCGTAGGCATTAGGAAAATCATGTATTGCCGTAGGCATTAAGAAAAATATTCATATATTGCCGTAGGCATTAGGAAAATCATGTATTGCCGTAGGCATTAGGAAAATCATGTATTGCCGTAGGCATTAAGAAAAATATTCATATATTGCCGTAGGCATTAGGAAAAATATTCATATATTGCCGTAGGCATTAGGAAAAATATTAATGCATACCCTTAGGCATTAGGAAAAATTAATTTTCACTATTTCACCCCACTCCCCCTTTTGTATTAAGAAAAATCATTTTCATGATTTTCCCGTCGGCAAATATATTTATGAAATATTAATCTTATGAAACCCCTTAATCCAAACATACATATAAATTCCCACGGTCATAAAAACCCGGACTTATTAAACCACCCTCGTATGTATTAAACAAACAAAGCCCCTTATGTAAACAAAAAATTCCTTATGTAAACAAAAAGTTGGACGGACTTATTGACCCACCCTCGTAGGGTATCAAATTTCACAAATTTCCAAGAATTTTAAAATTTGGGTAATTAAAATTTTAAAATTTCAAAATTTTAATTGGCGCAGCATCCCCATTTCCCTACTACTTATAAATTTTCTAATTAATCTGTTCAATTTGTTCTTCAAAGGCTGTTTTAATTTTTAGAATATCTTTTTCAATTTTATAATTTTCTTCTATATCTAATTTTATTTCGTGATGTTGATCCTCAATTTGCAATTGAATGTCGTCTTGAATTATAGTACTGTCTCTTTTAAAGTATGCTAATCTAGTTTTTCGATTTGAGTTTGCAGAAACAATTTATTGATAACATCGTTTTCTTCCACAGCTTTTGCAACATTTTTGATCCCTTTGTTTTAGACATTAATGTTGGTGTTCGTATCTACAAAGAACCCAAGCAGTTTAGGTGCATTTTTCAAAGAAATTATGTTGCTAGTATCGTTTAAATAATGTCCAAATTTATCAACAGACATGCTTTATATGCTTTATTAAAGTTAATGTATTATATTAGCTTCACGTAGTTCGTCAATAATTGATACAATCTCGTTATTATGATTAGTATGACCTGCAGCTTGTGATGCGAGCAGTAGTCGAAGTCGATCTACTAGCTCATTTGGATCATCCCAGTATATATAGTTGGGCTTATGGATGTTAAATTCCATCATTCCATCACCTAAATAGCTACCTTTTGGCTTAGATCCTGTTGATTCGGATAAATTCTGTTGGTTTTTCTCGTCAATAAATTTCTTAATAATATGTTTATATTTATATCCTCTAGTACCCTTAATTTGACCATCAGGTTTATAGTCTCTTCTATATGCATTAGTAGTAATTAAAATCTTTTTATATATTTCGAGTTCAAATTTGTCATAATTTTTTTGGTATTTTATGAAGAAAATAGTCCTGGTGTTAGAGCCCATATTTGACCACCAACTTGTATTTTATCTTCATTAAGTTTGAGGTTACTATCACCAAATTTCCATTCATTATTAAAATCTTTATTTGGACCATAGTTTGTATCTAATTCATTTCTTCCTTCCAAGACTGATAAGTCAGTATAAATATCTTCTGTGTTGGAAGTCTGTGAGTAAAAATCATCTTCATCATCGCCATCATCATTTTCAGTATTAGTTTCATTAAACAAGATGGTATTATCAAATATTGTTCCTTCTGCTAGTTTCTTTGGTGTACTTGTCTCTTTCTTGACTGATGGTTTTTCAGGCTTTAAACTTGTATTATTTTCAATTTCTGTCTTTATTTTATTTTCTTCTTTCATGGGAATTCATTTAATTTTTTAGAACTATTTATGAATTCTTCGAGTGGTTCTCTTATAGGTTTAAATGTATCTCTTAGTTGTTCACGTGTATCTATTTCACCATTTTTTATACTAGGTAGCTTTTTCTTCAAGACATTTCTTGTCAACACCAACTGTTTTAAAATTTTCTCATCCATGTTTAATAAATAAAAGGTATCAGCTATTAGATCAGGTATCAGCTATTATATCAGGTTATCAGGACCTGGTCTGGTTTTCAGATCAGGTTATCAGGACCTGGTCTGGTTTGCAGATAAGCTTTTCAGGACCTGGTCTGGTTTTCAGATCAGCTTTTCAGGACCTGGTCTGGTTTTCAGATCAGCTTTTTAGGACTTGGTCTGGTTTTCAGATCAGCTTTTCAGGACGTGGTCTGGTTTTCAGATCAGGTTACCAGGTATCAAATCAGGTTATTAGGTAGCTGGTCTGGTTTTCAGATCAGCTTATCAGGACCTGATCTGGTTTTCAGATCAGCTTTTCAGGACCTGGTCTAGTTTTCAGATCAGCTTTTTAGGACCTGGTCTGGTTTTCAGATCAGCTTTTCAGGACCTGGTCTGGTTTTCAGATCAGGTTACCAGGTATCAAATCAGGTTATTAGGTAGCTGGTCTGGTTTTCAGATCAGCTTATCAGGTATCAGATGAGGTTATAGCAAATAGATGTATCAAGCTTAAAGTTAGATTAATAACTAAAGTAAATGTTTGTGAAGAGTAGTTTATATAGTTAAGAAATAGTTAAATTGCTTTCTGTAGCGTCCATCATTTAATTCATTATCTTTGCTAATCACCAAAAATCCATATTTATCCTTCCAACACTCTCGACTAATTTCATGAAACTTTTCATAACTCATATCGCCACCAACATGATCTCTATAAACATGCTTCAAATTTGTCTCATCTTGTTTAAACATTATAATAACATTGGCATTGTCTCTTATTAAATGCTTGGGAATTCTAGTATAAGTTTGACACAAGTAGAATGAATCAACATCCCTATGTCGCCCCATACAAAAATATGTACGTATATTATTCTGCTTTTCACATGCAACATCATCAAATATCATAATTGAATTAGTTTTAGCTTCGTCAGGTGGAATAACTGATTCATTATCTGTAAATGTATAATATCCCATTCCTTTAATTGGTGAAATTAGTTTCTTCAGGTATTCATATTTAGGTTGATATAGAGATTTTGAGTATAAATAGATGTTTTCAAACTTGAGTCCATTAGGACTTTCTAGGAAGCCAATCATAACATTAGTCTTTCCACAATTTGATGGTCCAACTATTAGAGCACGAATAGAATTTGGTAAGAGGGGGCTATGCTTTATTTTTGAACTGATGTTGACTGAATCGTCAATATTACGAACTAAAATATTTTTATGTTGTTTCACTAACTGCATTTTTGTAACTAAATACATTTTATAAATGTTACCTCTTATTATAGAAAAAATTAGATAATATGGTTATACGATATCAGAAAACGTTTAGTCATAAAAACACCTTCGTTGGAGGAGGTATAGTAGATAAAATAATAAACTCTCTACCTGTTGAGCTTCATCTTCCGGGGTATCAGTACTGTGGACCTGGAACAAAACTACAAAAACGTTTAAATCGAGGTGACAAAGGTATTAATTTATTGGACTCTGCTTGTAAAAATCACGATATTGCGTATTCAAAAAATAAGGATTTAAGTACTAGACATAAATCTGATAAAATACTTAAAAATTCAGCTTGGAGTCGCGTTTTATCAAAAGGCGAAAGTCTTGCAGAAAAATCATTTGCATTTAGTAACCATATACTAACGCAATGAAAGCCAAAACAAAATTTGGTATGGGTGTGGAGAAAAAGAAAAATGTTAAAAAGTACAAGCTAAATGATAAAAAAACTGTTTAGAACGTCAATTAGAGCTGCAACAAAAATACTAAAGAAGGAAAAACTATTAGATATTAACTCAACAATTAAAATTGCACGAAAAACTATCAACAAATCATTAAAAGGAAGAAAGTCTCAAATTGTAGTACCACGTGTAATATGTGTTCCAAAAATTGGTGGTTTTTTACCTCTAATACCGATTTTGACTCATCTGGGTGCAATTGGTAGTCTAACAACTGGAGGTGCTGCTATAGCTAAAGCTGTAAAGCAACAAAGAATGCAAAAAATCAACTTGATGAAGCAACTAGACATAATAGAGCGATGGAATCTATAGCAGTTGGAAAAGGACTTTACTTAAAACCACATAAAAGAGGTTATGGTTTAGTTCACAAAGAGCAATCAAAAAACTCTTAAATATGCTGCCCAGCAGACCACTATCTGATGTGGACCTAAACCGTTTCTCTATAAAAATTCCATATTTTAGAGGAGTTTTCATGTTGAATACTCTACCAAAACGAACAAAGAAAATTGAATGTGGAATAATCAATTTAGATGTATCAACAGGACCTGGTACACATTGGGTAGCATACTATAAAAACAACAATGAAAAAGAATATTTTACAGCTTTGGAAACTTACAACCTCCTTCAGAAGTAGTCACTTATCTTGGTGCAAATATAAAATACAACTATAATCAACATCAGAATTTTAATACATTTACCTGTTTATATTTATGTCTTAAATTTCTTTATGAAATAACTGAAAATATTAAATAAAAACACAAACATTTATTTTTTACAAAATTCTTTAATGTCTGTTTATTCATAATTTAAAATACATAATTAATATACTTTATTGGCAAACAAGAAATTGGGAATTTTGAATTAGAAATTCACTCAGCTCACTCTCAACAATTAGGTTTTCTTCACCTTTTCTACTTAGGCAATATGATCCGCTCGAGAGATCTTTAATATCGTCATCGGTTAAAATATTATATCGTTTAGGCAGGAATATTATGTCTTTATTCATTTCAACTTTTAGTGTTGGTCCATATTTAGTTGTTACACGTAACACATTTCGAATACTATATTTCGTTGAAGATTCAAGCTCCTATATGTGGATTAAAGTTTTGTTGTTTAGAGCATTAAATTTTGCAATTAGATTTTTTGTGGAGTCCATTTTTTATTTTTGTAGATATGCTACTTATGGGACGATACAGGGGTTAGAAAATAATTTTCGTAACATAAATAATCGACACTTTTACAGTTATAAATTTATTTTTGTTTTGATTTGATTTGAAAATAAAAATCGTAACTGATTGCAACGCATTCACCATGACTATGAGAAAGCAGGACGTACCTTTGCGAGTATCTCGATGGGCCCTTTTCCTTCAAGACTTCGATTATGTCATCGAGCATAGATCGGGCACCAAAATGCGTCATGTGGTTGCTCTAAGCAGAGTTTCTTGTCTCATTATGGAAGACACGTTACGCCACAGAATAAAAATAGCACAGCAAGAGGACGATTGGATAAGACTTGTCAGCAAACTTTTAGACACTCAACAGTATGAGGATTTCTATTTAAGACATGGAATTTTACATAAAGACCCAGCCAAAGACCTCATTGTAGTTCCACTAAATATGGAACGAAAAGTCGTAGAAATGGCACATCGTCAAGGCCACTATGCCGCTAAGAAGACCCAGTAGAAAAGAAATTTTTCGTCAGAAAACTTCCACAGAAGGCCGAAAACGTAGTGAAAAGCTGCATTGAGTGCATTATGGCCGACGCAAAGGCGGGAAAGAAGGAAGATCTACTGCATACCATTGATAAGGCGGATAAGCCTCTGATGACACACCACATAGACCATGTAGGACCCATGGAGTCAACTAAAAAACAGTACAAACATATTTTGGTAGTGGTAGATGCTTTTTCTAAATTTGTGTGGCGTTATCCCACAAAAAGCACAGGCTCTGCGGAAGTTGTAGAAAAACTGCGGAGGCAGGCGGCCATTTTTGGAAACCCCATGAGAATAGTCACTGACAGAGAGACCGCTTCCACGTCCCACAAGTGTGCCGATTACTGCAAGGATGAGGGGATACAGCACTTGACGATTGCCACGGGAGTGCCTAGAGGAAATGGGCAAGTGGAAAGGATGCACCGCATCATTATCCCCATGTTATCAAAGCTGTGCCTAAGTAGTCCACAAGACTGGTACCGTCACGTCGAGAAGGTACAAATCATAATTAACAATACGCCCACTAGGAGTAAAGGCAGTACTCCATTCGAAGTCAAGACCGGCCTCCTAATTAAAGTAAAAGAAAATGTAGATGTCTGTGACCTGCTCGATGAAACAATGGCTCACAAATTTAATACTCAACGCGATGCATTACACGAGAGAGCTCGATACAACATTCACCGAATCCGGCAAGAGAATAAGAAGACTTTTGACAAAAAACGGGTAGCGGAGAGAGAATATTATATAGACGATTTGGTCGCCATTAAGCGTACCCAGTTCGGAAGCCATCTGAAACTTAGACCGAAATTTCTTGCACTCTACAAAGTAGTTAAGAAATTGAACCATGGACGGTACGAAGTGGAGAAAGTGGGGGAAGGAGAAGGCTCCAAGAGATGCACTACGTCGTTGAATATATGAAACCATGGAACGTATAGGATTTTGATACATTCGGGACGAATGTAATGTCAGAAGGGCCGAGTGTAAGGGTACCAACATTTCAATGATAACGATACCAACATTTAAATTACAATGTTAACAAGATTGAAACAAAGAGAGTAAAGGTACGAACATTGAAATGAGAGAAGAAGTTCTGAGTTAAAAAGAAAAGTAAAGGACAGTCTTTGATTAGCTCTTGTGAAGCGCAGCAATTTTCGATTAAGAAAAAGAAAACATAGACTGAACATTTATATATTTAAATTGCAAAATATGCAGGCAAATACTTAACAAAACTCGAGTCACATCGTAATCCGCTTGCTCGTAACATTCTGAACTTTACTGGACACATCCGTCTAAAAAAGAGGGACACTAGGGCTCTTATTCTCAACACTCCAGATGGGACTTCTTGAAAATACTTTTTTTTTATTCCTTTGTGATTGGCACTACCCAGCTAAAAATATATGTATGGAGCATATATGATGTTCCATATATGGTTTAGATCCGAAAAATGAGGGTATATGAACATATATGATAATATATATTCATACATTTCCATACATGTATGGATAACTATAGAATCACAGTATGCAATGTTCTAATAGATTTAAAATTCACCAGTTTAAAAATAAGAGAAAAAGATCGAGTTAATAAAATGCAAGATTTTTTTATGGCAAAACCGATCTTTCACAGTTCTCGTTGTACCTTCATAGTGAACAGACGTAATAGCGGAATTTTTCTTATATACAAACTAAACAAAAAAAAGCATACAAAAAATATTCGTAGTACATATTAACTTTGATAAATAAGCCTTTTTTTGCTTTGATAATATTTTTACATATAGAAATAACAAAAACAAAAAAAAACCGTAAACAAAAATACATACAAAGTACCCTTGAGGAATACTCTATATGAGTACCCCAAAGGAAAAAAATAGTGAAGTGAGTTCTAACGGCAGAAATGCCTATTTTACTGTGAGTTTTGATGCTCATAATGATAACAATAAAAATAAAAAATCTGATAATAGACTTGCAGTGAGTTCTGAAGCTCTTAATAAAAACCAAAAATCTGATAATAGACTTTCTCTAACGGCAAAACCACAGTTTCGTCAGCGATCAACTTCGCTTTGTCCAATGCCATCTAGTGAATCGTTGACATTATTGCCTAGTACTTCTAAATTTAACTCAGCGATATCAACCGCTTCGGGATCGTGGACATCACTTAAACAAGTTGTCACTGAAGATAAGAGCACCCCAAAGCCCAAGGTCCAAGTCGGAATGGACAGATACATTACAATTTTAAAGCGCGGGCGCAGCCCAAATTCTACTAAAATTGCATCTGTTCCAAAGATGTCCAGGGATAACAGCGCATCCTCTACTAATCGGCAAAACCGTTTTAAAATATTGCAAGATGATAATGAAAAACCCGCTGAATCTGCGAATAAAACCTCCAAGCCGCCACCAATCTATTTAAGAGAAAAAAACTCAAACGCTCTAATTAAAAAATTAATTTCGGTCATTGGTGAGAATAAATTTCACATTGTTCCAATAAAACGTGGTAATATTGATGAAACGAAATTTCAAATTTATGAAGAAAAAGATTTTTGCACAATGGTTTCTGAACTTGAAAAAAGTAAAACAAATTTCTACACATATCAGCTCAAGAGTGCTAAAGGTATGCAGATTGTGTTGAAGGGCATAGATTCCTATGTTGCTCCCGAAGAAGTAAAAGATGCTCTCGTCCTCCAGGGCTTTAAAGTAAAAAATGTATCGAACATAATAAATAGGGAAAAGATCCCTCAACCTCTATTTCGCGTTGAACTTGAGCCAAATGATATAAAATTGAAAAAAAGTGAGACCCATCCAATATATAATTTAAAATATCTCTTATATCGAAAAATAACCGTTGAAGAACCACACAAGCGTTCAGGACCCGTACAGTGCCATAATTGTCAAGAATATGGCCATACTAAAACTTACTGCAAATTACCTACTGTTTGTGTTGTGTGCGGCGAGTTACACGGCACTGCTAGTTGTAATAAACCGAAAGATCAAAGTAACAAAGAATGCAGTAATTGTGGTGAAAATCACACTGCTAACTACAGAGGTTGTCCTGTGTACTCTTTCGTCAAACAGACTATGAGGCAAACACCTAAATTGGCGACAGCCCAATCAGCAAACTCTTTAACAGCCAATATTGCTCAAGTGAGCCAACCAGTTAGTTCCCGTGTATCGTATGCCGATGCTGCTAAAACAAATTCTACTCATACACAAAATGTTTCACCACCAAATAATTCAACAAATACAAACTCGAACTTTAGTTTCAATCGCCTTGAAGCTACTATTGATAATCTGGTGCAAACTATAAATAATTTTACAACAAATATGACTAGCATGATGCAAGAAATGCTGCGAATGCAGAATACATTGCTTCAAGCTTTAGTTAACAAACCATGAATACGTTAAAAATATGTTTTTGGAACGCAAACGGCATTCGCCAACATAAAAATGAACTTCAGCACTTCCTCACGGAAAAAATATTGATATAATGTTGGTCTCTGAGACTCATTTGACTTCGAGAAGCCTTTTTAAAATGTATGGCTACACCTTATATGATTCAAAGGACCCGAGAGGAAGAGCATGCGGTGGATCAGCGGTTTTAATAAAGTCAAGACTCAAGCATAATATTATTGATAACATTTGTGAAGAACATTTGCAAGCAACGAATATTTGTGTCGAAAATTTTTGCACTAATTTTGTCATATCATCCATTTACTCCCCTCCTAGATTCGCAATTACTGAGAATCAATATGAGGATTTTTACAAATCTCTGGGCCCTTGTTTCATAGCAGCCGGCGACTATAATGCTAAACATACGTTCTGGGGTTCGCGTCTTATTACACCCAGAGGTCGAGCGTTGTTCAATGCAATTTCCAAAATGGGCTTGGATGTCATTTCGAGTGGAGAGCCCACTTATTAGCCTACCGACATACATAAAATTCCGGATGTCATAGATTTTGGCGTCATGAAAAATATCTCTAGGGACTTAATTCAAATTGAAGCTTCTCTAGATCTTTCGTCCGATCACTCTCCCACGATCGTTACAATTTGTAGCCCATTAAGAAGTGACTTACCTCACCCATATCCGAATTTGATAAATCGTGTTAATTGGCTGGGATTTAAAAAATATCTTAGTAGTCATTGCACGGAAAATATTACGTTAAGTACACCTGATGATATTGAAACTAACATTGCCAACCTTAACGAAAATATTAAGCAGGCTGCTAAGCATGCTACTACCTCCCATCCGCAGACTGGGTTTAATAAAATTTATTCTACCGATATTGAACGTGCCGTATGCGAAAAAAGAAGAGCTAGAAGGGAATGGCAACAGCACAGATCACCACAACTTAAAATCAGATTTAAAGAGTGCACTAAACGACTCCAAGAGCTGCTTGCACATGAAAAAACTGCATCTCTTAAAAACTATCTGGAAAATCTTGATGTCACACCAGCATCTAATTACTCTTTATGGCGCGCTGCTAGAAAGCTTAAAACACCCGTTGAGTTTAAACCACCTCTGCGCACATCTACCGGAGGTTGGGCAAGAAGCGATACTGAAAAAGGTAACATATTTGCTGACCATTTGAAATACGTATTTACCCCAAACACATGTACTGGTGTAATTGATTTGCCAAATGTAGTCGCTCTACCCCCTCAACTAATAAAGTTTAAGACGCGTGATGTACAAATAGTAATTGCTGAACTCAACCCGAAGAAAGCTCCGGGTTTTGATGGAATTAGTAACCAGATGCTGATGAAGTTGCCTCGCATTGCAATTAGAATACTGTTATTTATTTTCAATGCCATTTTACGACTGGAGTATTATCCACACAGCTGGAAACTTGCCAAAGTTAAAATGATTCCAAAGCCAGGCAAAGATCTTACCAAGGCTGAGTCATATAGGCCAATAAGTCTACTATCTACAATGTCAAAGCTTTTCGAAAAACTGCTCAAAGCAAAATTGTCCCTAATTCTAGTTAGTAGTGGGTGCATACCGGACCATGAATTTGGTTTTAGAAGTCAGCATAGCACCATTGAACAACTCATAGATTGGTCCAATTTATAAGAAGAACATTTGAAGAAAGGAAGTATTGTTCTGCGCTGTTTATCGACGTTTCTCAGGCATTTGATAAAGTGTGGCATGAAGTGTGTTCAAGTAACATATACATTACGAAGAGATACTTGTTCACCCATTCGGATTAACAATCGAGTTGTCCCTCAACATACTCATGTGAAATATCTTGGTATACACCTTGATCGGCGACTTACTTGGAAACACCATATTGACTCTAAGTTAACCCAAATGAAACTAAAATTAACTCAGGTACATTGGCTGATTGGTAGAAATTCAACCCTCAGTCTAGATTGCAAACTTTTGATATACAATTCTATTTTGAAACCCATATGGTGCTTCGGAATTCAACTATGGGGCACTGCTTCAGCTTCCAATGTCGAGAGAATCCAACGAAGGCAAAATAAAATTTTGCGATTAATAACATCGGCTCCATGGTATATAAAAAACTCAAATATACATCGTGATTTAAACATGCCACTAGTGGTGGAAGAAATTGCAAAATATGCAGGCAAATATTTAACAAAACTCGAGTCACATCCTAATCCGCTTG
Source organism: Tachina lurida (assembly GCA_944452675.1). Lineage (NCBI taxonomy): Eukaryota > Metazoa > Arthropoda > Insecta > Diptera > Tachinidae > Tachina > Tachina lurida. The sequence continues at coordinate 93,188,586 of OX101752.1, forward strand.
CTCGTAATATTTTGAACTTTACTGGACACGTCCGCCTAAAAAAGAGGGATACAAGTGCTCTTATACTCAACACTCCAGATGGGACTGCTTGAAAATACTTTTTATTTTATTTTATTTTTTTCTTCCTTTTGATTATCACTACTTATATATTATTTATAACTATCTCTAAATTTATGTCCGACAGTGGTCGGGCCTAATAATTATATTTTAGATTTAAGATTTGAATACTTATTGTTAGTTCATATTTGAAGATACAATAAAAAAAAATATGTATGTATTAAAAAAAAAAAAAAAGAAAAAAAAACCGATCTTATCTGATATATCATATATGCATAAATTTTATGGGTCCATATATTATATCTTATTTCTGTATATGGATCCACATCTGAAGAGCTTCATAATTAAATTTCATATATTATAATACATTTCATATATTAGTCCATATATCAATTTATATATAATACTTTTGCAATGTATAATCCTATACATTTCCATACATGAATTCATACATATTCATATATATTTATATACATTCATCTATTAAACATAGATGGACCATACATTATTTTTTTAGCTGGGTATATAAAGGGTGTCCCAACAAGAACGCAACATTTAAATTTTAAATAAAACACAGATATTTAAAAAAAAATCGTGAAACGTTATTATATCGTAAAGTAGACAGAATGAGGTTATGTGTGGAACAACATATCGGGCAGATGGCCGCCGCGGTTTTGCTGGCACCACGCGATCTTTTGATGAAATTTTCAATGACCGTTTTGCATAAATGCTGCGGTATTTCATTAATGCAGCGTCCAATTTCCTCTTTTAAGACTTGAGTCGTCGTCGGCTTATTCGCGTAACCCATCGACTTCAAAAAACCCCAAAGAAAAAAGTTTAATGGTGTTAAATCGCACGATCTAGGCGGCCAATTCTGGTCTCCAAAACGCGAAATAACACACGTTTTCTCTCTAATACCCAATTAACGAACTTCCTTCGCTGTCCATGGTTAGCTGGCTTAAGTTCCTGAGTCAATTGAACTTTATATGCATGAAGATGCAAATCTTTCGTCAAAATTCGCTGCATAGTGGATTTGGAGACACCAATTTGCTTAGCTCGTTGTCGAATTGAGGTGGATAGAGTTTGAGCGACATCATCACGTACAGCTGCGACATTTTCGGTCGATCGACCTGGTCGAAGGCGCGTTGTTGTCTTTACATCAGTGATGGGAAATGAGATTTGCATTTCGGTATCAAAACCAAAGTTTTTGAGTACTTTTTTGATACCGAGAGTACTAAAAATTATAATATTTCTTATTTAACCCCCTGTTTGTGTAAGACGTTTGAGTAAGAAATCTTGGCGTTTTTGTAATAGATTAAAGGAAACTTTTTTTTTTTTTTTTTTTTTTTTTAATACATGATTTTTTATTTATTGTATCTTCATATATGAACTAACAATAAGTATTCAAATCTTAAATATAAAAATATAATTAGGCCCGACCAGTGTCGGACATAATCTTAGTAGTAGTTATATATAATACATAAGTATTGATAATCAAAAAGAAAAAATATAAAAAATAAAAGAATTTTCAGGAAGTCCCATCTGGAGTGCTGTGAATAAGAGCCCTTGTATCCCTCTTTTTTAGGCGGATGTGTCCAGTAAAGTTCAAAATATTAGGGGCAAGCGGATTAGGATGTGACTCGAGTTTTGTTAAATATTTGCCAGCGTTTTTTGCAATTTCTTCAGTCACTAGTGGCATATTTAAGTCACGATGTATATTTGAATTTTTTATGTACCATGGAGCCGATGTTATTAACCGTAAAATTTTGTTTTGCCTACGTTGGATTCTCTCGACATTAGAAGCTGAAGCAGTACCCCATAGCTGAATTCCGTAGCACCATATAGGTTTTAAGAGCGACTTGTATATTAAAAGTTTACAATCTAGGGTGAGGATTGAGTTTCTACCAACCAGCCAATGTATCTGAGTTAGTTTAAGTTTCATTTGCGTTAGCTTGGAGTCAATGTGGTATTTCCATGTGAGCCTTCGATCAAGATGTATACCAAGGTATTTCACATGTAAGTTTTGAGGAACAATTTGATTATTGATTGTAACGGGGGAACAACTGTCTTTTCTTAAGGTAAATGTTACCTGATCACACTTCTGTTCGTTTACCTTTATTCTCCACATGTTTAACCATAGTTCTAGCTGAGTAATATGTTGCTGAAGATATCGGGAAGCCTCGTGTGGGTTTTCGTGCATACTAAGGCATGCTGTATCATCGGCAAACGTAGATGTATGGATATTGCTGCTCAAGGGCATATCACAAGTATAAATCAAATATAAAACTGGCCCCAGTATACTCCCCTGTGGCACACCGGATGAGATTATTTCAGGCGTACTCATAAAGTCTCCTTCCACAACAGTGAACTTCCGGGCAATAATGTAACTTTCCAGCAGATTTAGAATGTTTATTGGTAGGTAAGTTTTTAATTTTAAAATTAGGCCTTCATGCCACACTTTATCAAATGCCTGAGAAACGTCAATGAACAGCGCAGAGCAATACTTTTTTTCTTCAAAAGTTTTTCTTATAAATTGAACCAATCTATGAGTTTGTTCAATGGTGCTATGCTGACTTCTAAATCCAAATTGATGATCCGGTATTCACTCATTATCAGTTAGAATTGGGGACAATTTTATCATGAGTAACTTTTCAAAGAGCTTTGACATTGCACAGTGGCGTGAATTAAAAAAAAAGTGGTAAAAAGTCCGCAACTTTTGAACTAGTTAACCGATTTCGATGAAACCAACTGTTTTGGAAAGTAGAAGTGTTGAAATTTTTAGAAAGCATATTTTGAGGCACCCTGTTGTAAGACAGGGTAGCTCCAAACAGCCTCAAAGTGGGAAAGTGCGGGTATCGGAATTCTTTCGGAGCTTGTAACTTTTGTAAATAGGGACCGATTTCAATAATTTTTTCAATCTACGTTAAGAAATAAAAATAAAACATGCTAAGAGTACCATTTTATCTCTTTAAGTTTCCAAGTTATTTGACTTGAAAAATTTATTTTTTAATTTTTGGCCCTGACTTTTATTATTCGTTAGTACATAACTTCTTTATTACTTGGCAAAAATCAGTATCTTTTATTGTTTTTGAAAGAAAACTTCATTACAATTCATATAAAAAAAAAAAATTTTTTATATCTCAAAAATTGTAGCAAGGAATAATTTTGCAATTTGGATTTTTAAAAATTATGAAAAAATTTGGTATATTTTGTGAAAAAAGTATTCTTAATTTTTTTGGAATATTTTAAAAAATTATTAAGTATTTGATAAACACTTTGATTGTTTCTGAGAAAGGAGACATTGAGAAAGGCTGTGAAATAAATTTTGGAGATTGTTGTTGGTGCACCCTACATTCAGCATTGGTCGAAAACTAGCAATTTTTTTTCAAAAAAACCGATTTTCGGATGTGGCAAAAAAATTGCACGGTCGTTTTTGTAAATTTTTTGGTTTTTTATTATAAATAAATTTGTTATAAGTAACCTGTAAGAAACTCTTGACATCCTACACATAAATGTAGGCAGGAGAGGAGATTTTTCTAAAAATTCTAAAATTTTTCTAACACAATTTTTCCCAATAAGAAAAAAGTATTATAAAATTATAAATTGGGAATCATTTTAATTTTTATCAATAGTATACATTTAGCTTTGCAAACTTAAAAAAAATTATTCTCCTACCTTCAATACTTTTTGAAATATTCGAAATCCAATTTTGATTAAAAATTTTAATTTTCTACATTTTTTATTTTTGTCTAAATTATTGATCTTATTTTCTTTACTGCAAATGTTTCTTAATTTTTTCTATGTTATTACAATAGTAGATACAATTGTCTATTCAACGGTATATAATATGTATTCCTTTGCCATTATATCAGTCTTAAAATGTATACACAAATATAACACCTCAGGTAACAATTTACGTGTTTTATCTGTTACTCAAACAAACCCACATTTTTTATGAACTCTTGAAGTATATTTATATACCTACAAGGACAAATAGATTGAGTTATTTATTTATTTAAAAAAATTAGTAGTTAATTTAACATTAGAACATTAAATTACGAAAATTTTTTTATGTAGCTCCTTTTTAAACGCATCTAAATTGCCTAAGTTTTGAATATAATTTGACAGAGAATTCCAGAGACTTTTTGCCATGATATCAGATATTTGTTTGTGTGAATATAAATACTCATGTATCAAGATATATATGTACAATGTACATATCTATGAAAACTTACAACTAAATTTCTCGTTTTGATTCTGATAATTGTATTAAAAATATATTTAATAAGTTCAGTTTCATTTTCTTTATTACTCATATCTAAGTGCATGGATACATACATATGTTGTTTTTAATTTATATTTGGGTTTTACTTCAAGAATTTGCTTTAAAATAATCTGAGACATCATGGCCTAGCAAGCTATTAATTTCCTCTGCTTCGGGATCGTCCTTCTCGATTTCAATACTTATTTTTGGCAACCATTTCATTCTTATGCCTTGTAGGACTGGATCTGAAGACAATAGCAAATGATGCATTAAATCATTATTTTGAGCAACTCTAGAGCATTTACGTGTATTGAAAAGTCGATATTGCTTAACATCTCTATTTCTAGCTTCCTGTGCTTCTTCGGTTAGTTCCCCCAGAGGAAGAATGTTGTTTTCTATTATTTCTTTTGTATGTGCTAGCACTTTATGTACTGTTGGAGTTATTGATTTCCATGGATATAATTCATTTATTAGAATCAGGGTGTCTTTTGCATATTTTTCAAATTTGTCCTTATTAATTAACTTTTTGCTATTTATGACGGCCAGTATTATTTTGAAACGTCTTATGAGATTAAAGCTAATACCAGTTATAGACGATGTGGTTTCAGGGTCATCGAAAAATCGCCTGGCAGTGTTGCCATTATTGGAATTTCCATAGCCATATAAAGGTTTGTCAATGATTAAGCCACGTTTCATAAACTCATCTTGAATTCTTTTCTTTTCTTCCAACCGTATCTGTTTTAAAGTAGAATTATTCGCAACTGGAACGTTCTGAAGTTCTGGTACACTGCGATATTTATTGTCGTAAGATAGACGTAAAATGTACTCCATGAATCGAATCCGCGCATGAAGTGGTGATATTCCAAGCTTAAGGGCATCTTCATTAGTTGGAGTATAATTCTCAATGTCCTTAAAATCGGAATTTTTCTTTCCGCATATATTTCAAATCAAATAAGATTTTGTATCGGTTATTGCATTTGCAACTTTTCCATCTATCATTGTTAAATAAGGTCTAAAAGATACTGTTATTACTCGTCCTAATATATGAACGGGTTCCATATTAGAAATTTCATGTTTTATACCATCAACCAGATTTTGAGTTGTTTCTTTGTTTTCCTTGATGTATTCAAAACGTATTGGTCGGCATAAAAACTTTGAGCCTGGAGTAGTATTTACCCACACATCTTTAAATGCATTTTTACTTGTTGAAGGCATTTCATTATGTAGTCGAAGCCTTAATGGTACTAACGATGCCATTAAAACTTTGGAAAAGTCATTATCGTATTCACTGGGCTGTCTATATTCTGAAAATCCAGATGATCCATCACATCCCCATTTGTATATTAGTGTTAGTTCAGAATTATTACATGTATCTAAGTCTCTTTCGTCAAAAGTAGCGATGAGTCTTGATGCTGTATTATGAAGAAGGTCTGACAAACTAATGACTGCACTTCGGCTATCCACTGTTATCGGATGTGGCAAAATTTCCGATTTTCTTTTTAACAACAATGTACTTGATGGCAAAGGCCCACTTTTTTCTTTAAGCACCTTCCTTAAGATATCGTATTTATTTCTTGAAAGGCCCAAATTAAGAATGAGTGCTAGTCCATCTTCCACCGTAAAATGTTTACTATATTTTGGCGTTGGAATGCTTTCCACCATCCGTCTTAATCTTTTTGGAGACGCAACTGGTAGCACATCTACGATTTTGCCTGCTTCTTTAAGTTGAGTCTTCGCTAAAATCAATTTGAATGAATCTTTGATTTCATTTTCCGAATACGTATTTATCAAGTCTTCTTGTTTAATCCTTTTGCTCCTGCGTTGAACGTTATCGTAATCTTTATTTGGCCGACCAAACTTCTTTGGGTATATTTCCGTAGATAGTCCCATATCTAACCAATCCTGATTTTTATTCTGAAATTTAGAAATTGATTTATTGCATTCACGTATCTTCTTTTCATATAATTTAAAAAAATTTTCAAGTTTTTTCGATAAATCGGTGTTTACAGATAAACCATATGTAGTAGATATTATGTACATCATTTGGTCTACCTTGTCCAACCGAGTACTACCATCAGTGAGGTTTTCCCACATTAATTTGCAGAGCGATTTATTTTTAATTGTTATTTCCATGATAGCTATAACTGAAATAATGACATTAAATGCATCGCAGCTTAAATAAATAGCTATTTTACAAGCTACGAATAAAAAACCGATACAAATATCAGGTAAAACCACACCCATATTGGAGATGTGCGCGCAGCTACCTTTGTCCTTGTGGGTATATAAATATACTGTGTGTATATAAATTCTTATATTTTATTGTATTTAAGTAAAGAAAGTATTTAATAACAGCTTCAAGAGTTCATAAAAAATGTGGGTTTGTTTGAGTAACAGATAAAACACGTAAATTGTTACCTGAGGTGTTATATTTGTGTATACATTTTAAGACTGATATAATGGCAAAGGAATACATATTATATACCGTTGAATAGACAATTGTATCTACTATTGTAATAACATAGAAAAAATTAAGAAACATTTGCAGTAAAGAAAATAAGATCAATAATTTAGACAAAAATAAAAAATGTAGAAAATTAAAATTTTTAATCAAAATTGGATTTCGAATATTTCAAAAAGTATTGAAGGTAGGAGAATAATTTTTTTTAAGTTTGCAAAGCTAAATGTATACTATTGATAAAAATTAAAATGATTCCCAATTTATAATTTTATAATACTTTTTTCTTATTGGGAAAAATTGTGTTAGAAAAATTTTAGAATTTTTAGAAAATCTCCTCTCCTGCCTACATTTATGTGTAGGATGTCAAGAGTTTCTTACAGGTTACTTATAACAAATTTATTTATAATAAAAAACCAAAAAATTTACAAAAACGACCGTGCAATTTTTTTGCCACATCCGAAAATCGGTTTTTTTGAAAAAAAATTGCTAGTTTTCGACCAATGCTGAATGTAGGGTGCACCAACAACAATCTCCAAAATTTATTTCACAGCCTTTCTCAATGTCTCCTTTCTCAGAAACAATCAAAGTGTTTATCAAATACTTAATAATTTTTTAAAATATTCCAAAAAAATTAAGAATACTTTTTTCACAAAATATACCAAATTTTTTCATAATTTTTAAAAATCCAAATTGCAAAATTATTCCTTGCTACAATTTTTGAGATATAAAAAATTTTTTTTTTTTATATGAATTGTAATGAAGTTTTCTTTCAAAAACAATAAAAGATACTGATTTTTGCCAAGTAATAAAGAAGTTATGTACTAACGAATAAAAAAGTCAGGGCCAAAAATTAAAAAATAAATTTTTCAAGTCAAATAACTTGGAAACTTAAAGAGACAAAATGGTACTCTTAGCATGTTTTATTTTTATTTCTTAACGTAGATTGTCCCGCTGAAAAAATTATTGAAATCGGTCCCTATTTACAAAAGTTACAAGCTCCGAAAGAATTCCGATACCCGCACTTTCCCATTTTGAGGCTGTTTGGAGCTACCCTGTCTTACAACAGGGTGCCTCAAAATATGCTTTCTAAAAATTTCAACACTTCTACTTTCCAAAACAGTTGGTTTCATCGAAATCGGTTAACTAGTTCAAAAGTTGCGGACTTTTTACCACTTTTTTTTTAATTCACGCCACTGTGCATTGTTGACAGTAAACTTATTGGCCTATATGACTCAGCTTTGGTAAGATCTTTGCCCGGCTTTGGAATCATTTTAACCTTGGCAAGCTTCCAGCTGTTTGGATAATACTCCAGTCGTAAAATAGCGTTAAAAATTAATAACAGGATTCTAATAGCTATACGAGGCAACTTCATCAACATTTGGTTACTAATTCCATCAATACCCGGGGCTTTTTTCGGGTTGAGTTCTGCAATTATTTTTTGTACATCACGCGTCTTAAATTTTATTGGTCGAGGGGGTAGCGCAACTACATTTGGCAAATCAACAGCACCAGAACACGTGTTTGGGGTGAATACGGATTTTAAATGCTTACCAAATATTTTACCTTTTTCAGTATCGCTTCTTGCCCAACCTCCTGTAGATGTGCGCAGAGGTGGTTTAAACTCAACTGGTGTTTTAAGCTTTCTAGCAGCGCGCCACAAAGAGTAATTAGATGCTGGTGTGACATCAAGACCTTCCAAATAAGTTTTAAGAGATGCAGTTTTTTCAAATGCAAGCAACTCTTGGAGTCGTTTAGTGCATTCTTTAAATCTGGTTAAAGGAAACTTGTACAACTTTTTTTTAATCTATTACAGAAACGCCAAGATTTTTAACTCAAACGTCTTGCACAAACAGGGGGTAAATTTTATTAACAAAGAATTATAAGAAATTCATTTACAAAAAAAGCAACACATATGTAGATACAAATATACAAATAGGTATAGCCTGGATTATACTTACTACTGTTGGAACATAAAGCTTGCCCCCGTATTCCATAGCTCGCTAAAGCTAAATTCGATCGCTAAAATGCTGAACAAACAGAAAATTCTAAATTTTTGGCGATGACATAAAACAATAAAATTTCGTCGAATTACATTTTTAAGCCATTAACTGATTTATCAATACCCGTTTGAAAATTTCATTCGTAGCCGAAAATCGACAAATTAATTTTATGGATTCTTAGCGATAGAGATTCAGCTTTAGCGAGTTACAGAATACGATGGCAGTTCCTTTATTTTGTTTTCATGAGATTTTGGTAAGAGAAAATCCTTCCGACATTTACAGAGGAGTTCCGTATGGACACAATTCCGTAAGCTTCTCTCGATATATCAGGAAACATGTATTCATCTAATGCGTTTTTATTTTCAGCCTCTGTAGACCAGCAACTGCATACATTCTCTATTGTTAATGGTTTCAGTTAGGGATGTAACGAATACCAGTTTAGCGAATGCGAAAACGAATAATACATTTTAATTTTTGCGAAAGCGAATGCAAATATTACAATACGTTAAAAAAATCACATGAAAATAAATTTGTCCAAGAACATGAAGTTGTGTTGTATACATAGATCTACTTGAGTCTTGAATTCAGCAAATATTTATTAATTTATTAGAAATAAAAATTGTTAAACTGAAAGATATATGAAATCATATTAAAATAAGTATAGATAATAATTAAAAATAAATTTACAGAATGTTAGGCAATCAACCCATTCGTACTTTGGCCCTAAGACCTTGTACTAAGTTCAACATTTCCTGTAAAATGCTACCAGAATACATATTAAGAAAAATTGGAATGAATTGTTCATGAAAATTTTTTGCAGAAGTAGCACTATGTTCATCTTGGGAAAAACATGAAATATATCTTCAGCATTTTAAGTTTTCATGCGAAATAATATGAGTGGCAGTTGTTTCGCAAAAAATTTACAACAAAGAAGGATTAGTTAATATATTTGCATTTCAGATTTTTTGTACAAAGTAATGAATGGTGTTTTACATTTTTCAAAAGTCTTAAGTAGAAACTATTTTCGCACAATTCAAACACCTTTTCTTTTTCAAAAACTGGAAAATATTTCCAATATTTTTGTCTTTAGTATTCGCTTTAAATGTTCGCATACATTTTAGCGAATGCAAAAGCGAATGCAAATAGCAAAAGTAAGCGAATTATTTGCGAATGCGAAAGCGAATGCGAACATTCGTTACATCCCTAGTTTCAGTTCTTCCATATAAGCCAATGCTCTATATTGGTTGTTAATATTTTAAAAAATTTATTTTCCTTGGGAACATTTTAATTAAAAGTGGTATAATGATGTTGGTTTTACCAGATAAAATACTTTCAGGGGAAACTTACTAAACCAAACTAACATTTCATTGCTAAAGTCCACTTTTGTCCTTAGAACTTAATATAAACTTTTTAACATTTTCTTTAAACTGATTCAAAACAGTTGTTTCAATAGATCAACTTCTGTGCCACATAAAATATCATTGAGTGAAATATGGTTTTCGTTGATATTTAATTGTGGTTACACTTTTCTAAAAGTTCTTTACTAATAAAGCTTCGTTCTATTTGTCAAAAAAAAAAACAATTTAATTCTTGGCAAAGTATATGCATGCGCGCGTCTTCTGAATGCATTTCTAAGTTGTCCGTGAGAGTATCAAATTTGTTAGGGGAGTACTACGGTACTTTTTCATGTCAAATAGTATCAAAAAAAGTACGATCGTACCAACTTTCCCATCACTGCTTTACATCACTAACAGACCCAGTTTCGGCAAATTTATCCATTAATCTCTTTACAGTTGACAGCATTATTGTGAACCGAAATTGATCGCAATTTGCGAACTGTAGCCGCAAAACTTTCAACATTTTGGTAAAACAATTTCACAATGAGAATGCGTTGTTCATTCGTGTAGCGCTCCATTTTTACTAACCTCGTACATTCTACTAGCAAACAATAACAATTGTTCAAATGTCAAACAATGACACTTCGAATGGCGCCAAATTTATATGTTGCGTTCTTGTTGGGACACCCTTTTTATATATATGTATATATATATATATATATATATATATATATATATATATATATATATATATATTTAAACGAAACAAAAAGTAATTAAACTAAATATAATAATAATGTGAAGTGTTAAATAAGGAATAAAATTGTAACAAGAATAATTAAAACTACAATACCCAATAAAATACTAGACTAAAATGTAATAAACTGAATTGTAACAAATACTAAACTATAAGAAAATAATTAATCTATCTAACACGAAAAAGAGTAATTTTATTAAAAGGTAAATACGTTCTACATATATATATATTTTGGAGCTAATAAAACAAAATTTTATATAAATTATTGAATGTTAAATTTTAATATTTTTATTTATTTCATAAAGAAATTGAAGGCATAAATGACCACAATTAATTATATTAAATTTCTTATATTGATTATAGTTGTACCTTATATTTTTACCCAGATATTTGATTACTTCTGCAGAAGGTTGCATGTTTCCAAAGCTATCGAAATGTTATATTTCTTTGTTGTTTTTAAAATATGCTACCCAATGTGTGCCGAGTAATGTTGACATATCTAAATTTATTATTTTACATTCTTTTTTCCTCGCACGTGTTGGTAGAGTTCTCAACATATAAACTTCTCTAAAGTATTGAATTTTTGATGAAAAATTTTGTAGATCAACATCGGTCAATGGTCTAGTGAGCAGCATTTCAACACCGAAAGAAATGTGCTTCATAAGTCCAATGAAAAAATTTCATTAAAATTTTTTCACAAATCTAATGATAATTTCACAAATCCAATGACAATTTCATGAATATTGTGAAAGAATTTCATTACAATTTCTTTGTTGGTATTCTGGTTTCATAAGAATATTTTATTGGATTAATGACAACAATATTTTCTAATTATTACGAAACCTGTTTATATTTAAGTTATTTCATTATTTTCATGAAATTATTTTATTGTTTCGATGAAGTTATAGCGCTGCATTAATTACACTGTTAAACAAATTTGATAAAGTTTTCAATAAAATAATTTTGACGAAACTGGTTTCATTAATCCAACGAAGCGTGACGTTGGTTGAATTTTAATGAATTTTTCAATAAATTAATGTCCAAATTCATAGAATTTAGGCCGAAAATTTTTTCAGTGTATTAGTTTTTCTACTTGTTTTTACAAATCAAACCATACACTTTCTTATATTATGTCTAGCTGCTTGCTCAAGTTGTCTTTTTGCATTTTTTGTTGTATTTACAGTTTTTGCTATAGCAGCACCTCTAGTCGCTAGACTGCCAATTGCACCCAGAACGGTTAAAATTGGAATTAATGGTAGAAAACCACCAATTTTTGGAACACGTATAGGGTTTGGGAAACGGGAGTTCCCGGGCGGGAAATCCCGGGAAATGTCTGTCTAATATTCCCGGGAAATTTTTGAGATTTTCCCGGGAAAACGGGAAATTTAAAGTGCATGTTATTTCATAAATATATAGAATTTATAATACAATTTTACTTTAATATATAAACTTATTATTTTTTTATATATTACAAAAGTTCGTTTGAATGATTGTATGACTAAATTTACACGACCGTTGACACGTTTTTCATTGTCTGTTTAAACACTTACATATACCTTGTTCGAAGGAAATTTTTTAATCTTAAAATTTAAATTGAGTTTTTGTTTTAAATGTAACTGTAAGAAAGAAAGAATTCTTTCGACGCCGATAAACAAGCAGTAAAATGTCCATATATTTTTAATATAAAATAAAAATTTGAGCTATTCAAATCTAGTCTGAAATTTCATAAAAATTCCATTAAATTGAGGTCATACCATATCTCCTAAAAAAAGTGGAATAAATTGTATAAGTATCAATGATTGCAATGATATAATCGTTTCCTAAAGTAAATAATTCGATGCTAAGCGAACTTGAAGTGATTTTTGGCCGAATTAGTGAATAAATTTTGAAAAGTGTAGTGAAAATTTTAAGCTGTAAGAACTCTGAGTTGACGAAACTTAAATTAATTACAAGTAGACGCTATTATGGAAACCCTGCAGAAAATATTTTAGGAGAAATAAAATGAAAGACACTTAGACATACTGTGGCTCAGGGTATTCAAAATTCGGCGCAGCGCAGTATGGTACTGTGACCTGCTTGTACTTAACGATAAGAAACCGCCTGGAACTTTTTCAAAAAGAATGTGAAACAAGCAAGGCAAATTCTTATTAAAATGAAGGTAGGTCTTATTAGAAAATTGTCTACTAATTGTGGTAACAGTCGTCAATTGGTTTTTATGTGATCTTTTGCTGTGTAATAACTTTATTCCATTTGCTTAAATTCAATTAAAAATTCTTAAAAATTTGTCTTAGAACTGCTTTTTTATTAACTTTTATTTCAAAAGAATGCTTACATTAATAAAACAATCGAAATTTCTCCAACTTTCATTTAATAAATGTATTTAATTTAGAAAATTAGCTTTTCCCGGGAATTCCCGGGAACTTGATTTTTTAATTCCCGTTTCCCGGGAAGTGCAAAAGTCCGGGAAATCCCAAACCCTAATATTAACAAAAAAAAAATAAACAAATACGATTGGCAGTCTGTGGTTAGATTTTATAAAGAAAAAAACTTTATTATAAAACTAAATTTATTAAATATGTCATGTACGTAGAAATTTATCAACTCAAAAGCTTATATTATCAAAATAAACAAAAGTACCAAAATAGGGCTATTGTGCCACACTCTCATTCAATATACATACATCCCATCTAGAGTTTTTCTTTTCCCGGATTTTTTCATTTCCCGTGAAAGCGGGAAAGATTTTTTGCTTTCCCGGGAAATCCCGCCCAGTACAAAACAATACAAAATATTTTTAAATTTAACTTATTTCAACAAAAACAAATTGTAATTCATGAGATCGATCAAATAATAGCGTTTTATACCCACATTATTCAAAAAATAATACCGTTTCCGTTCTTTATATAATAGTAATACATATATACCAATATTATAAACAAGAAATTATACGAGTATATTATAAAAAAAATATTAAAAAATATCCCCCATATGAAAAAATCATTGTTAAACTTAAAATTGGTTTAACAAACGAATTTTGTATGGCAAAACCAGTTTAAACGCATGCTTTAACTTTAACAATCGTTTTTGCATAAGGGCATATTTCCTTGGAAATAGGACTATAGTACAGAATAAGCTGTTAATGCTGTTAACCGTACTATTTACCAAAGATAATCTGTAATTATTTGTAATTTTCTTTTATTTCCTTGCTCATTTCTGTTTTTTACTTTTATGAATTGTTGTAGAATTAAATTTTGAACGTCGCATTCTGCTTTTTCCAAATAAAGGCATCTAATAGTATGTTTACACGATAACTGCTTCGCTCTCTATTCATGCTTCACACCCCAATCATGACCGAATCAACTTGTTTCGCCATACAAAATTATGAGAGCGAATCAGTAGATTCAATATGAATCTTCCTGCGAAGCACGTAAAATTTGTATCTTCTCTAACTTTTATCGCAGTAATCGCCACTTTATCTGAACTAGCTATCAAAACAAAATAAGTATATGTGTATGTGTGTGTTTGTAAACAAATAAAAACAAACCAAAAAAAACATAGATGTGAGCTTAATATAAATAAATTTAATTAAGTTATGGATAATATAAGAAGGAAAAATAAAAATCAAATATGGGGATGCCTTCAAAAACAAGATTTTGAATGAGTCGAATATATGTATGTAAGTATGTATGCTTATGTGTGTGTGTCAATATACATAAAAAGATGCCACACAAACAGTGATGCCAACTTTTTCAGAGCAAAAAGCACTGTGCGTTCATAAAAAAGCATTAAATGCAATAAGTATATTTGTATATACATAAATATATATTTTTTATACTTATTTGTTTATTTTCAATACAGAGAAAGCCCACATGGCTAATTATATATGTATTGAATGAGTATAATTTAGAAATTTAAGTTAACTAAAATTTTAAATTTACTACATTTCACAGGTTTTTGTAATAATTTCAATTATATCGAGCTATATTTCGATTTTGCTTATAAGTAGAATATGAGTAGGATAATAATTGAAGTTCATTTGGAAAGACACTCCAATGATGGTATATTATTTTAACAAAAGAGTGATCAACGAGAATTATAATCCTCGTTTCAGGAAATGTCGTTTCATCTTTTTCCATCTGAATTAATTTTTACATGAACATGGTTCAGTATGTTACATTCTGAACAACATAAGTATTTTCTTTCTAGACCTTATTTTATATGAATGAAACAATTTGATGTATAAAAATCATTATTGTATTTCTAACTTACTTTTAAAATAGTTATTAGCGCTAAAAGTTTTTTCTACTTTAAGATTGGACCATGGTAATGTTAATAGGCCTATAGCAAATATTGACAGTATTAGAAACGGATTATTATTAGTTGAATTTTTATAATTATAAACTTCAACCCAAAATTGATCAGTTTTGAGCAAATTTTTCCAGCAATGCATTCAGTTTCCAGAAAGCCAATAATTTGTTGCCTTACTAATTGGTTTCACAGAAGTAACAATGTATAGTTTTTGTGTACTCAGACGTAACTTTATTGGTTTAAATTTTTTTTACTTTTGTCCACTTAGAGAGCCTTAGGTTAGTACTTTTCAGAAGCATTTTTAAAAGCTTTCGTTATCAAGAAAGCACTATATTGCTTCCCTCAGTGGTTATTAGATTAGATTATTGTAATTAAGTTATTTTATAACGTGTATCCTCTGTAATTTCTAGAAATATGTTCTTTCTTCTCACTGTGAAAAATAAAGTTTTTCTTCCTTTGTATTTCAGAATTAACATTCTGCAAGGAAAACTTTGCGTGTTTAAAAGGGGTGAAAAGTGAAATATTCTTATTTGGTGTTTATTTATAACCACCACACTTTCATAAATTAATATTTAGTAGATTTGTAAAACGCACTAAATGGACTAAAATCAAAGGTGAAAAGCACCAATTTAGCGACTTTTTTTAAAAAGCAACAAGTTGTAAAATTCCGCACTGTTATGAATTAAAAAACACTAAATCTAGTACGAAAATCACTAAATTGGCACGCTGCACACGAAGCACGAATGCGTAGTCTAAACAGCATGATTCATAAACATGATTCAGTGAGCGAAGCAGGTGATTCAACTTGTCGTCTAAACATAGCATAATACTATGTTTACACGGTACGTGCTTCGCTCTCTATTCATGCTTCAGGCCCCAATCATGACCGAATCCACTTGCTTCGCCATCAGTGTGACCAGATTTTAAAATAATATTAAGCTAAATCACGTTTGAAAAAAAGCTAAAATAAGCTAAAAATTTACATTTTAGGCTAGAAAATAAAGCTAAACTTTTTTCCACTTCTTTGATCACTTTTCAAAAGTTTCTTATTGCTAAACTAACGTTAAATATTACACAAACATATTTTTTTATTATACATATAGAATATTTGCTTAATGAAATTATTTATTAATTATTATATTTTAGATTCAATGTAGAACAAAACAAAAACTTCCCCAAAATAATCTTAAAAAGTTTTTAAAAATGTAAAAACATTTATGGCATGTTTCTACATTACAAGTAACTCAGACATTTTGTTCATATTAGTACAAAAGTTGGCTTTTGGGTTCCATAAAACAAGTGTCAACTTTTTCTGAGTAAAAAACGTAATACTTTTTTATTTTGTTGTTTCTACATAACAATTTCAATTGTATCTAATGTCAAATACAGACAATCAAAAAAAAAATACTTGTGTGGAAATTTAAATAGGTTTTTATTACCTAAAGAAGAAATCTAATGTCCACACAATCATCTAATTGAACCATTATGGAAACTGTAACCATAAATACAAACATTCTTACATTATATACCATATATTTTCATCACAACTTTACTTTAAATTTTTTTCACATAAATTTGTTCAAGGAAAGTAATAATAGGTTTGTTCGAGTACCTACACCTTTTTACTGAATTTTGCTGTATTATATGATTTTTTTTCGCTTATACAAAACCATGAGAGAGCAATTTGAGCCTGAAGAACTGAAAGTTCTTACTGAATAAATGGTTGCCGAAAATACGCTTTCCTTTTTTGGGAATTTTATTTTTACCTAAATTAATTCACTCGTTTTCAGCATATTTAAAAAAAAGAGTATATATCTGTTTTATGTATATGAAATATATTTTTTATATCTCTAATACATTTTCCACATTTCAAATCTATTGAAAGATATTAAATCCCAAAGTTCCATCACATCCGTAATTTTCAAGTTAACTAAGCACTGCACTTTATTGTTATTGGCGACTTTGCCGCGAAAGTCAGGCGTATTGTACTAAATTAACGAAAAATATAGCTTGTTTTCTTTAATCAACTACAAATAGTCAAATTTGAAGTCGTAAAATGCCAACCACGATAAGGTCCATTATTTTGTTTTATATATAAATTGCTGTACTTTGAACCACATTTCAATGCATATTTTTTTTCAATATTACCTTGGTTCTAGTAGTATTCAAAGCAAGAATATTGGGAGCATTTCCATTAAATGCTGCAAATTAGTAACTACCTGACGATATGTGTACATATCATATATAATGGATGAAATCCATCTTCTTTTTTATGTTTATTTAAGCAAATATAATAATTTTAACTTCTTGAAAGAAATGAAGCGCGAAAGCTTTTTCAATTATTTCAGCCAAATCTTAATGTTTTTACAATTTTTGAAAAAAATATAATATATCTACCAAAAATAAAAAGTGTGTCACTATCGATGTTATTAATTAAAATTCTATGATGCAGATTCTTTTGATTTATCCAACATTTTTTTATTGCTTCTGGTGAAAAATTCTCAGGATTTATTCAGTTACTCGATTTTGCTTGAAAAATAAACGAACTGACCCAATATTGAATTGTAATTTAAAAGCAGCTGTTTTTTATTTTGTACGATTTTCTACTAGGGCTGCCATTCAATAATGCTTCTAGTATGGAAAAAAATTAACTCAAATACCAAATTGTATACCATGGCAATACTGAAATTAAAAATACAAAAAGTGATACCAAATATAACGTAAGCTAGACAAGCGTACTATAAAAACTCATTTTGTTACGTACTCGCCTGTGTACCGCTTGCTTGTCTGAGAACTGACTTGTTATGTAGAAACAGGCCATAAATCTAGTACGAAAAGCACTAAATTGGCACGCTGCACACGAAGCACGAATGAGTAGTCTAAACACAGCGTTGTCAACTCGGTGCTTTTCGCACCGTTTTTAGCGCTTTTTACAATTTTCGACGCGAAAAATTTTGAAGTTAGTGCTCAGTGCTTTTTTAAATTCATTTTCGGTGCTTTTTGTTTTGAGCGGTGGCACTAAACCAAAAATTCAAAGAGAAATTTCCTTATCTATTTCTTTTTCGAGGAAGTCTATCTTTGAAAAAAACATAAGCTTTGAAGTTAAATAGAGCATTTAAAAAAATTCTAATAAGATTTTACAAGACTTGGTTGAAGAAATAAGCGCCATATTTCCCTCAAACTTTAACATTTTAAGTATAATTAATGTAAGCAGTGTTTTGCCACACAACAAGGAAGACATAATACAAGTATTCAGTCCACTATCGAGTTTTGGGCAGAAGTAAAATCTAATAGCGTTTGAGGAATTATCAAAAATTGCATTAGCCTGAAACTTCTGTCACTTCCATATTTAAACGAAGAAGTTGAACGCGCTTTTACCTCTATGACTGTAATTTAGTCTAACCTACGTAACAGAATGTCCCTACACTTGGTTAAAACTTTCCTTTATATAAAAATCGGCCTGAAAAGAAACAATTTTGATGTGAATAGAGCTGCCGTTTTTGGTTAATTATAACCAAAATTTTTAAAATTTTTTCTAATGTTCAATATTTTTTTAATTTCGGTTACATTTTTGCTATGAATATTTTGGTATATAACTTGATAAACTTGCAAATCATTTTTTTTATATAATAATTTAATTACAACCAAATTTGGTAAGCCCATCGAGTTCAAAATATAATCAGCTCTTAACCTCATAAATACTTGTCGATTACTGCCAACTTGACTAAGCTCGTCATTCGTTTGTTCCTTCACAAAAAAATTTTTTTTATAATAACTTCAAAAGTCTTCGTCAAATTGATTTTAGAATACACTTATTCCTATAGAATTAAAATGTGTGCGTTTGACGTTTTATGAACGGAATGCATGTGTATGTATTTATGAATAAAATTTTTTTTAATAAAATAGAAAAATTTTAAATTTAGTGCTTTTTTACTTAAATTACGCGCTTTTTCCTCATTTTAGTGCTTTTTAAAATTTGAAAGTTGACAACGCTGTCTAAACAGCATGATTCATCAACATGATTCAGAGAGCGAAGCAGGTGATTCAACTCGTCGTCTAAACATAGCATAATAAGTCTCAGAACGCATGTGTGCCAGATGTAAACTCGGCCTTAGTTGTTGTACAGCTTTAGCTATTGTGATATTGCCATAACCTTATTATTGCACCATCGCATTCATCAAGTGAATAACGACACTCATAAAGGAATGTGTACATACAAATTGAGTTGCCGGGATTTCTTTCCCGGAAAATGTGCGGGATCCCGGGAAATCCCGTATGAAAAACACTAATCCCATCACTGTATACAAATGTCACGTAACGTCATGAAATTCTATTTTCAACAGGTTCAGACGTTACATTTACGTGACATTTCAGTCAGGTAAGCATTTGCATAGCTTTTCATGCAACAGATTCGATCAGCTGACACATTTACTTTTACAGTTCTACATTTACAGTCGGGTAATTCTGCCATTATACCTGAACTTGTTTAAGCGGGCCGACAGCCGATTTTCAGCCGGCGCCGACAAAATCACTACAACGCAGGTCTCTGGTACTACAGTACTTTTTCATATCAAATCAAAAAAAGGACGAACGTACCAAGTTTCCCATCACTGCTTTCAATGCCCATAAATCGGAAACTAATCTAATCATAAAAATTTTTCCTCTTATTTATTAATTTCTATCCAATGGGATAATTTTCTTTTATTTTCGGCGAGTACCAAACCGGATTTGTTCCCACGCAAGTTTTTATGGAAACAACTTGCGTAAGAACGTACCAAGCTTAAGGCATTATGTTCTAGAAGTACTTACAGCATTTTGTCATAGTGTCCGTGATGCACATATCTAATTTTTTTGCAAACTCATCCTCAGTAAAAGGAAAAACTGTGTTTTTAACCATTTTAAACAGATCTTACGAAATTTGCACAACCAGGGAACGAAGCCGATACTGATTTGTCGGCGGCTGACCAAAAATATCATCGGCGGCGGCTAAAAGTCGACTTGCGCCGAAGAAATCTCGGCGGCGGCGGCTAAAAAATAAAACCGTCGGCGGCTAGTACAAAACGGCTGAGAGTCGGCTAATTTATAAGAAAACCACCAGCAGGGCTGCCGTTTTCGGTTATTTCTAACCAAAAGTGGTTACTTTTTTCTTTAATGTGGAGATGTGAATATTTTTCTCATTTTGGTTATTTTTTTGCCAAAATAATGATACACATGTACATATTTTTTATGTTTTATTTTTTAAGCTTTTATGTTCTTCAATTTTTAGTATTCTCACCAAGGCAACTGAAAATAAAACAGCTGTGAAATGACACGTCTTTTGTAATGGGGGCAACATTCAATTAAAAGATTTTACAAAGCAAATTTATATAAAGAATATGCACGTAAGTTGTTTGTGCAAAAATACTGTTCGGCTGTCAAATACAAAAACTAAACGTTTAAAGAAAAACAAAATTCAAAAATAAAACGGAAAACTAAAAGAGAAAAAATTAATCAGCTAGCGACAGTCGTATGCCTTACAAATGAGCATTGAACTAATGCTTGCAAGTCAGCTTCAATTACCTTGATTTCTTGTTGTAGTGCGGCACAAAGTGTATGCATTTTATTAAATGTTATTTAATAAAAATACTACACCTTGAAATTTGGTTATTTTTTTCTCATTTGGTAACTTTTAAAGCGAATTTTGGTTGTAAAAATTTTTTGGTTGTGGCAGCACTGATCACCACCACAGAACAGTCTATGGCAGTGTTGTCAGATATGGCGATATCTCGCCAAACGTGGCGACAAAAATTTGGTTTTGGCGATGAAAATTTTGAAATAGCGATTGGCGATTTACTTGGCGATATTTGAACTCCTTGGCGATATTTTTAAGATTTCAATAAAATAGAATAATGTTAAAAAATATGCTTATATAAAGCAATTTTTTCTCCAACATAAAATATTTCGTGCAAAAAATTCTAAATGTTGAGTCTTTATCTGAAACTCAAGAAGTTAAAAAAAAGTATGGAACAAAAAATATCATTTGATGTTTATATAACACAGTTAAGAAAACTTCCTTTTATAAATTGGAACCAACATTTTGATAATGAAGCAGGAATAGGATGAAAGAGTTTTCGCCTAAATTGTATTATTATGACGATGCTGCTGGCACTTACTACTTCAAGGATATGATATATGTATGTACTTTAACACACATTTAAGTGAACGTTAATTTCGTTTTATCACAAGATTTAAATAATAATTTTGATCTTGGTGTTCAAGTTCAATTTTTCCTATTAAGATTGATTTTTGCAATAAATTATTTTTAAGTTACGCCAGTACTTTTTATATATTAATTTATTGTTAATTGCCCAATATTCCTGACATTGAAAAAGTAAACAACATTGAAAAATGTTGCCACCACATTACACAATTCCCTTGATTGTACAATAAAAATCAGAAGTTTTTTGATTTTTGCCAATGTGTATATTGTGTTACCTTCGAATATGACATACACATTGGCGATATTATTGTACAATACGAAAAATTGCACAATTACATATCTGTGGCAATAAGGAAAAAGTGCTTAAGTCATATTTTACTCTTTTACAGGAGAGCACTTTTAAGGTTTCAAGTCGATTTTCAGAAATTTATTTCTTTTACAGATAAATTAGGAAATTTTCTGTTAACCTTTATTTTTTTAACCAGTCATCGTTTTACACACTATAAGTAAGACATTTGAGTTGAAATATACCATATTATAACCTTAATTAAGATATTCTTTGTGTCCTCATTCGCTATGAGATTTTTGCAATTAAAACGTTAAAATTAACATTTATGAACGAAAAAGCTCAAAGTTAAATGAGGAATCATTTGAAAACAAATCTTAATCACTTTTTTAATACTAATAAACATTTTCACATTCAGTTTTTTAATTCAACTTAACAAATTCCTTGATTTAATTTTGTACAAATGTTCACTAGTTCAAATGTATTTTCATTTTACTCTTTGTGGTCTTATTCGCTATATGCTTTTTGGAAGTAAATGGAGAAAACTAATATTTTTTAATGAAAATGCTTAAAATGGTGTCTGTAATTATGTGGAAACTAATTTTAATCACTTTTTTACCACTAATACCATTTAACACATTGTGTTTTCTAGTTCAACACTACAAAATCTTTAATTTAATTTTGTAAAAATGTCCTCTTGTTGATTTCGCAAAGTACACATTTTCTCTTGTTTGTTTTGATTATATTATTAACAACTTAATAACAAATATACTACAATTGTCCCTTTCTCGCCGAACCCGTGTCGAAGCTGATTTTAGCTTTTTTCATCACTCACTTTCTTCACCTCTGTATACTTTGTGATGCACAGTGTACTTGTATAGAGTGTGTCACAAGCTTAGTTTACGCAGTGCCAGGCTTGAGCTAGAGCTGGCAAACTATCGATAGTACTATCGATAGTATCGATAGTTTTATTTTCATTAGACTATCGATAGTTTTTTCGCGATGGCGATACTATCGTTGAAAAAATATATTAACAAATTGGCAATAAACTAAATTTAACACATTGGTTATCTTTTATTGAAAATACATGTAAGTACATATCTCTCATTTACTCAAATAACGTCATAACTCGAAAGAATAAATAATAAATTTATGGACTAAGTAATATCGAATACTTTGTGTGTAATGGATCAACTCTTGCTAGAAGAAAACTTTTTAATATCTCCACTGAGTTATACATATGTAAACTGAAAACTAAACTCATTTGAAAATAAAATTTTACATTCCTAACTCTTCGTCTCCTGCTGACATGAAATGACTTTCTTTAACATTAACTGCAAGTAAATAAAAAAAGTACGCTGTTAAAGTTTTGCCTAGCAGAATTGAAGGTTGTGGAATAGAGACCGAATATATCCTTTTGTGTAATATCTCCTTTTTTGTCATCTCATATTTTAACTGAGTTGTTTAAACCGATAGGTTAGGTTAGGTTAAAAAGAGGGCAGTAATAAATTGTAATCCGTGTCGGATTACACCCATCCATTATAGCATGTTGTGTGTTTTTGATAAGAAATATTGGGAAGATACCTAAATATAAACCCTAACCAAACATTAACATTTGAAGTCTACACTTAACATTAACTAGAAATTAATGTTAAAGTTAGAAATTTTATGTTACGTGTAGACCGCAAGTAAAAGAATTCGATACTATCGATAGTATCGATAGTTTTCCAGCAAACTATCGAAAATATCGAATGGCGTGACTATCGATAGTTTGCCAGCTCTAGCTGGAGCACTGAACTTGTGTAGTGTATGGCCGGCATTAGAGAAAATATGTATAATCAATCGATTTCTTACTTTGGTTTTGTTTACTCGTAAGTTAACAGTAGTAGGGAACTGGGTGTATGGGACCAATTAAACTTTTGAAATTTTAAAATTTTAATTACCCAAATTTTAAAATTCTTGGAAATTTGTGAAATTTGATACCTTGAGTTTTCGGAGGCACGCTTTGATGTTTTTTTGTTTACATTAGGCATTTTTTGTTTACATTAGGAATTTTTTGTTTACATTAGGAGTTTTTTGTTTACATTAACTTTGTGGGAACGGGTGATTTTTTTTGGGGCTACATTAATTGTGTGAACGGGTGATTTTGTTTTTTGTGGGAATACGTTAAGTGGGTTCATAGGTTGGGGGTTTTTCTTTTTGTAATGTATGTATGTATATGCCGACGGGAAAATCATGAAAATGATTTTTCCTAGTACCAACGGGAAAATCATGAATATGATTTTTCCTAATACTAATGGGGGTGAAATAGTGAAAATTATTTTTTTCAAATGCCGACGGCAAAACATGATTATTATTTTTTTCAAATGCCGACGGGAAAATGATTTTTCATAATTCCGACGGGAAAAACATAAAAGTTATTTCTAATGCTAATACAGGAGTTTAAGGCTGGCCGTGATTTGGGTGGGTGGGGTTGTTGTCGTAATACATAACCGAGGGAGTTTATGGATGTGTCTGTCTGTCTGTTTTGCGAGGCTGTGATTGGTCGGGGGAGCGTGGTGTAGTTGTGGTAGATGGATTGAGTGTATGTGTGTGTATACCTGTCTGTTGGAATTTGTGTGAGGGTGTGATTGACAGGGGGCGGGGTATAGTTGTGGTAGATCGACTGCGTGTATGCAGGTGTTGCTAGTCTGTAGGTATTTAAGGCTTATTGTGATTTGGGGTAGGTGAGGGTGTTGTTGTACGAGTAGTATGTATCCATGGGAATTTGTGGATCTGTCTGTCCGGGGGAATTTAAGCAAGGCTGGGTGTGTGGTGTAGTTGAGGTTGATCGACTGCGTGTATGTATGTCTATATGTTTGTAGGAGCTTAAGGCTGATCGTGATTTAAGAGAGCTGAGGATGGATGTTGTTGTAATATGTATACGTAGGAATCTGTATGTATGTATGTCTGTGAAAATTTAAGGCTGATCATGATTTAGGGTAGGTGAGGTTGATGTAGTAATATGTCTGTGTGTATGTACATATGTTTGTAGGAGTTTAATGCTATTAGTGATTTGAGGATAGGTGAGGGTGTTGTCGTACGAGTGATATGTATGCATGGGAATCTGTATACATGTTCGTAGGAGTTTAAGGCTGATCGTGATTTGTGTTGTTGTCAGTGTTGTTTGTAGGAATGACCGTTAGAATTTTTGTATGTATATCTGTAGGAATTTAAGGTTGGCCGTGTTTTGTGAGGGGTGGTGTGTTGTTGAAATAATTTGAATTTTTCTTAGATGAAATCTGGTATATGTGTGTGTGTGTGTGCGTATGATTTTCTCACGCTAGTAGTTTTATGTACGTATAAATAAATTGTATTCAATAAAATATTTTCATATATCTGATACATATACATATACATAAATATATTTTCATACTCAAGGTTTGTGGGTATTTTGTCATGCTTAAAATTGTCCAGCTTTAAAGTCTGCCTGCGAGAAATTTGTTTATATTACAGATTTTGTTTATTTAACTACGTCCGGCTTCTTTCGCTGAACTTCTTTTCATACGATCATGGGAATTTATAGTTTCTCTGTCCATAATAAAGTCGTTTAGCTTGCGCATGTGCTCTGACTGAATGGTTTGCGTTGTTCATATATTTTTATGATGTAGATATGTAAGTGTGATTGTCAAGATCTAATAAATATTTGAGTATTGATAAGAAATTTGATATTATGTGTACATAGATAAATATCTACAAATTGATTTTATGTATGTATGTATGTATGTATGTCATGTGCGGTCTTTTGTTGTTGTTGTAAATATTCGCCTGGTCTTTTATGTATAGATGTGAAATATCTTCATAGTTTTTTTATTTGAAATTTAAAAACGTTGCTTTAATTTTTATCTGTATTTACTTCAAAGTTTGTGAGAATTTTCTGTTTTAAGTAAAACTGAATTCCTTAAGATACATACTTTAGAATAATAGTAACTATAATAGAAATATTTCCTATATTTAATTTACATTTGTTTAAAGTTGATGCAGCTTATCTTCATTCTTAAAAATATTTTGATATAAAATTTTTTCCAGCCGTAGGCTTTTTTCATCACCTTTTAGATTTATTTTAGAACATCTTGCATTGCCTTTTATACATTTATAAACATTTTTAAATGAAACTGATCCAGCAGTACAGCTTATGTAACGATAGTTTTTTGTTAGCCAGCTTGCTTCTTTTTTTATTTTTTTTTTTATTGATTTACGAGTTTTATAATGAAATTATTATATTCGTAATTGTTGAAAACAATCGCTACTTCTTTTGCGATGAAATCATTTGAATTACTTTTGAAACCTTGTACGTCTATAAAAATTATGTTGTTTTCCATATTACTCAATTTATAAGACTTTTCGAACTTGTCCTTTGATGGGTATATATGTATTCTATTATACGATCATGAATAAGAATACAGTAAGCTGATTTCTTTGCTTACTATTTCAAATTAAAATTTTATTCAATTTCCACGCTATTGAATAAAAGGAGCTTTTATCTTAAACTCTGGTTCAGGTAGAAGCGCTTGAGATTCTTTCATATACTACCTTTGCTGGAATCTTAGATACATATAATAACTATATAGAATTGCATAACGTTTATTTTTAAATTTTATGTAAGGATCATCATATGGATATGAGACTGAACCTAAATGTACTTTGAAATTAGTTAATTCATAATAAACAATCTTATTTTCTTCTTGAATAGCGATCAACAGAAAACGAAGTAGTTTTCTTAAAATTTAGGTCTGACCTCTCAACTACTCTTCTAGTATTCAATATGAGTTTGTATGTCAGAATTTCCGTCTACTCTTTGTCAGCGTTATGGATAATTCAATTTTAAACTTTTCTTCAAATTGTGTTACTTCATACTGATAATATCTTTAAGTACATTAATAAGGTACGATTATATGTTTATTTTATGAAGGGTGAGCGCCTATAGCTTTTATTTGATGTTCTGGATGAAGTGTATTTTTTCTCATTTTATTAAAGTTTAGCATATTGCGTATATATTTCTAATATATTTAAGTGAGCTTTTTGTACCTGTCAGACAGAGTGTACATATCAGTTGCTCAGTCAGTCTCTCTTTTTATTAATTTTTTCTTCTAATGTCTCACTACTATTTTTCAGATTTTACTACTTGAAATAGAGAGTATTTGTATAATTTTTAAAAGTATTAATATATACATACATATAGGTAAATATATGTATGTATGTACGTAGAAATTAGTTCATATACAAAGAAATACATCTTTAATAATCAACTATTCTAGAAAATCGATCTAATATAACACATTTACCCCCATCATCAATTCACCATCAGTGTTTTCATAAAGTGTTAGAAACATTGGAATATCTATGTTTGGGAGAATTTTTACTTCAAGTGTTTCTATATAAGATTTGCTGTTTGTCCCCTTGACGTTATTGTGGTTAACGTAGGCTGCGTTGTATCGCATTCAGATGTTATCATTTCTCACTTAGAAAAGGTCCTCATCACCATCAATCATACCTGTATACAATACATTCATGAGTTGAGTTGATCCAGATACAATTGCTGTCTACAAATTAATGATTAGAAAATAGCTTTCTCATCACATTCTAACAAGTTTAATATTTTGCTACCATGCATGCTTTAGCATGCTTCTATCGATAGTGACGCGAGAGTCCGACATTTATTATTGTTTTAATTAAAAATCTATACTATTAGAATAACGAATTCACTCTTTTGAATTTTAAACAAAGTAGATACATATGTATGTATTTCATTTGCCACAAACTCTTAAAATTTCTTTACTTATAAAAGTATGTCAGGAATTTTTTTAAATTATACATGCTTCGGCATGCTTCCAATATTTTTCTCGGTAAATTTATTTCATACTCATACAGATATAAAGTAAGGTCTGTTTGCATTACATTTTACAATTTATGCATGCTTCAGCATGATTCTAGTTGAAGTCTGTATTTATTTAGTAAGTTTGTTTGATACCCATTCATACACATGTACATTGTTAAAGATTGGATATCAAAGTACAATTTCCTTAGTTTATCTAGAAATGAACAGAGTGAATATTTATTATAATAACCATATTCACATTTTAAAATTTTGTGTGCTAGAGCTTTCGAAATAGAAAATGTACACCTTTTACTATAAAAAGTGATAATATGATGTGTTTCTGAATATTTTGAACTCTTAAGTTTTCACAATATTTCATACAGACCATCAAGTTTAGAGAATTGTAGTATATTAAGCTATTTATCTTCCCTGAGACCTAACATTCCTAATCAATCCTTCAAAAAACCAATACAAACTAGATTTTTCCTTTTTAATTTTATTTATATTTTCATTGAATTTCAACATTTTGTACCTCTTCAAATTACTGTATACTGTATTTTGCACCTTTTTCTCATTCGTTGAGTTAACTTTAATCGCAAATATTTCAATGATGAGATGAAATATTTTCTATTGTAGGAATTAAGTAAATCTTTGTGTATATCAATCCACTTATATGAACCATTATAGCTAAATTCTTAACACATAATTCCTTTTAATGATCTATTAAATCATTCTACTATTGATGCTTTCATATTATGAAATTTTTAATCCTCTGTTTATGCATGAATTTTGCAGTGTTTATTAAAAATTCTTTACCAACATCTATTTGCATTTTTTGTTTTGATACTCATATCATTTCAATAATATTTTCCATTGCCTTGGTTTTTTTCGAGTGCAGCTTTTATTTTCAACGAACTCACCATATAAATTTTGAGAATGTGTCAGTTACAGTCAGCAAAAATCAATAATTTCTATTTTCTCTAGAATAGCTACCCACTTCACCTAAATCAGCTCCATAAAAGATCATCTATTCCATTCATTACATCACTACAATATACAAACAATTTTATAAATTTATTATGGATTACGTTTACTAAATTTCTTTTTAAGGACATTGAGTTGTTTTACAGTTTTTTGGAGAGTGTTGTGATCTACTTGATACATTTTCAGCTATTTATACTAAAATGTAGTTAATTTTCCAATCTATAAATTTTATCGCTCAGCTGTTCAATTTGTTTGTCAAAAGATGATTTAATTTTTAGAATGTCTTTTTCAATTTTATACCTATCTTCTATCGTTAATTTTATTTCACACTCCACTCCATTAATTTGCATTTGAATATATCATTGAATTATATTAATGCCTTAAGCTTTATTATTAATTCATCCTTTAGTTTCTCGATTTGAGTTTCCAGAAACAATTTACTGATAACATTGTTCTCCGTCAGTGAATGATGATGGTTCTCTATCAGAGACCTGCAACGGGTGATTGGTAAAATAATCATACGCAATCAATATCCTAAAAACATGCTATTTTTTTGAAAAAATCAAACTTGTTCAAACACGTATATTCATTGCTAAGTTTTAATCGCTCAAGTGAGTGGAGTATTGTTGGGTGTGAATTATAATCATGCGTAGCATCATACCAATCAGTTCGGACGATTGGTATTTGATTCGACAATGAGTGTTTTGAACAAGAATATAATGCGAAAGAAAAAAATGTTCATTTTAAATCAGCATCAAATAGTTGATGCAGAGTAAAAGCGAAAATGAAAAAAATCATTGTGTATGAATGTGGTAATTATTAAGACCCAACGCAAACTGCGTCATAATAACAAACCAATTTTTAAGTATGTATGTGTTTGTGTAGTTAAGTTGGGTGTTTTATATCAGGGATGGTAAAATTAAAGAAACTGTCTAATAGAGCTACTCGCTACGAACTTTTTGAAAAATATTAGAGACAAAAATGTTATATAAATTTCTGAGATTAATTGTTAAAAAAATGCATTTTAAAACAAAATTTGAGGAGGATTTTCAATACAAAAACTAATTTTTGTTAATTAACTTAACAGAATTTATGTTTGTAATATTGAGCCCTATTTTCGACTTAATCGTAAGCGACAAAAACTAAAGTTTTGGGAGAATGTTTTTTTAATATTGAAAAATATGTTTTTGTACGTAAATTATCGTTAACGATAATATGTATGTATTTTAAAAGTTTTGAACAGGCAATTTACTACCCAAAATTTATGTTAAAAATTTTAACAACCTTGTTTATAAAATATATGGACTTACATATTAATAAAGGTCTTTCGACAACTATCGTAAAGAAAGTTGTTAAATCAGCTCTAAATAAGCATCAAATATTTTTTGAAAACAAAAAGGTTAAACTTCAAGAGGTATATAACAGGTTAAAGTTCCCCTTATGTAAGTTCTTCTGAAGGTTTTCCTCCATATTCATAAAAAAAAATTTTAGGTTTATTACAGGTTTATTTGACAAATTTCCCAAAGAATTACGTCAAATAAGCGCTTCATAAGCCTAAAATATTTTTTATGAATATGCCAGTGAGTTGTTAATACTTAAAAAAATTTTGCACCTTTTTTTATAATTGGAACAAATACAAGCCTCCAATTTTCCATCCCTGTTTGACACGTTTATGTGTGTGTGTTTTAAAATAAATTGAACGAACTTTACTACTTTGATTTTATTCAACGTCATCGCTTGTTCACGTAGAAGTTTGAATAAAACCAGTTCGAACACTCCACTTACAATTATTCAAACGATGCGTTCGTTTGTACGATGCTGATTAAATTCAACATTGAGTTTTGTTGCATGATTAAATGTGAATAAAACATTTCTGGTATGGTGAGTGAATTGATTTAAACATGTTCGATCGCTACACTCACAATCACTCCAATGAACAGATATTACTACGACGCTGATTTTATTGAACGTTGAATGTTTTGTACGTGATTAAATGTGAGTAAAAATTTTAATGTATGAGTAAATCATCAAAAAACATGAAATTTGCAGGTCTCTGTTCTCTATGTATACATTGGTAGAAATTATATATTTTATTTAGTTTTCAAAATCAAATTTGTCATAGTATTTTCACGTTTTATCAATTATTAAAGAAAATAAAACCACTTTTAAGCCTCATATTTGACCATCAACTTGTATTTTATCTTTATTCAGTTTTGATTTCTATCACCAAATTTCCATTCATTATTGAAATCTTTAGGTGAGCCATAGTTTGTATCTAATTCATTTCTTCCTTCTAAGACTAATAAGTATTGAATAAGTATCTTCGGTGTTGGAAGGCTGTGGGTAAAAATCATCTTCTTCATCATCATAATCATTCACAGTATTAGCGTCATTAAATAAGATAGTATTATCAAATATTGTTCCTTTTGAAAGTTTCTTTAACTTCTCTCTATCTTGACTGATGGTTTCTGAGACTTAAATACTTGTACTATTTTCAGATTCTATATTGTTTTTACTTTGTTCTTTCTTGAGTATTCTGTCAATATTTTTAGAACTATTCATGAATTCTTTGAGAGGTTCTGTTATAGGATCAAATATATCTCTTAGTTCTTCACGTGTATCTATTTCACCAGTTTTTATACTACGAAGCTTTTTCTTCAAGACATTTCTTGTCAACACCAACTGTTTTAAAATTTTCTCATCCATGTTTAATAATACCAAATAAGAGGTATCAGCTATTACATCAGGTATCACCAATTAGATCAGGTATCAGCTATCAGATCAGCTTATCAGGAGCTGGTCTGGTTTTCAGATCAGCTTATCAGGAGCTGGTCTGGTTTTCAGATCAGCTTATCAGGACCTGATCTGGTTTTCACATCAGCTTATCATGAGCTGGTCTGGTTTTCAGATCAGCTTATCAGGACCTGATCTGTTTTTCAGATCAGCTTATCAGGAGCTGGTCTGGTTTTCAGATCAGCTTATCAGGACCTGATCTGGTTTTCAGATCAGCTTATCAGGAGTTGGTCTGATTTTAAGATCAGCTTATCAGGACCTGGTCGGGTTTTCAGATCAGCATATCAGGAGTTGGTCTAGTTTTCAGATCAGGTTGACAAACAGCTGATCTGTAAAACAGATCAGGTTATCAGGAGCTGTTCAGATTTTCAGATCAGATGATCTGTTTCAAATTGGGTCATCAGTTTACAAGTAGCTGGACATTTATAACATTTAGGTGAATGAAGTTTAAGGCCAGATAAAATGCGAAAAACTATACTGTTATGTAGTCAAATTGTTTTCTATGACGATCATCACTTAATTCAGTATCTTTCCTTATAATCAAAATTCCATATTTTTAATTCCAACACGATTTATATTTTTCTCATATTACTTAAACATTCTAACTACATTATGATTATTTCCTATCAAATATTTGGTGATTCTAGTATAAGTTTGACATAAGTAGAATGCATCAACATTCTTATCTTACCCCATACAAAAATATGCTTCTCACACACAACATGGTTAAATATCATATTGGTATTACTTCTAGCTTTCTTAAAAGAAATAACAGATTCATTATCTGTAAATGTGTAATACTCATGTCTTTCATTAATGAAATTAATTTCTACAGGTATTTATATTTAGGTTGTTAGAGAGATTTTGAGTATAAATATGAAGATGTTTTCAAGTTTTAGTCCATCAGAACTGTCTAGCCAACCACTTATAATATTATTATTTTTTTTATTTATTTTTTATTTATTTTTTTATTTATTTTTTATTTATTTTTTTTACCAATTTAACAGACCAACTATTCTTCCAGGAATAGTAATTGATAGAAGGGAACTCTGATTTATTTTTGAGCTAACGTTTGATGACTCATCAAAATTTCATACCATCCTATATTTAGGTTGTTTTACTAACCGCTTTTGTGTAACTAAATACATTTTATAAATATTATCTCTTATTATAAAAAAATAAAATAATACAGCTATTCGATTTCAGAAAATATTTTCTAAAATCGTGTAGCTGCATTATTTTATTTTTTATAATAACAGATAATGCTCCATACTCACAATCAAAACATCATAAAAATATCATTAGTTTTGAGTATGAGTATTCGGCAATATTTATGAAATGCATTTAGTTACAAAAAATGTGGTTAGTAAAACAAAGTATATTTTAACAGTTTAAAATCAGTATTTTGTATGTAACAATACTGGTTTTAAACTCTTAAAATATACTTTGTTTTGACTATGAGTAGGAACCATTATCTCTTATTATAGGAAAAATAAAATAATATAGGCTTATGATATCAGAAAATATTTTCCGATATCGTATAGCTACATTATTTTATTTTTTCTATAATAAGAGATAATATTTATGAAATACATTTCATAAATATTGGTACATACTCATAGTCAAAACAACCTAAAAATAGGATGGTACGAAAAATTGATGAATCATCAAAATTTCATACCAAGGTATATTTATGTTGTTTTACTAACCGCATTTTATAACTAAATGCATTTTATAAATATTATCTATTACTATAGAAATAATAAAATAGTATGGTCATATGACAACAGAAAACATGATTTCTGATATCATATAATCATACTATTTTTTCTATAATAAGAGATAATGAGCCATACTCATACTCAAAACAAAGGATATTTTGACTCTGAGTATGCTTCAATATTTATGAAATGCATTTAGTTACAAAATGGGGTTATTAAAACAAAGTATATTTTAAGAGTTTAAAACCACCATTTTTATGGTAATACTGGTTTTAAACACTTAAAGCATACTTTGTTTTGACTATGTGCATGCACCAATATTTAGGAAAGGTATTTCATAAATATTGACCCATACTCATAGTCAAAACAACATAAAAATACCTTGGTATGAAATTTTGATGAGTCATCAAACGTTAGCTCAAAAATAAATCAGAGTTCCCTTCTATCAATTACTATTCCTGCAAGAATAGTTGGTCTGTTAAATTGGTAAAAAAAATAAATAAAAAATAAATAAAAAAATAAATAAAAAATAAATAAAAAAAATAATAATATTATAAGTGGTTGGCTAGACAGTTCTAATGGACTAAAACTTGAAAACATCTTCATATTTATACTCAAAATCTCTCTAACAACCTAAATATAAATACCTGTAGAAATTAATTTCATTAATGAAAGATATGAGTATTACACATTTACAGATAATGAATCTGTTATTTCTTTTAAGATAGCTAGAAGTAATACCAATACGATATTTAACCATGTTGTGTGTGAGAAGCATATTTTTGTATGGGGTAAGATAAGAATGTTGATGCATTCTACTTATGTCAAACTTATACTAGAATCACCAAATATTTGATAGGAAGTAATCATAATGTAGTTAGAATGTTTAAGTAATATGAGAAAAATATAAATCGTGTTGGAATTAAAAATATGGAATTTTGATTATAAGGAAAGATACTGAATTAAGTGATGATCGTCATAGAAAATAATTTGACTACATAACAGTATAGTTTTTCGCATTTTATCTGGCCTTAAACTTCATTCACCTAAATGTTATAAATGTCCAGCTACTTGTAAACTGATGACCCAATTTGAAACAGATCATCTGATCTGAAAATCTGAACAGCTCCTGATAACCTGATCTATTTTACAGATCAGCTGTCTGTCAACCTGATCTGAAAACTAGACCAACTCCTGATATGCTGATCTGAAAACCAGACCAGGTCCTGATAAGCTGATCTTAAAATCAGACCAACTCCTGATAAGCTGATCTGAAAACCAGATCAGGTCCTGATAAGCTGATCTGAAAACCAGATCAGGTCCTGATAAGCTGATCTGAAAACCAGACCAGCTCCTGATAAGCTGATCTGAAAAACAGATCAGGTCCTGATAAGCTGATCTGAAAACCAGACCAGCTCATGATAAGCTGATGTGAAAACCAGATCAGGTCCTGATAAGCTGATCTGAAAACCAGATCAGCTCCTGATAAGCTGATCTGAAAACCAGACCAGCTCCTGATAAGCTGATCTGATAGCTGATACCTGATCTGATAGGTGATACCTGATCTAATAGCTGATACCTCTTATTTGGTATTATTAAACATGGATGAGAAAATTTTAAAATAGTTGGTGTTGACAAGAAATGTCTTGAAGAAAAAGCTTCGTAGTATAAAAACTGGTGAAATAGATACACGTGAAGAACTAAGAGATATATTTGATCCTGTAACAGAACCTCTCAAAGAATTCATGAATAGTTCTAAAAATATTGACAGAATACTCAAGAAAGAACAAAGTAAAAACAATATAGAATCTGAAAATAGTACAAGTATTTAAGTCTCAGAAACCATCAGTCAAGATAGAGAGAAGTTAAAGAAACTTTCAAAAGGAACAATATTTGATAATACTATCTTATTTAATGATGCTAATACTGAGAATGATTATGATGATGAAGAAGATGATTTTTACCCACAGCCTTCCAACACCGAAGATACTTATTCAATACTTATTAGTCTTAGAAGGCAGAAATGAATTAGATACAAACTATGGCTCACCTAAAGATTTCAATAATGAATGGAAATTTGGTGATAGAAATCAAAACTGAATAAAGATAAAATACAAGTTGATGGTCAAATATGAGGCTTAAAAGTAGTTTTATTTTCTTTAATAATTGATAAAACGTGAAAATACTATGACAAATTTGATTTTGAAAACTAAATAAAATATATAATTTCTACCAATGTATACATAGAGAACCATCATCATTCACTGACGGAGAACAATGTTATCAGTAAATTGTTTCTGGAAACTCAAATCGAGAAACTAAAGGATGAATTAATAATAAAGCTTAAGGCATTAATATAATTCAATGATATATTCAAATGCAAATTAATGGAGTGGAGTGTGAAATAAAATTAACGATAGAAGATAGGTATAAAATTGAAAAAGACATTCTAAAAATTAAATCATCTTTTGACAAACAAATTGAACAGCTGAGCGATAAAATTTATAGATTGGAAAATTAACTACATTTTAGTATAAATAGCTGAAAATGTATCAAGTAGATCACAACACTCTCCAAAAAACTGTAAAACAACTCAATGTCCTTAAAAAGAAATTTAGTAAACGTAATCCATAATAAATTTATAAAATTGTTTGTATATTGTAGTGATGTAATGAATGGAATAGATGATCTTTTATGGAGCTGATTTAGGTGAAGTGGGTAGCTATTCTAGAGAAAATAGAAATTATTGATTTTTGCTGACTGTAACTGACACATTCTCAAAATTTATATGGTGAGTTCGTTGAAAATAAAAGCTGCACTCGAAAAAAACCAAGGCAATGGAAAATATTATTGAAATGATATGAGTATCAAAACAAAAAATGCAAATAGATGTTGGTAAAGAATTTTTAATAAACACTGCAAAATTCATGCATAAACAGAGGATTAAAAATTTCATAATATGAAAGCATCAATAGTAGAATGATTTAATAGATCATTAAAAGGAATTATGTGTTAAGAATTTAGCTATAATGGTTCATATAAGTGGATTGATATACACAAAGATTTACTTAATGCCTACAATAGAAAATATTTCATCTCATCATTGAAATATTTGCGATTAAAGTTAACTCAACGAATGAGAAAAAGGTGCAAAATACAGTATACAGTAATTTGAAGAGGTACAAAATGTTGAAATTCAATGAAAATATAAATAAAATTAAAAAGGAAAAATCTAGTTTGTATTGGTTTTTTGAAGGATTGATTAGGAATGTTAGGTCTCAGGGAAGATAAATAGCTTAATATACTACAATTCTCTAAACTTGATGGTCTGTATGAAATATTGTGAAAACTTAAGAGTTCAAAATATTCAGAAACACATCATATTATCACTTTTTATAGTAAAAGGTGTACATTTTCTATTTCGAAAGCTCTAGCACACAAAATTTTAAAATGTGAATATGGTTATTATAATAAATATTCACTCTGTTCATTTCTAGATAAACTAAGGAAATTGTACTTTGATATCCAATCTTTAACAATGTACATGTGTATGAATGGGTATCAAACAAACTTACTAAATAAATACAGACTTCAACTAGAATCATGCTGAAGCATGCATAAATTGTAAAATGTAATGCAAACAGACCTTACTTTATATCTGTATGAGTATGAAATAAATTTACCGAGAAAAATATTGGAAGCATGCCGAAGCATGTATAATTTAAAAAAATTCCTGACATACTTTTATAAGTAAAGAAATTTTAAGAGTTTGTGGCAAATGAAATACATACATATGTATCTACTTTGTTTAAAATTCAAAAGAGTGAATTCGTTATTCTAATAGTATAGATTTTTAATTAAAACAACACTAAATGTCGGACTCTCGCGTCACTATCGATAGAAGCATGCTAAAGCATGCATGGTAGCAAAATATTAAACTTGTTAGAATGTGATGAGAAAGCTATTTTCTAATCATTAATTTGTAGACAGCAATTGTATCTGGATCAACTCAACTCATGAATGTATTGTATACAGGTATGATTGATGGTGATGAGGACCTTTTCTAAGTGAGAAATGATAACATCTGAATGCGATACAACGCAGCCTACGTTAACCACAATAACGTCAAGGGGACAAACAGCAAATCTTATATAGAAACACTTGAAGTAAAAATTCTCCCAAACATAGATATTCCAATGTTTCTAACACTTTATGAAAACACTGATGGTGAATTGATGATGGGGGTAAATGTGTTATATTAGATCGATTTTCTAGAATAGTTGATTATTAAAGATGTATTTCTTTGTATATGAACTAATTTCTACGTACATACATACATATATTTACCTATATGTATGTATATATTAATACTTTTAAAAATTATACAAATACTCTCTATTTCAAGTAGTAAAATCTGAAAAATAGTAGTGAGACATTAGAAGAAAAAATTAATAAAAAGAGAGACTGACTGAGCAACTGATATGTACACTCTGTCTGACAGGTACAAAAAGCTCACTTAAATATATTAGAAATATATACGCAATATGCTAAACTTTAATAAAATGAGAAAAAATACACTTCATCCAGAACATCAAATAAAAGCTATAGGCGCTCACCCTTCATAAAATAAACATATAATCGTACCTTATTAATGTACTTAAAGATATTATCAGTATGAAGTAACACAATTTGAAGAAAAGTTTAAAATTGAATTATCCATAACGCTGACAAAGAGTAGACGGAAATTCTGACATACAAACTCATATTGAATACTAGAAGAGTAGTTGAGAGGTCAGACCTAAATTTTAAGAAAACTACTTCGTTTTCTGTTGATCGCTATTCAAGAAGAAAATAAGATTGTTTATTATGAATTAACTAATTTCAAAGTACATTTAGGTTCAGTCTCATATCCATATGATGATCCTTACATAAAATTTAAAAATAAACGTTATGCAATTCTATATAGTTATTATATGTATCTAAGATTCCAGCAAAGGTAGTATATGAAAGAATCTCAAGCGCTTCTACCTGAACCAGAGTTTAAGATAAAAGCTCCTTTTATTCAATAGCGTGGAAATTGAATAAAATTTTAATTTGAAATAGTAAGCAAAGAAATCAGCTTACTGTATTCTTATTCATGATCGTATAATAGAATACATATATACCCATCAAAGGACAAGTTCGAAAAGTCTTATAAATTGAGTAATATGGAAAACAACATAATTTTTATAGACGTACAAGGTTTCAAAAGTAATTCAAATGATTTCATCGCAAAAGAAGTAGCGATTGTTTTCAACAATTACGAATATAATAATTTCATTATAAAACTCGTAAATCAATAAAAAAAAAAATAAAAAAAGAAGCAAGCTGGCTAACAAAAAACTATCGTTACATAAGCTGTACTGCTGGATCAGTTTCATTTAAAAATGTTTATAAATGTATAAAAGGCAATGCAAGATGTTCTAAAATAAATCTAAAAGGTGATGAAAAAAGCCTACGGCTGGAAAAAATTTTATATCAAAATATTTTTAAGAATGAAGATAAGCTGCATCAACTTTAAACAAATGTAAATTAAATATAGGAAATATTTCTATTATAGTTACTATTATTCTAAAGTATGTATCCTAAGGAATTCAGTTTTGCTTAAAACAGAAAATCCTCACAAACTTTGAAGTAAATACAGATAAAAATTAAAGCAACGTTTTTAAATTTCATATAAAAAAACTATGAAGATATTTCACATCTATACATAAAAGACCAGGCGAATATTTACAACAACAACAAAATACCGCACATGACATACATACATACATACATAAAATCAATTTGTAGATATTTATGTATGTACACATAATATCAAATTTCTTATCAATACTCAAATATTTATTAGATCTTGACAATCACACTTACATATCTACATCATAAAAATATATGAACAACGCAAACCATTCAGTCAGAGCACATGCTCAAGCTAAACGACTTTATTATGGACAGAGAAACTATAAATTCCCATGATCGTATGAAAAGAAGTTCAGCGAAAGAAGCCGGACGTAGTTAAATAAACAA
The DNA here is from genome assembly GCA_944452675.1 of Tachina lurida. Classification (NCBI taxonomy): domain Eukaryota; kingdom Metazoa; phylum Arthropoda; class Insecta; order Diptera; family Tachinidae; genus Tachina; species Tachina lurida. Next base: position 93,227,673 of record OX101752.1, read on the forward strand.
AATCTGTAATATAAACAAATTTCTCGCAGGCAGACTTTAATGCTGGACAATTTTAAGCATGACAAAATACCCAGCAACCTTGAGTATGAAAATATATTTATGTATATGTATATGTATCAGATATATGAAAATATTTTATTGAATACAATTTATTTATACGTACATAAAACTACTAGCGTGAGAAAATCATACGCACACACACGCACACACACACACACATATACCAGATTTCATCTAAGAAAAATTCAAATTATTTCAACAACACACCACCCCTCACAAAACACGGCCAACCTTAAATTCCTACAGATATACATACAAAAATTCTAATGGTCATTCCTACAAACAACACTGACAACAACACAAATCACGATCAGCCTTAAACTCCTACGAACATGTATACAGATTCCCACGCATACATATCACTCGTACGACAACACCCTCACCTATCCTTAAATCACTAATAGCATTAAACTCCTACAAACATATGTATTGGGTGTTTTTTATTGAGGTATAGAACTTTAAGTTGGTATCACTTTTTTAACTGGCGGCCATTTTGTCAGCTGTCAAGTGATTAATATTTAGTTTGGTTTGCCATTTCATCATGAACAGGTTGACAAAAGAACAACGCTTGCAAATCGTGCAAATTTATTTCGAAAATAATGGTTCAGTTCGCGAAGTTTACCGCAAGCTCCGTCCATTTTATGGTCGACATAATCGTCCATCAGAGCAATTAATTCGGATAACCATGGATCGTTTTCGCACTACGTTTACTCTATGTGATAATACGCATCCGCAGAGACGTCGAACAGTGCGCACCGAAGAAACAATTGCCACTGTAGAGCAAAGTGTTGAAGAGGACCCGAATGAATCGATTCCGGTATAGAGCCATGATAACCGACTATTTTGTTCCCGAATTGGATGTCATGAATGTGGATGAGTTGTGGTTCCAACAAGACGGCACTACATGCCACACAGCGCACGTCACAATCGATTTATTGAAGGAAACATTCGATGAGCGCATAATTTCGCGGAATGGACCTGTCAATTGGCCACCAAGATCGTGTGATTCGACACCATTGGATTATTTTCTTTGGGGATATGTGAAGTCGCTCGTCTACGCCAACAAACCAGAAACGTTAGGGGACTTGGAAGCCAACATTCGTGGCGTTATTGCCAACATACGGCCCCATATGCTCGAAAAAGTGGTTGAAAATTGGACCTGTAGAATTGGCTTTATTCGAGCCAGCCGCGGCGGCCACATGCCCGAAATCATATTTAAACATTAATGGCATAAAATTATCCTTCCAATAAAGCCAAATTGATGGACATTAAAACGATTTTCTTGTGTTTTATTTCAATTCGAAGTTCTATACCTCTAAAAAAACACCCTGTACATACACACAGACATATTACTACATCAACTTCACCTACCCTAAATCATGATCAGCCTTAAATTTTCACAGACATACATACATACATACAGATTCCTACGTATACATATTACAACAACATCCATCCTCACCTCTCTTAAATCACGATCAGCCTTAAGCTCCTACAAACATATAGACATACATACACGCAGTCGATCAACCTCAACTACACCACACACCCAGCCTTGCTTAAATTCCCCCGGACAGACAGATCCACAAATTCCCATCGATACATACTACTCGTACAACAACACCCTCACCTACCCCAAATCACAATAAGCCTTAAATTCCTACAGACTAGCAACACCTGCATACACGCAGTCGATCTACCACAACTATACCCCGCCCCCTGTCAATCACACCCTCACACAAATTCCAACAGACAGGTATACACACACATACACTCAATCCATCTACCACAACTACACCACGCTCCCCCGACCAATCACAGCCTCGCAAAACAGACAGACAGACACATCCATAAACTCCCTCGGTTATGTATTACGACAACAACCCCACCCACCCAAATCACGGCCAGCCTTAAACTCCTGTATTAGCATTAGAAATAACTTTTATGTTTTTCCCGTCGGAATTATGAAAAATCATTTTCCCGTCGGCATTTGAAAAAAATAATAATCATGTTTTGCCGTCGGCATTTGAAAAAAATAATAATCATGTTTTGCCGTCGGCATTTGAAAAAAATAATTTTCACTATTTCACCCCCATTAGTATTAGGAAAAATCATATTCATGATTTTCCCGTTGGTACTAGGAAAAATCATTTTCATGATTTTCCCGTCGGCATATACATAAATACATTACAAAAAGAAAAACCCCCAACCTATGAACCCACTTAACGTATTCCCACAAAAAACAAAATCACCCGTTCACACAACTAATGTAGCCCCAAAAAAAATCACCCGTTCCCACAAAGTTAATGTAAACAAAAAACTCCTAATGTAAACAAAAAATTCCTAATGTAAACAAAAAATTCCTAATGTAAACAAAAAAACATCAAAGCGTACCGCCGAAAACTCAAGGTATCAAATTTCACAAATTTCCAAGAATTTTAAAATTTGGGTAATTAAAATTTTAAAATTTCAAAAGTTTAATTGGTCCCATACACCTAGTTCCCTACTACTGTTAACTCTACTAAAACTCTTTTTTCTTTATTTGTTGAAGATTGCGGTAAAAGTAATATAAAATTAGTTAACGCAGGATAAAATTACTTAACGTGGGAAATAGAAGACCCTTTACTAAAAATCTAAAAGTTTCAGGTGTATCAGGGAATTTTAATAACTTTAATTGTCTGAATTCAGATTCAATTTCCTGCCTTTAACATTCTTCAACAAAGTGACAAAATTCTTAAAATATCGTAGAAAGAACTTTTATTTTCTATAATAATATTGTAGGGATCAATTAAGCTTAAGGCTTTGAATAAATCTTCTAAGTCAAATGTTATTAAAATCTTATCACACAGTCTTAAATTTAATTAACTTTATAGCCTTTTTACACTTACTCACATCTTTCATCTTTCATCAATTCGCCAAGATGATAACATCTTCCCATAAGAATTATACAGGGCTGATTGTTCAACATCTTTTAACATATTCAAAAGATGTTCCTATCTCACTTTGTTCCATTCAACATCTTTCGATTATTTTAGTGTCATCACTAGAAAAAACATAAACAAATATATACATACATGCATACATGCTATAAAATTACATACATACATATATACATACATACATACATGTATATTTACATACGAATGGGCTACCTTTTGGAATATTCTTCCCGCAGAAAGTTCAGTAACTACTCCAAGATTTTATTTTATGTATGTATGTATGTACATGCATTTTTCCAAAACAAAATAAATTATAAAAAAGTAGTTGCAAATGTCTACAAGATGCGCTGACGCGAAATCCTTGCGCATAAAGTATGTATTCAACATTTTTTCATTATCATCGTCTGATAGCATAGTTTCTACTAATATGTATTCATATTGTAGCATTAATTGTTTCTGCTCTTCAAGAGAAGCAATTAAATCAATTGCTGCTGAGTTTTTAAATTCAATTTTATTATTTAATTTTTAGCTGCTCACATCTGTAAAAATAGTATTATAATACATGACAGATGAAAGATGTTGTAATGTGAATCGGTTTTTTCAATTTTCAACATATTCCACGCATTCCTCTAATGTGAGTAAGTGCAAAACGCTATTAGCAAATACATCCCCCACATATATTCCCAAGTTGTTTCGTGGCAGCTGGTGACTACAATGCAAAACATACGTACTGGGGCTCGCGTCTTGTTACACCTAGAGGTAGAGCGTTGTTTAATACAATTTCAAAAATGGGCTTAGATGTCATTTCGAGTGGGGAGCCTACTTATTGGCCTACTGACGTAAGAAAAATTCCAGATGTTATAGATTTTGGCGTCACGAAAAATATCCATAGGGACTTAATTCACGTAGAGGGCTCTCTAGATCTGTCCTCCGATCACTCTCCCACAATAGTTACAATTTTCAACACACTAAGGAGTGATTTAACTAACTCATATGCGAAAACGATTAATAGGGTCAACTGGCTAGGATTAAAAAAATATATTAGTAGTCACTGCGTAGAAAACATTCAGCTTAGATCACCTGATGATATTGAATTTAATATTGCCAATCTTAACAAATATATTAAACAGGCTGCTGAACATGCCACTACTTCCTATCCGCAGACTGGCTTTAATAGAATTTATTATAAGGAAATTGAACGTCTTGTATGTGAAAAAAAGGAGAGCTAGAAGAGAATGGCAACAACACCGATCACCCCTAAATAAAATCAGACTTAAAGAATGTACTAAACGACTCAAAGAGCTGCTATCGTCGGAAAAGACTGCATTACTGGAAAAGTATTTAGAAGGTCTTGATGTAACGTCAACATCTAATTTCTCTTTATGGCGCGCTAATAGAAATCTTAAAAGACCCGTTGATCTCAAATCACCACTGCGTACTTCGACCGGAGGCTGGGCAAGAAGCGATAGTGAGAAAGGTAACTTATTTTCTGAGCATTTAAAATCTGTATTCACTCCCAATTCATGTACGGGGGCTGCCGGATTACCGAGTGTAGTATCTCTACCCCCTCGTCCCTTAAGGTTTAAGATGCGTGAACTACAAAAAATAGTTGCTGAACTCGACCCGAAGAAAGCTCCAGGTATTGATGGCATTAGTAACAAAATGCAGATGAACTTGCCTCATATTGCAATAAGAATCTTGCTATTTATTTTTAATGCAATTTTACGAATGCAGTATTTTCCACATAACTGGAAACTTGCCAAGATTAAAATGATTCCAAAGCCAGGCAAAGATCTTACCAAGGCTGAGTCATATAGGCCTATAAGCTTACTATCAACAATTTCAAAGCTTTTCGAAAAGCTGCTCATGACTAAATTGTCCACAATTTTAGCTGATACTGGGTGCATCCCGGACCATCACTTTGGCTTTAGAAGTCAGCATAGCACTATTGAGCAAACGCATAGATTGGTTCAAGTTGTAAGGAGGACATTTGAAGAAAAAAAGTATTGGCCTGCCCTTTTTATTGATGTTTCTCAGGCATTTGATAAAGTATGGCACGAAGGCCTAGTATTAAAATTGAAGACATACCTACCAATAAACATACAAAAGCTTTTGGAAAGTTATATTATTGATAGGAAATTTACCGTTGTGGAAGGAGACTTCATGAGTGTACCCGAGTCTATATCTTCTGGTTTGCCACAGGGTAGTATTCTGGGGCCAGTCTTGTATCTAATATATACTTGTGATATGCCTGTGAGCAATAACATACACACTTCTACATTTGCCGATGATACAGCCTGTTTGAGTATTCACAAAAACCCTGATGAGGCATCCCGCAATCTCCAAGCACACATTACCCAGCTTGAAATATGGTTGAATTTATGGAGAATAAAAGTAAATGAACAAAAGTGTGTTCATATAACGTTTACCCTAAGAAAAGATACCTGTTCCCCCATTCGAATCAACAATCAAAACATTCCTCAACATTCTCAAGTGAAATACCTTGGAATACACCTTGATCGAAGGCTTACATGGAAATATCATATTGACTCTAAATTAACCCAAATGAAACTTAAATTAACTCAAATATATTGGTTAATTGGCAGAAATTCAAAACTCAGCCTAGACTGCAAACTTTTGATATACAAGTCGCTTTTGAAGCCAATATGGTGCTATGGAATTCAGCTATGGGGTACTTCTTCAGCTTCTAATGTCGAGAGAATCCAACGAACGCAAAACAAAATTTTACGGTTAATAACATCGGCTCCATGGTATATAAAAAATTCAAATATACATCGTGATTTAAATATGCCACTAGTGACTGAAGAAATCGCAAAATACGCAGGCAAATATTTAACAAAACTCGAGTCACATCCTAATCCGCTTGCTCGTAATATCTTGAACTTTAGTGGACACATCCGCTTAAAAAAGAGGGACACAAGGGCTCTTATACTCAACACTCCCGATGGGACAAAAATAAGGCAGGCTGTATCATCGGCAAACGTAGATGTATGGATATTGCTGCTCAAAGGCATATCACAAGTGTAAATCAAATACAAAACTGGCCCCAGTATGCTCCCATGTGGCACTCCGGCTGATATATATATATATTGGCCTGTATGACTCAGCCTCGGAAAGATATTTTTGCCCGGCTTTGGAATGATTGTGACCTAGGCAAGCTTCTATCTGTGTGGATAATACTCCAGTCGTAAGATGGCGTTAAAAATAAATAACAGGATTCTAATTGCAATACGAGGCAACTTTATTAGCATCTGGTTACTAATTCCTTCAATACCCGGAGCTTTCTTCGGGTTAAGTCCAGCAATTATTTTTGTACATCACGCGTTCTAAATTTTATGGGTCGAGGGGGTAGCGCAACTACATTCGGCAAATCAATAACACCAGTACATGTGTTAGGGGTAAATACTGATTTTAAATGCTCAGCAAATATTTTACCTTTTTCAGTATCGCTTCTTGCACAACCTCCGGTAGATGTACGCAGAGGTGGTTTAAACTCAACAGGTGTTTTAAGCTTTCTAGCAGCGCGCCACAAAGAGTAATTAGATGCTGGTGTGGCATCAAGACCTTCCAGATAGTTTTTAAGAGATGCAGTTTTTTCAAATGCAAGCAAGTCTTGGAGTCGTTTAGTGCACTCTATAAATCTGATTTTATGTTGGGGCGATCTGTGCTGTTGCCATTCCCTTCTAACTCTTCTTTTTTCACCTAAGAGATGTTCAATATCCGTAGAGTAAATGCTATTAAATCCAGTCTGCGGGTGGGAGGTAGTGGCATGTTCAGCAGCTTGTTTTATATTTTTGATAAGATTGCCAATGTTAAATTCAATATCTTCGGATGTTCTTAGTGTAATGTTTTCCGTACAATGACTACTGAGATATTTTCTGAACCCCAGCCAATTAACATGGTTGATCGTCTTCACATATGGGTGAGGTAAGTCACTTCTTAGTGGGCTACAAATTGTAACGATCGTGGGAGAGTGATCGGAGGAGAGATCTTGAGACGCTTCAACATGAAGTAATTCCCTAGAAATATTTTTCATGTCTCCAAAATCTATAACATCCGGAATTTTTTGTATGTCCGTAGGCCAGTAAGTGGGCTTCCCACTCGAAATGACGTCCAAGCCCATTTATGAAATTGTGTTGAACAATGCCCGTCCTCTAGGTGTAATAAGACGCGAACCCCAGAACGTATGTTTTGCATTGTAGTCGCCAGCTGCTACGAAGCAAGCGCCAAGAGATTTGTAGAAACCCTCGCATTGATCCTCAGTAATTTCGAACCTAGGAGGGGAGTAAATTGATGATATGACAAAATTTGAGCAAAAATTTTCGACACAAATATTTGTTGCTTGTAAATGTTCTTCACAAATGTTGTCCAGAATATAGTGCTTGAATCTTGACTTTATCAGAATTGCTGATCCACCGTATGCTCTTCCTCTCGGGTCCTTTGAATTATATAAGGTGTATCCATTAATTTTAAAGAGGCTTCTCGAAGTCAAATGAGTCTCAGAGACCAACATTATATCAATATTGTTTTCCCTGAGGAAGTGCTCAAGTTCGTTTTTGTGTTGGCGAATGCCGTTTGCGTTCTAGAAACATATTTTTAACGTGTTCATGGCTTGTTAACTAATGCTTGAAGCAGAGTATTCTGCATTCTCAGCATTTCTTGCATCATGCTAGTCATATTTGTTGTAAAATTGTTTATTTTTTGCACCAGATTTTCAATAGTAGCTTTAAGGCGATTAAAATTAAAGCCTGAGTTTTTTGTTATTTGTTGAAATATTTGGCCGTGGAACATTTTGTGTGGGAATAGAGCCTGTCTTAGCAGCATCGGCATACGATACACGTGAATTAACTGGTTGGCTCACTTGGGCAAGAGTGGCGGAGTAAGCGTTTGCTGTTTGTGCTGCAGCTACTTTAGGTTTTTGTCCCATAGTCTTTTTAACGAAAGAATATACAGGACATCCTCTATAGTTAGCGGTGTGATTACCTCCACAATTACTGCATTTATTTTCTGCTTGATCTTTTTGTTTAGTACAACTTGCAGTACCGTGCAATTCACCGCAAATAACTGTAGGTAATTTGCAGTAAATTTTTGTGTGGCCATATTCTTGATATTATGGCACTGTACGGGTCCAGAACGCTTGTGTGGTTCTTCAACTGTTATTTTTCGGTATAAAAGATGTTTTAAATTATAAATTGGGTGCGTCTCATTTTTTCTCAATTTTATATCATTCAGCTCAAGTTCAACGTGAAATAGAGGCTGTTGGATCTTATCCTTATTTATTATATTGGAAACATTTTTTACTTTCAATCCCTGGAGGACGAGTGCATCTTTTATTTCTTCGGGAACAACATAAGAATCTATGCTCTTTAATATGATCTGCAGGCCTTTAGCACTCTTAAGCTGGTATGTGTAAAAACTTGTTTTATTTTTTTTCAAATTCAGGAACCATTTTGCGGAAATCTGTTTCGTCATAAATTTGAATTTTCGTTTTATCGATATTGCCACGTTTTATTGGAACAATGTGAAATTTATTCTCACCAATGACCGAAATTAACTTTTTAATAAGAGCGTTTGAATTTTTTTCTCTCAAATAGATTGGTGGCGGCTTGGAGGTTTTGTTCGCGGATATATCAGGTATGTCGTCATCTTGCGATATTTGAAAACTATTAGTGGAGGATGCGCTGTTATCCCTAGATACCTAATTTGAAGCAAGTGCAATTTTAGTGGAATTTCGGCTTCGCCCGCGCTTTCCCACAATTATATATCGGTCCATTCCGACTTGGATCTTGGGTTTTGGGCTACTCTTATTTATAGTGACAAATTGGGTAAGTGATGAACACGAGCCTGAATCGGATGATATCGCTGATTTAAATGACGAAGTAGTATAGTAGGCAACTGTAATGTTAACGAATCACTAGTTGGCATTGGACAAAGCCAAGTTGATCGCTGACGAAAAATAGGCTTAGCCGTTAAAAAAGTCTATCATCAGGTTTTTTATTTATTTTGTTTAAATTAAGAGCATCAGAACTCACAGTAAGTCTATCACCAGATTTTTTTATTTATATTGTTATCATTAAGATCATCAGAGCTCACAGTAAGATAGGCATTTCTGCCGTTATAACTCACTTCACAATTAATTGTTTTTGAGGTACTTATATAGAGTATTCCTCAAGGGCACTTTGTTATTGTATTCCTCAAGGGCACGTTGAGTTATTTTGTTTACGGTTGTTTTTGTTTTTTTTAGTTATTACTGTCTATGTAAAAAATATTAGCAAAGCAAAAAAATCTTATTTATCAAAGTTAATATACAACGAATATTATGTACTACAAATATTTTTTTGTATGGTTTTATTTGTTTAGTATGTATGTAAAAAAATTCCGCTAATACGTCTGTTGACTTTGAAGGTACAACGAGAACTGCTTAATATAGATAGCAACTAAATACAAAAAAAAAATCATAAAATCTGTGTTAATAATAAAACAGTAGTCAAATTTAATATCTATCGAAATTTCAATAGAAAATAAATAGAAATTTTGTTAGATATCGAAATTCATAATTTGCCCCAGTTCTTAAGATTTACAAATAAATTCAGTAAAGTGCGACTTTGACTCGCGAGTTAATTTCCAATTATAGGAAATGAGTAAAAAAATATATTTTCTTTTTTTTCTGCACCGAAATGTGCGTTTCTTTATTAAATATATTCTTAAGACTAACTATCGTATTTTTCTTAGCATCTATTTATAATAATAATTATGTTTAATGTTTCTTTGTTCTAACTCAAAATATGTTTTTCTTTGTTTAGGTTACTAGTACCTTTTTTATCAGTAAAACATGTTTTGAGTTATTTGTATTAAGTTAGAAAAGAAAAAATGTGTTTCTTATCGTTACAATAGTTGTATTTATGATGTTTGTCTTATCTCTAGCTTAGAATAGTTACATTTGAGTTTATGGATTTGTTATCATCTTTTATTACTATTTTAGTTATATTTGAATTTATGGATTTGTTATTACTATCTTAAAATAAGAGATGTTAACTCTCCTCCTTCTTAAAAAAAAACGTCCTCGTTTTAAACTGTATATTGTCTCTGTCGGAGCTTGAGAAGTTCTATTTCATATAATTCGTTGATTTTTTTCCTTTGTGTTTCTATTTCCTTTATCCTGTAGCATTCGCAGAATTTAATCATACCATAAGTTAGTAATGCTAATGTACATAGTCCCAATATGAAATAAAATGTGTATTTGACTGGATGTTCTTCGATGGGTATCAGGAAGGTGGATATTTCTTGGATATTGCTAAATTTGTAATTACCATTAGATTCTAAGATGCGCATTATTTGTAATTGTTCGTCGTGTTGGTTATGTATGGCATCTTTGAGTGCTTGTTGGTGGTTGTAGTATTGTTTTCCATCTAGATTTGTTGAGTAATTGAATTGTATTAGTTTAGGTCCATTTATTTTTACGTTATTCCAGGTGTGTTCGTAATCTGTAATGATGTTTCCACTTTCGAGTACTTGTAGCGGTGCGTTATTTTCATGTATTACTTCGCATTTGGCTGGCCTGTTTTCTAATACGTTAATAGTACAGTTGTCCGGTTTCTTAATTCTGCATATAAAGTTTCCTAGATAATTTTTACATTTTTCGATACTTGTAAATTTATTATTGCATTTTGCTATTCTAGAGTCTAGTAATAGTTTTCCGTGCTTAAATGCTAGTGAATACAAATTAAATAGCTTACATTTCGTTTTTAATAATGGGTATTTATAGGTGTTTACAATTGTGTGATGAAAATAAAAAACATTAATATCGGCATATTCTAATATATTTATTATAGGTAGATCTAACGCTTCATTAGACACTATTTGTTGAATATCTTTTAAATTTAAAGTTCCGGAATAAAAGTTTCCGTCTTTTGCGAAATTAATCATTGTAGCGATAGAATGTAGTTCGTCGTATACTTCGGTAAGTATTAAATGTTCTGAAATAGATTCGGGGCTAATTCTTTCTAATATTTTTTCAAATTCAGAGTTTATTTTCTTTTGTTTATTATTATTTTCTATTAGCATATTCAATCCTGTCTTGATTTCGATTAGGTCATCGTGGTCAGGTGTTCCTGTAATAAGTTTGAGGGCTGACCTAGAAAATTAAGTGAACGTTTAGTTCTGGAGATTCTAGGAAGTAGTTGTGACTTCAGATTTTCTATTTTAGTTATCAACAAATATTCTGCAGAGTTTTGTTCTAAATTATATGCAAATCGTACTATATTTTCGTAGGGTGTCAAGATTCTAGAAAGGTTTGTCATATGGTATAAGAACGCTGTGTCCTGAAAAACGTATACAGGGTCAGTCTCTATCATTATATATTTTTTGTCTTTTAAGTCTATTAGTCTGTTACCGAATGCGACGGATATATATAATAATATTATTATTCTTTGCATGTTTGTACTCGTATATTATCCTTATGTATAACAATATTTTTGTTTGTAATTATTGTGTTACCTTTATCTTCCTTTACAATGTGTTTTGAGTATTTCCTTACGTTTTTATTGCGTCGGTGCGTTTTGGAGTATATAACGTCCCCTGCTTGGTATGTGACGTTCTTACGATTTTTCTTGTGATATAGAAGTATTTTCTGTTGGTTTATTTCGATTTTTTCTTTAATATCAGGATGTGCTCCCCGGTTAAAAAACACGTCCTCGGGTTTCTCTCCAATGACTGAGTGTATTGTTTTGTTGTATTGTCGAACGGCATTAAAGATTTCGTCTCCTGGTGAAGAATTGTGTTCTTGAGCTAGGACTCTAGTGAGTTCGATCAGCGTGCTATTAGTGCGTTCCACTTGACCGTTTGTTGTTGAATGGTATGTTGGCGTTAGCGTATGCTCAATATGTAGTTTTTCATAAACCTGTTTTACGCATATACTTGATAATGCTGCTTCGTTGTCAGTCATTATGAATCTAGCATTTGGATAGATTTGCGATAGTATTTCTTCGATGTATTTGTGTATGTTTTTCTTATTTGGAATTTCTGGTATATAGCAATATTTTGAGTACTTATCAGTTGTGGTGATGTATGTGTTTCCGTTCATATAAAATAAATCTAAGTGTATGTGTTCTCCCACGTGATTTGGAATCGGTGTTGCTCCAATTGGTTGTTTATTTGGTCTTCTTTCGTATTTGTTTGTAAGACAGATTTCACAGTCTTGTGCTTCTTTTTTACACATGGTGCGTATGGTTGGCCAAAAATACGTTGTCTGTATTTCTTGAGCGTTATTTTTGTAATTTCTGTGTGCTCGTCTATGTGCTAGTACTACGATTTCTTTTTGTCTATCTATGTTTTCTATATCTTCTGTCATTTTCTGAGCTACTACAATTTTTACATTTGGAAAAGAAGAAATGATATTATCTTCGACGTGGAATAGAGTTTCTTCCTCTATTTTTATAGCATTTGTTACTTTTGGGTTTATTATTTGTTTTAATCTGTCTAATAATTCGTCCTTGGTTGAATAGAAAAGTGTGTGTCGTGCATATGAGAAAATATTTTGTGAAGATATTTGCACTAAGTTATCTGTGTTATAGTGAATAATTATTTGATTCTTAAATGCATTTAATGGTTGTTTCACGCGTTTCAATTTTTCGATTGGCGAACTTTGTGCTGAATGTTGTGAACAACTCGAAGTATTATTAATCTGTTGACGTGACAATGCGTCAGCGAAGACGTTTTGATTTCCTGGTTTATATACTAATTTAGCGCCATATTCTTCGATGAAATTTTTCCATCGTTTCAATTTTGTGTTGAGATTTTTATCAGATATAGAAAAAATAAGTGACTGGTGGTCCGTGTAAATGGTTAGGTCTGCTATACCGTAAAGGTAATTTCTTAATTTTTGAAGTGACCAAACGATCGCAAGAAGCTCTTTTTCGTTTGTGCTATAGTTTTGTTCGGTTTGGTTAAGGGTTCTAGATATAAATGAAATAGGTTTCTTATTCTGAGAAAGTACAGCTCCTATTGCAAAGTTGCTTGCATCAGTCGTTAGTTCGAAGGGCTTGTTGAAATCTGGTTGAAATAATTCGACTTGTGCTTGTAACATATCTTTAATTTTCTCTATCGCTTCGAGTGCTGGTTTATCTAGATTAATTAATACTTTTGTGCTTTGCTTTTTGTTTACACCGCCATTGTCTCCGCGTAAGAATGTAGTAAGAGGTTTCACTATTGAAGCGAAGTTTTGTAAAAATTTCCTATAATAACTAGCTAGTCCTAAAAATGACCTCAATTCTTTTATTTTTATTGTGTTTTTTATTGTGTTTGATTACATGACCAAGATATTCTACTGAGTCTTGGAAAAAATGTGATTTCTCGTCAGAAATTTTCATATTTGCATTGTGTAATGCGTTTATTATTATTCGAATGTGCTCCATGTGTTCTTCAGGCGAAGAAGAATATATAAGCACGTCGTCGATATAAACGTAAGCGAACTTACCAATATATGGACGCAGAAGGTGCGTTCTTTAAGCCAAATGGCATTCTAAGAAATTCGTATTTTGCTCCATTCACACTGAATGCAGTCTTTTCTCTGTCTGATTTTTTATCAAGATTTGGTGAAATCCTGACTCTAAGTCTAGTGTTGTAAAGACTTTTGCTTTACCTAAATTTTGAATACTCATTGCTACATCTGGGATAGGGTACCTGTCAGTTATAGTCTGAGCATTTAGCTTTTGAAAATCTATTACCATACGTTTTTTTGGTTTCCCTTCCTCATCTGTGCCTTTTTTCGCAACGGTCCATACTGGAGAGTTGTATGGGCTTTTGCTAGGTTGTATTATTTGGTTGTCTAATAACAACAATTAACACTAAAATTTAAAAAATCTAAATTAAAGGGTGTTCTATCAGTTAATGTAACTATGACTATGTATTTTGAACAACTTGCTGTATCTTGGAAACGTTAAGATCCAAAATCTTGAAATTTTCAAAAACGATAAAACTAAAAAATCCCAAAATTATAAAATCGCCAAACCGAAAAAAATCGCCAAAAACCAAAAAAAAATTGCACAAACCAAAAAAAAACGCCCAATTAAAAAAAAAATCTTATACTAAAATATATCGCGAAAAACCGCAAAAATCGTCAGAGTGAAAAAAAACCAAAAAACCGAAAAAATCTCCAAAACGAGAAAAAAGCGACAAACCTAAAAAAATCGTTTAAACTGAAAATGTACGGAACCTTTCGTGCGCGAGTCAAAGTCGCACTTTACTGAATTTATTTGTAAATCTTAAGAACTGGGGCAAATTATGAATTTCGATATCTAACAAAATTTCTATTTATTTTCTATTGAAATTTCGATAGATATTAAATTTGACTACTGTTTTATTATTAACACAGATTTTATGATTTTTTTTTGTATTTAGTTGCTATCTATATTAAGCAGTTCTCGTTGTACCTTCAAAGTCAACAGCCGTATTAGCGGAATTTTTTTACATACATACTAAACAAATAAAACCATACACAAAAATATTTGTAGTACATAATATTCGTTGTATATTAACTTTGATAAATAAGCTTTTTTTGCTTTGCTAATATTTTTTACATAGACAGTAATAACTAAAAAAAAAAAACAAAAACAACCGTAAACAAAATAACTCAACGTGCCCTTGAGGAATACAATAACAAAGTGCCCTTGAGGAATACTCTATATGAGTACCTCAAAAACAATTAATTGTGAAGTGAGTTATAACGGCAGAAATGCCTATCTTACTGTGAGCTCTGATGATCTTAATGATAACAATATAAATAAAAAAAATCTGGTGATAGACTTACTGTGAGTTCTGATGCTCTTAATTTAAACAAAATGAATAAAAAACCTGATGATAGACTTTTTTAACGGCTAAGCCTATTTTTCGTCAGCGATCAACTTGGCTTTGTCCAATGCCAACTAGTGATTCGTTAACATTACAGTTGCCTACTATACTACTTCGTCATTTAAATCAGCGATATCATCCGATTCAGGCTCGTGTTCATCACTTACCCAATTTGTCACTATAAATAAGAGTAGCCCAAAACCCAAGATCCAAGTCGGAATGGACCGATATATAATTGTAGGAAAGCGCGGGCGAAGCCCAAATTCCACTAAAATTGCACTTGCTTCAAATTAGGTATCTAGGGATAACAGCGCATCCTCCACTAATAGTTTTCAAATATCGCAAGATGACGACATACCTGATATATCCGCGAACAAAACCTCCAAGCCGCCACCAATCTATTTGAGAGAAAAAAATTCAAACGCTCTTATTAAAAAGTTAATTTCGGTCATTGGTGAGAATAAATTTCACATTGTTCCAATAAAACGTGGCAATATCGATAAAACGAAAATTCAAATTTATGACGAAACAGATTTCCGCAAAATGGTTCCTGAATTTGAAAAAAAATAAAACAAGTTTTTACACATACCAGCTTAAGAGTGCTAAAGGCCTGCAGATCATATTAAAGAGCATAGATTCTTATGTTGTTCCCGAAGAAATAAAAGATGCACTCGTCCTCCAGGGATTGAAAGTAAAAAATGTTTCCAATATAATAAATAAGGATAAGATCCAACAGCCTCTATTTCACGTTGAACTTGAGCTGAATGATATAAAATTGAGAAAAAATGAGACGCACCCAATTTATAATTTAAAACATCTTTTATACCGAAAAATAACAGTTGAAGAACCACACAAGCGTTCTGGACCCGTACAGTGCCATAATATCAAGAATATGGCCACACAAAAATTTACTGCAAATTACCTACAGTTATTTGCGGTGAATTGCACGGTACTGCAAGTTGTACTAAACAAAAAGATCAAGCAGAAAATAAATGCAGTAATTGTGGAGGTAATCACACCGCTGGTTACTAATTCCTTCAATGCCCGGAGCTTTCTTCGGGTTAAGTTCAGCAATTAGTTTTTGTACATCACGCGTTCTAAATTTTTTGGGTCGAAAGGGTAGCGCAACTACATTCGGCAAATCAATAACACCAGTACATGTGTTAGGGGTAAATACTGATTTTAAGTGGGCTTCCCACTCGAAATGACGTCCAAGCCCATTTTTGAAATTGTGTTGAACAATGCCCGACCTCTGGGTGTAACAAGGCGCGAACCCCAGAACGTATGTTTCGCATTGTAGTCTCCAGCTGCTACAAAACAAGGTCCAAGAGATTTGTAGAAATCCTCATATTGATTCTCAGTGATTGAAAATCTGGGAGGGGAGTAAATTGATGATATAACGAAATTTGAACAAAAACTTTCAATGCCAATATTTGTTGCTTGTAGGTATTCTTCACAAATGTTATCAAGAACATAGTGCTTGAGTCTTGACTTTATTAGAATTGCTGATCCACCGCAAGCCCTTCCTCTAGGGTCCTTTGTATCATATATAGTGTAGCCGTAAATTTTAAAAAGACTTCTCGAAGTCAAATGAGTCTCAGATACTAACATTATATCAATATTTTTCTCCGTGAGGAAGTGCTCAAGTTCGTTTTTGTGTTGGCGAATGCCGTTTGCGTTCTAGAAACATATTTTTAACGTGTTCATGGCTTGTTAACTAATGCTTGAAGCAGAGTATTCTGCATTCTCAGCATTTCTTGCATCATGCTAGTCATATTTGTTGTAAAATTGTTTATTTTTTGCACCAGATTTTCAATAGTAGCTTTAAGGCGATTAAAATTAAAGCCTGATTTTTTTGTTATTTGTTGAAGTATTTGGCCGTGAAAAATTTTGTGTGGGAATAGAGCTTGTCTTAGCAGAATCGGCATACGATACACGTGAATTAACTGGTTTGCTCACTTGGGCAAGAGTGGCGGAGTAAGCGTTTGCTGTTTGTGCTGCAGCTACTTTAGGTTTTTGTCCCATAGTCTTTTTAACGAAAGAATATACAGGACATCCTCTATAGTTAGCGGTGTGATTATCTCCACAATTACTGCATTTCTTTTCTGCTTGATCTTTTTGTTTAGTACAACTAGCAGTACCGTGCAATTCACCGCAAATAACTGTAGGTAATTTGCAGTAAGTTTTTGTGTGGCCATATTGACAATTATGGCACTGTACGGGTCCAGAACGCTTGTGTGGTTCTTCAACTGTTATTTTTCGGTATAAAAGATATTTTAAATTATAAATTGGGTGCGTCTCATTTTTTCTCAATTTTATATCATTCAGCTCAAGTTCAACGTGAAATAGAGGCTGTTGGATCTTCTCCCTATTTATTATATTGGAAACATTTTTTACCTTCAATCCCTGGAGGACGAGTGCATCTTTTATTTCTTCGGGAACAACATAAGAATCTATGCTCTTTAATATGATCTGCAGGCCTTTAGCACTCTTAAGCTGGTATGTGTGAAAACTTGTTTTATTTTTTTTTCAAATTCGGGAACCATTTTGCGGAAATCTGTTTCGTCATAAATTTGAATTTTCGTTTTATCGATATTGCCACGTTTTATTGGAGCAATGTGAAATTTATTCTCACCAATGACCGAAATTAACTTTTTAATAAGAGCGTTTGAATTTTTTTCTCTCAAATAGATTGGTGGCGGCTTGGAGGTTTTGTTCGCGGATATATCAGGTATGTCGTTGTCATCTTGCAAAATTTGAAAACTTTTAGTGGAGGATGCGCTGTTATCCCTAGATACCTAATTTGAAGCAGGTGCAATTTTAGTGGAATTTAGGCTTCGCCCGCGCTTTCCCACACTTATATATCGGTCCATTCCGACTTGGATCTTGGGCTACTCTTATTTATAGTGACAAATTGGGTAAGTGATGAACACGAGCCTGAATCGGATGATATCGCTGATTTAAATGACGAAGTAGTAGGCAACTGTAATGTTAACGAATCACTAGTTGGCATTGGACAAAGCCAAGTTGATCGCTGACGAAAAATAGGCTTAGCCGTTAAAAAAGTCTATCATCAGGTTTTTTATTTATTTTGTTTAAATTAAGAGCATCAGAACTCACAGTAAATCTATCACCAGATTTTTTTATTTTTATTGTTATCATTAAGATCATCAGAGCTCACAGTAAGATAGGCATTTCTGCCGTTATAACTCACTTCACAATTATTTGTTTTCGAGGTACTCATATAGAGTATTCCTCAAGGGCACTTTGTTATTGTATTCCTCAAGGGCACGTTGAGTTATTTTGTTTACGGTTGTTTTTGTTTTTTTTAGTTATTACTGTCTATGTAAAAAATATTAGCAAAGCAAAAAAAGCTTATTTATCAAAGTTAATATACAACGAATATTATGTACTACAAATATTTTTTTGTATGGTTTTATTTGTTTAGTATGTATGTAAAAAAATTCCGCTAATTCGTCTGTTGACTATGAAGGTACAACGAGAACTGCTTAATATAGATAGCTACTAAATAAAAAAAAAATCATAAAATCTTTGTTAATAATAAAACAGTAATCAAATTTAATATCTATCGAAATTTCAATAGAAAATAAATAGAAATTTTGTTAGATATCGAGTTCTTAAGATTTACAAATAAATTCAGTAAAGTGCGACTTTGACTCGCGAGTTAATTTCCAATTATAGGAAATGAGTAAAAAAATATATTTTCTTTTTTTTCTGCACCGAAATGTGCGTTTCTTTATTAAATATATTCTTAAGACTAACTATCGTATTTTTCTTAGCATCTATTTATAATAATAATTATGTTTAATGTTTCTTTGTTCTAACTCAAAATATGTTTTTCTTTGTTTAGGTTACTAGTACCTTTTTTATCAGTAAAACATGTTTTGAGTTATTTGTATTAAGTTAGAAAAGAAAAAATGTGTTTCTTATCGTTACAATAGTTGTATTTATGATGTTTGTCTTATCTCTAGCTTAGAATAGTTACATTTGAGTTTATGGATTTGTTATCATCTTTTATTACTATCTTAGTTATATTTGAATTTATGGATTTGTTATTACTATCTTAAAATAAGAGATGTTAACTCTCCTCCTTCTTAAAAAAAAACGTCCTCGTTTTAAACTGTATATTGTCTCTGTCGGAGCTTGAGAAGTTCTATTTCATATAATTCGTTGATTTTTTTCCTTTGTGTTTCTATTTCCTTTATCCTGTAGCATTCGCAGAATTTAATCATACCATAAGTTAATAATGCTAATGTACATAGTCCCAATATGAAATAAAATGTGTATTTGACTGGATGTTCTTCGATGGGTATCAGGAAGGTTGATATTTCTTGGATATTGCTAAATTTGTAATTACCATTAGATTCTAAGATGCGCATTATTTGTAATTGTTCGTCGTGTTGGTTATGTATGGCATCTTTGAGTGCTTGTTGGTGGTTGTAGTATTGTTTTCCATCTAGATTTGTTGAGTAATTGAATTGTATTAGTTTAGGTCCATTTATTTTTACGTTATTCCAGGTGTGTTCGTAATCTGTAATGATGTTTCCACTTTCGAGTACTTGTAGCGGTGCGTTATTTTCATGTATTACTTCGCATTTGGCTGGCCTGTTTTCTAATACGTTAATAGTACAGTTGTCCGGTTTCTTAATTCTGCATATAAAGTTTCCTAGATAATTTTTACATTTTTCGATACTTGTAAATTTATTATTGCATTTTGCTATTCTAGAGTCTAGTAATAGTTTTTCTTGCTTAAATGCTAGTGAATACAAATTAAATAGCTTACATTTCGTTTTTAATAATGGGTATTTATAGGTGTTTACAACTGTGTGATGAAAATAAAAAACATTAATATCGGCATATTCTAATATATTTATTATAGGTAGATCTAACGCTTCATTAGACACTATTTGTTGAATATCTTTTAAATTTAAAGTTCCGGAATAAAAGTTTCCGTCTTTTGCGAAATTAATCATTGTAGCGATAGAATGTAGTTCGTCGTATACTTCGGTAAGTACTAAATGTTCTGAAATAGATTCGGGGCTAATTCTTTCTAATATTTTTTCAAATTCAGAGTTTATTTTCTTTTGTTTATTATTATTTTCTATTAGCATATTCAATCCTGTCTTGATTTCGATTAGGTCATCGTGGTCAGGTGTTCCTGTAATAAGTTTGAGGGCTGATCCTAGAAAATTAAGTGAACGTTTAGTTCTGGAGATTCTAGGAAGTAGTTGTGACTTCAGATTTTCTATTTTAGTTATCAACAAATATTCTGCAGAGTTTTGTTCTAAATTATATGCAAATCGTACTATATTTTCGTAGGGTGTCAAGATTCTAGAAAGGTTTGTCATATGGTATAAGAACGCTGTGTCCTGAAAAACGTATACAGGGTCAGTCTCTATCATTATATATTTTTTGTCTTTTAAGTCTATTAGTCTGTTACCGAATGCGACGGATATATATAATAATATTATTATTCTTTGCATGTTTGTACTCGTATATTATCCTTATGTATAACAATATTTTTGTTTGTAATTATTGTGTTACCTTTATCTTCCTTTACAATGTGTTTTGAGTATTTCCTTACGTTTTTATTGCGTCGGTGCGTTTTGGAGTATATAACGTCCCCTGCTTGGTATGTGACGTTCTTACGATTTTTCTTGTGATATAGAAGTATTTTCTGTTGGTTTATTTCGATTTTTTCTTTAATATCAGGATGTGCTCCCCGGTTAAAAAACACGTCCTCGGGTTTCTCTCCAATGACTGAGTGTATTGTTTTGTTGTATTGTCGAACGGCATTAAAGATTTCGTCTCCTGGTGAAGAATTGTGTTCTTGAGCTAGGACTCTAGTGAGTTCGATCAGCGTGCTATGAGTGCGTTCCACTTGACCGTTTGTTGTTGAATGGTATGTTGGCGTTAGCGTATGCTCAATATGTAGTTTTTCATAAACCTGTTTTACGCATATACTTGATAATGCTGCTTCGTTGTCAGTCATTATGAATCTAGCATTTGGATAGATTTGCGATAGTATTTCTTCGATGTATTTGTGTATGTTTTTCTTATTTGGAATTTCTCGTATATAGCAATATTTTGAGTACTTATCAGTTGTGGTGATGTATGTGTTTCCGTTCATATAAAATAAATCTAAGTGTATGTGTTCTCCCACGTGATTTGGAATCGGTGTTGCTCCAATTGGTTGTTTATTTGGTCTTCTTTCGTATTTGTTTGTAAGACAGATTTCACAGTCTTGTGCTTCTTTTTTACACATGGTGCGTATGGTTGGCCAAAAATACGTTGTCTGTATTTCTTGAGCGTTATTTTTGTAATTTCTGTGTGCTCGTCTATGTGCTAGTACTACGATTTCTTTTTGTCTATCTATGTTTTCTATATCTTCTGTCATTTTCTGAGCTACTACAATTTTTACATTTGGAAAAGAAGAAATGATATTATCTTCGACGTGGAATAGAGTTTCTTCCTCTATTTTTATAGCATTTGTTACTTTTGGGTTTATTATTTGTTTTAATCTGTCTAATAATTCGTCCTTGGTTGAATAGAAAAGTGTGTGTCGTGCATATGAGAAAATATTTTGTGAAGATATTTGCACTAAGTTATCTGTGTTATAGTGAATAATTATTTGATTCTTAAATGCATTTAATGGTTGTTTCACGCGTTTCAATTTTTCGATTGGCGAACTTTGTGCTGAATGTTGTGAACAACTCGAAGTATTATTAATCTGTTGACGTGACAATGCGTCAGCGACGACGTTTTGATTTCCTGGTTTATATACTAATTTAGCGCCATATTCTTCGATGAAATTTTTCCATCGTTTCAATTTTGTGTTGAGATTTTTATCAGATATAGAAAAAATAAGTGACTGGTGGTCCGTGTAAATGGTTAGGTCTGCTATACCGTAAAGGTAATTTCTTAATTTTTGAAATGACCAAACGATCGCAAGAAGCTCTTTTTCGTTTGTGCTATAGTTTTGTTCGGTTTGGTTAAAGGTTCTAGATATAAATGAAATAGGTTTCTTATTCTGAGAAAGTACAGCTCCTATTGCAAAGTTGCTTGCATCAGTCGTTAGTTCGAAGGGCTTGTTGAAATCTGGTTGAAATAATTCGACTTGTGCTTGTAACATATCTTTAATTTTCTCTATCGCTTCGAGTGCTGGTTTATCTAGATTAATTAATACTTTTGTGCTTTGCTTTTTGTTTACACCGCCATTGTCTCCGCGTAAGAATGTAGTAAGAGGTTTCACTATTGAAGCGAAGTTTTGTACAAATTTCCTATAATAACTAGCTAGTCCTAAAAATGACCTCAATTCTTTTATTTTTATTGTGTTTTTTATTGTGTTTGATTACATGACCAAGATATTCTACTGAGTCTTGGAAAAAATGTGATTTCTCGTCAGAAATGTTCATATTTGCATTGTGTAATGCGTTTATTATTATTCGAATGTGCTCCATGTGTTCTTCAGGCGAAGAAGAATATATAAGCACGTCGTCGATATAAACGTAAGCGAACTTACTAATATATGGACGCAGAATATCATCTATACATCGCTGAAATATAGAAGGTGCGTTCTTTAAGCCAAATGGCATTCTAAGAAATTCGTATTTTGCTCCATTCACACTGAATGCAGTCTTTTCTCTGTCTGATTTTTTTATCAAGATTTGGTGAAATCCTGACTCTAAGTCTAGTGTTGTAAAGACTTTTGCTTTACCTAAATTTTGAATAGTCATTGCTACATCTGGGATAGGGTACCTGTCAGTTATAGTCTGAGCATTAAGCTTTTGAAAATCTATTACCATACGTTTTTTTGGTTTCCCTTCCTCATCTGTGCCTTTTTTCGCAACGGTCCATACTGGAGAGTTGTATGGGCTTTTGCTAGGTTGTATTATTTGGTTCTCTAATAATGTTTGAATTTCTTTATTTATAAATTCATTGTCTGCTATTGGATACGGGTACTGTTTCACCCAAATAGGATCTTCTGATTTTGTCCTAATTGTAGCTTGTACAGTGGTTGTAAAGGGCAGAATTTTGTTGGTTTTGTCATTTATTCTCATTATATTTTCAATTTCATTTTTATATTTGTCATTATTGACCGTGTAATTCACTTTTTGTTCGCTAATTTCTTCTTTTCTTTTAAATTTATACGTGATTTTATACTCAAATAAGTTAATTTCTGCTTTTATGGCTCTGAGACCATGTTCCCCGAGAAGCATATCGAACTCTTCTAAGGCTTCAGTTTCGAAAAATACTAAATTATGGCCTAATAGTGTAATAATTTTTTTTGCTTTCGTTAAAGAGTATCCGTGAAGCGTTTTTACCTTAACTGGTTTTATTGGAATAGATTTTCCTATGTTGCACTTAGAACTAATATAATTGTTTGTCGCACCTGTGTCGATTAATATATTAACGGATTTACCTGTTGTTTGGCAGTGCCTCTGTAGACATGGCAATCCGTTTATTCGCCTAAAAAAGCGCTGCCGGTTTCGTAAGTATCTTCGGTGTGTGGTACAAGTGATTGTATATCTTCATCTCTCGTCTGGTTTACTCGTTGAATTTTGGGATTATAATTTTTTGATGAAGACATTCTATCCCTTTTTGTTGGTTGTTGCTCCCTTCTGAATGGGTTGTATTGCTGCTGTGGAGAATATTGTGTTGAACGTCTAAATTGTTTCGAACTATCCACTTCCATGGATTCCTGCCGTGGTTGATGATTAAATTGAGCTTGTACATTGGGATTGTACCTCCTTCTATCTTCGTATCGTTGTGGTCCAAAGTTTGGTTTTTGGTTGTAGAGTTGTGTTGTAGCCAGTGTGTCGAACTGCATATTTGCGTTGTCATGGTATATAGTGCTTCCGATTGCAAATGCAGTTTCTAAGTCCTTTGGATGATGGCTATATAATGTACAGCTTGTATATTTGCTGTTGAGTCCTGTGATGAATGTACGGACTGCTTCCTGATTTGCATATTCCGCCATGGATACAGATCCCTTATCACCTGACATCTCTATCTTCGAAAGTGCGAGGTTCAGTGCTTTGCTGATTTTGCTGTGGAATTCTGAGAGTGTTTGTCTTCCCTGTTTATGTTTCTTCATTTCCTCGAGAAGTACGTATAATGGTCGTTGATCTGCGTAAGTGTAGTCAAGCCTGTTAATTATAGAATAAAAGTTCATCTTGGTATTGTGGTTGATGAGGATGTCTGCTGCTTCTCCAACAATTTTTGAATGCAGTATCGTGAATGCTGTGTAGTAATTTGGGTTGGAAAATTGTTTGATATTTTCCATGAAGGTCCATGCCCTTTTCCGCCAGGATCTATATTGGTTTTTATCCCCACTGAAGCACGGTATGGCTTCGAATGTTTTTAAATTTATCTGAGTTGCATCAGTTATATTTGGTGTGAAGTCACTATGTTGTTCCTGCGTAATGATTGTGTGGGGAGATCGTTCCGCCTCCAGTGTATTTACCTTCAATTGAGTATTCCGTAGAGTTTGTGTGAGTACCTCTATTTGTGCTCATAAAGCTGCGATATCTTGATTCATTGTGTCGTTGTCTTTTCCTATAGATCGTAAGGAATTGAATATTTTCTGCCGTTTTTGAGGTTGGTCCAGCGTGGTAATTTCTCACTTTTTCAGAGATTGGTTTGCTTTTCTTCAAAGCCGTGGAATTTTTATTTAAATATCTTGAATGTCAAGAATATTTGGCTGTGGTCAAGAGTTTAGACCGGCTTGAGCCCCCAGTTAATTTCCAATTATAGGAAATGAGTAAAAAAATATATTTTCTTTTTTTTCTGCACCGAAATGTGCGTTTCTTTATTAACTATATTCTTAAGACTAACTATCGTATTTTTCTAAACATCGATTTATAATAATAATTATGTTTAATGTTTCTTTGTTCTAACTCAAAATATGTTTTTCTTTGTTTAGGTTACTAGTACCTTTTTTATCAGTAAAACATGTTTTGAGTTATTTGTATTAAGTTAGAAAAGAAAAAATGTGTTTCTTATCGTTACAATAGTTGTATTTATGATGTTTGTCTTATCTCTAGCTTAGAATAGTTACATTTGAGTTTATGGATTTGTTATCATCTTTTATTACTATCTTAGTTATATTTGAATTTATGGATTTGTTATTACTATCTTAAAATAAGAGATGTTAACTCGCGCACGAAAGGTTCCGTACATTTTCAGTTTAAACGATTTTTTTAGGTTTGTCGCTTTTTTCTCGTTTTGGCGATTTTTTCGATTTTTTGGTTTTTTTCACTCTGACGATTTTTGCGGTGTTTCGGGATCTATTTTAGTATAAGATTTTATTTTTAATTTGGCGTTTTTTTTGGTTTGTGCAATTTTTTTTTGGTTTTTGGCGATTTTTTTCGGTTTGGCGATTTTATAATTTTGGGATTTTTTAGTTTTATCGTTTTTGAAAATTTCAAGATTTTGGATCTTAACGTTTCCAAGATACAGCAAGTTGTTCAAAATACATAGTCATAGTTACATTAACTGATAGAACACCCTTTAATTTAGATTTTTTAAATTTTAGTGTTAATTGTTGTAGTCTGTATAAAAATACAGATGTACAATTAAACAAAGGTACCTATTGAATAAGTATGCATAATGCCTACGAAGAATAGAATATAGAAGAATAAATAATATAGTTATTATCCCCTTCAGAATCGAATTTTCAAGTTTTTGTCAAAACCTTAAATGTTTAAGTACATTTTTTGATTTATGCTGGTTTTTAATTCAAAAAGTGATATGAGACATGTCCCAAAAATGCCAAAAATTTATTTATGTATTCTCTAAATTTTAGGGTTCCGTACACCAAAGATGAAAAGGAACCATTTGAACCGTAAGAGCTACGGACCTAAAAATTGGACAGAGTGTGTAGAACTTTGGTCGCTACAACAAGAAATGCGAGTTAAAAAGTAAAGGGTGGTCCAAAACGAGCAACGAAAAATGTTAAAATCCCATGTAATATACATACAATTTGTAAAGTTAGTGTAGTTTTATACAGACTACAACAATTAACACTAAAATTTAAAAAATCTAAATTAAACGGTGTCTATCAGTTAATGTAACTATGACTATGTATTTTGAACAACTTGCTGTATCTTGGAAACGTTAAGATCCAAAATCTTGAAATTTTCAAAAACGATAAAACTAAAAAATCCCAAAATTATAAAATCGCCAAACCGAAAAAAATCGCCAAAAACCAAAAAAAAATTGCACAAACCAAAAAAAAATGCCCAATTTAAAAAAAAATCTTATACTAAAATATATCGCGAAAAACCGCAAAAATCGTCAGAGTGAAAAAAAACCAAAAAACCGAAAAAATCTCCAAAACGAGAAAAAAGCGACAAACCTAAAAAAATCGATTAAACTGAAAATGTACGGAACCTTTCGTGCGCGAGTCAAAGTCGCACTTTACTGAATTTATTTGTAAATCTTAAGAACTGGGGCAAATTATGAATTTCGATATCTAACAAAATTTCTATTTATTTTCTATTGAAATTTCGATAGATATTAAATTTGACTACTGTTTTATTATTAACACAGATTTTATGATTTTTTTTTGTATTTAGTTGCTATCTATATTAAGCAGATCTCGTTGTACCTTCAAAGTCAACAGACGTATTAGCGGAATTTTTTTACATACATACTAAACAAATAAAACCATACAAAAAATTATTTGTAGTACATAATATTCGTTGTATATTAACTTTGATAAATAAGATTTTTTTGCTTTGCTAATATTTTTTACATAGACAGTAATAACTAAAAAAAAACAAAAACAACCGTAAACAAGATAACTCAACGTGCCCTTGAGGAATACAATAACAAAGTGCCCTTGAGGAATACTCTATATGAGTACCTCAAAAACAATTAATTGTGAAGTGAGTTATAACGGCAGAAATGCCTATCTTACTGTGAGCTCTGATGATCTTAATGATAACAATATAAATAAAAAAATCTGGTGATAGACTTACTGTGAGTTCTGATGCTCTTAATTTAAACAAAATAAATAAAAAACCTGATGATAGACTTTTTTATCGGCTAAGCCTATTTTTCGTCAGCGATCAACTTGGCTTTGTCCAATGCCAACTAGTGATTCGTTAACATTACAGTTGCCTACTATACTACTTCGTCATTTAAATCAGCGATATCATCCGATTCAGGCTCGTGTTCATCACTTACCCAATTTGTCACTATAAATAAGAGTAGCCCAAAACCCAAGATCCAAGTCGGAATGGACCGATATATAATTGTGGGAAAGCGCGGGCGAAGCCCAAATTCCACTAAAATTGCACTTGCTTCAAATTAGGTATCTAGGGATAACAGCGCATCCTCCACTAATAGTTTTTAAATATCGCAAGATGACGACATACCTGATATATCCGCGAACAAAACCTCCAAGCCGCCACCAATCTATTTGAGAGAAAAAAATTCAAACGGTCTTATTAAAAAGTTAATTTCGGTCATTGGTGAGAATAAATTTCACATTGTTCCAATAAAACGTGGCAATATCGATAAAACGAAAATTCAAATTTATGACGAAACAGATTTCCGCAAAATGGTTCCTGAATTTGAAAAAAAATAAAACAAGTTTTTACACATACCAGCTTAAGAGTGCTAAAGGCCTGCAGATCATATTAAAGATCTTATGTTGTTCCCGAAGAAATAAAAGATGCACTCGTCCTCCAGGGATTGAAAGTAAAAAATGTTTCCAATATAATAAATAAGGATAAGATCCAACAGCCTCTATTTCACGTTGAACTTGAGCTGAATGATATAACATTGAGAAAAAATGAGACGCACCCAATTTATAATTTAAAACATCTTTTATACCGAAAAATAACAGTTGAAGAACCACACAAGCGTTCTGGACCCGTACAGTGCCATAATATCAAGAATATGGCCACACAAAAATTTACTGCAAATTACCTACAGTTATTTGCGGTGAATTGCACGGTACTGCAAGTTGTACTAAACAAAAAGATCAAGCAGAAAATAAATGCAGTAATTGTGGAGGTAATCACACCGCTAACTATAGAGGATGTCCTGTATATTCTTTCGTTAAAAAGACTATGGGACAAAAACCTAAAGTAGCTGCAGCACAAACAGCAAACGCTTACTCCGCCACTCTTGCCCAAGTGAGCCAACCAGTTAATTCACGTGTATCGTATGCCGATGCTGCTAAGACAGGCTCTATTCCCACACAAAATGTTCCACGGCCAAATATTTCAACAAATAACAAAAAACTCAGGCTTTAATTTTAATCGCCTTAAAGCTACTATTGAAAATCTGGTGCAAAAAATAAACAATTTTACAACAAATATGACTAGCATGATGCAAGAAATGCTGAGAATGCAGAATACTCTGCTTCAAGCATTAGTTAACAAGCCATGAACACGTTAAAAATATGTTTCTAGAACGCAAACGGCATTCGCCAACACAAAAACGAACTTGAGCACTTCCTCAGGGAAAACAATATTGATATAATGTTGGTCTCTGAGACTCATTTGACTTCGAGAAGCCTCATTAAAATTAATGGATACACCTTATATAATTCAAAGGACCCGAGAGGAAGAGCATACGGTGGATCAGCAATTCTGATAAAGTCAAGATTCAAGCACTATATTCTGGACAACATTTGTGAAGAACATTTACAAGCAACAAATATTTGTGTCGAAAATTTTTGCTCAAATTTTGTCATATCATCAATTTACTCCCCTCCTAGGTTCGAAATTACTGAGGATCAATGCGAGGATTTCTACAAATCTCTTGGCGCTTGCTTCGTAGCAGCTGGCGACTACAATGCAAAACATACGTTCTGGGGTTCGCGTCTTATTACACCTAGAGGACGGGCATTGTTCAACACAATTTCAAAAATGGGCTTGGACGTCATTTCGAGTGGGAAGCCCACTTACTGGCCTACGGACATACAAAAAATTCCGGATGTTATAGATTTTGGAGACATGAAAAATATTTCTAGGGAATTACTTCATGTTGAAGCGTCTCCTCTCTCTCTCCTCCGATCACTCTCCCACGATCGTTACAATTTGTAGCCCACTAAGAAGTGACTTACCTCACCCATATGTGAAGACGATCAACCATGTTAATTGGCTGGGGTTCAGAAAATATCTCAGTAGTCATTGTAAGGAAAACATTACACTAAGAACATCCGAAGATATTGAATTTAACATTGGCAATCTTATCAAAAATATAAAACAAGCTGCTGAACATGCCACTACCTCCCACCCGCAGACTGGATTTAATAGCATTTACTCTACGGATATTGAACATCTCTTAGGTGAAAAAAGAAGAGTTAGAAGGGAATGGCAACAGCACAGATCGCCCCAACATAAAATCAGATTTATAGAGTGCACTAAACGACTCCAAGACTTGCTTGCATTTGAAAAAACTGCATCTCTTAAAAACTATCTGGAAGGTCTTGATGCCACACCAGCATCTAATTACTCTTTGTGGCGCGCTGCTAGAAAGCTTAAAACACCTGTTGAGTTTAAACCACCTCTGCGTACATCTACCGGAGGTTGTGCAAGAAGCGATACTGAAAAAGGTAAAATATTTGCTGAGCATTTAAAATCAGTATTTACCCCTAACACATGTACTGGTGTTATTGATTTGCCGAATGTAGTTGCGCTACCCCCTCGACCCATAAAATTTAGAACGCGTGATGTACAAAAATAATTGCTGGACTTAACCCGAAGAAAGCTCCGGGTATTGAAGGAATTAGTAACCAGATGCTAATAAAGTTGCCTCGTATTGCAATTAGAATCCTGTTATTTATTTTTAACGCCATTTTACGACTGGAGTATTATCCACACAGCTGGAAGCTTGCCAAGGTCAAAATGATTCCAAAGTCGGGCAAAGATCTTACCAAGGCTGAGTCATACAGCCCAATATATATATATATATATCATCTTGGGTGCCACAGGGGAGCATACTGGGGCCAGTTTTGTATTTGATTTACACTTGTGATATGCCTTTGAGCAGCAATATCCATACATCTACGTTTGCCGATAATACAGCCTGCCTTAAGCTTCCCGATATCTACAAGAACATATTACACAACTGGAACTATGGTTAAATTTATGGAGAATCAAAGTAAACGAGCAAAAGTGTGTCCAGGTAACATTTACCCTGCGAAGAGATACTTGTTCCCCAATTCGAATCAAAAATCAAGTTGTTTTTCGACATTCACACCTTGATCGACGGCTTACATAGAATCCACATATTGACTCAAAGCTAACACAAACGAAACTGAAATTAACTCAGATACATTGGCTGATTGGTAGAAATTCAACACTCAGTCTAGATTGTAAACTTTTAATATACAAGTCGATTTTGAAACCAATATAGTGCTACGGAATACAGTTATGGGGCACTACTTCAGCATCCAATATAGATAGAATCCAACGAAGGCAAAATAAGATTTTAAGACTAATAACATCGGCTCCATGGTACATTAAAAATTGAAATATACATCGGGATTTAAATATGCGACTATTGACTGAAGAAATCGCAAAATACGCAGGCAAATACATAACAAAACTCGAGACCCATCCTACTCCCCTTGCTCGTAATATCTTGAATTTTACTAGACACATCCGCTTAAAAAAGAGCGACACAAGGGCTCTAATACTCAACACTCCAGAAGAAACTGCTTGAATATACTTTTGCTTATGCTTATCACGACTTATGTATTATTAATAACTTTCACTAAGTTTATGTCCGACACTGGTCGGGCCTAATTAATTATATTTAGATTTAAAATTTGAATACTTATTGTTAGTTCATATTTGAAGATTCAATAAATAAACATATGTATTAAAAAAAAAATATTTTATAGTTATTTTCTCTTTCTACAAAAAAAAAATTACGTTGGTTTCATGTTGATTAGGTGATGTCCACTAAGATACGAGTACTTAACTTTATTTTTGTTGTTCTTTGCTTGATGTTAGTACAAAAGTTGTTGGTTAGTTTAGATGTTGCAAATTCAATAAAATATCCTGTAAGTCAAAATTTCATCTTTTGGTCTTGATTAGGTAAAAATATATATAGGCAAAATGTTTTGGATTTCCACGGGATTAAGAATTTTCTTTGATATATGACAAATATGACCTCAGCCACCCGTATCAAGATCACAAATACATAAAATTCAATAATTTAGTCAGCCATCCAGCAAGTTCCCAAAAATTCGAAATATACAGAAACTCTCACAAACCACACACAAGAATCTCGTTCCAAGTAATTGATTTTCTGTCTATCAAAAATTATCCGACAATTTTTCTCTTTTTCTTATTAACTTTTTTTTTTAATTTAAGTTCTCTTCAAACAATATTTAAAATTCTGACAAAATTTTCCAAACCTAACTCAAATCTTTCGTATACAATTATCTATGTATTTATTTTAATTTTAAACAAGTATAAATAATATTGTGCAAAATAAGAGCACCACCTCACAAAACAGGTACATTTCTGGATACATGTACCAAAGAAATGGATCTGTAAAAGGGCAATAAAATATGTATATATATTCAAAATCATTCGAATCGTCAATGTTAATTCCAGATGTCCTTCGAATGGTAAATTCCTGTACTGTCACTTTCCAAGTCCTTTAGCTCATAGTTAACTCGACCAATCTTTCGGACTACTTTCGCTTTTATACCAACTGGTGCCAACTTATCGTTGAAATTATTAATTTTGGAACATTGTACAAAACTTCTTTCGCGTTCGTAAGTTGTATATCCGCACATTCTTTTCGTATGCCTTCTTTATGTCTTTTCTAATGGACTCTCTTAGTAATGTGATTTCATCCTGTCTTTCAATCTGAGTGTCTGTATCTTTCAGAATGTTAAGTCTCTTCAAAAGTTCGTAGTCTTTTCCATGGGTTATCATTGTCTGTCCGAAAACTATCTGGTATGGAGATCTGCCTATAGTCTGATGAAGAACTATAACGCAGTGCACAATTTATGCTACCTAAATATTTATCCCAGGCACGCTGATCCTTTCTGACATAAGAACGCAGAGCTTCGTTTATTGAACGATTTACACGTTCACTAGCATTAGCTTGAGGACTGTAAGCCGCTGTAAACATATGCTTAATACCGTGGCTTTGTAAAAATGCCTCGAAATCTCTGCTTTTAAACTGTGTTCCATTATCAGACAGTATCACCTCAGGTACTCCGTAGCAATTAAAAATCCGAAGATATTCAATAATTTGTCTCGAGTCAAATTTCCTAAGAAATTTAAAAAACGTAAATTTAGAAAAATGGTCTAGTACGATAAAAATTCCGATATGTCCTGTCCTTGTTCTCGGTAATGGTCCAATAAAGTCAATGTAAAGCCTTTGAAAAGGACGATCAGTCTTTACCATCTGCCCAAGTGGTGGTCTTAGTATCGTGGTTGGTGATTTTGAGGTTTTACATAAGCCGCAGTTTCGAATATAGTCCTTTATGTCTGTGACTAGTCTGGGCCAATAAAAAATACCGTCTAATACGCTCTAAAGTCTTACCTATTCCTCCATGAGATGAAGTAGGTGTGTCATGTGCGGAATATATTACACTGTTTCTAAGTTCGGTAGGTACATAAAGTTTCCAAGACTCAGAGTCGTCATTTAAGCCCGAGGAAAAGTCTGTTCGCTTGTAAATAAATTTGTCCATAACTTTATAATCCGGAAAACTGGAATTTAAAATGTCTGTACGTAAAATCAAGTAGTCATCTGATTCAAATGATTTTGATTCGAGATCAATTGCTGGAATATTTTCCAGTTCAATTGCGTTTATAAATTCTTCGCCCTCAAACACTCTAGACAAAGTGACAGAGACAACATTTTCCTTAGCACTACGATGTTGAATAAAAAAATTAAACCCCTGAAGTTTTAGTGACCATCTAGCCAATCTTCCCGATAAGTCCTTTTGACCCATTAACCATTTTAAACTAGCATGATCCTTAACAACTTTAAACTCCTACCCCTCGATATACGATCGGAATTTTCGAATTGCTAACACAACAGCTAAGCACTCTAATTCTGTAATCGTGTAATTTCGCTGTGCCTTGTTCAACTTGTGAGACATGTAGGCAACTGGCCGTTCTGTACCTTCATTATCTTCCTGTGCTAGAACTGCTCCCACGCCAACAGTACTAGCATCGCACTGTAAAACAAACGGTTTCTCATAGTCTGGGTGAATAAGTACTGGTGCAGATGTTAGGCTATTTTTAAGTTTGTCGAAAGCATCTTGAGCTTTGTCGGTCCAAATGAAAACTTTCTTTTTAGTCAACAGTTCTGTAAGCGAAAATGTCAAACTAGAGTAATTCATAATAAAACGTCTGTACCATCCTGTCATTGCTAAAAAAACGTCGCAAGGGGCTAATTGATTTTGGTACGGGAAATTCCCTTATAGACCTAACTTTGTCCTCATCTACTTGTAGAGTTCCATTTCCAACTAACCTAGATATTTGACCTGCCTTTGTAAGTTGGCTTGCCACCTCTAGTAAGTGAGTCTTGTGCTCCTGAAAATTTTGAGAACATACCAATAAGTCATCTAAGTAAACAAATACGTGCGTTTTTAAACTGAACGGAATGACCATGTCCATTAGTCTGCACAACGTTTGTGGTGCATTACACAGTCCAAACGGCATTCTTGTAAATTGGTACAATGGCCGATTAGGAACTGTAAAAGCTGTCTTTTGTCTAGAGTTTTCATCCAGTTTAATTTGCCAGAAAGCATCCTTTAAATGCATCTTTGAGATACAACGAACTGGAGGAAGTCTCGCAATTAGTCCGTCAATGTTAGGTATCGGGTACGCGTCCTTTACTGTCACTGAGTTCAATTTCCTACTGTCAACACACATCCTCACTTTGCCAGGTTTAATTACAATTACTACAGGATAAGTCCAAGGTGAGCTAGGTGCTTCCTCTATAACGTCAAGCAACATCATCCTATCTATTTCACCGCTTAATTGTTTCTCAACAGCAGGTGAAACAGGATAGTATCGCTGCTTTATAGGCTTAGCATCACCCGTGTCTATTGAATGCTGAACCAAATTAGTGCACCCTAAGCCATCTATCTCTGAGTTTGGAAATGCAGCAATTATTTTGCAAAGTTGATCTTGTTGTTCGTCAGTAAGTTGCAGTTTATCAGGTTCGAATTTGGTCATTGTATAGTCCACTTCCGCAATATCATCCACAAAAATTTTAAGTCCAAATATTTTCCAAAAAATACCACAAATAATATACTGGAACCACCAAAAATTCGAATAATTTTGTCTGTCCCTTAAAAGTTATATTCCATAATATAGTCCCTAATATATTTTGTCGTTTTCCATCCGCTGTTCGAACATTGCCCAAACATCTCACAAACTCTTTATTATCTTGTACTTGTAGAGATAAATTCCCACCTCCACTATATATAGTAAAGCTAGATTTAATTTATTCTCAACTTCCAGGTTAACAAATGGTCTACTGTCAGAATCTCTGTTCACGATAGAAGAAATCTCATAGTCTCGAAAAGATTTTAGTTTACGATAGTAGTCACGAATACGCCTAGATGATCTACCTATTCGCTTGTTCTGACCAAAAATTCTGGCACGAGCTTTTTCATATTCTTTTAACGTGCATGAAAAAGCCTTATCAACGGATGCGTAGTTCTGCATATTTTGTCCAAGTTTTCGTTAGTAATATTTTTAGATTTCAAAGAGTAATTTCCTCGGTCAGAATTCATGGATGTCCGATCTACTTTCGACGGACATCCCATTGTCCGTTTCCCTGAATATTTCGTATGCAATTAAGACAAGCGGGCCTATAAATATCCTTCGCGCCACATCCATAACAAAATAACTTCTTGGTATCCATGCAATCTATATATGAATGTCCAATCTTGTCACAATTCCAGCATTTCAGATTGTGTTGAAGTAAGCACACTTCAGTCTCATTATCTACCAAAGTGTCAAGTTTGCCTATGTGCCCAGAAATTTCTGCCAAACGTGTTTTCATAAATTTCTTATTATCCAAGGCAGTGATGGGAAATGAGATTTGCATTTCGGTATCAAAAACAAATTTTCTTAGTACTTTTTTGATCCCGAGAGTACCAAAAATTATAATATTTCTTATCTAAATTTTATTAACAAAAAATTATAAGAAATTCATTTACAAAAAAAGGAACACATAGGTACAAATATACAAATAGGTGTAGCCTGGATTAGACTTAATACTGTTGGAACATAAATCTTGCCCCCGTATTCCATAGCTCGCTAAAGCTAAAGCTAAATTCGACCGCTAAAATGCTGAACAAATAGAAAATTAAAAATTTTTGGCGATGACATAAAGCAATAAAATTTCGGCGAATTACATTTTTAAGCCATTACCTGATTTATCAATACCCGTTTGAAAATTGCATTCGTAGCCGAAAATCGACAAATTGATTTTATGGATTCTTAGCGATAGAGATTTAGCTTTAGCGAGTTACAGAATACGATGGCTGTTGATTTATATTTCGTTTTCATGAATTTTGGTAAAAGAAAATCCTTTCGACATTTACAGCGGAGTGAGGCATGGATAAAATTCCGTAAGCTACTCTCGATATATCAGGAAACATGTATTCATCTAATGCGTTTTTATATAAGCCAATGCTCTATATTGGTTGTTAATATTTCAAATTATTTTTCTTTTCTTTTTTTTCTTTTCCCTGGGAACATTTTAATTAAAAGTGGTATAATGATATTGGTTTAACAGATCAAATACTTTCAGGGGAAAACTTACTAAACCAAACTAAAATTTTATTGTCAAAGTCCACTTTTGCCCTTAGAACTTAATATAAACTTTTTAAAATTTTCTTGAAACTGATTTAAAACAGTTGTTTCAATAGATCAACTTCTGTGCCACATAAAATATCATTGAATGAAATATGGTTTTCGTTGATATTTAATTGTGGTTACACTTTTCTAAAAGATCTTTACTAATAAAGCTTCCTTCTATTTGTCGAAAAAACAATTTAATTCTTGGCAAAATATATGCATGCGCCTTCTGACTGCATTTCTAAGTTGCCCGTGAGAGTATCAAATTTCTTAGGGGAGTACTGCGGTACTTTTTCATGTCAAATAGTATAAAAAAAAGTACGATCGTACCAACTTTCCCATCACTGATCCAAGGCATTCATATTCTTTATAAATTTCTCATGTTTTTGAACTTCTCTACGTAACTGAGAAATAATAATAATAATAATAATAATAATAATAATAATAATAATAATAAACGGCCAAATTACATGTGATAATTATTAATGAACAAATAACATAAAAGTTAGTTGTAAATATTCTGACAACAACACATAGTTGAACGGAACAGCCAGCCGTTTTCGAAGGCCACTAAACCTTCCTCATCAGCGTTCTTCTATGTTTTGGTCCACTGTGTGTGGTGTCAGTTGATGTAGATGTCTGCCTTATATACGAAACTTTATTGCAAATGGAATATGTGAATTGGTTTGATTCATTGCATTTCAATTTCCTCATGTGTTTTATAATGAAGGCTCAAAGTTATCATCTTCTATATATATACAACAGATTTACCATTGTCGTTTCTTCTTTACTAACTATGCACATGTTTGTTAATTTGCTTATTTTTGTTCTACTTAAGACAAACTTTTTTGGTTTGTTACTATTAAGTATATTTTTATTTAATTTTTGCCACAAGCCAATGACTATTAATTTTAGTTTATTTAATTATTATTTTTCGAACTGTATTTGTTTCTATATTCTTATGAATTGAATAGGCTACTGTTCATAACGCTTTTTAAGCCAAATTACATGTGATAATTTTTAATGAACAAATAACATCAAAGTTAGTTGTAAATATTCTGACAACAACACATAGTTGAACGGAACAGCCAGCCGTTTTCGAAGGCCACTAAACCTTCCTCATCAGCGTTCTTCTGTGTTTTGGTCCACTGTGTGTGGTGTCAGTTGATGTAGATGTCTGCCTTATATACGAAACTTTATTGCAAATGGAATATGTGAATTGGTTTGATTCATTGCATTTCAATTTGCTCATGTGTTTTGTAATGAAGGCTCAAAGTTACCATCTTCTATATATGTATGTGGCAACCTGCTACCATCGACTACCAAAAATAACCGGTATTGTATAATGCGCAAAGAGGTAACTCGATACTCGTATAGAGAAAAAACACCATTTTGAATTTCTTTCTTTTTCCAACCACGCTCGAGACATCTTGTTAGCTATACTTGTGAATTCGCCATTTTTGTAAATCTATAATTTTTTAATTAAATTAGTTTAAGTTAAACATTTAAAATAAAAAGTGAATTTTAGTTTTTCTTATATAAAAAAGCTCTGTTTCTTATTGGGTACAAATTCAACAAACTCGACGAAATAAAATCTACCCATAATTGGTGACCCCGAGTAAAGAATAAATGGCAACCAAAACTGATGTAGCCACAACGCCCTCACTAGAT
The DNA here is from genome assembly GCA_944452675.1 of Tachina lurida. Lineage (NCBI taxonomy): Eukaryota > Metazoa > Arthropoda > Insecta > Diptera > Tachinidae > Tachina > Tachina lurida. Next base: position 93,265,045 of record OX101752.1, read on the forward strand.
GACGACATTAATCCCTCACTAGCGACACGCACTACCAGCAATGTGTCCGCAATTTACGCTCGCTTACCGTTTCCAGAAATGTGCGTCACAAATATCAAAGCATGGTTCACGTCATTAGAATTTTGGTTTAGCGCATCTGGCATTACGTCTGACAAACAAAAAGCCGCCACAGTGCTCGCAGCATTAAGGCCTGAGACGCTCGCTCAACTTACGCACATTATTACATCGATACCATTGAATGATCGTTTCGAATTCGTGAGGCAAGGCATAATAGACCATTTCGCCGACAGCGAACAACGAAGGCTAAGCCGGCTTTTATCGGAAATGCCTCTAGGCGACAAAAAACCATCAGAGCTGTTTTTCGAGATGAGGCGTGTCGCGGGCAGTTCAGTTGGTGAAGCCGCACTAAAAGGTCTTTGGATAAAACGCTTGCCAACGTTTGCTCAGCTGGTAATTGCAGCGTCAACGTGCACTGCAGTGGAATTCACGAAAATAGCTGACTCCATCGTAGATGCTATATCGCCGTTTCAAATCAATAAGGTGGAAAAGGACAAGAGTGGTGAAGTAAGCGAACTACGCGCTGCTATAGTGGAATTGAAAAAAGATTCGATCGTTTCACGACGCGCTCACGTTCCCGATCACGAAAGCACCCCGACAATCGAAACCGATCTCAACATTACAGATCACCACGCGAGGATATAAACGCAAATTTTGAAGATTGTTGGTATCATAAAAAGTATGGACACAACGCAAAAAAAATGTCGCAGCCCATGCAAATATAAGCAGCGAACAAGTCATAGGGCCGGAACACTCACTTCTAATTGACTTTGTAAGCACGTGGGGAAGTCTAGCGAAAACTCCTCCACAAAGTGCAAAATTTTTCGCCTCCAGGTAACTGATCGATACTCTCAAAATATTTTTTTGTCGATAGTGGTGCTGACGTCTCAGTGCTACCGCTTTCCTCGAAAAACGAAGCTACACGCCCTACTGCAATAAAATTATTTGCCGCGAACGGCTCACCTATTACAGTCGTCGGAGAAAGGAGAATTAAATTAGATCTAGGATTAAAACGCATATTTTGCTGGTCTTTCGTTATTGCTGATGTTACGTCTCCAATAATAGGTTCAGACTTTATAAAGTATTATGATCTATTAATCGATTTGCGGCGCAATCGTCTAATAGATAACACTAACGGCCATGTTGCGCCGTTAAAATTTCCGCCGACTACGGACTTTGCAGCCGTCAAAACATTTACTTCTACCAGCCCTTTTGCAGATCTTTTAATCGAATTCAAAGACATAACAATACTCCCTCCTTTCGGTTTGAAAATGAAATCACCAATCGTCCATCGAATTGAAACGACAGGACAACCAACTTATTGCCGACCTCGTCGATTGCCTCCAGATAAATTGCTAGCAGCCAAAAAAGAATTCTCCCTTCTAGCTGAAGCCGGTATATGTCGACCATCGAAAAGCAACTGGAGTAGTCCTCTTCACATGGTGCGAAAAAGCGATGGAACTTAGAGACCGTGCGGGGACTACCGGGCTCTAAATGCACAGACTGTTCCAGACAGATATCCATTGCCGTACTTAACGGATTTCACCAACAATTTACAAGGTAAGAATGTATTTACAAAAATAGATTTGAAAAAAGCATTCCACCAAATACCAATTCATGCCGACGACGTTCCAAAAATGGCAATAAGTACTCCATTCGGTCTTTACGAATTTAACACCATGATGTTTGGTTTAAGAAACGCCGCGCAGACCTTTCAACGTATTATTAACGAGGTGTTTAGAGGTGTCGAATATGTGTTTCCATACATTGACGATATTTTTGTCGGCTCTCCCTCATTGGAACAACATCTTAAGGATCTTCGCGTAGTATTTCAACGTCTTCGGGAGAATCGCCTGACAATTAACTTTAAAAAATGCGAGTTTGGTAGGTCAGAAATAACTTTTCTTGGTCATCTCGTCACACCTGACGGCATTCGACCATCGCCTGAAAAGGTCGCCATAATCAACAAATACCAGAAGCCCAATAATTGGCAACAACTAAAAATATTCATCGGAATGATGAACTTTTAACGAAAGTTTCTACCGCACACAATAGTTTACCCACAAGTTTTGCAAAACATGATGGTTGGGAACAAAAAGAACGACACAACACCGCTGAAATGGTCAGCAAATACTGAAATCGCTTTTGAACGCTGCAAAGATGAGTTGTCTAACGCTACGTTACTGGCACATCCTGTTCCTGATGCAGAATTAGCTATATACGTTGACGCATCAGACACCGCAGTAGGGGCAGCATTGCATCAAAGGGTTAATGGTAATATGCAACCCTTAGGTTTCTATTCTAAGAAACTAACGCTCACAAAGCAAAAGTATTCTACATACGACAGAGAATTAACTGCTGTCTACCAAGCTATCTGCCATTTTCGATACGCAATTGAAGGTCGCTCTTGCCACGTGTTTACCGATCATCGACCCTTGATATTCGATTTCAAGCAAAAAATGGGAAAGGCATCGCCACGTAGACTTAGACAGCTCGAGTTCATCAGCCAGTTTACAACTGACATACGACATATCCCTGGAAAGTATAATGCAACTGCTGATACCCTTTCAAGGATTCAACCCATAATTAGAATTCAAGCCATAGAAAACATCAACGACTTTTCAGCAAAAACTATAACTTACAACGATTTAGCTAAAGCTCAAAAAACCGACCCGTGTTACAAGACTATTTAAGTGGAAACAAGTGCTCACTTATGTTAAAATATGTGTTGGTGCCAGAGAGCAATGTCCAGATAGTATGCGATACATCTAATTCACGCATTCGACCATACATTCCAAAGTGTTTCCAAAACCAGATTCTTAATATGTTACACAATTTAGCTCATCCTGGTACACGCGCGACCACAGCACTTGTAACATCTAGATTTTGCTGGCACGGAATGAGAAAAGACATCGCCAATTTCGTGATAACGTGCCTGCAGTGCCAGCGATCGAAAATACAGCGACACATATGTTCTAGTCCAGATAAGTACGAGCCACCACAAGAAAGATTTTACCATATTAATATCGATGTTGTCGGTCCGTTCCCCTTGTGTAATGGTCAACGTTATTGTCTGACCATCATTGATAGGTTTACTCGGTGGTCCGAGGCCATTCCTATGCCCGACATGACCGCCGAGACTGTAGCAAATGCTCTGATAACACATTGGATCTCTAGATTCGGTGTACCGCAGCGAATCACGTCAGATCGAGGCAGACAATTTGAGTCTTCAGTTTTTACTGAATTAATGCAAACGCTTGGAACGACTCATTTTCGAACGACGTCATATCACCCTCAAGCAAATGGCTTAATCGAGAGGTGGCACAGAACGCTAAAGTCAGCTATCCTGTGTCATAACACTTCAAAGTGGGTGGATCAGCTTCCCACAATCTTACTTGGTCTTCGCGTAGTTTTCAAACCAGACATAAATGCGTCACCGGCGGAACTAGTTTATGGTACTACTTTAAGAATTCCCGGAGAATTTTTTATCCAAAATACATCCACTAAAGGCAATAGTAATTTCATAACAGAATTTCGTGAGTCAATGAGAAACATCCAACCAACGCAAACGACACACCACTCAACGAAGGCAACGTTTATGTCAAAAAGCGGATTATGATGAAATTCAGAAATTTATTGGTATATTGTATCTAACCGGTGTGAACACAATGCCCAACACAAGATTGTATTGGTCAGAAAGTCCTGAATTTTCTAACAAATTAGTAAAACAAAGTATGACACGAGAGAGATTTAAACGTATTAAATCAAACATCCATTTATGTGATAATACCAAATTGGACAAAGATGACAAATTTTCAAAAGTAACTCCACTAAACAACATGATAAATAAGAAGTTTATGCAATTTGGCGTTTTTTCTCATAAATTATCTATTGATGAACAGATGGTGGCATATTATGGAAGACATTTTTGTAAGATGTTCATTAAAGGAAAGCCGATAAGATTCGGATACAAATACTGGTGCCTTTGTTCACCTGATGGCTACTTAATTCAATTTATTCCATATGCTGGGCAATCCGCTAAAGTGCTTGGTTTTGGATTAGGTGAGAGTGTCGTCATGCAACTGCTAAAACATGTTGAAAAACCAAATCAGCATACCATCACTTTTGATCATTTTTTCACCTCTTACAAACTAATGGCGAATTTGCAAAATGCAGGATATTTTGCAACAGGTAAGTTCTCCATATCAATTTCCTTATTTAAGTTATTCACAACGTGTGTTCAATAGGTACAGTAAGAGAAAACCGCACAAGTAATGCGAAATTATCCTCTCCCAAGGTATTAAAGAAAAAAGAACGTGGAAGTTATGACTACTGTTATGACCCGAAAAATGAGATAAGTGGTATACGTTGGAATGACAATTCTGTAGTCACTATCTTGTCAAATTTTGTTTCCTTAGAGCCACTGAAACAAGTTAAGAGATACGACCGCAAAAATAAAAAAATTATTACGATTTCTATGCCTAACGCCATATATGAATACAATAAAACTATGGGTGGGGTTGATTTATTTGACAACGCGATGAACAACTACCATATTCAAATCAGAGGGAAAAAAATGGTACTGGCCACTTTTTACTAATGCTCTAGATGCAGCTTTAGTAAACTCCTGGAAATTACATTGCCTATTACAAAAACGGGGAAAACAAGCTCAAATGCCTCAACTAGAATTCAGAATGTTTATTATTGAATCTCTTTTGCGGACTGAAAATTGTGAGAGGATAATAGCTACCACCAGTAGTGTTACTAATTCAATGATTCGAACTGATCGAGTCGGTCATAAAATTATTCGCCACGGAAAACGTTTGAGATGTCGGCAATGTAGCAGCCAAACAATTTACAAATGTGAGAAATGTGACGTAGCAGTGCACCCGAAGTGCTTTGCAGCCTATCATAATTTATTTAAATATTTAATGTATATGTATAATTTTTAGTTTTTTTTTCTAAAGACGTGAATAAAATATTTTAATTTAAAATGTTTACAAATGCCTTTAATTTTTATATCGTTTAGGCCCAACGTTGCGTTTTCGCAACGGAGGTTATCTGGGCCCCCACTGATCCGATTTGCCTAAAAATTGTTCTCTTTCTTATTTAGGTATATACAATTAAATTTTAATAGTTTCATCATATCTCAATGGGATCATGGATCGGGCCTTAATGGGTTAATGAACAAATAACATCAAAGTTAGTTGTAAATATTCTGACAACAACACATAGTTGAACGGAACAGCCAACCGTTTTCGAAGGCCACTAAACCTTCCTCATCAGCGTTCTTCTGTGCTTTGGTCCACTGTGTGTGGTGTCAGTTGATGTAGATGTCTGCCTTATATACGAAACTTTATTGCAAATGGAATATGTGAATTGGTTTGATAAATTTAAATTTATTTTATTGACATGCAGCGAAAGGTTGGATCTTTTTAAGGAAGCAGTTATTTCGTCAGCACCCAGAGGTGAATGTACACCTCTGGGTGTACATTGCTTCCACAGACATCTTGTTTGACATAGTAGCTTCGTCCCAGACTATAAATGAGCAGTCACGCATCAATTTTCCTGTATTGCTCTGCTTAGAAATACTACAGACGCTGTTATTGTCATCGGTGGCGATTTTCAGCGGGAATTGAATGTAGAGTGGGCGGTTCGGCCGCCTTCCAAAAGCGTAGCGGCAATGCCGGATAACGCAACAGCTAACGCAATTTTTCCGGAAGATCTCACCTTTTTTTTAAAGCTTAGGTGTGCAAAGGATGTAGGGCCTTTTACAATATACAGTAACATTCTATATGAAATGAACAATGTATTTAAGGTATTTAATTAGATAAATATTAATGCTGTACTGGTTAAAATCGCTTCGAAAATTAGCCATTATTTGTCGTAAAAAGTAAATCACAAAATAATTTTGGCAAAAAAAAAACTGATTCCAATACTAAGAATCAATCCAAAAGATTACAAAACGGACGCAAGTATGAAAATAATATTGAAACAAAAAGAAAATAATTTAAAAAATCAGTCCAAAAATAGAAAAGTTATGTAATCATCAATCAATTTTTTTTTTGGTGGAGGAGGGGGCTCAAAATATCCCAACAAAATTCGTTCTAACTTTAAGCAAAATTCTTTCAAATCAAAAAAGAATTTTGAAAATCGGTTCACAAATAGCAGAGTTATTGAATCGGTTAATTAGAAGAGGAAATTTTCCCTGCCGGTTTAAAAAAAAAAAATTATAGGACCTAATTGCAGGCAAACCCTTTCAAACAAAAAAAGAATTTCGAAAATCGGTTTAAAAATGACCGAGTTAGTCGTGTACGAACATTAAAACAAAGTAAAAAAAAATACACACGAATTGATAACCTCCTTCTTTTTTGAAGTCGGTTAAAAATGTTATTGTGCGATATCTATAAGAGATAGACATATACCATAGCGGAGTTTTCTGTAGATCTTTTCAATGTGTACAATACTTACCACATTATTTGGATAAATCTCGCAATGTTCAGCTTGTGTTTGCAATTTCAGCGGGAAAAATGTAATTATTTACGACATCACATTAGAAAACTCAAAAATAACAGTATTTCTCCACTATTTAATGGATGTTATTATACATATAAACCTTCCTCTTCAATCACTCTATCTATTAAAAAAAACCGCATCAAAATCCGTTGCTTAGTTTTAAAGATTTAAGCATGCATGGGGATATAGGGACAGAGAAAGCGACTTTGTTTTATACTATGTAGTGATATATTTGTTTTTAATTTAAATGAAGTTAAACATTATAATAAAAGGAGTTTAAAAAGTAAGTTGATTTGCTATTCAAAATTTTATTACAAATTTAAAATTAATAAAAAAAAATTATTTTGACTAATTATATATAAAAAAAATTGTACTTGAAAGATAATATAAAATGAATAAGGAAATTGGTTACGACAATTATATTCATAACAAACAAAAAATATGTATTTGGTTGTAATTTTAATACAAATTTATTTGAAATGTGAAACCTTATTTGTATCGAGTTTTTTTATTTTGGTAAATAAATTATTTCCACTCACCAAATATATGTAATTTCCAGCGATGACATAAGGCCTTGTGTCTGCTAGTTACTTGCTGTTTTGGTCAATTAACACTTCAGAATAAAATTGTATATATTAAAGCACATATTTTCATAACCAAATTACTTGATAAACAACAACAAAAAAATAATAAATTAATAAAAAAAAAAAAACAAATTAACGCTTAAAAAAATATAAAAAAATTAATTCATATTTTATAGTTATTTTCTCTTTCTCCAAAAAAAAAATTAAGTTGGTTTCATGTTGATTAGGTGAGGTCCACTAAGATACCAGTACTTAACTTTATTTTTGTTGTTCTTTGCTTGATGTTAGTACAAAAGTTGTTGGTTAGTTTAGATGTTGCAAATTCAATAAAATATCCTGTAAGTCAAAATTTCATCTTTTGGTCTTGATTAGGTAAAAATATATATAGGCAAAATGTTTTGGATTTCCACGAGATTAAGAATTTTCTTTGATATATGACAAATATGACCTCTGCCACCCGTACCAAGATCACAAATACATAAAGTTCAATAGTTTAAACAGGATTTCGTCTCCCCTTAGTCACACATCCAAAAAAAAATTAAGTCCTTCTCTTCAAACAATATTCAAAATTCTGACAAAATTTTCCAAACCAAACTCAAATATTTCGTATATGTATTTATTTTAATTTTAAATAAGTATAAACAATATTGTGCAAAATAAGAGCACGACCTCACACGATGATAAATTTTATTTATGCCGTCTTGGAGCAAAGTACAAAAAAATTCGAAAAACTGAAAAAATACCTTTTTTGGAAATGGTCCAGCTCATATCAAGCTTTATTTTCAGAGGGGTAACAAAATCACTTTTTTTAGTCGTTCTAATGTATATACATACATATTTTTGCATGTATGTGTTTGATATTTTATTGTAGTTGGTATTTAACAGAGCAAAGTTGATCTCTGACGAAAAAGTGGATTATCGTTAGAAAAAGTCTATCATCAGATTTTATATTTTTATTGTTTTCAATAAGAGCTTCAGAACTCACAGTAAGTCTACCATCAGATTTTTTATTTTTATTATTTTCATTTAGAGGTTCAGAGCTCACAGTAAAATAGGAATTTCTGCCGTTAGAGGTCACTTCACAATTTTTTGATTTTGAGGTACTCATATAGAGTATTCCTCAAGGACACTTTGTTTGTGTTTTTTTGTTTGCGGGTTTTTTTTTGGTTTTGTTATTTCTATGTAAAAAATATAGGCAAAGTCAATATGTATTACGAATATTTTTTGTATGATTTTTTTGTTTAGTATGTATGTAAAAAAACTCCGCTAAGACGTCTGTTCACTATGAAGGTACAACGAGAACTCGACTATAAGATATATTTATATATTAATTTCCAGTCGTTCCAAAGTGGAACATAAGGCCGTAACCAATAACTTCCATTCGATTCTGTTCAGAGCTAATAATTTTAGTTCGCTCCAGGTCTTCGCCATTTTAGCCATTTCGATATCGAGTTGCCTTCTCCAGGTATGGGCTGGCCTTCCTCCTCTACGGCTGCCTTGTGGATTCCAATTAAGTGCGAATCGTGTTAGATCTTCCTGTGGCTTTCGCAGTGTGTGACCAACCCAATTCCACTTGCGCCTGAGGATTTCTGATGCTATGGGAGGTTGTCCTGCCGTAAGCCACGGATTGTTGTTGGAGATGGTTGATGGCCAGAATATCTAGACAATTCTCTTTTGGCATCTGTTGGTAAAGACTTGAAGTGCGTTCAGGTTACGGGAGCATGTATTCCATGTTTCACATCCATATGACTGTTAAAGATTTTTAATTTAATTTTCCTTAATATATATGTGGAGTTCCAGACGGGGCTCAAGGCTCCATATATTCACTTGGCGTGAATATATGATGCGGTATATCAGTACTAGACCCTCCTTTGCTATCGATAATACTTCCTAAGTAGCAGAAGCTACTCACGTCTTCGATTGTTTATCCGTTAATAATGAATGCTTGGTTGTAACTTACATTCAGCCGCATTGACTTGGTTTCTTATATGTTAATTTTAAGACCAGCTCTCAACGATGTTATCTAGAGTTCAACGATTTTTGTTGTCATATCGGTGTGTGTTCAATAGTTCTCGTTCTACCTTCATAGTGAACAGACGTAATAGCGGAATTTTTCTTACATACAAACTAAACAAAAAAAAAATTATACAAAAAATATTCGTAGTACATATTAACTTTGATAAAGAAGCCTTTTTTTTTGCTTTGCTAATATTTTTACATATTGAAATAACTAAAACAAAAAAACAACCGTAAACAAAAACACATACAAACATACCCTTGAGGAATACTCTATATGAGTACCCCAAAGGAAAAAAAGTGAAGTGAGTTCTAACGGCAGAAATGCCTATTTTACTGTGAGTTTTGATACTCATAATGATAACAATAAAAATAAAATATCTGATAATAGACTTGCTGTGAGTTCTGAAGCTCTTAATAATAATCAAAAATCTGATAGACTTTTTCTAACGGCAAAACCACAGTTTCGTCAGCGATCAACTTCGCTTTGTCCAATGCCAACTAGTGAATCGTTGACATTATTGCCTAGTACTTCTACATTTAACTCAGCGATATCATCCGCTTCGGGCTCGTGGTCATCAATTAAACAAGTTGTCACTGAAGATAGCAGTAGTTCAAAGCCAAAGGTACAAGTAGGAATGGACAGATATATAACTATTTTAAAGCGCGGGCGAAGCCCAAATTCTACTAAAATTGGATCCGCCCCAAAGATGTCTAGGGATAACAGCACATCTTCTATCAATCGTCAAAATCGTTTTTCATTATTGCAAGACAAAATCGACAAGCCAGCTGCATCATCGCAAAAGTCTTTTAAGCCACCACCTATTTATCTGAGAGAAAAAAATTCTAACGCGCTTCTAAAAAATCTACTGTCGACCATTGGTGAAAATACTTTTCACATCATTCCAATTAAACGAGGTAATATTGATGAAACTAAAATCCAAATATATGATAAAAAGATTTCCGAAAAATTGTTAGTGAGTTTGAAAAAAATAAAACAAATTTTTACACATATCTACTTAAGAGTGCTTTAAGATATCTCTTGTATCGAAAAATAACCGTTGAAGAACCACACAAGCGTTCAGGACCCGTACAGTGCCATAATTGTCAAGAATATTGACATACTAAAACTTACTGCAAATTACCTGCTGTTTGTGTTGTGTGCGGCGAGTTACACGGCACTGCTAGTTGCAATAAACCGAAAGATCAAAGTAACAAAAAATGCTGTAATTGTGGAGAAAATCACACCGCTAACTACAGAGGTTGTCCTGTGTACTCTTTCGTCAAACAGACTATGAGGCAAACACCTAAATTGGCCCCAGTCCAATCAGCAAACGCTTTACCAGCCACTATTGCGCAAGTGAGCCAACCAGTTAGTTCCCGTGTATCGTATGCCGATGCTGCTAAGACAAATTCTATTCATACACAAAATGTTTCACCACCAAATAATTCAACAAATACAAATTCGAACTTTAATTTTAATCTCCTTGAAGCTACTATTGATAATCTGGTGCAAACTATAAATAATTTTACAACAAATATGACTAGCATGATGCAAGAAATGCTGCGAATGCAGAATACTCTGCTTCAAGCTTTAGTTAACAAACCATGAACGCGTTAAAAATATGTTTCTGGAACGCAAACGGCATTCGCCAACATAAAAATGAACTTAAGCACTTCCTAAACAAAAATAAAATTGATATAATGTTGGTCTCAGAGACTCATTTAAATTCGAGAAGCATTTTTAAAATTTCTGGCCACATCTTATATGATTCAAAGGACCCAAGAGGAAGAGCATGCGGTGGATCAGCAATTCTAATAAAGTCAAGACTCAAGCATTATATTATTGACAACATTTGTGAAGAACATCTATAAGCAACGAATATTGGTATTGAAAGTTTTTGCACAAATTTTGTGATATCATCAATTTACTCCCCTCCGAGATTCGCAATTACTGAGGATCAATACCAGGATTTTTACAAATCTCTGGGCCCTTGTTTCGTAGCAGCTGGCGACTATAATGCTAAACACACGTTCTGGGGTTCGCGTCTTATTACACCCAGAGGTCGAGCGTTGTTCAATGCAATTTCCAAAATGGGCTTGGATGTCATTTCGACTGGAGAGCCCACTTATTGGCCTACCGACATACATAAAATTCCGGATGTCATAGATTTTGGCGTCATGAAAAATATCTCTAGGGACTTAATTCGGATTGAAGCTTCTCTAGATCTCTCGTCCGATCACTCTCCCACGATCGTTACAATTTGTAGCCCATTAGGAAGTGATTTACCTCACCCATATGCGAATTTGATAAATCGTGTTAATTGGCTGCGATTTAAAAAATATCTTAGTAGTCATTGCACGGAAAATATTACGCTAAGAACACATGATGATATTGAATCTAACATTGCCATCCTTAATGAAAATATTAAACAGGATGCTGAACATGCCACTACCGCCCATCCGCAGATTAGGTTAAATAAAATTTATTCTACGGATATTGAACGTCTCGTAAGTGAAAAAAGAAGAGCTAGAAGAGAATGGCAACAGCACAGATCACCACAAAATAAAATCAGATTTAAAGAGTGCACTAAACGACTCCAAGAGTTGCTTGCATTTGAAAAAACTGCATCTCTTAAAAATTATTTGGAAGGTCTTGATGTCACACCAGCATCTAATTACTCTTTGTGGCGAGCTGCTAGAAAGCTTAAAACACCAGTTGAGTTTAAACCACCTCTGCGCACATCTACAGGAGGTTGGGCAAGAAGCGATACTGAAAAAGGTAAAATATTTGGTGAGCATTTAAAATCCGTTTTTACGCCAAATATATGTACTGGTGTTGCTGATTTGCCGAATATAGTCGCTCTACCCCCTCAACACATAAAGTTTAAGACGCGTGATTTACAAAAATTAATTGCCGAACTCAACCCGAAGAAAGCTCCGGGTATTGATGGAATTAGTATCCAGATGCTGATGAACTTGCCTCGTATTGCAATGAGAATCCTGTTATTCATATTTAATGCTATTTTACGACTGGAGTATTATCCACACAACTGGAAACTTGCCAAGGTTAAAATTAAATTCCGCTATTCGACTGTTCGCTATGAAGGTTCTGGTGCTGTTGATTTGCCAAATGTAGTTGCGCTGCCCCCTCGACCAATAAAATTTAAGACGCGTGATGTACAAAAAATAATTGCAGAACTCAACCCGAAAAAAGCCCCGGGTATTGATGGAATTAGTAACCAGATGTTGATGAAGTTGCCTCGTATAGCTATTAGAATCCTGTTATTCATTTTTAACGCTATTTTACGACTGAAGTATTATCAAAACAGCTGGAAGCTTGCCAAGGTTAAAATGATTCCAAACACGAGCAAAGATCTTACCAAAGCTGAGTCATATAGGCCAATAAGTTTACTGTCAACAATGTCAAAGCTCTTTGAAAAGTTACTCATGATAAAATTGTCCCCAATTCTAACTGATAATGAGTGCATACCGGATCATCAATTTGGATTTAGAAGTCAGCATAGCACCATTGAACAAACTCATAGATTGGTTCAATTTATAAGAAAAACTTTTGAAGAAAAAAAGTATTGCTCTGCGCTGTTCATTGACGTTTCTCAGGCATTTGATAAAGTGTGGCATGAAGGCCTAATTTTAAAATTAAAGACTTACCTACCAATAAACATTCTAAATCTGCTGGAAAGTTACATTATTGCCCGGAAGTTCACTGTTGTGGAAGGAGACTTTATGAGTACGCCTGAAATAATATCATCCGGTGTGCCACAGGGGAGTATACTTGGGCCAGTTTTATATTTGATTTATACTTGTTATATGCCCTTGAGCAGCAATATCCATACATCTACGTTTGCCGATGATACAGCATGCCTTAGTATGCACGAAAACCCACACGAGGCTTCCCGATATCTTCAGCAACATATTACTCAGCTAGAACTATGGTTAAACATGTTGAGAATAAAGGTAAACGAACAGAAGTGTGCTCAGGTAACATTTACCTTAAGAAAAGACAGTTGTTCCCCCGTTACAATCAATAATCAAATTGTTCCTCAAAACTTACATGTGAAACATCTTGGTATACATCTTGATCGAAGGCTCACATGGAAATACCACATTGACTCCAAGCTAACGCAAATGAAACTTAAACTAACTCAGATACATTGGCTGGTTGGTAGAAACTCAACCCTCACCCTAGATTGTAAACTTTTAATATACAAGTCGCTCTTAAAACCTATATGGTGCTACGGAATTCAACTATGGGGTAATGCTTCAGCTTCTAATGTCGAGAGAATCCAACGTAGGCAAAACAAAATTTTACGGTTAATAACATCGGCTCCATGGTACATAAAAAATTCAAATATACATCGTGACTTAAATATGCCACTAGTGACTGAAGAAATTGCAAAAAACGCTGGCAAATATTTAACAAAACTCGAGTCACATCCTAATCCGCTTGCCCGTAATATTTTGAGCATTACTGGACACATCCGCCTAAAAAAGAGGGATACAAGGGCTCTTATTCACAGCACTCCAGATGGGACTTCCTTTCCTTTTGATTATCAATACTTATGTTTTATATATAACTACTACTAAGATTATGTCCGACACTGGTCGGGCCTAATTATATTTTTATATTTAAGATTTGAATACTTATTGTTAGTTCATATATGAAGATACAATAAATAAAAAATCATGTATTAAAAAAAAAAAAATATCGGTGTGCTTGTGGGTTAAGAAACATATGTCATCGGCACCCAGTTGTCCTAGTAAACTCCAGTTATCCCATTGGTCGCGTTTGCTGCAGTTTTCAGTACGACGTCTAGCACTATATTAAACAAGAGTGGTGACATTACGCATCCTTGTCGCACGCCGACGGCCACATTGATTTTGTTGCCTAGTAGGTTTTCATGCAGAACTTTACATGTGGGTCCTCTATATAGACCTTCGATAAGAGAGATGATTTTTGGTGGTGTGCCTTTACATGCCAAGGCATTCCAGATATATTTATGGCTCAGGGTGTCGAAGGCTTTCTCAAAATATATGAACAGTAGATACAGGGGAGATCTCCATCCTGCGGACTGTTCCATTATGATTCTTAGGCTGTTCGCGTGGTCAACACATGATTTATGTGAGCGAAAACCAGCTTGTTGCGGCTTAAGCTCAGGCTCCAATGCGCTCGATAGACGATGAGTTATTATATCCAATTTCCACACTCGGACAAATTGCCTTTCTTGGGAATTTTAACGATGATGCCTTCTTTGAGTTCTTGATGCAGGCATTCAGTTTGCCAAAATTTCTCTATAAGAGGCAGGAGTAATTGTGAGCTTACTTGGGGATCAGCCTTTAGCATTCCTGGTGATATGTTGTCCGAACCTGGAGCTTTATTATTCTTGAGCGTTTTGATTGCGTCCACTATTTCAGCTAGTGATGGACTGTGCGTCGTAATGTCCGTTCTTACGATGTGTTCTTGGCAGTTGCATACATTACAACTGGCCTGCGGTGATGTTGAGAGCATTTTTTAATAGAATTCGCTCCGAAGCGCCATTTGGTATTTTTTGACGTCACCATTTTGCCAATGCTGTTTCTTAGAGGCCTCAATGATATGCTGGTTTTATTGACAAGCTTATTTGTTATGCAGTGCAAATCTCTTATACGGTGAGTTTCCGCCGCAACTTGCGCTACATAGCTACCGGAGGTTTGAACATTTTTATGAACAGCTGCTAGTTTAAGGAGGAGAATGCCGATTAGTAGATGATGGTCGCTACTTATATCCGCGCCCCTTTTGTTGCGCACATCTAATGGGGATCCTCTCCACGTTGTGCTTATGGCGATGTGATCTATTTGGTTTTCGGTCCTTTGGACTGGTGACAATCAAGTAATCTTGTGTTTGTGGGGAAACAGCGTGCCGCTAATGACCAGTTCGTACTTTGCACAGATTTCAGAAAATAATTCTCCATTTCCGTTCATAGTTCCGATTCCGTGTTTTCCCTTCACATCTTCTAAGTTACTATTGAACGACCCT
The DNA here is from genome assembly GCA_944452675.1 of Tachina lurida. Taxonomy (NCBI): domain Eukaryota; kingdom Metazoa; phylum Arthropoda; class Insecta; order Diptera; family Tachinidae; genus Tachina; species Tachina lurida. Next base: position 93,280,255 of record OX101752.1, read on the forward strand.
ACTTGTGCGTTGAAATCTCCTAGTAAAATTATTACATCAACTCTGTGAACTGTTGACAATGTTCGATCTAATAAGCTGAGTTTGCGCGCTCTTGTTCGGAACCTCGCCGTCATTGTGCTGTCGGAGAGAGGCTCCCATTGAATAAGTGCTTTGTTAGCTTCTTTGAGAGTAGCATGCCAACACCGCTAGATCTTACTTCTAATGCTTCTTTGCCCGAGTAGAGGAATGTTAGTCCGTCTGATGTTCTCAATTCTCCAGAGTCTGGCCATCTTGTTTCACACATTCTTATAGTTGATGAACTCTCTGCATACCTGGTTTCACCTGGATGGTTCAGTTAGCGTCAGTACATTTCATGATCCAATTCGTATCCGTTTTTTCATTCCAATAGTTGTCATCGATTGATCCGTTTCATTTGTATTTATATTATTGCTTATGGTTTCATTAATCGGGTTGTTTTAAGATGGGTAGCTGATTGGGCTGCCGCATCCGAATCTGGTATTGGGCATGCTAATTATAGCCTCCAGACAGGCATATGGCAACAGTATTTCCACTGTTGTTAATGTTATACCGGCTATTTTCGGTCAATAGAGCCTCGTTAGCGAAACAGGGAGTACCAAGTTCTGTGAGAACAGTGGGTGAGGTTGCCATTTGAGTAGGATAGACTATATATTCGCATCAGTCCTCATATAGTCTCTCCTCCTCCGACTATAAGATATGAACAATAAATAAGTTCATTAAAGTGCGACTTTGACTCGCTCCCGAAGGGTTCCTTACATTCGGGTTTTGCTTTTTTTCAGTTTAAACTACTTTTTAGCTTTGTCTCTTTTTTCTCGTTTTGGCGATTTTTTCTTGTTTTTGGGGTAATGACAGACTGTCCGTAGCGAAAACAATAGGGTTACTTTTCACCTTTGGTGTAATATAATATAAACTTATTCAACACTCAAATAAAGTAAAAGAAACCTTAATAATGCATGTTTGAGTATAACAAAAATCATTTAATTTGATTCTTTATACTAAATGCACTTCAATTACTTGTTTTTCTTGTGTAAGTGTGTAAGCGGATCGATAGTGAAAAATATCACGGCGGAGGCTTCTTGGTCAACGTTAAACGATCGACTTATTTCTCTGGACAGCAAGAAAAATAAACAAGACAACAATATTCTAATTCACAGCTGTGACACAGCAATTAAGTAATGGAGCAAAAAAAAACTAATTTTTGAAAATAAATTAAGAAAAGTGGTGTTTGAAGCACTAATAACAACTTCTAACTTAATTCATGAAACTTCACAAAAATTTTAAATTTTCTTCAAAACATGTATCGGAAGAAGTTGTAGTGTATCACACAAGTTGATAATGCTTGCACAATGAATGCAACAAAGAACTAATAAAGTATCAATAACATTACTTTCTTTGTATGCATGCATGGTGCAATGCTGAACTGCTTACGATTAATTGTTTGAGTGACACATTTCTGTTTGAGTGCAATTGTAAATATAAAATGCGATGATTGGTCAAACAGAAATATGAATACGATACTTCATAGTATTGAAAGAGAAAACAATAGCATTTGTATGTTTAGAATAAGTTAGAAAGGTTAAGATTTATTTTCAAAATTAGTATATAAGCCAAAGAAAAAATAGAATAAAATCAGACTTTAATTTATTTAACATAAATCGGCTCTTTAGCCTTGTTTTCTTTTTAAAGTTTCAAAAGTTCTTTTGGCAGTTCTTTTGAACGCCTAAGTTTTAGCTGGGACCCCCTCAGCTGTTTTAAAATAAAAAAGGGGCTATAGAGACATTTTTCAAAGACACTTTACAAAGACACTTTTATATTGCATAATTTGGCGATCCTTGCGTATTACATGGCGATCCTGCAACATCGAACAATTAAAATAAAATCACTTAAACTTAAATCTTATTAAAGCTTATATGTATGTTTAATAATTTTATAGTTTTAAATTACTAAATTATTTTTTTTTTTTTTTTTTTTTTTTTAATAGTATATTTATTTATTGTATCTTCAAAAATGAACTAACAATAAGTAATCAAATCTTAAATCTAAATATAACACTGTGTTACAAAAAAAAAAAAAAATATTCAGGGATTCTAATGTACCACTTCGATTTTGTTGGAGTCCATGGATGACGAAAATACCGTTGGTTTTTTTAGGTCACTTCATAAAGTGATTTTATAACGGTAAATGTAGTGAAAAACGGGGTTTCAGTTTTAAACAGGTGTAACTTCTTTGTTTCCTAACGGATTTCTTTTAACTTTCCGTTGGTGTAAAGGACCGAATATTATCTTTCAACCAAGATATATTTTTTGAAAATCGACTCACAAATGGCTAAGTTACAGTCGTTGAAGTGTAGAAAAAACCCATTAAAAAAGTATTCTTTTGTAACTCATAAGCAACTTATGGCCTGAGGAAAACAAAAGAATACTTTTTCAATGGGTTTTTTCTACACTTCAACGACTGTAACTTAGCCATTTGTGAGTCGATTTTCAAAAAATATATCTTGGTTGAAAGATAATATTCGGTCCTTTACACCAACGGAAAGTTAAAAGAAATCCGTTAGGAAACAAAGAAGTTACACCTGTTTAAAACTGAAACCCCGTTTTTCACTACATTTACCGTTATAAAATCACTTTATGAAGTGACCTAAAAAAACCAACGGTATTTTCGTCATCCATGGACTCCAACAAAATCGAATTGGTACATTAGAATCCCTGAATATTTTTTTTTTTTTTTTTGTATCATAGTGTAATTATTAGGCCCGACCAATATCGGACATAAGCTTAGTGATAGTTATAAATAATACATAAGTAGTGATAATCAAAAAGAAGTATTTTTAAGCAGTCCCATCTGGAGTGTTAGGTATAAGAGCCCTTGTGTCCCTTTTTTTTAAGCGGATGTGTCCAGTAAAGCTCAAAATATTACGGGCAAGCGGATTAGGATGTGACTCGAGTTTAGTTAAATATTTGCCTGCGTATTTTGCAATTTCTTCACTCACTAGTGGCATATTTAAATCACGATGAATATTTGAATTTTTAACGTACCATGGAGCAGATGTTATCAAACGTAAAATTTTGTTTTGCCTTCGTTGGATTCTCTCGACATTTGAAGCTGAAGCAGTGCCCCACAGCTGAATTCCATAGCACCATATTGGCTTCAAAAGCGACTTGTATATCAAAAGTTTGCAGTCTAGGCTGAGTGTTGAATTTCTGCCAATTAACCAATATATTTGAGTCAATTTAAGTTTCATTTGGGTTAACTTAGAGTCAATATGATATTTCCATGTAAGCCTTCGATCAAGGTGTATGCCAAGGTATTTGACTTGAGAGTGTTGAGGAATATTTTGATTGTTGATTCGAATGGGGGAACAGGTATCTTTTCTTAGGGTAAACGTTATATGAACACACTTTTGTTCATTGACTTTAATTCTCCATAAGTTCAACCATATTTCAAGCTGGGTAATGTGTGCTTGGAGATTGCGGGATGCCTCATCAGGATTTTTGTGAATACTCAAACAGGCTGTATCATCGGCAAATGTAGAAGTGTGGATGTTATTGCTCACAGGCATATCACAAGTATATATTAGATACAAGACTGGCCCCAGAATACTACCCTGTGGCACACCAGAAGATATAGATTCGGGTACACTCATGAAATCTCCTTCCACAACGGTAAATGTCCTATCAACAATATAACTTTCCAAAAGCTTTTGTATATTTATTGGTAGGTATGTCTTCAATTTTAAAACTAGGCCTTTGTGCCATACTTTGTCAAATGCCTGAGAAACATCAATAAAAAGGGCAGAACAATACTTCTTTTCTTCAAAAGTCCTCCTTATAATTTGAACCAATCTATGCGTTTGCTCAATAGTGCTATGCTGACTTCTAAAGCCAAATTGATGGTCCGGGATGCACCCAGTATCAGCTAAAATTGTGGACAATTTAGTCATGAGCAGCTTTTCGAAAAGCTTTGAAATTGTTGAAAGTAAGCTTATAGGCCTATATGACTCAGCCTTGGTAAGATCTTTGCCTGGCTTTGGAATCATTTTAATCTTGGCAAGTTTCCAGTTATGTGGAAAATACTGCATTCGTAAAATGGCATTAAAAATAAATAGCAAAATTCTTATTGCAATATGAGGCAAGTTCATCAGCATCTTGTTACTAATGCCATCAATTCCTGGAGCTTTCTTAGGGTCGAGTTCAGCAACTATTTTTTGTAGTTCACGCATCTTAAACCTTAAGGGACGAGGGGGTAGAGAGACTACACTCGGTAAATCGGCAGCACCCGTACATGAATTGGGAGTGAATACAGATTTTAAATGCTCAGAAAATAAGTTACCTTTCTCACTATCGCTTCTTGCCCAGCCTCCAGTCGAAGTACGCAATGGTGATTTGAGATCAACGGGTCTTTTAAGATTTCTAGTAGCGCGCCATAAAGAGTAAGTAGATGTTGACGTTACATCAAGACCTTCTAAATACTTTTCCAGTAATGCAGTCTTTTCCGACGATAGCAGCTCTCTGAGTCGTTTAGTACATTATTTAAGTCTGATTTTATTTAGGGGTGATCGGTGTTGTTGCCATTCTCTTCTAGCTCTCCTTTTTTCACATACAAGACGTTCAATTTCCGTAGAATAAATTCTATTAAAGCCAGTCTGCGGATAGGAAGTAGTGGCATGTTCAGCAGCCTGTTTAATATATTCGTTAAGATTGGCAATATTAAATTCAATATCATCAGGTGATCTTAGCTGAATGTTTTCTACGCAGTGACTACTAATATATTTTTTGAATCCTAGCCAGTTGACCCTGTTAATCGTTTTCGCATATGAGTTAGTTAAATCACTCCTTAGTGGGTTGAAAATTGTAACTATTGTGGGAGAGTGATCGGAGGACAGATCTACAGAGCCCTCTACGTGAATTAAGTCCCTATGGATATTTTTCGTGACGCCAAAATCTATAAGATCTGGAATTTTTCTTACGTCAGTAGGCCAGTAAGTAGGCTCCCCACTCGAAATGACATCTAAGCCCATTTTTGAAATTGTATTAAACAACGCTCTACCTCTAGGTGTAACAAGACGCGAGCCCCAGTACGTATGTTTTGCATTGTAGTCACCAGCTGCCACGAAACAAGATCCAAGCGATTTGTAGAACTTCTCATACTGATCTTCGGTAACTGAAAATCTGGGAGGTGAGTAAATTGATGATATCACGAAGTTCGCACAAAAATTTTCTACGAAAATATTCGTAGCTTGCATATATTCTTCACTAACGTTCTCAAGGATATAGTGCTTGAGTCTTGACTTAATTAGAATTGCTGATCCACCGCATGCTCTCCCCCTCGGGTCCTTTGAATCATATAGAGTGTAACCATTTATTTTAAAGCAGCTTCTCGAAGTCAAGTGAGTCTCAGAGACCATCATTATATCAATATTTTTTTCCGTGAGGAAGTGCTCAAGTTCATTTTTATGTTGGCGAATGCCGTTTGCGTTCCAGAAACATAGTTTTAACGTGTTCATGGTTTGTTGACTAATGCTTGAAGCAGAGTATTCTGCATTCTCAGCATTTCTTGCATCATGCTAGTCATATTTGTTGTAAAGTTGTTTATAGTTAGCACCAGATTCTCAATAGTAGCTTCAAGACGACTAAAGTTAAAGCTAGAGTTTGCATTCGTTGAATTACTTGGCGGTGGAACATTTTGTGTGGGAATAGAGCTAGTCTTAGCAGCATCGGCATACGATACACGTGAATTAACTAGTTGGCTAGTTTGAGGCAGAGTGGCGGAGTAAGCATTTGCTGATTGAACTGGAGCTAATTTAGATTTTTGACCCATAGCCTGTTTAACGAAAGAATATACACGGCATCCTCTGTAATTAGCGGTGTGATTTTCTCCACAATTACTGCATTTTTTTTCAGCTTGTACTTTTGGCTTGGTACAGTTAGCAGTACCATGCAATTCACCGCAGATAACACAAACTGTAGGTAATTTGCAGTAGGTTTTTGTGTGGCCATATTCTTGGCAATTATGGCACTGTACGGGACCTGAACGCTTACGTGGCTCTTCAACTGTGATTTTTCGGTGTAAAAGGTATTTTAGACTATAAATTGGGTGCGTCTCATTTTTCTTTAACTGTATATCATTCGGCTCCAGTTCAACACGAAATAGAGGCTGGGGAATCTTCTCTCTATTGATTATATTGGTAACATTTTTTATCTTAAATCCTTGTTCGATAAGTGCACATTTTACTTCTTCAGGCTCAACATATGAATCTACGCCCTTTAATACTATTTGTAGGCCTTTAGCACTCTTAAGTTGATATGTATAAAAATTTGTTTTATTTTTTTCAAACTCACTAACAATTTTTCGGAAATCTTTTTCATCATATATTTGGATTTTAGTTTCATCAATATTACCTCGTTTAATTGGAATGATGTGAAAAGTATTTTCACCAATGGTCGACAGTAGATTTGTTAGAATCGCGTTTGAATTTTTTTCTCTCAGATAAATAGGTGGTGGCTTAAAAGACTTTTGTGATGATGCAGCGGGCTTGTCGTTTTTGTCTTGCAATAATGAAAAACGATTTTGACGATTGATAGAAGATGTGCTGTTATCCCTAGACATCTTTGGGGCGGATCCAATTTTAGTAGAATTTGGGCTTCGCCCGCGCTTTAAAATGGTTATATATCTGTCCATTCCTACTTGTACCTTTGGTTTTGTACTACTGTTGTCTTCAGTAACAACTTGTTTAATTGTTGACCACGAGCCCGAAGCGGATGATATCGCTGAGTTAAATTTAGAAGTACTAGGCAATAATGTCAACGATTCACTAGTTGGCATTGGACAAAGCGAAGTTGATCGCTGACGAAACTGTGGTTTTGCCGTTAGTAAAAGTCTATTATCAGATTTTTGATTTTTATTAAGAGCTTCAGAACTCACAGCAAGTCTATTATCAGATTTTTTATTTTTATTGTTATCATTATGAGCATCAAAACTCACAGTAAAATAGGCATTTCTGCCGTTAGAACTCACTTCACTATTTTTTTCCTCTGGGGTACTCATAAAGAGTATTCCTCAAGGGTATTTTGTATGTTTTTTTTGTTTACGGTTTTTTTTATTTTTGTTATTTCTATATGTAAAAATATTATCAAAGCAAAAAAATGCTTATTTATCAAAGTTAATATGTACTACGAATATTTTTTGTATGCTTTTTTTTTGTTTAGTTTGTATATAAGAAAAATTCCGCTATTACGTCTGTTCACTATGAAGGTACAACGAGAACTGACTAAATTATGAAAACCGTTTAATAGCCATGCTTAAGCAAAAACTAATCAATAAGCGTATATATCAAAATGATTTTCTACAGTGCCTTGTGGACATGGGTTTTAAAAAGAGGAAAAGGCTGAATATACCTTAAAAATACACAACAATATATACTTAAATGCTTTGGAATGTCTCATACAACGTCAGTCGGAAGATATGGGTATTGACGAAACTGTAATGGGTTTGCCCAGAACCACTTCATTATCATCTCCCTCTAGTATTGTGTCCAATGATAACCCTATCGAAAATATAGCAGCCTTATTGGAAATCGTGTGGATTTATAGTCATCGTGATATACCGCCCAGTCTGGAGGCCATACAAAACCTAGTGAATATGGGCTTTCAAGAAAGTGATGCTATCGAAGCTTTAAAAAAGACTTGCAATAATAAAGCTGCTGCTTGTGAATGCTTGTGCGGTTATCGTACCGGAAGCTTAGTAGAGTTACGTGAAGGCTTAGCTCAAGATTCGCCTATATTAAAGACAATACTTGATTTGCCACAAGTACAATTAAGCCTAAGCAATCCCAAAATATTATTAGCCTTTTTAGAAATATTGGAGAATGAACACACTATACGTGTTTGGAGTGGTGACAGCGATACCATTTCTGTTATAACACATATCCTGCGAAAATATCATGAAGAAAAGCATGTCTTAGGAATAAATCAATTCTGTAGTAGTCGATAGTCTTTCTAAAAAAACAATTTTTATTATTTTACATCCTCAAACTTGTTTACACTGGCACCTTACAGCTTGTTAAATATTAAATAATAGAAATCTAAAAATAATCGAATTTATTTATTTTTATTTTTTATTAATTAAATAATTAATTATAATATAGAAATACGAATTAATATATTTATGAGAAAATATTAAGTAACTTGAAGTGTAAAGATTAAGATAAAAGTGAAGAAGCATATATGTATGTAAAACAATGAAAATTTTCTTACTTTTTTCGATTGAATATTTTTAAGTAATTCAATAGCACCCAAAAGCGGCATGACACACATAAAAATGTTAAACACAACAAACGACTACGTAACAATAAAAGGCATTCAACTTCAGACTGACCCACTTAAAAATTATGAGATATTAAGTTACAATAATATGAACAATAACGAACGTTTTGAAAGAATAGTGAATGAACTAAAATTAGACCATAATGACAAATTTGTAAAAGCACAATTAATAGGAATATTTAAACAATATCAAAATGTTTTTCATTTAGAAGACGAAAAATTAACCGTCAACAATTTTTATAAACAAACAATCACGACCTCGGACAACACACCAGTTTATATAAAAAACTATAGACTACCACACTCACATACTGAAATAATAAATGAACAAGTACAGAAAATGCTTGATGACAAAATAATAGAACCATCAATTAGCCCATATAATGCTCCACTCCTTTTAGTACCAAAGAAAAATATAGAAGATAAAAAGAAATGGAGACTTGTTGTGGATTTTAGAAAACTTAATGACAAAATTATCAATGACAAATTTCCTTTAACTAGATTAGAAGACATTTTGGACAAATTAGGTAGAGCAAAATGGTTTTCTACACTCGATATGACCAGTTCCTTTCACCAAATTGAGTTGAATAAAGAATCCAGACCACTAACTGCTTTTTCTACACCACAAGGCCATTTTCAATTTGAAAGACTTCCATTCGGATTAAAAATTTCTTCAAATAGTTTTCAAAGAATGCTTACAATAGCACTATCTGGATTAGAATCCGAAGCATTTCTTTACGTTGATGACATAATTGTGTACGGATGTAGTTTAAATCATCACAATCAAAATTTAATAAAAGTACTAGACCGATTACAAAAATACAATCTAAAACTAAACCCAAGGAAATGTTGTTTTTTAAGACCAGAAGTAGTTTACTTGGGACATTTAATAACAAAAAACGGGATAAAAACAGACCCATCCAAATACGAAGTAATCAAAAACTATCCAGTACCGAAAAACGCGGACGAAGTAAGACGATTCGCTGCATTCTGCAACTACTACAGAAAATTTATACCAAACTTTGCAGACATTGCAAAACATTTGAACGCACTATTAAAAAAATCAACTAAATTCATTTGGTCCGTCCAATGCTTTTGAAGAATTAAAAGAAAAATTAATGAACCCACCAGTATTACAATATCCGGATTTTGATATACCATTTATTTTAAAAACTGAAGCATCAAACTATGCGTTAGGAGCAGTCTTATCTCAAGGCGAAATAGGACAAGATTTACCAATCTCATACGCTAGTAAATCATTGTAAAAGCATGATATTAACAAACCAGTAATTGAAAAAGAACTCCTAGCAATTCATTGGAGCATAAATTTCTTTAAACCTTACTTATATGGCAGAAAATTTATTGTAGTTACAGACCACAGACCATTAATTTCACTATTTTCACACAAAAATCCCTTATCAAAAATGACAAGAATAAGACTTGATTTAAGTGATTATGATTTCACAATTGTTTATAAAAAAGGAAAGATGAATACAAATGCTGATGCACTTTCTAGGATAGAGCTAGATTCAGACATATTAAAACAAATGATACCACAAGAAAATGACGAAAAAGAAAAAAAAGTATTAATAACGACAAGGGCTATGCAAAATAAGTTAAACAATGCAAATAAGAATAAAATTAATGAGGCAAATAAAATAATAGATAATGAAAAAAATTAAGAGGAAAATGATATAGATAATAATACACGTGTAGAAGAAAATAATATGGAAAAATGTAATTCTCAGAAGTCTGATCAACTTCAAATATGGGAATGCATATCCATTAATGACGTCAAAAATATAAAAAAATTGCAATTTAATAAAAGCGAAAATATAGAAGAAAAATATATAATTATTGAAGATAATATTGTGCACATAGGACATAATGATAATTCATCGAAACCAGTTTCGACCATGAAGAAGTTATGTACCAAAAATAAGATTAATAATAATAAAGTAAGTAACGATAATTCTCCGAAACCAGATTCGATTATGAAGAAGTTACATACAGAAAATATGAATAAAAATAATATGCATGCAAGATTCAGTGATAACTCAGCGAAACTAGATTCGATTCTGAGTAAACTGATATCTAAAATGAATAAAGAAAATATAAAAGAATTAGCGCTTTCAAGTGAAGATAAAATATTTAAAATATATACCAAAGAAGAATTAAAAAAAGCATATGCAAAAATAAGAATAAATAACAAAAGTCCTCAATTGAAAATAATTATATACAATGCCCCAAAAAGAATAACAGATGACATTTTAAAATATAAACTAATTGACCAATTCCACAATACCACTCACGCTGGACACTTAGGAATAAGAAAAACAATCATTAAACTAAGACAACGATACATATGGAAGAACATGAACAAGATGGTAAAACAATTTGTATCTTATTGTGACAGTTGTAACAAAAATAAACACACAAAACACATAAAAGAACCACTCACACTAACAAACACACCAAACAATAGTTTTGAAGTGATTTCAATTGACACCGTTGGTCCTCTTCGTATATCAAACGACTACCGCTACATCTTAACAATGCAGTGCGAACTGACAAAATTTGTCGTTGCACACCCAATGCAGACAAAAGATGCACTTGTCACAGCAAAAACATTAGTTGAACATTTTATTTTAAAATATGGTCAATTTAAGGTACTTAAATCCGACAGAGGAACAGAATTTACAAATGAACTTATGAAAAACATATGCTCATTATTACAAATCAAACAGGTATTTTCAACACCATACAACCATGAAACATTAGGTTCAATAGAAAGAAAATATAGAGTTCTTAATGAATTCTTACTAACAACCGCAAATGATTATGAATGGGATAAGTGGATTCCATATTTCACTTTTGCCTACAATACGGCACCACATGTAGATACAGGCTACTCGCCTTTTGAATTAGTTTATGGGAAATTACCAAGCCTACCATCTGACACCATAAATAATGAAATAAAAATATATTATTATGACGACTACGTACAAGAATTACGAGTCACATTACAATTTGCATTAAATAAGGCAAAAGAATTATTAATAAAATCTAAGAAATTTATAATTCGACATATTGTCAAAAGTATTTTAATTTAAAATTTATTTGCTGGTGGTTCAGATATGTCTATATGCATTTCATTGTTGCTGTAACAAATCGTCAGTAGACTTCAACCACAAATCTTGAACAGTCACAAACCTCTTATCTTATGTACAGACTTCCAAAAACTATTTGAGAGTTCACAAATAATAATATTTTTGAAAATCACAAAAGAAAAATAAGCATAGTAGGCTTAGAAACTTATACAAAACCCAGCAAATAATTTATATTCGATATGAATCTATTCTATTTTTCTAATTGTATAAAGGTGTTACTTTTGTTATGACTGAGTTCTATATTAACTCTTGTGACTCGGTCTTAATTTTGTATTCTCGTAACATAGTCATAAAAAACCAAATTTTATAGTTAACATTCTATGTTAAATGAAAATTATGACAATTGAATGTTGAATAAAAATAAATTAAATAAAAAAGTTAAGAAAAAAAAATTTAAAAATATAATATTGAAGGGTAAAATCTGAGTGTAGTGAAACTGAAGGCATCAAATAGCTATCCTAGTGTTGTAAAAAGCGGCTACTTTTGAATACTCAATACTACTTGATACTTTTTCAATTGGGTACTCGATACTACTCAATACTTCAACCGCTTTTTGAATTTAATATTAAAAACACACATACATGTGAACGTATGTGCATATATCGTCGCTGTTTTAACTAACTGACCTAACTAACATATTAAAAATTTAAAAGGAGAGCAGCTTTTATGGTTGTTTTGTACATTCATTCTTATGGCTGCGTCAGAAATCTTTTTACTTATATAGGCACAAAAGTAATGCTTACAGTCATGAAAATCGTAGACAATGTGTATTATGACTTATAAAGTCTAGTAAAGCACTTTTCATTTCTCAAAAAAATGTCCGTTAGGTCGGTTAGTTAAAACAGCGACGATATGAGAAGTTAAAAATTATTATTTATTAAAGCAAATTAACCTGTAATACATATTATATATGCAATATGCGAAAACCAAAATTAAATATATTTACATAAATTTATAACAAATAAAAATAAATTACTTTGAAGATTAGTTTTTGTACGTTAATTTTTGTTAGTTTCATGTGCTTTCCACCACTCTAAAGGGTCACTTTTTCTCCTCATGAGTGAAGTTGTTTAGTTCAATGAAGCATTTTGAAGTCCTTGTTTCATTATGCGTTTTCGTATCAAAATAATTCGGAACATTCCTGTTGCTTTCTGAATTTGTATTTGTTACACTAATTCCAGGAGGTCCAGAGATATATTTTTCTTTTTGAGAGATATATTTTTATCAAGCTTAAATTCGCACACAGAGTTGTATAAATTTGATGTATTTTAAAGGAATAATTTCGTTTGAATACTAGAAAATGCAACCCTGAAAGTATTGAGTAGATACTTTTATGTATTGAGTACCGGAAAAAAGACTCGGTATTGAGTACTCAGTACTCAAATACTCAATACTTTTACAACACTAAGCTATCCCTATGTCTCCACTAGCCATCGACCTGGACATGTCATGAACATGACGCCTGCAGAGCAACTGTGAAAAATTCATCAACTTCTTTGTTGTGGTGAATGCGTGCGATGTCCATGTACAGGCATATCAAAGTATTTTGCGGTAGTGCAATAGAGATGGAATATTTACTAATTTTGTTCTGTCTCTTTTCTCTCTATTGCAAATGGTTGCGGACGGCGAATCTCATGGCGAACATTGTTGATCCGACATATGTTCGGGATCCCTATTAGAGCATGGAGGAAACATGGACATGAGCGGTCTCTATTAACCATTTGCGATGTCCGACATGATTCCCATACCAAGTTCATGGCTGGTGGAGAACGCTAGTTAGGCATTTGCGATGTCCGACATGATCCCCATACCAAGTTAATGGCTACTGGATACCGCTAGTATTTAAAATGGGTTTTTACTACATCTTTTCCTTTTACCATTTCCAAATTAGTTTCGTTTTTAATATTACTACATTTTAAAGTAAAGTCACAATTTCTATGATTGTCTACATTCGTAGTCTTTATTTTAAAAATTTATGTTGATAGAATTTTGTTTTGAGAATCGGAAATTTTAGTCTTTAGTCACAATGTTAAAGTTATGATTATTTTTCAGTCACAATACTTTCTGTGAATAGGCATGTTAGTATTAGTTAAAATAGAAGATAGGAAAAAACATCAAAGTCCATATAAAGGACCATTCAAAATAATAAGTAGGGATGGTGTAAACACCACAATAGATTAAAAGGGAACAAATAAAACATACCATAATAATAATTTAAAACCATTTAAATCATTATAGAATACAAATCCTAATATAATCACTAATATACCTATACCTATGTATATAAAAATTCAAATTAATTATTTTATAAATGTTCAAATTAATTATGGGTATAAGTAAATTATAAGAAAATATTGTAACAATACTATGAAGTTGATTAGAAAAATTCCTCCCTAATTTTTCTCTTAAGGGTGAGGGTGTAGTGTATCACACAAGTTGATAATGCTTGCACAATGAATGCAACAAAGAACTAATAAAGTATCAATAACATTACTTTCTTTGTATGCATGCATGGTGCAATGCTGAACTGCTTACGATTAATTGTTTGAGTGACACATTTCTGTTTGAGTGCAATTGTAAATATAAAATACGATGATTGGTCAAACAGAAATATGAATACGATACTTCATAGTATTGAAAGAGAAAACAATAACATTTGTATGTTTAGAATAAGTTAGAAAGGTTAAGATTTATTTTCAAAATTAGTATATAAGCTAAAGAAAAAATAGAAAAAAATCAGACTTTAATTTGTTTAACATAAATCGGCTCTTTAGCCTTGTTTTCTTTTTAAAGTTTCAAAACTTTGTGAAGACTAAAGTCGCTACCTCTCGTTTTAGCCCACACGCCATGCGTTATAAATCTATTTCGAACCTCATCATTTTTACTCTTAAGTTATGTTTATTTTTAACCCTGAATTCCTCAATGAATAAATAAATTTTGTGTTCCGTTAATTTATGTATTGTCCGTTAATTCAAAATTGTTATAGTGCCCTCTGTATGTGAACCTACACAAAGTTGTAACAAAAGAGTACTATAGCACAACTGTGTGCCCGTCTATGTATGTGTGTGTCTGTGTGATCGTTTTGTGTGCTATAAAAGGCCGACCGACATTTCAATTGTGGACAGTTGGTTTTAGACTATCGCGCAAGTAAGCTGTTTGTTAGACAACTACTTGTAGAGAATTTAAAACAATTGATTGGGTTTGATAAACGAATCACTTGTTTTATATTATACTGGTTATATTTTGTGTATAGGTAGTATATTAAATATAACCATTGTTTTGGCTTGTTAACTAGAATATTGTCGCCGTTCTATTTAATGTAGTACATTAAATAAAGAATTTGGCCGTTAAAGTAATTACTATTTTTATAAATGAATTTAATTATAACGTAAAGAAACAAAAAATAAATAAATTTAAGCAATCTTAAATAAATAAAGAATTTACTCCTAACCCAAAATAAAACTGTGGTACTATTTTATATTTTCTGTTAACGACTCTGGACTCCGCTGAACTACCCTAGCTTCAAAGGAAATTTCCGTCGTTACAACTTCTTTTGGCAGTTCTTTTGAACGCCTAAGTTTTAGCTGGGACCCCCTCAGCTGTTTTAAAATAAATAAATTCAGTAAAGTGCGACTTTGACTCGCGCACGAAGGGTTCCGTACGTTGGGCTTTGAGCATTTCTTTAATACAGTGTTTTTTACGTTTTTTTCAGCTGAAATAATTTTTTTTGTTTATTTTTCGCTTTTTTCTCGTTTTCGCGATTTTTTTCATTTTGGCGATATTTTTCATTTTGGCGATTTTTTTTTTCATTTTGGCGATTTTTTTTTCATTTTGGCAATTTTTTTCATTTTGGCGATTTTTTTAATTATGGCGATTTTTTCATTTTGGCGATTTTTTTTTCATTTTGGCGATTTTTTTATTTCGGCGATTTTTCCGGTTTTCCGCGATTTATTTTCGATTTAGAAATTCTTTTTAATTTGGTGCATTTTTTCGTTTTGGCGATTTTTTTTTGATTTTGGCGATTTTTTCAGTTTGGCGATTTTATAATTTTGAGTTTTTTTTGTTTTACCGTTTTTGAAAATTTCAACAAGTTTGCTCTTACGGTTTCCAAGATACAGCAAGTTATCAAAATTACATAGTCAAAATTAAAAATTTCAAGTGCATATACATACAATTGTATGTATATCGGGTCTGTTCTGCAAATCACGACATGCCAAATCACGGTGATTTGTAAAAATTAATAAAAGCTAAATCATTGCTTTTGTATATTTTACGCTTTATAGCTTTGGAAGTTGGAAGAAAATATGTTATTATAAATGAAAAATACTTAAAACGCAATAAAATCCCATTACCAAGTCAGCTATTAACAGTTTACTTTTGAAATCACGTGATTTGAAATCACCGTGATTTTCAGAACAGGAGGGTATTACATGGGATTTTAAAATTTTTCGTTGCTCGTTTTGGCACACCCTTTAATTTCCAACTCTCATGTATTTGTTGTTGTAGTGGCCAAGGGTCTACACACTCTGTCCAAATTTCAGGTTCGTAGCTCTTACGGTTCTCGAGAAAATACCCTGTGACGGACAGACGGACAGACGCACAGTGGATCCTTTTTGGGGTTTGCGTAGCTAAAATCTGTAACTTTTGATCTATAAAACATTTTTGAGTTTTGTAAAAAACCGATTGCAGACAAGAAATCAAAGATTACTACGACATATCATCATTGAAAATCGCATAGTGGATTATATTGTAAAAAAATTTTCAAAGTTGATTTTTTTTTGGATTTCTATGAAAACAGAAATTTAAATTTTTTTGTTTTTATGTTTTGATGGAATTGTTCATAATGCACAAAAAAAATTTAATTTTTTTCGTCTTGCAAATATTAGCTTTTTTGAGATTAAAGTTTAAAAATTTTTTTTTTTTATTTTTACTTCCAAGTAATACTTGTTTTATTTTTTACATAAAAAATAAAAATTACCTATAACAGATTTATAATATTATTAGCATTATAATTCAACAAATTTGGTTTATTTATCATTTTTTACTTCAACATTTTAATCTTCCGAGTCGTTTGTAACACTATGCAAATATTCCGAATTTTCTAAAAGCTTTATAGAATATCTCGAGCATTTTTAGAGTGAAATCGTCGTGTTTCCTTGTAGCATTTCTTGATTCCTGTGCATCCTCTGAAAGAACCCCAATGGGAATCATCCCAAAATGTTTTGTAATCTCCTTTCCATGAATAAGAAGTTTAAGCATAGAAAAGGGCATATAATATTCTTATTGCAGAATCACTTTTATTGTTATTTATGTAAGACAAAATTAAATCTTTATTTTTACACTTAAATTCTTTCATTATTAGTAACTCATGTTACACCAATATTTCAAGTTATACGACTTACAAGAAACGTTTCATACAGATAAACTGTCACTGTCACACACTGTCACGAAACAACAACCACATTGGCGCTGTAATCTTCTCTGACATACTCTCATTTTGACTAACAACAAAAACTGAACAAAATAACTCGCTTTAAGTGCATTCGCACCTAAAACATAAGGAACAATTGATCAATAACAACAAAGCATGGCTTAGCACATAAGACTGCTGATTCAAGAGGTTGCGGGTTCGAATCCCACTAAAGGCATTTTTTTTAAATATTATTTACACATTAATTCATTATGATAATATTTGACAATTAAACCAAAAAATAAAAATAAATTTTGTTTAATTTTATTGGAAAAACTTAAAAAAATGCATATTCCAAAATGTAGTAGTTAAAGTATTTTGTAAATATTTTGCAGGTTAGCAGGTATTAGCAGCTAAAACTTTTAGGACGAATAAGTGAAACATATAGCAATATACCTGTGTTAATATCTAAGTGGAGGGGAGTGGCGGCAAAATTGTAGGTCCACCTTAAAATATAATTCTTAAAATTTAAATATAGATCGATAAATTGGTTGACATTTTTTTTTTATTAAACCACATTGATAAAAAATTAACACAGTTTTATTTGCAATAAAATCACCTTTTTAAAAATATATAATATGTAAGTATGGCTGTTATACTTTTAAAGTTATAGGTCTTCAAATCTTTAGTTGTTATAAGTCAACTTTTTTGATTACACATATATAGCTACTTTATGCAAGGATATTTCCTAAAGAAAAATAAAATCTATTGACGAACGTAGTAAAATATGTAAATTTGGACATATTTTTATTGAAAAAACAGAAAAAACATTACGTCTCAAACACTTAAAATTTTGAATTTATCTACGCTCTTACACTAGCAGGAACCATTGTGAGACGGCCAGACGGACAGACGGACAGCGTAGCGAAAACAATAGGGTTCCATTTTCACCTTTGGTGTACGGAACCCTAAAAAGGGGCTATAGAGACATTTTTCAAAGACACTTTACAAAGACACTTTTATATTGCATAATTTGGCGATCCTTCCGTATAACAAAGTGGTGCAAATACAAAAGAAAAACATCTGGTATATTTTTAGAAAACTTCATGTAAACCTTCTTTGTTGTTTTTCTCCACTCCAACTTTATGGCATATGTGATAAACATATTCTGAGGTGACGATACATTATTATGAACGTTTTGTTAACTTTTCTAAAGAAATTTCAATATCTTGCCCTAAAAACCACTTAGAAATGCATCGATTACATCTAAAATACGATATGTATGTGTCTAGAGATAACCGAAAAATAAAATTAATTTCGACAAAGGTAACCAAAAAACTTTTTTGTGGCTATAATACTCGTAGTTATTTTAGCAAAAAATATTTCTCACTTATATTGGTTACGATTATAACCATTATTTAAATTTATAAAATGGTTATAAAAACTTCTCGCAATTTCTCTTATAACTGTTATGTTCCTGCTTAAAGCACCAATATATGTGACAAAATATATATTTAACTCTAAAATTTTTTAGAAAAATCGCTGCTCGCTATAAATTTTCACAAATGCCAAGTTAAAGTTTTCAACAACTTTACATATAATTCTAAACAACGATAACATTAGAAAATTTGTTGTTGTTTTCAATATAAGTATTCGATCCAACGATTTCTGGTGACATCGTGGGACAGGCCATTAATTGTGCTTTTGATATAAATTTTTTTCAATATTAAAATTTTTATTTGGAATCTATAAGAAGTTTCCTTTTTCAAATCGGACAATATTTGATTTCTTCATTAGCAGAACAGTTGATAGACTATGGTTGGTAAAAAAATTTAAAGTTGTATTTTTTATTTTCTCGAATGTTTTCTACACTGTAATCGAAAACCTATAAATGTAGCAAGCTTTTTTTTATCTCTTGGATAAAAAAATCTACTTGCAAAAAATCTTTTTTATCAGATCAAAAAATGCTTGGCATCGGAAAATAACCGGCGCACTGTGGCGCCTTTTCCCAAAAACCGTGGCAAAAATACAAAATTTGATGACAAAATTTTGTAAAATGAATGAACACATCGTATAAAGACCATTTTACTGATCAGAATTCAAAAACGTTTTTCTTAAGTGGATAAGAATTATAGCTGGTGGAGTTTTTTAGAAAGTCCAAAAAAATGTGATTTTGAGAAAAAAAAAACATTTTAGAATTGAAGTGTTAGAAATATTGCCATGTGATCACTACTTTTTTGGTATTGTTTTAAAGGTATATTTATTGTTTATTAAAAAAAGTAAGAAAATTTCCACCAGATACCCTACTTTTTCGGCAGTTGCGTTTTTCAGACAACCTATATTTAAGTACTTTTTACAAATAAAATAGAGAATATCTAAAAATGGGCAAAAATGGTCACGCCCATATTTTCTTAGCATATTTACTACACAGTACTTTAAATAATCAAGCTAAATTGGGCCACAAAAAATTACAGGTTTTCTTGAAATTTGAAGAAAGATGTTACAATCTTATAGTCAGCGCTGCCACAGGCAAGATATTTTTACAACCAAAATTTAAAAAAAATTGCGAAATACGGAATGTTTTTATGTTATCTTACAGCACAAAATTGTAAATATAAGTGAAACTGATTGACATCTTTTTGTTAATGTATGCATATGTGCCTACTTAGAAATATGTATGTACCCTTATTTCATTGAAATATATATAATCGTATAGAAAGATCAAATCTTAGTTTTCTTTTTTTACAAAAATAAGAGAAAAATAACTTGTACTTTATGTTATAAAATTTATTTTATTACTAAAAGATAAAAAATTATTTTATATACATATGTAACAAAGATGCGTTCCAAATATGAAAAGAAATTATTCTCTCTATAAAATTGTTTTCACTGCATCACTTGTTACTAATATTTATTGCTTCTCGTTAATACGAAATTTTCGCAGTGACTTTTTCCCTACATTTTTCTTTAATTCTCTTTTAAGTTGATAGCCTTTGTACAACATTCGTCAATAAAGTCTCCAAAAGTCACCATAAAAAGTCATAGTATGAATCCCATATAAATGATAAACAATATTTTGCTGTGTCAATCAGGTAGGCATAATTATTACAATTTGTTTATTTATTTAAATTTGAGAACACATTATGAAAATAGGCAGGTAGTTTTAAAACTTGGTTTTTATACTAAGTAAAATAAAAACTGCAGTTGTATATAATCCAGTTAATTGTGGCCTAGATTTATGTTTCGCAAATCAGGTAGTTTGAACCTTTTTATTTTTGGGTATAAATTAATCTGCAATTGTGTAATGCAATCATTTAAGGTTTTACTTTGCAAAAGTAGTGATCAGTACCAGAACTCATAATGTCATTTCAAAATTCGGAATTGTTCGAGTTATTTAGAAAATCACATAATGAAAATGTATTTAATTTGGCTATTGTGGAAAAATTTCACGGTTTACCAGGATACCACGAAAAGGATGTTAAAAACAAAATTCACTTCGTTTTCGTGGATATTCGTAGAAAATGGCTTGCCTCAAACCGTACGACAAAAACCTTTATGGAAAAGTACTCAGACTGGCTAAATGGAGTAACAACTTTTGAAAACATCGAAGAACCGCATACATCCTTGGACAGCAGAAAAGGAAGGCCTGACAAAACTATAAACGAGTGTTCGGAGTACACAAAAAACGTAAACTTCAAAATACTACAAAAGATATATGTATCTACATCGAATCTGTCAGAAGCATTATGTCTTAAGTACGTAAAAGATAAAGATAAATCAAGGTCTGATATTACAAAAGCTGTGGAGCTTGCCAGCCCAGATCGACTACGAAGGATTAGAGAAAGTATTCCAACTCCTCCGAATGCATTACCCACAAAGTATAGCATAGAAGAAGCCTTAGCATTATTTATGGACTTGAGATTGTCAAAGGAGAAATATAATATTTTACAAAGCTCTTTAAAGAATCATAATGTGAATGTTCTTCCTGGATATAAAAAGGTTACCTCTGCCAAAAAAAGAAGCAGTACCATCTAATGTAAAAGTTACTGAAGTATCAGCAGAAGTTGAACTGGAAGACTTAATGGATCATACATCTACGGATTAGACAGAATGAGGATCTTTTTAATATATTGGCGGCCTCTTCAGACCCACTGATTTCATCGCGGAGGCATGTAAGATCTCGAAAGGATATGGAAGAATATAGTTATAGCTCCGATATGTTAAGTCTATTACAAATCGATCAAAATGTTAATGACATTACAAATTTTTTGGTAACTTCAAAAATTATGATGTTTTCAAAAAAAAAAAAAAAAAAAACACTGTGCATAGTGCCTCCACAAAGCAATGGCCAATAATGATACTCATTCTTATTAAAATATCTTTCTTACCTTAAAACTTATGATGTTTGTAATAAAAACAGTCGAAAGCAGACACTGTGCACAGTGCCGCGCATAACCTATGACCGTGCAAATCATGTATATTACAGCTAAAGGAGTTTCCTTTCAAATGCTTTTTAAAATTTTTAAGTATCTTTATCAGTTCAAAAGTTATGATTTTTGCAACGAAAAAAGTCAAAAGGCCCCACTGTGCGGCGGTTAAGTAGTTGATTTAAATAAGATAAAGAGAAAGATAATACGATAATTTCGTTAATTTTCAGACATGGCTTACACGAAAAATTATTCAATGCTATAAGGATATCCAATATTTATAGCCATATACCTAACGTGACCAGATGGTTTTTGTAAAAAGCGGGATATGATCGATCAAAAAGCGGGATTTTGAAGAAAATGCAGCCAAAAAGAGGGATTTAAAAATAAATGTCGTTTAAAAAGCGGGATGTGTAACATAAACATACACAGCTCTGCATCTACTTAGGGAACGCAGTTTGCAATAAGGAAAAAGTGCTTAAGTCATATTTGAGAGAGCACTTTTAAGTGTTGTACTCGATTTTCAGAAATTTATTGTTTGTACAGTTAAATTGGGAAATTCTCTGTTAACCTCTATTTTGTTTAATAAACATCTTTCTACACACTGTAAATAAAACATTCAAACTAAAATATACCAAAAGTATAACCAAAATAAAACAATTATTCCAAATGAGATTAGAAGTCTAAAAAAGATAAGCCTCAAGTAATTGTGCTACAACTTCTTTTGAAAAATAGCACAAATTCGTTTAGATTTTGCCCAGGAGTACTTTAGAATATGCAGATTACGGAAGTATAATTAATTTAATTTCTAGTTGTACCTTCATAGTGAACAGACGTATTAGCGGAATTTTTTTTTACATACGTACTAAACAAAAAAACCCATACAAAAAAATATTTGTGTACGCAATATTCGTTGTACATTAACTTTGATAAATAGCCTTTTTTTGCTTTGCTAATATTTTTTACATAGACAGTAATAACTAAAAAAAAACAAAAACAACCGTAAACAAAATAACTCAACGTGCCCTTGAGGAATACACTAACAAAGTGCCCTTGAGGAATACTCTATATGAGTACCTCAAAAACAAATAATTTTGAAGTGAGTTATAACGGCAGAAATGCCTATCTTACTGTGAGCTCTTAATGATAACAATAAAAATAAAAAATAAAAAAATCTAATGATATACTTTTTGTGATTTCTGATGCTCTTAATTTAAACAAAATAAATAAAAAAAACTGATGATAGATTTTTTAACGGCTAAGCCAAGTTTTCGTCAGCGATCAACTTCGCTTTGTCCAGTGCCAACTAGTGATTCGTTAACATTACAGTTGCCTACTACTTCGTCATTTAAATCAGCGATATCATCCGATTCAGGCTCGTGTTCATCACTCACCCAATTTGTCACTATAAATAAGAGTAGCAAAAAGCCCAAGATCCAAGTCGGAATGGACCGATATATAATTGTGGGAAAGCGCGGGCGAAGCACAAATTCTACTAAAATTGCATCTGCTTCAAAGGTATCTAGGGATAACAGCGCATACTTCACTAATCGTTTTCAAATATTGCAAGATGACAACGACATACCTGATATATCCGACAACAAAACATCCAAGCCGCCACCAATCTATTTGAGAGAAAAAAATTCAAACGCTCTTCTAAAAAAATTATTTTCGGTCATTGGTGAGATTAAATTTCACATTTTTCCAATAAAACGTGGCAATATCGATGAAACGAAAATTCAAATTTATGACGAAACAGATTTCCGCAAAATGGTTTCTGAATTTGAAAAAAATAAAACAAGTTTCTACACATACCAGCTTAAGAGTGCTAAAGGCCTGCAGATCGTATTGAAGGATATAGATTCTTATATTGTTCCTGAAGAAATAAAAGATGCACTCGTCCTCCAGGGATTTAAGGTAAAAAATGTTTCCAATATAATAAATAGGGAGAAGATCCCCTGCCTCTATTTCGCGTTGAACTTGATCTGAATGATATATAATTGAGAAAAAATGAGATGCACCCAATACATAATTTAAAATATATTTTATACCGAAAAATAACAGTTGAAGAACCACACAAGCGTTCTGAACCCGTACAGTGCCATAATTGTCAAGAATATGGCCACACAAAAATTTACTATAAATGACCTACAGTTTGTGTTATTTGCGGTGAATTACACGGTACTGCTAGTTGTACTAAACCAAAAGATCAAGCAGAAAAAAATGCAGTAATTGTGGAGGTACTCACACCGCTAACTATAGAGGATGTCCTTTATATTCTTTCGTTAAAAAGACTATGGGACAAAAACCTAAAGTAGCTCCAGCACAAACAGCAAACGCTTACTCCGCCACTCTTGCCCAAGTGAGCCAACCAGTTAATTCACGTGTATCGTATGCCGATTCTGCTAAGACAAGCTCTATTCCCACACAAAATTTTTCACGGCCAAATACTTCAACAAATACAAACTCAAGCTTTAATTTTAATCGCCTGAAGCTACTATTGAAAATCTGGTGCAAACCATAAACAATTTTACAACAAATATGACTAGCATGATGCAAGAAATGCTGAGAATGCAGAATGCTCTGCTTCAAGCATAAGTTAACAAGCCATGAACACGTTAAAAATATGTTTCTGTAACGCAAACGGCATTCGCCAACACAAAAACGAACTTGAGCACTTGCTCAGGGAAAACAATATTGATATAATGTTGTTCTCTGAGACTCATTTGACTTCGAGAAGGCTACACCTTATATGATTCAAAGGACCCGAAAGGAAGAGCATACGGTGGATCAGCAATTCTGATAAAGTCAAGACTCAAGCACTATATTCTGGAGAACATTTGTGAAGAACATTTACAAGCAACAAATATTTGTGTCGAAAAGTTTTGCTCAAATTTTGTCATATCATCAATTTACTCCCCTCCTAGGTTCGCAATTACTGAGGATCAATGCGAGGATTTCTACAAATCTCTTGGCGCTTGCTTCGTAGTAGCTGGCGACTACAATGCAAAACATACGCTCTGGGGTTCGCGTCTTATTACACCTAGAGGTCGGGCATTGTTCAACACAATTTCAATTTCATTTCGAGTGGGAAGCCCACTTACTAGCCTACGGACATACAAAAAATTCCGGATGTTATAGATTTTGGAGTCATGAAAAATATCTCTAGGGAATTATTTCATGTTGAAGCTTCTCAAGATCTCTCCTCCGATCACTCTCCCACGATCGTTACAATTTGTAGCCCACTAAGAAGTGACTTACCTCACCCATATGTGAAGACGATCAACTGTGTTAATTGGGTGGGGTTCAGAAAATATCTCACTAGTCATTGTACGGAAAACATTACACTAAGAACATCTGAAGATATTGAATTTAACATTGGCAATCTTATCAAAAATATAAAACAAGCTGCTGAACATGCCACTACCTCCCACGCGCAGACTGGATTTAATAGCATTTACTCTACGGATATTGAACATCTCTTAGGTGAAAAAAGAAGAGCTAGAAGGGAATGGCAACAGCACAGATCGCCCCAACATAAAATCAGATTTAAAGAGTGCACTAAACGACTCCAAGACTTGCTTGCATTTGAAAAAACTGCATCTCTTAAAAACTATCTGGAAGGTCTTGGATGCCACACCAGCATCTAATTACTCTTTGTGGCGCGCTGCTAGAAAGCTTAAAACAGCTGTTGAGTTTAAACCACCTCTGCGTACATCTACCGGAGGTTCGGCAAGAAGCGATACTGAAAAAGGTAAAATATTTGCTGAGCATTTAAAATCAGTATTTACCCCTAACACATGTACTGGTGTTATTGATTTGCCGAATGGAGTTGCGCTACCCCCTCGACCCATAAAATTTAGAACGTGATGTACAAAAACTAATTCCTGAACTTAACCCGAAGAAAGCTCCGGGTAGTGATGGAATTAGTAACCAGATGCTAATAAAGTTGCTTCGTATTGCAATTAGAATCCTGTTATTTATTTTTAACGCCATTTTACGACTGGAGTATTATCCACACAGCTGGAAGCTTGCCAAGGTCAAAATGATTCCAAAGCCGGGCAAAGACCTTACCAAGGCTGACTCATACAGGCCAATAAGTCTGCTATCATCAATGTCAAAACTTTTCGAAAAACTGCTCATGACAAAATTGTCCCCAATTCTAGTAACTAGTGGGTGCATACCGGACCATCAATTTGGTTTTAGAAGTCAGCATAGCACCATTGAACAAACTCATAGATTGGTTCAATTTATAAGAAGAACATTTGAAGAAAAGAAGTATTGTTCTGCGCTGTTTATCGACGTTTCTCAGGCATTTGATAAAGTGTGGCATGAAGGTCTAATTTTAAAATTGAAATCATATTTACCAAAAAATTTTTTTAAGCTATTAGAAAGTTATATTACTACCCGGAAGTTTACTGTTGTGGAAGGAGACTTCATGAGTGTGCCCGAATCTATATCATCCGGTGTGCCACAGGGGGCATACTGGGGCCAGTTTTGTATTTGATTTACACTTGTGATATGCCTTTGAGCAGCAATATCCATACATCTACGTTTGCCGATGATACAGCCTGCCTTAGTATGCACGAAAACCCTCACGAGGCTTACCGATATCCACAAGAACATATTACACAACTGGAACTATGGTTAAATTTATGGAGAATCAAAGTAAACGAGCAAAAGTGTGTCCAGGTAACATTTACCCTGCGAAGAGATACTTGTACCCCAATTCGAATCAACAACCAATTTGTTCCTCATTCACACGTAAAATACCTTGGTATACACCTTGATCGACGGCTTGCATGGAAGCCCCATATTGACTGAAAGCTAACACAAATGAAACTGAAATTAACTCAGATACATTGGCTGATTGGTAGAAGTCTAGATTGTAAACTTTTAATATACAAGTCGATTTTGAAACCAATATGGTGCTACGGAATTCAGTTATGGGGCACTGCTTCAGCTTCAAATATAGAGAGAATCCAACGAAGGCAAAATAAAATTTTAAGACTAATAACATCGGCTCCATGGTACATTAAAAATTCAAATATACATCGTGATTTAAATATGCCACTAGTGACTGAATAAATCGCAAAATACGCAGGCAAATATTTAACAAAACTCGAGACCCAACCTAATCCTCTTGCTCGTAATATTTTGAATTTTACGGGACACATCCGCTTAAAAAAGAGGGACACAAGGGCTCTAATACTCAACACTCCAGAAGAAACTGCTTGAATATACTTTTGTTTTTGCTTATCAGGACTTATGTATTATTAATAACTTTAACTAATTTTATGTTTAGATTTAAGATTTGAATACTTATTGTTAGTTCATATTTGAAGATTCAATAAATAAATATATGTATTGAAATAAAAAAAAATCATTAACATAAAATCAGCTTATCTCGACTTGAGCACTTTTTCTTTTTCCACAGATATTTATGTACATAAAAATCCTATCAAATCAAATTTCGTTCGTTGGTACTTGCATCAATTAAGAACGGCTGCACCAATTTCGCTATTTTTTTAATCTTCGTATTAATTTAAAAAAATTGGGCGTGGTACCTCCCATATATAGCGTCTTTGCATCTAATGCAGCAAGAAAAGTGAATATGTGAATTGGTTTGATTCATCGTATTATAATTTGCTCATGTGTTTTGTAATGAAGGCTCAAAGTTACCATCTCTAAATTTACAACAATCTTACCATTGTCGTTTGTTCTTTACTAACTATGCCATTGTTATGGTGTATTTTTGTCTATGATACTTGTAACCTGGAGGGTCCCTTGGGAATCGCAAGTATAAGTATTTTTATTAACAACAATTCTAGTTACTGTAGCTGCTTGCACACTTGCAGACTGACTTCTTTTATTTTTCTATCTGCTATTTATACAAAATATACTTTAATATATTTTTTCAATATTTTACTTACAATTAATTTTCTTATGCTAACTATACAATAACTTATTTCATAAGTATTACTTAGCTTTTGACCCAATTACAAAATATCGATATTGCACAATTTGCCAGCGCCAACAAAATAAGAAGTAACTGAGTCAATGAACTAGTTTCTGCTGCGTCAACCAATTAGTGCAATGTTTGAATACGAGGGTTGTTCAAGTATGATTCACAACATCCCTCCCCACTCGGCACAAGAAAACATCTAGCTATAGATGTTTTCTAAATATAGTAATTGGATCAAATGCTTAAATCTTAATATAAGAAGTATAAATAAATGTTCCATTATATAAAAAATATATAAGTAATCTTAATATAAGAAGTATAAATAAATGTTCCATTATATAAAAAATATATATGTAAGTAAGTGCCTCCGACTCCTAACATACCTCCCCTCTTGGCGGAAAGAAAATGTGCCCCATTTTCTGTTGATGTTTTGATTCTTGACATCTAAGTTAGGTTGACGTGGTTTTGTTTATCCTTATGTGTTGAAATTTGTGGCACCTTTATGTATTCAGTGATTTTCTCCTTTATGCAGGGACGTAGTTGCTTGTGGTTTAAAAAAAACAAATCACAACCATCACGAACTAATGTCTTCGGCTGAGTAAGGGTGTATCAAGAAACCAGCATCGCCAATAAAGGTGTTCTCACTTGAGCTGAAATGTGTTAATGGTCAAAGACTACGACTTGTGTAATAGATGGCCAGTTCATATGTAAAATGACGGCCATCGGTATCACAACGTGACACCCATCGTGGAACGAATACAATACACTTTTTAAAATTTTTGGATAACAGTACGAAGAACTATCTCACTTAGTTTATTGGATTACAAATCCGCATGTAAGCTGTTAAGCTGTACTCAAACTTGACCTTGGCCTTGACTTCCCGGAATAATCTGATCGTGCATATTATTGGGAGTCCTGTTGTGGCTACAATAATTCATCTCAATATACTACACTCGTTAGATAAGAGTATTACTTGATGTTTCAGCTGCTGTTTTTATGGTGTGTGTTGCGGGCTTTTGATTTAAAAATTCATCGGTTATGTTGTTATTGCTGAAGTAAAGTTATCGTTCTTGTCAGTCCTTTTAGTTGCTACCCTCACTTGGTTTAATAAAGTTTCGTTTGCTGATTTCCTTTCAATTGTTTCGTGTATCCATGAATTGTCGGCATCCCAGTCCATTAGTTTTGGCTGGGCCGCCGCGAGTTTCCCGAATTTCGTGCTGGGCAGTTAGTTCTTAGATGTCCCGTTTCATTACAATTATAGCATTTCGGTGGTTCATTTCTCCCACGGCCATGGTATACTTGATTCATGTTGGCATTGATGGATCTTTGTGTTGTAGACTGTTGACCACTTTGCGTGCTATTGTGTTGTTGCCTTTGGTCATTGTCATTTCTTCTGAAGTAATTACCGTTAGGTGGTTGCCAGTTTGTGTTTAGCGGTGTGCTTGGGTTGCCTGAATATCTTTGCTGTGGTTTTCTACAGAACTGATTTTCTGCGTGTCCGGACGTTCTGCATATCCTGCAGAATAATGCTCTTAAACGTTTTCTGCATTCTACTTCCTTATGTCCCTTATTATTGCAGTAATCACACTTGTCAACTCTAGTGTCTCGGTTTGATTCACATTCTGGCCCAATTTCATGCCCATATTCTCCACATTTAATGCAATATGGAGTGTTAAGCCTCTGTTCACAATTTGTTCTGTTGTGACCTTGTTGCTTACAGAAACTGCATTGAGTAGTCAGGGTAATAGTGTTTATTGCGATGTGGTTTTCTCCAAAAAGTTGCTCAGCTTCCTCTACTATTTGAGTTAGTTTCTGTAAGCCCTCGCTTTCTTGGCCAATAAACCTAGTCCTTAATGCCTGGTCCCTAAGACATTTGATAAAGCTCCTTACTGCTATTCTTTTGAAGTCTTCCAGTATCGTTTTTCTGCTACCTTCTTCACTCCATTCATTTGTTACTAGACTCCCGGCTTCATTTAGTAGAGTTTCAAGTCGATTACCAAATCTGCTTGCTGACTCTTGATTTCCTTGATTGCACGAAACTATGAGTTCTCTTATTTGATCTAAAGTTTTCCTCTTCAAATACACCTTTTTTATTGAATCACATAATGCGTCTATCGTGCCGAATGTTTGTGGTGCTATTTGAACGTAAGCTGGTCCCATTAATCGCAGTTTCAGGCATTCTATATCTTGTGCTGGGACTCCATTTTCTTCAGAGGACAGCTCTCGGTCTACTAGCTTACATCCTTGAATGAATCGAAACACTTCCGATGTTAAATCTGGTCCTTCGGTGCCGAAAAATGTGGGGACTATATTGTTTACTATTTTGGTAATTGTCGATATTGCAGGCATCTTGTATGCTTTTGTATTTATACTACTGGAATCTTCTTCGGTGATTATGGGGGATAGTGGGTACGTCTTTAGTGAATTCCTAGCTTCTTGTAGGTACTTATAAAATTCTTTTTTGAGCTGGACTTCGTCTAGCCTCAGTTCTTTAAATTCCTTCTCGTATTCTGCTAACTCTGCTAGTTTTCTTTTTATAGTATCTGTTGAGTATCCTCTGTTCACAGTTTTTCTCGCGTTTGAGAGTAAACTTTTTACTTTATTCAATAAGTTATTTCCTTCTCCCTCCTTGAGAAAGTTTTTATTATGTTCTATTGTATTCGTGTCTTCTCTAATTTCTTGTTGTGTATGAATTACTACTGATGGAAGTCTTTGGGTAGTATGTGATAAGTCCGTGATAGTGGATTTTTCTGGCAAACCAATTGAAGGAGTTGGTGAACGAGGTCTGTAGGCGATATTTAGTTCTCTCTTTGCGTTTGCCAATGCTACCGATAATCTTTGTATCGAGTTGTCCTTTTCGCTAATCAAGTATTTTAATTTTAAGTGTTTTTCAATCTCCTTCTCACTCAGTCTTTTCTGTCGTAACTGTAGTCTTAGTTCTTCGTTCTCTTTTACCTGCTGTTCTGACAACTCATTTGTATAATCTATATCACTTTTTAGTTGTTTGCTAAATTTCTCCAAACCTAATTTCGACTTTTCTAACTCTTCGATACGTTTTCCGAGTTCCTTTGACTTATTTCCATTTAATTCACTTATCACTCCAAGTATATACCCTACTTCTTCTAACTTAGTCAATTTGTTATTCTTAACAATTTCTTTATGAGCATTTAGGAATATTCTATCAGCATTCAAGGCTTTTAATTCCGACCATACATGCACTTGAAGACTATCAACGTTAATGTTGTAGTCGTTTAATTGTAGTATTAGTTTGTCCGTTTGTTTTTGTGGACTGTCCATTTAATTAAATTTATACTTACCATCCTTACGACTGAGACCCGAAATCCAATATTGCTCTAAATTCTCCTGAATTTCCGTTGGCCGCTGTTAACCTTACTCTTGCTATTGCAAGTAGTACATAACCCTGGCGCAACGGCGGGTTGTTTGTGGCAGCTGATGTAACAGTCACATTAGTAGTGTTAGGTGCAACATCTGCTTTCCGTATATCATTTGAGTGCTGATATGCAGTTTTGACTTGATTACCATGCTTTGATGAATTGTGTGGTTTGGGATTTGAACCTAAATGCAATAATGTATTATGTTTTTTGTTACATTTTTTGCATTTCGAGTTCTCGTTGTACCTTCATAGTGAACAGAAGTATTAGCGGAATTTCTTTTTACATACTAAACCAAAAAAAAAACCATAAAAAAAATATTTGTAGTACATTAACTTTGATAAACAAGCTATTTTTGCTTTGCTAATATTTTTTTTACATAGACAGTAATAACTAAAACAAAAAAAAACAAAAACAACCGTAAATAAAATAACTTAAAGTGCCCTTGAGGAATACACTTACAAAGTGCCCTTGAGGAATACTGTATATGAGTACCTCGAAAACAAATAATTGCGAAGTGAGTGATAACGGCAGAAATGCCTATCTTACTGTGAGCTCTGATGATCTTAATGATAACAATAAAAATAACAAATCTGATGATAGACTTACTGTGAGTTCTGATGATCTTAATTTAAAAAAAATAAATAAAAAACTTGATGACAGACTTTTTTTAACGGCTAAGCCAATTTTTCGTCAGCGATCAACTTCGCTTTGTCCAATGCCAACTGATTCGTTAACATTACAGTTGCTTACTACTTCGTCATTTAAATCAGCGATATCATCCGATTCATCACTTACCCAATTAGTCACTGAAAATAAAAAAAATCCCAAAACCCAAGGTCCAAGTTGGAATGGACCGATATATTATTGTGGGAAAGCGCGGTCGAAGCCCTAATTCTACTAAAATTACATCTGCTTCAAAGTTATCTAGGGATAACAGCGCATCATCTACTAATCGTTTTCAAATATTGCAAGATGACAACGACACACCTGATATATCCGCGAAAAAAACCTCCAAGCCGCCACCAATATATTTGAGAGAAAAAAATTCAAACGCTCTTATTAAGAAATTAATTTCGGTCATTGGTGAGAATAAATTTCACATTGTTCCAATAAAACGTGGCAATATCGATGAAACGAAAATTCAAATCTATGACGAAACAGATTTCCGCAAAATGGTTGCTGAATTTGAAAAAAGTAAAACAAGCTTCTACACATACCAGCGTAAGAGCGCTAAAGGCATGCAGATCGTATTGAAGGGCATATATTCTTATGTTGCCCCCGAAGAAATAAAAGATGCACTCGTCCTCCAGGGGTTCAAGGTAAAAAATGTGTCCAATATAATAAATAGAGAAAAGATTCCCCAACCCCTATTTCGTGTTGAACTTGAGCCTAATGATATAAAATTGAAAAAAAATGAGACGCATCCAATTTATAATTTAAAATACCTCTTGTACCGAAAAATCACAGTTGAAGAGCCACATAAACGTTCAGGTCCTGTACAGTGCCATAATTGCCAAGAATATGGCCATACAAAAACATACTGCAATTTACCCTCTGTTTGTGTTGTGTGCGGCGAATTACACGGCACCGCTAGCTGCAACAAACCAAAAGATCAAAGTGATAAAAAATGCAGTAATTGTGGAGGTAATCACACCGCTAACTACAGAGGTTGTCCTGTGTACTCTTTTGTAAAGAAGACTATGGTGCAAAAACCTAAATTAGCTCCAGCTCAATCAGCAAACGTTTACTCTGCCACTTTTCAGCAAATGAGCCAACCAGTTACTTCCCGTGTATCGTATGCAGATGCTGCTAAGGCTAGTTCTATTCCGACACAAAATGTTTCACCGCAAAATAATTCCACAAATACACACTCAAACTTTAATTATAACCGCTTTGAAGCCACTATTGAAAATCTTGTGCAAACTATAAACAATTTTACAACAAATATGACTAGCATGATGCAAGAAATGTTGCGAATGCAGAATACTCTGCTTGAAGCAATACTTAATAAGCCATGAACACGTTAACAATATGTTTCTGGAACGCAAACGGCATTCGCCAACATAAAAATGAACTTGAGCACTTCCTCACGGAAAAAAATATTGATATAATGTTGGTCTCTGAGACTCATTTGACTTCGAGAAGCCTTTTTAAAATTTATGGCTACACCTTATATGATTCAAAGGACCCGAGAGGAAGAGCATGCGGTGGATCAGCAATTTTAATAAAGTCAAGACCCAAGCACTATGTTCTTGACAACATTTGTGAAGATTACCTACAAGCAACAAAGATTGGCATTGAAAGTTTTTGTTCAAATTTCGTTATATCATCAATTTACTTCCCTCCCAGATTTTCAATCACTGAGAATCAATATGAGGATTTCTACAAATCTCTTGGACCTTGTTTTGTAGCAGCTGGAGACTACAATGCGAAACATACGTTCTGGGGTTCGCGCCTTGTTACACCCAGAGGTCGGGCATTGTTCAACAAAATTTCAAAAATGGGCTTGGATGTCATTTCGAGTGGGGAGCCCACTTATTGGCCTACTGACATACAAAAAATTCCGGATGTTATAGATTTTGGCGTCATAAAAAATATCTCTAGGGATTAATTCAAGTTCAAGCTTCTCTTGATCTCTCGTCCGATCATTCCCCGACGATAATTACAATTTGTAGCTCATTAAGAAGTAACTTACCTGACCCATATGTGAAGATGATCAATCGTGTTAATTGGCTGGGGTTCAAAAAATATCTCAGCAGTCATTGTACGGAAAACATTACGCTTAGAACACCCGATGATATTGAATCGAACATTGCCAATCTCAGCGAGAATATTAAACAGGCTGCTGAACATACCACTATCTCCCATCCGCAGATTGGGTTTAAAAAATTTTTTCCACAGACATTGAACGTCTCGTACGTGAAAAAAGAAGGGCTAGAAGGGAATGGCAACACCACAGATCACCACAAAATAAAATCAGATTTAAAGAGTGCACTAAACGACTCCAAGAGTTGCTTGCATCTGAAAAAATTGCATCTCCTAAAAACTATCTGGAGGGTCTTGATGTCACACCGGCGTCTAATTACTCTTTGTGGCGCGCTGCCAGAAAAATTAAAACACCCGTTGATTATAAGCCACCTCTACGCACATCTACCGGAGGTTGGGCAAGAAGCGATACTGAAAAAGGTAAAATATTTGCTGAGCACTTAAAATCGGTTTTTACGCCAAATATATGTACTGGTGTTGCTGATTTGCCGAATATAGTCGCTCTACCCCCTCATCAACACATTGTAGCGTGGTCATACTGTAACATTAATCAGTAGCGTGGTCCTACTGTAACATTAACCAACAATGTATTAAGCAGTGCACACAACAGTGTTGAATTGCATTTACAAACCTCAACTAAATTATTTTGGGTGACGATCACTTGACACCCCTTGAGTTAGTTCAAAGGCAACGGCATAAAGCACTTAAATTATTATTTTCATAAATATAAACAAACCTAATTATTTGTTGGGCACATGTGTTACTGAGTAGGGTTTAATAAAATTCTTATGATACACACGCCGCATGTCTACCTTGGGAAACTAAAAGGAATATTTTGCCTAATAAGCATATACCTTTTCTTTTCCCTCTTACATTAAGATAGGTTAAGAATTTTTCTCATTGTTAGTATATAAGACGATGAAAATTAGTTCTAAGACAATTACTAAATAGACATTCTTAGGAGCTCCTCAGCGAGCTCTAAGAAATATAAAAATAAATTTAATAAATACTAGGAGCTCCTTAGTGAACTCTAGTTTAAATAAATAAATTGTTTTAATTACACTACATGGCGATCCTGCCAGTCCTGGAGTAGCTTGATATAAAGAGCACCCAACTAAAATTTTTTTTTTGGAGTGCATTTAGTGCACCAAAAGGCCCCGACGGACAGCCAAGTCTCCGTCGGAAGAGTGTCTGGCCAAGAGACACTGAGAAGAATGACATCCCACGGTCTGGGAAAACAACCTTCAACAAGTATGCAACAAGGACCTAAGAAACTAACAATAGAAGAGTACCTTAAAAGGAACCAAGAAAAACAAAACCACCGTCTAACATCAATCCCTGCAGTTAAAAAACCAAAGCGAAGAGGGGGATATTTATGTAAGTTGAAAAGGGAAAAATCCCTTTTATTACGCGAACTCAACAAGGAAGTGCCGCCAACGTGGAACGATTCCACAAAGATATGGAAGCGCATAGATGAGCTGGACCGGCTCATCCAGATAAAACTAAATAAGGTATAATCCTTTAAAAAAAAAAAAAAGTATACTAATAATTCTTTTATACAATAGTGCTTATTTAAAAGCACATTTAGGTCGGTAGGCGTTAACCGCCGTTGACAACTTTTTTTTAAGATTATTTAATAATAAATTTTTATCTAACACATATAATCCTTTTTTTGACATAATCTATGTTTAAATAAAATTTAAAATTTATGAAGAAGAAGAATTGCCTATGAAAGAAAGGATAAAACTTTTAGGAGATTTTTGGAAGATAATAGGTATGCCAGGCGTCCCAACTGAGGACGACATTATAAATAAACCAAAGATAGAAGAGGAAACAATTCGTGCTATTAGGTGGTCAGAACAATTAGAAAAAAAAAAAAAATTTTTTTTTAAAATTAAAAATTAAATTAAAATTTCAAATATGGGTAAAACAGAATCAAAAATAGAAAACCCGAACGCAAACGTAATAAATGAAGTAGAAATCATTCAAACGAAAATAAATTTAAAATTAATTGAAGTAAATAATTATAACAATAGTACTACTTTTGACCTTCATTTTGAAAATTTACAAAATACACCATAATTACTTAAAAAAGAAATATATTAGTAGAGCAGACGGGTTAGACAAAGTATAGCCATATTAAATGATTTAGCTCTCCTAATGGAATGGAAGGACATTTTGAATAAGGCACGAATTTTAAAAGAAGATTTTGAACGGTCATATAAATGTATAAATATTGATAGACCAATCAAAACAGAAACAATTTTTTTTTTTTTTTAATACATATTTTTATTTATTGTATCTTCAAATATGAACTAACAATAAGTATTCAAATCTTAAATCTAAAATATAATTATTAGGCCCGACCACTGTCGGACATAAATTTAGAGATAGTTATAAATTATACATATTTAAGTAGTGATAATCAAAAGGAAGAAAAAAAATAAAATAAAATAAAAAGTATTTTCAAGCAGTCCCATCTGGAGTGTTGAGTATAAGAGCACTTGTATCCCTCTTTTTTAGGCGGACGTGTCCAGTAAAGTTCAAAATATTACGAGCAAGCGGGTTAGGATGTGACTCAAATTTTGTTAAATATTTGCCTGCATATTTTGCAATTTCTTCCACCACTAGTGGCATGTTTAAATCACGATGTATATTTGAGTTTTTTATATACCATGGAGCCGATGTTATTAATCGCAAAATTTTATTTTGCCTTCGTTGGATTCTCTCGACATTGGAAGCTGAAGCAGTGCCCCATAGTTGAATTCCGTAGCACCATATGGGTTTCAAAATAGACTTGTATATCAAAAGTTTGCAAACTAGACTGAGGGTTGAATTTCTACCAATCAGCCAATGTACCTGAGTTAATTTTAGCTTCATTTGGGTTAACTTAGAGTCAATATGGTGTTTCCAAGTAAGCCGTCGATCAAGGTGTATCCCAAGATATTTCACATGAGTATGTTGAGGGACAACTTGATTGTTAATCCGAATGGGTGAACAAGTATCTCTTCGTAATGTATATGTTACTTGAACACACTTTTGTTCGTTTACCTTAATTCTCCATAAGTTTAACCATAGTTCCAGCTGGGTAATGTGTTCTTGAAGATTTCGGGATGCTTCGTAAGGATTTTCATACATACTAAGGCAGGCTGTATCATCAGCAAATGTGGAAGTGTGGATATTGCTGCTCAGAGGCATATCACAAGTATAAATCAAATACAAAACTGGCCCCAGTATACTCCCCTGTGGCACACCGGATGAGATAGTTTCAGGCATGCTCATAAAGTCTCCTTCCACAACAGTGAACTTCCGGGCAGTAATGTAACTTTTCAAAAGACACAACGTTTATTGGCAGGTATGTTTTTAATTTTAAAATTAGGCCTTCATGCCACACTTTATCAAATGCCTGAGAAACGTCGATAAACAGCGCAGAACAATACTTCTTTTCTTCAAATATTCTTCTTATAAATTGGACCAATCTATGAGTTTGTTCAATGGTGCTATGCTGACTTCTAAAACCAAATTGATGGTCCGGTATGCACCCACTATTAACTAGAATTGGGGACAATTTTGTCATGAGCAGTTTTTCGAAAAGCTTTGACATTGTTGATAGGAGACTTATTGGCCTGTATGACTCAGCCTTGGTAAGGTCTTTGCCCGGCTTTGGAATCATTTTAACATTGGCAAGCTTCCAGCTATTTGGATAATACTGCAGTCGTAAAATGGCGTTAAAAATAAATAACAGTATTCTAATTGCAATACGAGGCAACTTTATTCGCATCTGGTTACTAATTCCATCAAAACCCGGAGCTTTCTTTGGGTTGAGTTCAGCAATTACTTTTTGTACATCACGCGTCTTAAACTTTATTAGTTGAGGGGGTAGAGCGTCTACATTAGGCAAATCAATTACACCAGTACATGTGTTTGGGGTAAATACGTATTTCAAATGGTCAGCAAATATGTTACCTTTTTCAGTATCGCTTCTTGCCCAACCTCCGGTAGATGTGCGCAGAGGTGGTTTAAACTCAACGGGTGTTTTAAGCTTTCTAGCAGCGCGCCATAAAGAGTAATTAGATGCTGGTGTGACATCAAGATTTTCCAGATAGTTTTTAAGAGATGCAGTTTTTTCATGTGCAAGCAGCTCTTGGAGTCGTTTAGTGCACTCTTTAAATCTGATTTTAAGTTGTGGTGATCTGTGCTGTTGCCATTCCCTTCTAGCTCTTCTTTTTTCGCATACGGCACGTTCAATATCGGTAGAATAAATTTTATTAAACCCAGTCTGCGGATGGGAGGTAGTGGCATGTTTAGCAGCCTGCTTAATATTTTCGTTAAGGTTGGCAATGTTAGTTTCAATATCATCAGATGTTCTTAGCGTAATATTTTCCGTGCAATGACTACTAAGATATTTTTTAAATCCCAGCCAATTAACACGATTTATCAAATTCGCATATGGGTGAGGTAAGTCACTTCTCAATGGGCCACAAATTGTAACGATCGTGGGAGAGTGATCGGACGAGAGATCTAGAGAAGCTTCAATCCGAATTAAGTCCCTAGAGATATTTTTCATGACGCCAAAATCTATGACATCCGGAATTTTATGTATGTCGGTAGGCCAATAAGTGGGCTCTCCACTCGAAATGACATCCAAGCCCATTTTGGAAATTGCATTGAACAACGCTCGACCTCTGGGTGTAATAAGACGCGAACCCCAGAACGTATGTTTAGCATTATAGTCGCCGGCTGCTATGAAACAGTAATTGCGAATCTAGGAGGGGAGTAAATGGATGATATGACAAAATTAGTGCAAAAATTTTCGACACAAATATTCGTTGCTTGCAAATGTTCTTCCCAAATGTTATCAATAATATAATGCTTGAGTCTTGACTTTATTAAAACCGCTGATCCACCGCATGCTCTTCCTCTCGGGTCCTTTGAATCATATAAGGTGTAGCCATACATTTTAAAAAGGCTTCTCGAAGTCAAATGAGTCTCAGAGACCAACATTATATCAATATTTTTTTCCGTGAGGAAGTGCTCAAGTTCATTTTTATGTTGGCGAATGCCGTTTGCGTTCCAAAAACATATTTTTAACGTGTTCATGGTTTGTTAACTAAAGCTTGAAGCAATGTATTCTGCATTCGCAGCATTTCTTGCATCATGCTAGTCATATTTGTTGTAAAATTATTTATAGTTTGCACCAGATTATCAATAGTAGCTTCAAGGCGATTGAAACTAAAGTTCGAGTTTGTATTTGTTGAATTATCTGGTGGTGAAACATTTTGTGTATGAGTAGAATTTGTTTTAGCAGCATCGGCATACGATACACGGGAACTAACTCGTTGGCTCACTTGCGCAATAGTGGCTGTTAAAGCGTTTGCTGATTGGGCTGTGGCCAATTTAGGCGTTTGCCTCATAGTCTGTTTGACGAAAGAGTACACAGGACAACCTCTGTAGTTAGCAGTGTGATTTTCTCCACAATTACTGCATTTTTTGTTACTTTGATCTTTCGGTTTATTGCAACTAGCAGTGCCGTGCAACTCGCCGCACACAACACAAACAGTAGGTAATTTGCAGTAAGTTTTAGTATGGCCATATTCTTGACAATTATGGCACTGTACGGGTCCTGAACGCTTGTGTGGTTCTTCAACGGTTATTTTTCGATATAAGAGATATCTTAAATAATTTCTTAATCAGGCTTGAGTTCAGTAATTTCAATTCTTATGAATGAAATATTTTTATTAATTAATGTGAGTATCTAAAGAATAGAAGAAAAATTAAACTAGACACTATTAGCTGGGGGAAATACCGATATTTTTCTGTGCAGCCACGCACTTCATCAGCACCCATGTCTATCTACTGGGGTAGAGATTATTATTAACATCAGCTATTAAACTTAAATTTCTATGAAATGGAATATGAGAATTGATTGTGTATACAATTATTGATTTGCCTTTGGCAAACACATTTGTAAGTATCACTATTCATTTTCTGTTTTTCCATTTTCTATTTAGGTTAGCACGAAGTTATATCACTCTACCTATGTATGTTTAACTATTCTTACTTATCTTTTACGATCATCACATTAATTATTTTTACTTATTCGATGCACCATCGGTACATACATATAAGTATTATTGTAGTGGCTTTATGTTACTTTTGTTTTTGCTTTCTACAGTTGACTTAGCTTTCCAGCATTCTGAAGCAGTTCTGGCCAAGTGAACAGTGATCGCCAAGTGAACATATTTTTGTCACGTGCCCATGATGAATTAAATGAGACATTATTAGATTTAATTGAACTATAGTGAATTTTTAATCAGAAATAATTTCTTAATCAGGCTTGAGTTCAGTAATTTCAATTCTTATGAATGAAATATTATGCACAGAAAAATATCGGTATTTCCCCCAGCTAATAGTGTCTAGTTTAATTTTTCTTCTATTCTTTAGATACTCACATTAATTAATAAAAATATTTCATTCATAAGAATTGAAATTACTGAACTCAAGCCTGATTAAGAAATTATTTCTGATTAAAAATTCACTATAGTTCAATTAAATCTAATAATGTCTCATTTAGATATCTTAAATTATATATTGGATGGGTCTCACTCTTTTTAAATTTTATATCATTTGGCTCAAGTTCAACGCGAAATAGAGGTTGAGGGATCTTTTCCCTATTTATTATGTTCGATACATTTTTTACTTTAAAGCCCTGGAGGACGAGAGCAACTTTTACTTCTTCGGGAGCAACATAGGAATCTATGCCCTTCAACACAATCTGCATACCTTTAGCACTCTTGAGCTGATATGTGTAGAAATTTGTTTTACTTTTTTCAAGTTCAGAAACCATTGTGCGAAAATCTTTTTCTTCATAAATTTGAATTTTCGTTTCATCAATATTACCACGTTTTATTGGAACAATGTGAAATTTATTTTCACCAATGACCGAAATTAATTTTTTAATTAGAGCGTTTGAGTTTTTTTCTCTTAAATAGATTGGTGGCGGCTTGGAGGTTTTATTCGCAGATTCAGCGGGTTTTTCATTATCATCTTGCAATATTTTAAAACGGTTTTGCCGATTAGTAGAGGATGCGCTGTTATCCCTGGACATCTTTGGAACAGATGCAATTTTAGTAGAATTTGGGCTGCGCCCGCGCTTTAAAATTGTAATGTATCTGTCCATTCCGACTTGGACCTTGGGCTTTGGGGTGCTCTTATCTTCAGTGACAACTTGTTTAAGTGATGACCACGAGTCCGAAGCGGATGATATCGCTGGGTTAAATTTAGAAGTACTAGGCAATAATGTCAACGATTCACTAGATGGCATTGGACAAAGCGAAGTTGATCGCTGACGAAACTGTGGTTTTGCCGTTAGAGAAAGTCTATTATCAGATTTTTGGTTTTTATTAAGAGCTTCAGAACTCACAGCAAGTCTATTATCAGATTTTTTATTTTTATTGTTATCATTATGAGCATCAAAACTCACAGTAAAATAGGCATTTCTGCCGTTAGAACTCACTTCACTATTTTTTTCCTTTGGGGTACTCATAAAGAGTATTCCTCAAGGGTACTTTGTATGTTTTTTTGTTTACGGTTCTTTTTTGATTTTGTTATTTCTATATGTAAAAAAATATTAGCAAAGCAAAAAAAATGCTTATTTATCAAAGTTAATATGTACTACGAATATTTTTTGTATGATTTTTTTTTTGTTTTGTTTGTATGTAAGAAAAATTCCGCTATTACGTCTGTTCACTATGAAGGTACAATGAAAACAGAAACAATTAACAATCATTTTCAAACAATTCTTACAAAATTAGAAGAGATAAGAGTTTTATTTAATGTTTGTTACAATAGACTTACAATATCTCACCAAAGAGCAGCAGACGCATTTTTCCTTGACCTAACAAACAGGGTTTCAAAACTAGCCGATAAAAAGGCAGTAAAAATTGTACTACCAAATTCCATACACGAAAGTGTACTACTTAAAATTACTATAACCGAATCCACAATGACTCAATCTATAGTAGAATTTTTAAACACGGCTTCAAAGCTGATTACCGATTTTGACGGTAAGGCTGAAAATTTACGTTCTTTCCTTGATTCTTTGTCTTTAGTTAATTCTATAAAAGGTGATCATGAAGCCACCGCAGTTTCATTAATAAAAACAAGGTTAAAAGGAAATGCCAGAAACTTAATAAATAATGAAGCAACAATAACAGAAATTATAAACAAATTAAATAAGACTGTTAAAGGCGAATCAGTCGAAGTACTGACAGCGAAAATAATGAATACTAAACAAAATAATAAAACTGCTAACGCTTACTGTACTGAGATAGAAAATCTCACAAAATCATTAGAAACCGCATACATATCAGATGGATTGTCATGCGAATTAGCAAATAAATATTCCACACAAATTGCTGTAAAAGCATTAACTGAAAACTGCACCATTGATAAAGTCAAGCTTATCATGGAGGCAGGTCAATTCAATAGCATGAATGATGCTATAAGTAAATTTGTCAATAGTTGTACAGACGCCACAGGTCAACAAAATACTATTTTGTACTATGGACAAAAGTACAAATCTGGAAACAGTTACCGTGGTAATAACACACGATCACGTGGAAGAAATAATTACCCACGTAGAAATAATAACAACAACTATAATAATAACAATTATTACAGAAACCGACAAAGATTTAATAATAACCATAGGAACAATAACTACGTGAGAGCAACAGAATCAAATGAAAACAATTCGGAAAACTCCGAAATTCCCCTAGGATCAAATCAGTAAAAATTTACCATCTAAATCTAAACTTGAGCTTCTTTATACATATTCAATTAAGCAATACTAACAATTCACTCACACTCTTAGTAGACACAGGAGCAGACATTTCATTAATAAAATCAAAATTCTTTAAACTGAACGAAATTAACACTAATAAAACAACAACTTTAAAAGGAATAGGACAAGGTAATATAAAATCAATTGGAAATACATTTTGCGATTTAAAATTTAAAAAATTTTTAATACCACATTACTTCCAGGTAGTAGATAATAATTTTCCGATACCATGCGATGGAATCATTGGCATGGATTTTATCAAAAAATATAACTGTATATTGGACTTTAACCAAGATAATGATTACCTTATCCTTAGACCATTTAATATACCACATACAATAGATATACCGATTACGAATAACTGCAATGAAATTAATATACCTCCAAGATGTGAAGTAATACGTCAAGTAAATTTTACCAATTCAAATAATGAATTATTAATTCCAAATCAAGAAATTGAACCAGGTGTTTTTATACCAAATACATTAGTTAAATCTGACAAAGCATTCATTCGTATTCTAAACACTAATAACACCATTACTAAAATCAAACAAAGTAACATAAAAACCGAAAACATCTCTGATTATGAAATTATCAAAGAAAATTTATGCAAAAATTCAAAAAGAAAATCAGAAATATTAAAAATTTTACAAAAACATTTTCCACAACAATTTAAAACAACATTAACAAAACTATGTTCAACATATAGTAATATTTTCGGTTTCGAATCAGAAACAATAACAACTAATAATTTTTATGAGCAAAAATTGAGAGTAAAAGATAAAGAACCAGTATATATTAAAAATTATCGTATACCACATACACATAAAGAAGAAATTGACAAACAAGTGAAAAAATTAATAGACGATAAGATTATTGAACCTTCCTATTCTGAATACAACAGTCCAGTCTTGTTGGTACCAAAAAAGTCACTTCCAAACTCTGACCAGAAAAGATGGAGACTTGTCATAGATTACAGACAAATAAATAAAAAATTAATTGCAGATAAATTCCCATTACCTAGAATTGATGATATATTAGACCAACTAGGTAGAGCAAAATATTTTTCTTGTTTAGACTTAATGTCAGG
The DNA here is from genome assembly GCA_944452675.1 of Tachina lurida. Classification (NCBI taxonomy): domain Eukaryota; kingdom Metazoa; phylum Arthropoda; class Insecta; order Diptera; family Tachinidae; genus Tachina; species Tachina lurida. Next base: position 93,323,665 of record OX101752.1, read on the forward strand.
ATTTCACCAGATCAGTTTAGAGAAAAACTCTAGAGACTTAACAGCTTTTTCAACCAACAATGGTTCATACAGATTTACTAGATTACCTTATGGTTTAAAAATAGCACCCAATTCCTTTCAACGAATGATGACACTTGCTTTCAGTGGTTTAAAACCAGACCAAGCCTTTCTATATATGGATGACTTAGTCATACTGGGATGCTCCGAAAAGCACATGCTTTCGAATTTGAAAAACGTTTTCGATCTATGTCGAAAGTACAATCTTAAATTAAAATGTTCATTCTTCATGAGAGAAGTAACCTACCTTGGTCACAAATGTACAGATAAAGGAATATTACCAGACGATAGTAAATATGCAATAATTGAAAGTTATCCAACACCAACAGACGCAGACAGTGCAAAAAGATTCGTAGCTTTTTGTAACTACTATCGAAGATTTATTAAAAATTTTTCAGAATATTCCAGACATTTAACAAAATTATCTAAGAAAAATACACCCTTTGAATGGACAAAGGATGGTGATTTTGCATTTAAATACCTCAAAAAGGCATTAATGAATCCAACCTTACTACAATATCCTGATTTTTCCAAAGAGTTTTGTATAACAACAGATGCAAGTAAGCATGCCTGTGGTGCTGTTTTAACACAAGAATACGAAAATATACATTTACCTATTGCTTATGCATCCAAAACTTTCACAAAGGGAGAAAGTAACAAATCAAAAATTGAGCAAGAATTAACTGCAATTCATTGGGCAATTACCCACTTCAGACCATATATATATGGAAAACATTTTCTTGTCCGTACTGATCATAGACCACTTTCTTATTTGTTTTCAATGAAAAACCCAAGTTCCAAGTTGACAAGAATTAGACTCGAATTAGAAGAATATGATTTTACAGTAGAATATCTTAGGGGAAAAGATAACTATGTTGCTGACGCTCTATCGCGAATTACAATTAATGACCTAAAAGACATGAATAACAAAATTTGTTCTATATTAAGAGTCACGACTAGATCGATGACCAATACAGAAAAAGAAAAGAATAATAATACATTAAATAATCGGCATAAAATTGATAAAAATACAAATGATAACAAGCCCAGTATATATGTACCTTTAACAAACACTGACGTCAGAAAATATTATAAACTAAAGATTTCCCCCGGAAAATGTTACATCAAACGTGGAAAATCTATAGTAACATATATACAAATAAATGATTTGTTTACTAACGAGAATTTTGACTTAGGACAATTTTTCTCTAGGCTCGAAAAAGTGGCCGGTAAACACAATATATATAATTTACAAGTGGCACCTAGTGAGAAAATTTTCGAATTTATCTCTATTAATGAATTTAAAATAATGGGCAATAAAATATTAAATAAAATTAAAGTAGCGCTACTAAATGAGGTGACCCACATTGATAATAAGAATGCCAAGGCAATTCTTGAAATTATGCTGAAATATCACGATGATCCCATAGAAGGAGGACATTGTGGATTGTATAGAACAATACAGAAAATCAAAAGATTTTATTATTGGAAAAATATGTCAAAAGACATATCTAAATATGTAAAAAATTGTCAGAAATGCCAAACTGCTAAAACACTAAAGCATTCAAAAAGTCCAATGACTATCACACCAACACCTACAAAACCTTTTGATACGGTATATGTAGATACAATAGGACCATTTCCAAAATCAATAAACGGAAATGAATATGCAGTCACACTAATATGTGACATGACTAAATATTTAGTAACCATACCAATACCGGACAAGACAGCTAAAACAATTGCAAAAGCAATATTTGAAAGCTTTGTACTAATCTATGGTCCAATGAAAACGTTCATTTCGGACATGGGAACAGAGTATAAAAATTCGATATTAACAGAACTTTGCAGTTTACTCAAAATTGAAAAACTAACTTCAACAGCTCACCACCATCAAACATTAGGAACAGTAGAAAGAAGTCACAGAACTTTTAATGAATATGTACGTTCATACATATCTGTAGACAAATATGATTGGGATGAATGGTTAAAATATTTCACATATTGTTTGAATACAACACCTTCAACAATACACAATTACTGTCCTTTTGAGCTAATTTTTGCAAAAACACCCAATAGTTTTAAAGAATTCAATAATGTAGATAGAATAACACCTTTATATAATATAGATGACTATGTTAAGGAAACAAAATTTAGATTAGAAGTAGGATATAAGAGAGCAAAATTAATGTTAGATAGGAATAAACTTAGGCAAAAATTAAACTATGATAAGAAAATATTAGATCATAATTTTAAAATAGGAGATTTAGTTTTACTTAAAAATGAATCAGGTCATAAATTGGAAATCCAATATAAGGGACCTTACAAAATTAAAGAAATAGATTTAAGAAATAATGTAACCATAATAGATAAGAAAACAAATAAAGAACAAATAGTTCATAAGGATAGACTTAAACTATATAAAAATAAATAATTTAATTTTAGATAACATACTCATTAACATATTCTATTATATACCTTAAATAAATAATTCTTTGCTACATAATAAATACATTCTTTTATATACTTTAAATAATATATTATAAATCATAAAAGAATGTCCATATAATTAACATGAATTATATGAACATTCTTGTAAAAGGTGGAGGTGTAGCGTGGTCATACTGTAACATTAATCAGTAGCGCGGTCCTACTGTAATATTAACCAACAATGTATTAAGCAGTGCACACAACAGTGTCGAATTGCATTTACAAACCTCAACTAAATTATTTTGGGTGACGATCACTTGACACCCCTTGAGTTAGTTCAAAGGCAACGGCATAAAGCACTTAAATTATTATTTTCATAAATATAAACAAACCTAATTATTTGTTGGGCACATGTGTTACTGAGTAGGGTTTAATAAAATTCTTATGATACACACGCCGCATGTCTACCTTGGGAAACTAAAAGGAATATTTTGCCTAATAAGCATATACCTTTTCTTTTCCCTCTTACATTAAGATAGGTTAAGAATTCTTCTCATTGTTAGTATATAAGACGATGAAAATTAGTTCTAAAACAATTACTAAATAGACATTCTTAGGAGCTCCTCAGCGAGCTCTAAGAAATATAAAAATAAATTTAATAAATACTAGGAGCTCCTTAGTGAACTCTAGTTTAAATAAATAAATTGTTTTAATTACACTACAACATAAAGTTTAAGATGCGTGATTTACAAAAATTAATTGCCGAACTCAACCCGAAGAAAGCTCCGGGTATTGATGGAATTAGTAATCAGATGCTGATGAACCTGCCTCGTATTGCAATGAGAATCCTGTTATTCATATTTAATGCTATTTTACGACTGGAAACTTGCCAAGGTTAAAATGATTCCAAAGCTGGGCAAAGATATAACAAAGGCTGAGTCATATAGGCCAATAAGTCTACTATCTACAATGTCAAAGCTTTTCGAAAAACTGCTCAAAAAAAAATTGTCCCCAATTCTAATTAGTAGTGGGTGCATACCAGACCATCAATTTGGTTTTAGAAGTCAGCATAGCACCATTGAACAAACTCACAGATTGGTTCAATTTATAAGAAGAACTTTTGAGGGAAAAAAGTATTGTTCTGCGCTGTTTATTGACGTTTCCCAGGCATTTGATAAAGTGTGGCATGAAGGCCTAATTTTAAAATTGAAGACTTACTTACCAATAAACATTTTAAATCTTTTGGAAAGTTACATTATTTCCCGTAAGTTCACTGTTGCGGAAGGAGACTTTACAAGTAGGCCTGAAACAATTTTAACTGGTGTGCCACAAAGGAGTATACTGGGACCAGTTTTATATTTAATTTATACTTGTGATATGCCAGTGAGCAGTAGTATCCATACTACCACATTTGCCGACGATACAGCCTGCCTTAGTATGCATGAAAACCCTGATGAGGCATCCCGCAAACTCCAGGAACACATTAGCCAGATGGAGCTTTGGTTAAACTTATGGAGGATCACGGTAAATGAACAAAAGTGTGTTCAAGTAACATTTACTTTACGAAGAGATACTTGTTCCCCCATTCGGATTAACAATCAAGTTGTTTCTCAACATTCACATGTGAAATATCTTGGTATACACCTTGACCGACGACTTACATGGAAACACCATATTGACTCTAAGTTAACTCAAATGAAACTTAAATTAACTCAGGTACATTGGCTGATTGGTCGAAATTCAACACTTAGCCTAGACTGTAAACTTTTAATATACAAGTCGCTTTTAAAGCCAATATGGTGCTACGGAATTCAACTATGGGGCACTGCTTCAGCTTCAAATGTAGAGAAAATTCAACGCAGGCAAAACAAAATTTTACGCATGATAACATCGGCTCCATGGTACATCAAAAATTCAAATATACATCGTGATTTGAATATGCCACTAGTGACTGAAGAAATTGCAAAATACGCAGGCAAACATCTAACAAAACTCGAGTCACATCCTAATCCGCTTGCCCGTAATATTTTGAACTTTACTGGACACATCCGCCTAAAAAAGAGGGACACAAGGGCTCTTATTCACAGCACTCCAGATGGGTCTTCCTGAAAATACTTTTAGTTTTTATATTGTTTCCTTTTGATTATCACTACTTACATATGTATTGTATATAACTACTAGCTGACCCCCGTCCGCGTTGCTGGCCCTAAGCAAACATTAGTGTCGTATATGGCATTGAAGGTACAATATGAAAATTGGATTTTGCCCACGAATAAACTAAATATTGCGCCATCTGCCGGACGAACTTTAAACTACACAGAAACACTTCTTACGCCCCATAGAGCATGTATATAAAGTTTTGTCAACATCGGTGCAGTAGTTCTTGAGCTACGGTGCAAAAACACACAAAAACTAAATATGGTGCCATCAGCCGGACGAACTTTAAACTACAAAAAAACACTCCTTACACCCTATAGAGCATGTATATTAAGTTTGGTCTAAATCAGTGCAGTAGTTCTTGAGTTACGGTGCAGTAGTTCTTGAGTTACGGTGCAAAAACACAAAAATAATAAATACTGCGCCATCTGTCGGACGAACTTCAAACTACACAGAAACTTTTTTTACGCCCCATAGAGCATGTATATAAAGTTTGGTCTAAATCGGTGTAGTAGTTCTTGAGTTACGGTGCAAAAACACAAAAAACTAAATATGGCGCCATCTGTCGGACAAACTTCAAAGTACATAGAAACACTACCTACGCCCTAGAAAGTACGTATAAGAAGTTTAGTCAACATCGGTACAGTAGTTCTTGAGTTACGGTGCAAAAACACAAAAAAACTAAATTAGGCGCCATCTGTCGGACAAACTTCAAACTACACAGAAATACTTCTCACGCCCCATAGAGCATGTATACAAAGTTTGGTCTAAATCGGTGCAGTAGTTCTTGAGTTACGGTGCAAAAGCAAAAAAAAACTATATATGGCGCCATCTGTCGGACGAACTTCCGATTTCGTGAAAACTTTAGATAAACCATCTACACGACCATACGAACAAACCATAAAAATTTGATCGAATTCGGTTTGACCGTTCGTGAGTTATAAAGTCACAACACACTTGCAACAATTTTTTATATATATAGATTACTAAGCTTATGTCCGACACTGGTCGGGCCTAATTATATTTTTATATTTAAGATTTGAATACTTATTGTTAGTTCATATATGAAGATACAATAAATAAATATCATGTAAAAAAAAAAAAAAAATTTTTTTGCAAGGTCTTGATGTGCAGGTTTTCGAACTGTGTTCAGCTCTGAAACAGTTTACACACAATCTTTGCTGTTGTACCCAGCTTAGCCGCTTTGCTTCTGATAGTTGTAGAAATTTCTGGCAATGGAAGAGTCCGTGGTCGCCGGCCGTGCATAATTTACAGGAAACATAGTGTTCATTGGCAGTGGTTGCAGATGATGACCTATCCCTTTGGCGGATTGATTCCATTGATTGAAACTCAAATTCCAAGAATGATAAAAACTCAGCTAGAACTGGCACGTTCCTTGGATTGGTTAACGATTGCATGTACCTTATATGTGTGTTTCTATCAAGTTTCCTCATCAGAAGCTGAATAAGAATTGCATCCCATGAGGCTGTTGCAATTCCTAAATTGTTTACAGCCAACATACACTCCGTGCTGGTGTCATGAAGAGTCTTAATCGCTGAAGGAGATGACGTAGCTGCAAGCTGATCAATTAATTTCTCTACCAGGTTTGCCACAAGAACTCTTTTATTGTTGTAGCGGTCCTTGAGTGTTAGCCAGGCAGTGGCATAATTTGTTTCTGATAATGACAACTGACTTATTAGACGTTCAGCTTCGCCGGATAAGTTACTTTTCAAATACCACATTTTCTGAATAGCTGGTATTGGTTGCTTGTCTACCATTTCAGAAAATAAGTAATGGAATTGACGTCATTTCAGGTAATCCCCACTAAATTGAGGTATAGTTAAATTTGGCAGTTGTAACGACTTGACTTTACAACTGTTTGTCATTAATTCTGGTGCTGCTGTTTGACTGTGCAAAACATTCGGTTGAAGGTTGTCTGCCTGCACGAAAAGATTGACTAGAGTTTGCTGCATCAACTCATATAACGCTTCATATTCAGTCTGATCAAGTCCATGCGCAGCTGGAATTGTAAACTGCTCATGAACTTCATCATATAGAATTTCTATTTTCTCCCATAATTTCTTTATATTACTTATGTTCAGGTCAAAAAACTGTTTTGGCTTATCCTCTATGAATGCCAATGAATTTAATAGCCGTTTCAGAGCTGCTAAACGCATATTTAATTTGCGGATGATGCCAGGAGTACTATTAGGATCGTCAGGCATCGGTGTAACTCCTTGTGCTTTAGTTGTAGCCTTCGAAATTCTGTTGGACCTAGTGGCAGCTTCAGGTTGATCTTTAGTTTCGGCCCTAAGACGTTTAGTTCCTTATTCTTTTTATTCTTATTATCTTCTGGATATCTTCCCCCGTTGAGATTTGAAGGTCCAATAATTTTTTAATTGTCTCCATTTTTATCCATATTATTTGTTATAAAAACGTTTTGTATTACCAATGTTATGGTGCTTGATCGCTCAGGTAGCGTGTTGACTTCAGCAATGAGTGCTTACAAGATCCTTACCGCTGATGGGGGGAACTTGAGTTCAGAATGGCTTCCACTTCTATTACAACCGTTTCCAACTCCTCATGGGTCAGAGAAGCCACGGCGGTCGTTCGAACTAGTAAGTGTTTGGCTTATTACACGGCAGCCTACCATAGACCTCCGAAATGGGGAGCTCTGGGCGGGATGAACTTAAATTCTATTCCTTCCTTGGAGCAGGCATTTCCTATTTTTTCTTGGGAACTGGAACTGAATATAGCTGTCTTAAGCTCTTCAAGTTTGTTTTTAGTTCCAACAAAGTTTGTTGCATTGTCGGAGTACATCGTTTGGCAGCGTCCATGGCGAGAAGTAAATCTTTTCAATGCCCCTATGAATGCATCAGTGGTCAAATCTGTAACTACCTCCAAGTGTATCGCCTTGGTGACAAAGCAACAGAATACTGCAATATACACCTTATGAGGCCGCTTTCCTCTGAGCTTATAATGTACCCAGAAAGGGCCACAGTAATCTACCCCAGTTGTGATGAATGGTCAACCTGGGCTTATTCTGCAACTTGGTAAATTGCCCATTATTTGATTGAACATTCGTGGCTTAGCTCTTGTGCAACGTATACACTGATGGACCACAGATCTTGTCATTGTTTTCCCTTTCAGAATCCAAAACCTGTGTCGTGCTGTAGCTAGTAATTGCTGTGGTCCACAATGATTATTTTCATTATGTACGAGTAGGTTTACCAGGATCAGCCTTGCAATAGGATCGTTATATGGTAACACGAGCGGAGGTTTGGCGTCGTATGACAGCTCTGATGCTTCTAAACGCCCACCTTAGTCCTGCTGAGACTAAGAAAGGGCACAAACTTTTAAGCGGACTTGCTCCTTCGACTATATGAGGCCGTTGAAGTGTTTTCAATTCGTCTGGGAAATCAGATTGTTGCATTGCTCGCACTATGATGTGAAAAGCATTCTCCAGTTCAATGGCAGTGATGCGACTTCCAGTTTGGGTTGAGGTTTTTCTGATCCTCTGAGCGAATCTTAGTACATAGGCTACAGTGCGTTGAAGGAAGATGATTGAATTTTTGTGGTTGATGCTGTAAACCCAGTCTTCGACGTTGGATGATGCTGCAGCAGTCACGATTTGAGTCTTCATCTTAAACTCCAAATTGATAGCGTTCTGAGCGTTTTTTTAATGGTCCCGGCCAGATACATTCTTGGCCATGCAAAAAAGGAGGGCCATAGAACCACAAGTTCAAGCTTGGTAGTTTCTCGGGAGTTACGCCTCTCGAAATGAAGTCAGCTGGGTTTTCCTTCGATTTGACGTGTCGCCATTGGCTATTGATGGTTGGGTTTGTATCTTGCTGATGCGGTTAGCCACGAAAGTCTTGAGTGATGAAGACGCTGAATTTATCTAATACAAGACAATTTCTGAGTCAGACCAAAAGAAAAGCTGTTTGTCGTCGTACCGTAACTCCATTTTTACCTTGTTGGCTAGTTCTGCTCCTAGAAGTGCTGCGCAAAGTTCTAGCCTTGGTAGGGATAACCTTTGGAGAGGCGCAATTCTGGACTTGGAGCTTGGATCGAACGCAGACTGCTGCTCCATAAGCCCTTTCTGATGCGTCTACAAATACGTTCAATTGGACGTGCGAGGCTATTTGACCATTGAAAACATGTCGTGGTATAGGAGTGTTGTCTAACGTGTTTAGTGACTTATGGAAATCAAGCCATTTCGTTGTGAGATCTTTAGGGAGTTCCTCATCCCAAGATCTTTTACCTTCCCACAGTTGTTGAATGAATATTTTGGCTAAAACCACCACTGGGCCTGCAATACCCAAAGGATCGTAGATTCGTGCCACATCTGAGATGAGAGATCGTTGGCTCGCAGAGAGCCAAGACCGCTAACACCAATGTCATCAGATCCGAATGATCTAACGGCCTTAACACTAGGCCATTTTTTAATAGGAGAACCGTTAACCGCTCAATTCGACAGACAGGCAAAAGAGCCAACATCATCACTCGCGAAAAGATGGGAACTAGTGTCTCACTTGAAACATGCTTTTTGGAATCGATGGTCAAAAGAATACCTTTCAGAATTACAACAACGACATAAGTGGAGAACAGCTTCATTAAACGTTCAAGGTCAACTTGTAATCATCAAAGAATACAATGTGCCAGTCATGAAATGGCCCCTGGGTCGAATAGTAAATATCTGCAAAGGTCATGATGGCTTCGTACGAGTAGTCAAGGTCAAAACGTCATCAGGTCACTTGCTATTCATCGCTTGGCCCCCTTAATGAATGAGGAAATGAATGAGGAAATGAATGAGGAAACAAATGAGAAACCTGCAAACAAAACCTTAAAGAGGTCACCCGAACCAGACTCGTCTCCCACCAAGCGACCTAAATCTGTTGGCTGCAGCTTACTATACACAACCTTGCTCACCCTTCTCTTGCTCCCTGCTGCTCTCGGCAAACCAATAAATTCTGAGGTATTCAGCAAGGATCCCGGCCTGTATTTTGAAGGGATAGGCACAGCAAGAACAATCACAGCAGAATGGAAAATATGTTGTATTACGATCTCGTTCCATTCCGATCAGAAGTTAAAGCATTTTCAACCGCATTGGAGATCTTTTCCAATCTCTGCAAATTTTCTCCACAAGCAAACATGTGTCACGATTTCATAAGCAACCTAAAACAGCTTCAGGCCGATCTGATACAAGATGAGAACGTGATCATGTCTGGTCGTTCGCGTAGAGGAGCCCTCAACATCATCGGGAACGTAGCAAGAAGCCTCTTTGGTGTTCTCGACTCTGATTATGCCACAGAAATGAAACACACGATACGCCAAGCAGAAACGGGCAGAGAGCATCTTTACTCATTACTACGAAATCAAACATCCATAATTGATTCTACTCTTAATATTATCAAAGAAACAGAACTTTCGTTGCAGTCAAGGTTAAATGAAACACAAAATGAAATAACAAGGCTACAAAATCGAGTAACGGACGACCAGCATCAATTAAAGATATCATATTTAACAACATTTCTATCTAGTGAGCTGATTTTAACAGCAACGCGACTCCGCCGAATTGAAGCTGAAATAATAAACGTCTTAACGGACTCCCATCATGGTAGAATTTGTCCTTCTCTTTTATCACCAAATCAGCTTCAGAGAGAACTAAACGTGATCAAGGCACATTTACCAGTGTCGCGAGTCCCACCCGTCAAAGGCGACTTGATTCAACTTTACAAACTTATGCGAACTAAGGCAGGGGTCACAGAAAACAAGGTCATATTTGAAGTCAAATTACCATTGATCGACCAACAACCTTTTGAACTCTTAAAGATATTTGGAGTTCCCTCAAACAGGAACGGCACACTTTTTGTTAGTACCGGAGAAACCGTATCTGGCAATTAATTCACTCAGAGATGAATACATTCCACTGTCGAATGATGATATAACAAATTCATTCCGGCTCAACGATGTCTTTATCTTCGACAACAAACAATCAACTTTCGGAAAAGGATCAATGGCTTCGTCCTGCGAAATTAATTTTTTTAATCAAAAACCTGCTAGAAATTGCAAGCTAGTTACATCAAGAGAACAAGGCGTTTGGATACAACTACACAACAAAAACAAATGGATTTATTCCACAATAAATAGCAATGAAGTTTATGCTGTTTGTGGAACTGAAATAATGCAATTCACATTGCACGGTTCTGGTATACTTCAGATTGAACAAACCTGTATTCTAAAGACAGCCGATGTCACCATTCGGGGACACTATGACGTATCCAGTAACATCCAAACATCGTACTTCCGTTTCAAAAATATTAATGCTCTGACCGACATAAGTGAGCCTATAACAATATTCAACAGCACGCGGCAGGTTGTACAAACTCATACTGATCAACTAAATGAGCTACAAGCCCAACTTCAGGAGGCCGACATTTCACAACTGCATAAACTCATCAACAACAAAAATCTGCCCCATCAAGCAATAAGCTATTTTACGCTCAGCTTAGTTTTCGCCTTACTTGTCCTTTATCTGGTCTGGAAAAACTGATTATCTTGTAGAAGGAAGGACCAACCCGAAGCGATACCTACTCCAACTCCTCGACAAAGCTCACCATCCAAATACGTTATCGAACTACAAGATACCTGAAGTGCAGCAGCAGTACTTGAACATTACATGGTTCAACGGGGGGAGAATGTTGGCGACCCTTAAATTCATAATTAAGTTTATCATAATTATTCAACTCATTAAAATTAAATTCATAAACATCCAAACACATGTGTATGTATGTAAATGCATTTGCAATTATTTGTTTATAAAAAAAATAACATAAACAATAAGTGCAATGCATTAATGGTTAGTGACCGAAGAATCATATTGCAGTCACAGCATAACATACACCCATGCATACACATGTGTAGTCATACGAGTATTACCAATAAGTTTTTTTTGTTTATTCAACACCAGTCAATGACCACAATAAAGAACATAAATTCAATGTCTTCAATGGTCAGCGACTTTACATATTCAGCATTTCTAGTTATTTTTTACACTTTGCATTAATAAGTGACCTAATTATTTAGCGTATAAGTTTAATTAGCTATAATATTTGGTATAAATATAGAAGAAAAATAAAGACATAGCGTAGTAGACAAATTGACTTGTTTTACTACAACATTCTTTATTACATGGTCCCAAGTACCTTGTGACACCAAACAAATTCTTGGTTTATGTACCTAGAAACATAAACATATATTTTTATTTAATTTTGCCACAAGCCAATGACTATTAATTTTAGTTAATTTAATTATTATTTTTCGAACTGTATTTGTTCCTATATTCTTATGAATTGAACAGGCTAATGTTCATATCGCTTTTTAAGCCAAATTACATGTGATAATTTTTAATGAACAAATAACATCAAAGTTAATTTAAATTTATCAAACCAATTCACATATTCCATTTGCAATAAAGTTTCGTATATAAGGCAGACATCTACATCAACTGACACCACACACAGTGGACCAAAACACAGAAGAACGCTGATGAGGAAGGTTTAGTGGCCTTTGAAAACGGCTGGCTGTTCCGTTCAACTATGTGTTGTTGTCAGAATATTTACAACTAACTTTTATGTTATTTGTTCATTAATAATTATCACATGTAATTTGGCTTAAAAAGCGTTACGAACATTAGCCTATTCAATTCATAAGTAAATTTAATTAAATTAATTAAATTAATATGAGGGTTTCGTCATCTTCGCGTAAGAACAGGCTATTTCCAGAGATGCTGCTAAAAGTTGGCAATGGAGAGTTAACACAAACTGAGGGAAGGATTAACCTAGAAAAACTTTGTGTTTTGATAGACAACATCCAAGTCAACAATGTCTATCTTGACATTGATAACATAAGTTATAAAACAATATCTTGGTTTAAAGAATGAGCGATTCTGTCACCAGCTAACGAACAAGTAGATAAGGTAAATAACTTGATTCTTTCAAAGATTGATGCGCCGACGAAAATATACTACTCGGTCGATACTGTTCTCGATTTGGAAGAAGATGTTCATTTTCCTATAGAATTTCTAAACTCTTTGAACCCGTCTGGACTCCCTCTTCACAAAATTTTTTTGAAAGTATGTTGTCCTGTTATTTTATTAAGAAACCTGAATCCACCTAAACTTTTCAATGCAACACGTTTGCTGGTAAAATCACTGAAAACTTTCATAATAGAGTGCGCAATACTCACAGGATGTGTTACCGGAGAAGATGTATTGATTCCCCGAATCGCTCTGATACCATCGGATTTACCCTTCCAATTTAAACGTTTACACTTTTCGGTAAATACATCTTTTGCAATGACTATTAATAAATCGCAGGGTCAAACCTTTAACGTTGCAGGCTTAGCTTTTAGCGTTGACTGCTTTTCAAATGGCCAACTGTATGTCGCTCTTTCAAGAGTAACCGCTAGAGACAACATGTTTGTATTGTCTAATGACAAAAAAGCTGTTAACGTTGTATATAAAGACATTCTGTAATAAGTTAATTGCAGTAAAAATAAAATAAATAGGTAAAAATGTAAAAAGTAAATAAGTAAAAATGTAGTGTATGAATTTAGATATTCCAAAGATAGCAGGAAATCTTAATGTTTTAGGGAAAGAAGAATTGTTTTACCCTAAATTTAACGCGTGCGGGACACGGGCAGTAACGAAGAAATCAAATCTACTGGACCGATTTTAATCATTTTTTCATTGAATGACATAGGCTGAATATTTTATACCCGTGCGAAGCCGGAGCGGGCCGCTAGTAGCATTATAAAAACGAGCCAATAATGGAGCAAAAAGTGTATAACCTCCGAAGCAAATTAATATCTGCTGCAAACTTGAACTTCTAAGTCTACCGACGATAGAAAATAATCGGGATTGGACAATTTATAAAAAAGATGTTTCTTTTCATATCAAAACGTACATGAGGTGTATGGAAGTACACAGGGCTTTCGCTAGTTAAGCAATAACTACACTTAAAAATATTTGAAATGCATTTTTATGTTACTTTTTAATAAAAATCTAAGAGATTAAAAATTTCAAAACTATAAAAAGCGGGATAATAATTCGAGGCGGGATCCACATACGAAAAGCGGAATGTCTGATCAAATTACATATACCATAAACCACGGCATCGGCGTCAAAACCCACGACTTGTGAATTTGTTTATTACTTGATTTTGTAATAATGCAACTCCGATCAGATGAAAAATATTATCGTTTAGAATATTTTCAAAAAATGGTCAAGTATTATGGGATGTCATATTTTTATCGTGTTATTTACCATTCCTTATGACATTTTGCATTCACAAAATCGCACTTGCAGGTATTATTTGAATTTTTGACATATATTAATACAAAGTATAATAGTCTGAACTTCCCTTAACTAACATCAAGACTTAAACGATAGGACAAATTCAAAAGTAAGACGATACGATTTGACTAACGAAGCCACAACACTATTAAGATAGCGAATAGTATGAATGTTTGAAAAAAAAAGTAGCAAATACTTAGCGAATAGCATGAATACATTTAATTCTGATTGAATAAATGTATGTACATCTTATACTTATGTTTTATTTAACAAAAATTTCACTTAACATAGTTTTGGTGTTTGTTTGGAAATAATTTTAATTGAAGTTATGAAAATCTTTAATGTTTTATGATAATTACAAAAATATATTTGGAGAAATTGTATAGGTCGTTAAATTTGTTGTTTCTCTTCTACAGATAGCAACGAATACTAAACGTATGGTGTGAATGTTTTTTTGTTCTTCCATGTGGCATCATGTCACTTCATTACTTGATGTACAACAGCATCACAAAAAGGGATATTTTTATTGATGTCTATTAAAAAACAATGAGAAAGCAATGAATTTATGACTGGACAGAAAACGCGAATGGATTCATTCTGTTCTCTGGTATATATTTATGTATGCACGTATGTATGTACATATGACCCCATGTATGTTGCACATCACTCGAACATATATTTTCGTTTAAAAATGTTGATATTTGTAGCATACTGCAGGAACATATCAAGTTATTTTCACGTACATATGTATATTCGATATACTAAGAAAGTGTAATATACGTCAAAATTTTATTATTTTTTTGAAACTTACAACTAAATTTTTTAAAATAAAAGCATCTCGTATTTGTTTTTTTTGTATTATAATAGGTGTGTTTATTTACTTTCCTAGCAGAAACTTGCAACGAGAGAGCAAGACAGAAATTTACGAAATTACTCTCCCAGATACGAAAAAGTAAATGAACGCTTTACTTGTAAAAACATGCAAGACAATTTTATTCATGTCAGAACCACGTATGAAAATCATGATACAATTGTACAAATATTTTAAATTACAAAATTTTTAAAAAACGACATTTAATATGAAATACTTTTCACAGTTGCATGTATTAATTACTATTTGTATTCATTCTTCATTATTTTTTAATTATATTATATTAACAATTTTCCATTTATGATCAGATATGACAAACAAACAAAATTCCTTGACAATAAAATTTAATTTATGTATGTATGTGGATAAATGAAAGAAAAACAATAAATTAAAATATATGTTTTTTTATATACGTATATGTATAATACATATCGTCAGCCCATTATTGGTTTGAAGCATACGCCAAAAAGTCAGAATGGAGAAAAACGACAAATCAATATTTATTAAACCTTAAAATAGTTGATATGGAGCAAAATTAATGCTAAATATCTCGGAAACCATAATTAATTTCGCAAAACCTGTTTTGGATTCAGAAAGGGTATACTCAAAATATATATATACCCCATACCTAACTCATTTTTTAAAAAAATGGTCGGCGGGCCAAACCAATAATATGCTGACGATATTATGTTTTTTATTAAAGAAATTCAAATTTTTGAGGTTTGTTTTTCAGATATTTTTGAAATAATTAATTTGAAAACAAAACACACAACAGGTGGTTTCATAATTCTTGCAAGTAAAAATTTTACTAATTATTAATTATTATAAGATTTTTTTTGTCTCTCAATTTTTCTCTCTCTTTTAACAATCTCTCCTTGAAAACTTTTTGAGTTAATGAACACTTTCCAGTAACATTTGTTACAAATTCGTAGCAATTTTTGTTAATTGAACAAACCTAATATCAGCAGCCATCAAATTAAATTTTAACAAGTTGTTTCCAATATACAATCTATCGACTGTTCAGTTTTATTGATGGGAATTGATTGATGGTTACTTGATGTTGTTGTAAGAAATTTGTCTTTCAAAAAACATTTATTTTCTTTTTGTTGCTGTGCTGTTTTTTTTGTTTCGCTACATCGAAACTGCTGCAAATACTCAGAAAAGTCTACTCTAGGTAATGGACATGTAACTGAATTGGTTGTATCATTTGCGGATTTAAACACTTCCTTTTCATCATTCAGGTTTTCTCTAATATTGCAATCACTTGCGAATATTTTAATATTATCAGTAACATCTCTTCGACGCATTTGCTCAGAAAGTCGCCTTATATTAAGTTGTAATTCTTCGCCTTGTGCCTGATCTGTGACTGAAGAAAAGCTGTGTCTGGCAGTTAATAAATCTGGATTACACACGTTCAAAAATTCATGATTTTCGGAGCGCGTGTTCAATTTACTTCTGTTTTGCTCTTTTAATATTATTCCAGCAGCAACTGATATTAAAGGCGGTGGAGAGTCACTTAAGTGCAAATTATAATATCTGAAAGGGTTATGGCTTTTATTTGTTCTTGCAGGTGAAAAACTAACAGAGCGTGGGCAAGATTTTTCGATAAAACTTCCAGGTCTTTGTTTGTTAGTAAGATAATCTGATGAAATCAAATTATTTTCTGCTGTCGTCAAACACTGAGGTGAAGTTGGAGCTGATTGCATTTGATTTTGAGTACTTATTATAGAAGTTGAATTTGGTTCTGCATTTAAACAGCTCGAAGGTTTTGTTCTATTTAAAAATGGTGGATCTGTTATGATTGATTCAACATCAAACTTGGAGGCGGAAAATGATTTAGCCTGTCGAAGTAATTCATTTCTAAAAATTTGTGACATTTGTTCCACATCTCGCCTCTTAATCCAAGGATCTCTAATGACATTTGATTCTCTATTGGGTGAACTTGTTCTCTTTCCTTTCTTAGGAGTTGGCAGAGGAATAGACGATTTGTTTCCAACATGAATATTTTTTAACCATGGATCAGTATATGAATTACTTAAGCAACCAGTACTTCGGTTAGTTGATGCAATGTAAGAAAATTGCTTCTCGATTACATTGGGAGAAGACTGTTCAGAATGGCAGAGTTGATAAATCTGTTTTTTTTCGGAAGGAGTATTCCCTTTAGATAAAGAAAAGAAATACGTGTGTGCATCGTGGGAATCTGGCACCAACATGGTATGTTGATATCGTATAGGTGGTTTTGGAGAAAGCGAACGTGATGTTCTAAGAGTTTTTAAAGGATTGGATTCAACTACAGATTTCTTTTTTTCTTTTGCTTTAATATAACCCTCACCGTATGGTAGACTATTTTTAGTAAACATTTTCAATTTATTAATATCTATTGCTTTCACACATATATCGTTTGTTAATGATTGGGAGATACCACGTGATGCCATACTACCCACTTCTCTTATTTGAAAACGTGGACTTGTGGTAGCATTGCGAGTAGATACTAAACAGTGTTTGATAGCTGTTTCTAATGTTGCTTTATTACTAAAGTGCTCGATGGATTCTATTTCACTCTTCTCACAGCAGCATACTAATTTGGATGATAAGGTGGTACTAGTTGCTGTTTTAGTTGGCGAAGAGTTTACGGAATCAGTTTTGCTATATTCATATATGGCTGATTTTTCTGCATTATACAAAATATTAGTGTTTTTGATGTATCTGCCGAATAATTGTGTTTCGTTTAAATTGTTGTAAGTAGTTTTATCTGCCAGCAATGGTGAATGTGGAGAATTTATGGGTAGAGTTCGAGCAACGGACTGATGTTTAGTATGCTCATCAACCACTTTCCTTCCAAATGAACGATTATTTACTGATTTAACTGCAGAAGAAATGGATTTCTTTTTACGAAGATCGAGTTTTTCAGTTGGTAAATTATTGGCTTCAATCAAAGAAGTGTTGTTTTTTATATTTCTGTGCAGAGATGATAAGTAATTTCCCTTCAATTGGTCATGATGCATACTATCCATGCTACCCTTTTCTGGATTGTTAATATTGGCAAATGAGCCAGTTAGTTTTTGCTAGAGAAATTTTTCAGCTAACGCCTTTGTAGATACTGAACTTGTAGATGATATATCTAAAAACAGAAAACATTAAATAGATATTATTTTACCAAGAATATAATTGTAAACGCATCGTCAAATTATACCTTATACAAATTATAATTATTGATAAGTATATATGTACAAATGCATACGTGTTTTCCTTAAGTATTGCATAATATCAAATGAAACGATTTTTTTAAAATAGATTTGTACTAGTACAATGAATTCTCACTAACATTTTTGTTCTTCATGAATGGAGGCTAACAAACATTGATGAAAAGGGGTAATAATTTTAATGGTACGTGCGCAGGATTACCACAAAGTTTACTATCCTATTTATCGAACTACTGTTGTCATCTCATTAGCACAATGGATTTTAAATTAAACTAACATATAAAAAAAGTCGAAAAATTCGATAAAAATATTTAAAATGGATTTTATCATGAGCAGCAATAAACCTTTCTTCCAATATGCTCTCGAAAATATTTTTTAATACATGTATTTATTTATTGTATCTTCAAATATGAACTAACATTAAGAATTCAAATATTAAATCTAAAATATAACACAGTACAACAGCCAATCTGGGGGGTGAGAAATTCCAAGTCAGGGTGATGGTACTAGGTCAGTATAGTAAAACCCTCAAAGGGTTTGGCGTTCGTATGTGTCAGTTTTTTTTATGACCTTTTAAATTTTTTCCTTATCTTGATGTTTTTTCGCTTATTTGTAACATTTTGGCAAAAACGTAGTTTAACATAACTCGAGAACCACTTGTGCGATTTTGCTAAAACAAACTCAAAAAAATTTAGAATTACAATTTCTTTAATCCGTTCATATAACGTTTTTCTTTATAATCAACAGTTTTGCCGGTAAAAATAAATTTGTGGAGGCAAAAAAATATTTTTTTGCCTAAAAATTAATTTTTTTTTAAATTCATAAAAAATCCAAAACGGAAAAAAGGATCAAGTGTTATTAATTTCGTGTAAAGTCACATAACCTATAAACAAAATGCGACATAGATCATAGAAATCGATTAACGCGTTCTGCTTTTATTTACAATTAAGTGAAGGTATACCATTTTGACAAGAATATTGATATTTGTTTTTATTCAAAATTTTTGTCATTTATCGCCTTTTTTATAAATTTTCCCCAATAACTCCAGACTTCTGGCCATAAACTACTAAAAAAATTAAGTAAACATTTTTATAATTTTTTATTTTTATTTTATTTATTTATTTTTATTTATTTTAATAAATATTGCCTAGACTTTTTCGATGGTGGTTGTTCGGGACTAGTGGCATCGCATTCATCGCTATCATTAGTTTCTGAACCACACATAATGTCAATGTGTGACTCCATTGTTGGCCCTTCTGCATCTCCTGAAAATTCTTTATCATCAAGATCATCCTTGTCTTGCCACAAAAGCTTACTCCACCAGCAAATTTCCGCAATTATTGCACTCGGCGACTTTTTGCCATTATATATGTAAGTTTTTGTTTTATTAAAATGAGTTTGAAAAAATAAAAAATCAGTATTACCTCATTTCAAATGGCATAGCAACTTGATGATAGCGTTCACCTTGTTCATCAGATTCGGTAGCCAATTGTTTGCTGAAGTAGTCCAGATGATGATGTAAATAATGGATTTTCAAGGACATGTGGACACCAATTTCCGAGAATGCTCTTAACATCCTTGCGACAGAAACATCGTAGTTGTTAGAACGATGCTTTCCCAACAAGCCTTCTATTACTTCTTTGATTGCCTGCCATGCATTCAATTCAGCGTCAATCAAAATATTGTTGAATGCGTCACTTTTAATCAGCTTTCGTATATCTGGACCATTTAGTACGCCTGATTGGAAAAAATTAATTTGTTAAGATGGAAAATCATGGGAAATGAATGTGATATTATAACTTAGCTTCTTTAATTTTACTTTCGCTGAGTCTCGGGTAAATTAGTTTCAAACACAAGAAAACTTCATCTCTTTTGGCGACAGTTTTGATAAAATTCTTAACAATTCCAAGTTTAATATGCAGTGGAGGCAGCAATATCTTCTCCTTCGGCACTAGAGGCTCACGAATAATATTGGCCGTTTGTAACCTGCTGTGCTCTCTGAGTTTCTATCCGTGGCATGCATAAAAGATAGTAGTAGTGAAGCTTTTATTAATAAAGGTGGATCTGCGAGGTCTGACCAGAGGCTACTTCTGGTGCTACGGGTGCCGGTTGCCCGACAGCTGTGCTGCTCAGAGATAAAAGCATTGCGGCTATCAAAATCCTGTGTTGAAAAGGTTGCACGCCCTGGATATGACCCCAGGGCACGGATGCTGCGGTGTCTGATCGTATTAGGCACAGGATTTTGGTGGCGACAGCTTGCTTTCTTCTTGCGAGGGTGGTTCAGCTGTGCCGGCAATGGTTGAGGAATTCTCTTGGGGACCTCGCTGTTGGTGTATACACAACACCATAGCGTGGAAGCCTGAGAATTATCGTAGTGGCTGTGGTTGCTACCAAAATCGCTGGGAGAATAGTCTTGGCTTCCCAGTGTTAAATCAATGCTAGTGATTGGTATGACGCGGTCAGCCAGACACTATTCTAGGTGCTGTTGCCATTCAACAGAAGCTGCTATGTTCACTTTCATAGCAGCAGAGTTTAGATAGCTCAATTACCTAAGCAAGGTAATTAAATATAGTACAGGGATAACTATATATAAGGTTTGCAACCTGTGGACCCCCAGGCACACCTATGCTTGACATAGGGATGGATTGGAAGGGAATACGGGGGCGTTGGTCTGGCGTCCCAAAACCTGACTCGGTGCTTTGGTACCCGTGGGGTAAGGCCATATTGGCAGGTACCCACGCAAAGCCTTTGCACATCTGTCCCAATGGCACAAAAAGCACATATATTTTATATAGCCGCTTTGAAGACCGCAAAGCATTGCTACAACTTTTAAATCGCAGCATATGCGCCACATATGTTTGGCGTAGTTAACCATTTTTAAAATATTTTCCAGTGCATCATATGTTTCTTTCGTTTCTGTACTATAGGCGATTGGAACTGAAGGTTTTTTATTGGTCTTATGCAGTAAAACCGCCTTCAAGCTGAGTTTTGAACTGTCAATAAATAATCTCCAGTCATCTGCTTCATATTTTATTTCCATTGCGTCCTTCAATTTTCCTACAATATGCAGAAGTTTTTTCATCATTCACAAAGAATAAACTTTTCAGTGTTGCCTGACGACTTCGATAAGCTGTGACTTTCACACCGGGTGCCAACAAATTGTTTGATTTCAAAATGGAAGCCAGCTCTTCCGATTTATGCTGTGTTAATTCCAACTTGGTAACAATTGAATCAAGCTTATTTTGATTTATTAAAATTGGCACATTGGATACTGATGGCTCATATGGGGGATCATCACGTGCATGATATGTCGGAGCAGTCGTAGAAGAGAAAATATCTGGGCTAGAAGCTTTTGGAAAAGAAATGTGGTCCGAATGAGGCAATGGTGTTGCGGCACTTGCAACACCAACGTAATTATACGATTTTCTTATCCTTTTTGCGGCTCCTTTATTCGCACATGCATAGCAATTCAATGGATTGTGACCTTCGCCAGGATTAGTCCAAGTCATTGGGATACCGAATGGCATACTTTCACGTCTTCTATTTTTCCAATCCATTAGACGGTTGTAGCAGCTTTTACACACTATATTTGGTACCCAATTTTCGTTTACTATAACATTTTGGTTGAAGTACATCTCGTATGTTTGAACAAAATCAGTACTGAAATTTCCACTTTTTTATGTGTTGAGACATATTGACCACAGCAGTAGCAAAAGCTATTTATATCTGGCTTGCACAGTTCCATATTCTGTTCTCTTTTGTTCACTTTTAAAAAACTGGAGAAAAATCACTTTTACTGTTCGTGTTCGTCGGCACTTGTTGAATGACAAAAATCACAGAACCAGTGTGAGAAAGAGAAAATGTATAATGACAATGCATGTTTATGTGAACATTACAGAACCAGTGTTGCCACATCAATATTTCTCTTTTAGTACAGTAGAAAAATATGAGAGACTTCGGCTTGTGAGTGTCAATGTTTTCTCCAAATAATGTGCATATCTGGAGCAAATTTTAGAAATTCATACATTTACCTAATTGTGAATAAATGAGAAACGCGTGCATCGATTTTCATGATCTATCCCTTTTTTTGCTCATGAGTTATGTGACTTTACGCGAAAGTAATTAGTTTTGGCACTTTTTTCCATTTTGAATTTTTTATGAATTAAAAAAAAAAAAATATATATAAATTTTTAGGCAAAAAATACTTCTTTCCCTTCATACATTCATTTTTAACTTCGAAAGTGTTGCACATATAGGAAAACGGTATAGAAACAGATTAGAGAAATTGTAATTCTTAATTTTTCTAAATTTGTTTCATCAAAATCGGACAAGTGGTTCTCGAGTTATGTTAAACTACGTTTTTGCCAAAATGTTACAACTAAGCGAAAAAACATCAAGATAAGGAAAAAATTTAAAAGGTCATAAAAAAACTGACACATACAAACGCCAAACCCTTTGAGGGTTTTACTATACTGACCTAGTACCATCACCCTGACTTGGAATTTCTCACCCCCAGACAATAATCCCAAAAATGTTCCATAGTGTAATTAGTAGGCTCGACCAGTGTCGGACATAAACTTAGTGATAGTTATAACTAATACGTAAGCATTGATGATCAAAAAAGGAAAAAATTTTTTTTTTTTTTTTTTAATACATGATTTTTATTTATTGTATCTTCATATATGAACTAACAATAAGTATTCAAATCTTAAATATAAAAATATAATTAGGCCCGACCAGTGTCGGACATAATCTTAGTAGTAGTTATATATAATACATAAGTATTGATAATCAAAAGGAAAAAATATAAAAAATAAAAGAATTTTCAGGAAGTCCCATCTGGAGTGCTGTGAATAAGAGCCCTTGTATCCCTCTTTTTTAGGCGGATGTGTCCAGTAAAGTTCAAAATATTACGGGCAAGCGGATTAGGATGTGACTCGAGTTTTGTTAAATATTTGCCAGCGTTTTTTGCAAGGTTGGCAAACGGTATCGTAAAAATACCGATACCGATTCAAATACCGCTATAATTAGATACCGGTATCGTTACCGATACCGAAATCCATTTCGGTTAGAAAATACCGGTATCCAGACTACCGTTTACGTCTATACCGGTACGTACCGGTATACCGATTCCGGCCAAAAAATAAATGATAAGTGAGTTGTAGTTGCCAAATTTTTATTATGTATTACAACTTTTTTCACCATGAGACATTTTGGTTTTTATTTCGACCATTGCATTCGTTTTGCTTTATTATTCCAGAAGCCAACCAATCCCATTTGTCAGCCAATATTATTGCCACGTTTATAAAACATAGAATCTCAAGAAAAAAGAGCAAAGCCAGAACTAAAAATATTTAAAATGTTTTGTAATAGATACTATGGTTTCAAAAAACATAGCATAGATAAGAACCTTTGTTTTTCGAGCATTTATTCGAAGACAACTAAAATTAGTTTTTATTCGGAATAAAGTTAAGTTGTTTCAGTTTCAATTCAACTTAGTTGAGCTGTAAACCGTAGTATGGGCAAAAATTGCAAAAATATACATATATCAATTAACTTTCTTTCTTTGGCTTAGAGAAAAAACTTCTAAACTTTTATATTTGAAGTTAAAGATTCCTCTCTTGAGGTGAAGAGAAGTGCCTGCTTTAAATTTTTTGTTAATTGTACAAGAAGGTTGTTTTCTTTGTTTTTAAGTTGGCTGAAAGAATATTGTTTATTCTTTGAATTGAAATATTGCAATGTTCGTTTCATCTGAATTTGGCGAGAAAGTTATAAACAATATGGGTCCAGTACAAAAATATACATACATATGTACATATATGGTTCAAAAGGCCTTAGTCTCTTCTTCCTGTACCCGTTTATAAATTTAAAATCGGTTGATATTTAACTTAGTTAGAGGTTGATAAGTGACTACGGGTACGAAAAAGCGGTTTTTTTATCCGTAAAGGCTGGTACTCTGTTCGAAGTTGAGAAAAAATTTTCAGTGCAATTGGTTATTTCGCGTGAAAAATTTTACATGTACTAAATGTAGCCCAACTAGCGGTTGTTTTAATAAATTTCTCACTTTTTTGCTTGAAAGTATGCAACATTGCTAAAATTCCGTGCGAAAAAAGCACTGCTCATGTTGTTTCCCAGCTAAACTAAAATGATACCAGATTAATTTTGCATGGAAAGGCATGATTTTCCGTGTTTTTCACACCAAGAACAGAGTACTACTCTTGCGAATTTATTTCGCAAATATTTCATACCAAATACATACTTTTATATGTAGTTTGACAGCATTTCGCACGAAATTGTGAACAGAGTACCACGCTTAACTCAAGATTTTGGAGATGTCTGGAAAATTTTTATACTTAGCAGAAAAATAGTAACACTTCGCAGGTATTTCGATTTCATTAAAATTTGTCACACAGTATAATTTATCAGTATAGATTTTATATATGCAAAGTTTGAACTGCAGTCTCCTTGTTTCACTTTTTTAATAAATTATTGTTTAGTAATAGTATAAAATCATATATAGAAACAAATAAGTTTATATGCTTTTATTCATACATATGTTAATGTAAAAATACTCCCTTTTTGAAGTAATTTAATAAAAAAAAGTTTTTTTTGCTATGTCCACTGCCTGAAATAATAAATTTGTCAGTAATATCGGTATACCGGTATTATAAACTCGATAACGGTATGTACCGGTAATACCGATACCGAAATAAAAAAAATACCGATACCGCTACCGATACCGAAATTTAAAAAATAATTGTACCGGTATCAATACCGATACCGTTATTTGTTTCGGTTTCCAACCTTGGTTTTTTGCAATTTCTTCAGTCACTAGTGGCATATTTAAATCACGATGTATATTTGAATTTTTGATGTACCATGGAACCGATGTTATTAACCGTAAAATTTTGTTTTGCCTTCGTTGGATTCTCTCGACATTAGAAGCTGAAGCAGTACCCCATAGCTGAATTCCGTAGCACCATATAGGTTTTAAGAGCGACTTGTATATTAAAAGTTTACAATCTAGGGTGAGGGTTGAGTTTCTACCAACCAGCCAATGTATCTGAGTTAGTTTAAGTTTCATTTGCGTTAGCTTGGAGTCAATGTGGTATTTCCATGTGAGCCTTCGATCAAGATGTATACCAAGGTATTTCACATGTAAGTTTTGAGGAACAATTTGATTATTGATTGTAACGGGGGAACAACTGTCTTTTCTTAAGGTAAATGTTACCTGATCACACTTCTGTTCGTTTACCTTTATTCTCCACATGTTTAACCATAGTTCTAGCTGAGTAATATGTTGCTGAAGATATCGGGAAGCCTCGTGTGGGTTTTCGTGCATACTAAGGCAGGCTGTATCATCGGCAAACGTAGATGTATGGATATTGCTGCTCAAGGGCATATCACAAGTATAAATCAAATATAAAACTGGCCCCAGTATACTCCCCTGTGGCACACCGGATGAGATTATTTCAGGCGTACTCATAAAGTCTCCTTCCACAACAGTGAACTTCCGGGCAATAATGTAACTTTCCAGCAGATTTAGAATGTTTATTGGTAGGTAAGTCTTTAATTTTAAAATTAG
Source organism: Tachina lurida (assembly GCA_944452675.1). NCBI lineage: Eukaryota > Metazoa > Arthropoda > Insecta > Diptera > Tachinidae > Tachina > Tachina lurida. The sequence goes on from OX101752.1 coordinate 93,349,326, forward strand.
GCCTTCATGCCACACTTTATCAAATGCCTGAGAAACGTCAATGAACAGCGCAGAGCAATACTTTTTTTCTTCAAAAGTTTTTCTTATAAATTGAACCAATCTATGAGTTTGTTCAATGGTGCTATGCTGACTTCTAAATCCAAATTGATGATCCGGTATGCACTCATTATCAGTTAGAATTGGGGACAATTTTATCATGAGTAACTTTTCAAAGAGCTTTGACATTGTTGACAGTAAACTTATTGGCCTATATGACTCAGCTTTGGTAAGATCTTTGCCCGGCTTTGGAATCATTTTAACCTTGGCAAGCTTCCAGCTGTTTGGATAATACTCCAGTCGTAAAATAGCGTTAAATATGAATAACGGGATTCTAATAGCTATACGAGGCAACTTCATCAACATCTGGTTACTAATTCCATCAATACCCGGGGCTTTTTTCGGGTTGAGTTCGGCAATTAATTTTTGTAAATCACGCGTCTTAAATTTTATGTGTTGAGGGGGTAGCGCAACTACATTTGGCAAATCAACAGCATCAGAACACGTGTTTGGGGTGAATACGGATTTTAAATGCTCACCAAATATTTTACCTTTTTCAATATCGCTTCTTGCCCAACCTCCTGTAGATGTGCGCAGAGGTGGTTTAAACTCAACTGGTGTTTTAAGCTTTCTAGCAGCGCGCCACAAAGAGTAATTAGATGCTGGTGTGACATCAAGACCTTCCAAATATTTTTTAAGAGATGCAGTTTTTTCAAATGCAAGCAACTCTTGGAGTCGTTTAGTACACTCTTTAAATCTGGCTTTAAGTTGGGGTGATCTGTGCTGTTGCCATTCTCATCTAGCTCTTCTTTTTTCACTTACGAGACGTTCAATATCCGTAGAATAAATTTTATTTAACCTAATCTGCGGATGGGCGGTAGTGGCATGTTCAGCAGCCTGTTTAATATTTTCATTAAGGATGGCAATGTTAGATTCAATATCATCATGTGTTCTTAGCGTAATATTTTCCGTGCAATGACTACTAAGGTATTTTTTAAATCGCAGCCAATTAACACGATTTATCAAATTCGCATATGGGTGAGGTAAATCACTTCCTAATGGGCTACAAATTGTAACGATAGTGGGAGAGTGATCGGACGAGAGATCTAGAGAAGCTTCAATTTGAATTAAATCCCTAGAGATATTTTTCATAACGCCAAAATCTATTACATCCGGAATTTTACGTATGTCAGTAGGCCAATAAGTGGGCTCCCCACTCGAAATGACATCCAAGGCCATTTTGGAAATTGTATTGAACAACGCTCGACCTCTGGGTGTAATAAGACGCGAACCCCAGAACGTGTGTTTAGCATTATAGTCGCCAGCTGCTACGAAACAAGGGCCCAGAGATTTGTAAAAATCCTCGTATTGATCCTCAGTAATTGCAAATCTGGGAGGAGAGTAAATTGATGATATGACAAAATTAGTGCAAAAATTTTCGACACAAATATTCGTTGCTTGTAAATGTTCTTCACAAATGTTGTCAATAATATAATGCTTGAGTCTTGACTTTATTAAAATTGCTGATCCACCGCATGCTCTTCCTCTTGGGAATCATATAAGGTGTAGCCATAAATTTTAAAAAGGCTTCTCGAAGTCAAATGAGTCTCAGAGACCAACATTATATCAATATTTTTTTCCGTGAGGAAGTGCTCAAGTTCATTTTTATGTTGGCGAATGCCGTTTGCGTTCCAGAAACATATTTTTAACGCGTTCATGGTTTGTTAACTAAAGCTTGGAGCAGAGTATTCTGCATTCGCAGCATTTCTTGCATCATGCTAGTCATATTTGTTGTAAAATTATTTATAGTTTGCACCAGATTATCAATAGTAGCTTCAAGGCGATTAAAATTAAAGTTCGAATTTGTATTTGTTGAATTATTTGGTGGAGAAACATTTTGTGTATGAATAGAATTTGTCTTAGCAGCGTCGGCATACGATACACGAGAACTAACTGGTTGGCTCACTTGCGCAATAGTGGCTGGTAAAGCGTTTGCTGATTGGACTGGGGCCAATTTAGGTGTTTGCCTCATAGTCTGTTTGACGAAAGAGTACACAGGACAACCTCTGTAGTTAGCGGTGTGATTTTCTCCACAATTACTGCATTTTTTGTTACTTTGATCTTTCGGTTTATTGCAACTAGCAGTGCCGTGTAACTCGCCGCACACAACACAAACAGCAGGTAATTTGCAGTAAGTTTTAGTATGTCCATATTCTTGACAATTATGGCACTGTACGGGTCCTGAACGCTTGTGTGGTTCTTCAACGGTTATTTTTCGATACAAGAGATATCTTAAATTATATATTGGATGGGTCTCATTTTTTTTTTCAATTTTATATCATTTGGCTCAAGTTCAACGCGAAATAGAGGTTGAGGGATCTTTTCCTTATTTATTATGTTAGATACATTTTTTACTTTAAAACCCTGGAGGACGAGAGCATCTTTTACTTCTTCAGGAGCAACATAGGAATCTATGCCCTTCAACACAATCTGCATACCTTTAGCACTCTTGAGCTGATATGTGTAGAAATTTGTTTTACTTTTTTCAAATTCAGGAACCATTTTTCGAAAATCTTTTTCTTCATAAATTTGAATTTTCGTTTCATCAATATTACCACGTTTTATTGGAACAATGTGAAATTTATTCTCACCAATGAACGAAATTAATTTTTTAATAAGAGCGTTTGAGTTTTTTTCTCTTAAATAGATTGGTGGCGGCTTGGAAGTTTTGTTCGCAGATTCAGCGGGTTTGTCATTGTCATCTTGCAATATTTTAAAACAGTTTTGCCGATTAGTAGAGGATGCGCTGTTATCCCTAGACATCTTTGGAGCAGATGCAATTTTAGTAGAATTTGGGCTTCGCCCGCGCTTTAAAATTGTAATGTATCTGTCCATTCCGACTTGGACCTTGGGTTTTGGGCTACTCTTATTTTCAGTGACAACTTGGTTAAGTGATGACCCAGAGCCCGAGGCCAATGATATCGCTGAGTAAAGGAAAAATAAAAGTATTTTCCAGCAGTCACATCTAGAGTGTTGAGTATAAGAGCCCTTGTGTCCCTCTTTTTTAGGCAGATGTGTCCAGTAAACTTCAAAATATTACGAGCAAGCGGATTAGGATGTGACTAGAGTTTTGTTAAATATTTGCCTGCGTATTTTGCAATTTCTTCAATCACTAGTGGCATTTTAAATCACGATGTATACTTGAATTTTGTATGTACCATGGAGCCGATGTTATTAACCGTAAAATTTTATTTTGTCTTCGTTGGATTCTCTCGACATTGGAAGCTGAAGCTTTGCCCCATAGTTAAATTTCGTAGCACCATATTGGTTTCAAAATCGACTTGTATATTAAAAGTTTACAATCTAGACTGAGTGCTACATTTCTACCAATCAGCCAATGTATCTGAGTTAATTTAAGTTTCATTTGTGTTAACTTTGAGTCAATATGCTGATTCCATGTAAGTCGTCGATCAAGGTGCATACCAAGGTATTTTACGTGTGAATGTTGAGGAACAAATTGGTTGTTGATTCGAATTGGGGAACAAGTATCTCTTCGCAGGGTAAATGCTACCTGAACACACTTTTGCTCGTTTACTTTAATTCTCCATAAGTTTAACCATAGTTCTAGCTGGGTAATATGTTCTTATAGATATCGGCAAGCTCCGTGGGAGTTTTCGTGCATACTAAGCCAGGCTCTATTATCGGCAAACGTAGATGTATGGATATTCCTGCTCAAATGCATATCACAAGTATAAATCAAATACAAAACTGGCCCCTGTATACTTCCCTGTGACACACCGAATGATATAGCTTCGGGCACACTTATTACTTCTCCTTCCACAACAGTGAACTTTCGGGTAGTAATGTAACTTTTTAATAGATTCAGACAATTTATTGGTAGATATGATTTCAATTTTATAATAAGGCCTTCATACCACACTTTATCAAATGCTTGAGGAACGTCAATGAACAGGGCAGAACAATACTTCTTTTCTTCAAATGTTCTTCTTATTAATTAAACTAATCTATGAATTTGTTCAATGGTGCTATGCTGACTTCTAAAACCAAATTGATGGTCTGGGATGCACCCACTACCAATTAGAATTGGGGACAATTTTGACATGAGCAGTTTTTCGAAAAATGTTGACAAGCAAGCTTTCAGTGGTGTGGATAATACTCTAGTCGTAATATGGCATTAAAAATAAATATAAGGATTCTAATAGCAATACGAGGCAAATTCATCAGCATCTTGTTACTAATGCCATCAATACCTGGAGCTTTTTTCGGGTTGAGTTCAGTAGTTAGATTCTGTACGTCACGCATCTTAAACTGTAAGGTTCGAGGGGTTAGAGCAACTACACTCTGTAAATCAACAGCACCAGTTTGTGTGTTTGGGGAAATACGGATTTTAAATGCTTTGCAAACAAGTGACCTTTTTTTCCTTGCCCAATCTCCGGTAGAAGTGCGCAGAGATGGTTTAAACTCAACGGGTGTTTTAACCCTTCTCGCAGCGTGCCACAAAGAGTGATTAGATGCTAGCATGACATCGAGATTTTCAAGATAGTTTTTAAGATATGCAGTTTTTTCATATGCAAGTCGTTTAGTAATTTTATTTTGAGGTGATCTGTGCTGTTGCCATTCCTTTCTAGCTCTTTTTTTCACATACAAGACGTTCAATATCCGTAAAATATATTATATTAAACCCAGTCTGCGGATGGCAGTTAGTGGCGTGTTCAATAGCCTGCTTAATATATTCATTAAGATTTGCAATGTTAGATTCAACATCATCATGTGTTCTTAGCGTAATGTTTTTCGTGCAATGACTACTAAGATATTTTCTGAATCCAAACCAATTAACACAATTGATCATCTTCACATATGGGTGAGGTAATACACTTCTTAGTGGGTAACAGACCGTAATGATAGTGGGAGAGTGACCAGAGGAGAAATCTTAAGAAAAATCTACAACATCCGGAATTTATATATGTCAGTAGGCCAGTAAGGCTCCCCATTCGAAATCACGTCCAATCCAATTTTTGCAATTGTGTTCAACAACGCTCTACCTTTAAGTGTAATAAGGCGCGAACTCCAGAACGTATGTTTTGCATTGTACTCTCCAGCTGCTACGAAATAAGGTCCAAACGATTTGTAAAAATACTAACGAAATTTGTACAAAAATTTTCCACACAAAAATTAGTTATTATTGAGTCTCAGAGACCAACATTATATCAATACTTTTTTCCATGAGGAAGTGTTCAAGTTCGTTTTTATGTTGACGCATGCCGTTTGCGTTTCAGAAACATACTTTTAACGTGTTTATGGTTTGGTAAGTAGTGCTTGAAGCGGTGTATTCTGCATTCATATTTGTTGTAAATTTGGTATAGTTAGCACAAACTGTAGGTAAATTGCAGTGAGTTTTTGTATGGCCATATTCTTGGCAATTATGGCACTGTACGGGATCTGAACGCTTACGTGTCTCTTCAACTGTAATTTTTCGGTGTAAAAGATACTTTACGCTATAAATTGGATGGGTTTAATTTTTTTTCAATTGTATCTCATTCGGCTCCAGTTCAACCCGAAAAAGGGTTGCGGGATCTTTTCTCTGTTAATTATATTAGTAAAATTTTTTTACCTTAAATCCTTGGTCGATAAGTGCACATTTTACTTCTTCAGGTTCAACATATGAATCTATGCCCTTTAATACTATCTGTAGGCCTTTAGCACTCTTAAGTTGGTATGTGTAAAAATTTGTTTTATTTTTTCAAATTCTCTAACAATTTTTCGGAAATCTCTTTCAGCATATATTTGGATTTTAGTTTCATCAATATTACCATTTAATTGGAATGATGTGAAAAGTATTTTCACCAATGGTCGACAGTAGTTTTTTTTAGAAGAGCGTTAGAATTTTTTTCTCTCTTTTGTCGTTATTGTCTTGCAATAATGAAAAATGATTTTGACGATTTTTGGTAGAAGATGCGCCGTTATCCCTAGACATATTTGGAGCAGATGAAATTTTAGAAGAATTTGGGCTTCGCCCGCGCTTTACCACGGTTATATACATATCTGTCCATTCCGACTTGTATCTTGGATTTTAAGATACTGTTATCTGTGTTGATAACTTGGTTATGTGATGAGCACGAGCCCGAAGCGAATGATGTCACTGGGTTAACTGAAGAAAATATGCTTAAGTTTTATTATTATGGAATGAAGTTTTTTTTTTATGCTTTTGCCGCGATGTAACAGGGGTCCAGAACCACCATGTGAGGAGAGCTAGCCTGACCATCTTAAAATACATGGCAGTGACTTGTACGAATAAACAGATCTTCGCAAGCTTCATCAGATGCTGATAAGAACTTCTTCCGTGGGAGATTCCCCACCTCTCAAAAGCGGGAATGTTCTTTATCCAAAGAATCCTCACAGTGTGAAATGATACCATTAAGAATCCACCCAAAGACGGTTTCTTGGGCTATGAGGGAATCACAGACATTATGCTGAATTCCCGTACAAATAATTGAGGGAAAAATTTCTTCACACATCAAGATATCAATTCTTGAACTAATATAAAACTTCGGATCAGCCAATGGAATTTCGGGACGGTTCAAAATAGTGTGCTTTGGAATGTTCTGAGATGGAATATTACTCTAGAGTTCAAAAACCACAAGCGCTGTTACCGGAATCGCAATATCATCATTTACGATGAACCTAATACAAATGAGCAGCGATACTGAACTTTAGCAGATATAGATTGATTTAAACCTGAAATCAGCGCAGATATAGGACTGCGATGTAATTTGAAAAGATTGCAAATTCGTTCTGAAACAAAAGTGCCTTCCGATCCAGAGTCAATTAATGCACGTGCATGATACTTTATTCCCAAATGACAGATATTTACCCAAACAGTTCCCAATAAGACACCCTTAGTGTTAGTCGCGAAACAGGATTGCACTCGACTAGAACTTAAACTAGTAGCGGACCGTATGTGGTTAGAATTAGAAGGAGAAAAGGTGACAGATTTGGGTTAAGGCTTGTGTTTGACACTGGAGAAGTGCCTTATGTCTCTTCTGACATCTGAAACAGCTGTTTGCTAGTGCTATGTTTTACAATATGAGTTTTCGAAAAACAATTCAGACATAAACCATCCTTTTTTTATTTCAGTTAATCTATGCTCATAATTCATATTTATGAACTTAGGGCACCTTCGGATACTATGGTTCTCCTTTGGACATAATTGATATTTCGGACTTACAACGGTTATTTGGAAACTATTAGCCTTTTTCTTATTATTTAGATTTGAGCTGGGCCGGGAATCATTCTTAGAATTAGCTGAGCTGCGAATCTCAGAAACTGACTCAAGCGTTCTATATCTGTTAGTTAAGGAGTTATCTAAGTCAGACCATTGCCGAATGGGTGTGTTATCCCTTAATTAATGTAGCCATAATGTTAGAGTAGTCTCTGGGAGCTTATTTTTAGCGATAAAAACTAAAATGGGATCCCAACTCACAACATCAATGTTATAAAGTACCAAGGAAGAGATGCAGGAGTTAATGCCACTCTGCAATTTTTTCAAAGATGTGCCTGATTCGGAATTGATACTAGGCAGGTTGAAAAGGACTTTCAATTGACAATTTACTAACACTATTTTGTTTTCAAAATGAAGACATAAATTCTCCCAAGCAAGATCAAATCCTTGCTTAGTAAGAGCACTTTTTTTACGATTTCCTTTGTTTCCCCCGTTGTTTTTTGTGTAAGATAAAACAACTTTTGGAAACGACAGCACTAAACATATCCCAAAACGTAGGCCAGGAGGAATAGTCACCGTGAAAAGTGGGGATTTCAATGGGGCGCAAATGAAGATTGCTGCGCTCAAAAGTGCTTGGAGGTAAGCTTTGATTTACTGGACCTGCAGCTGCAGAAGCAGATGTGGATGGTAGTATTATTGCGGCAGACATTTCAGACAACTTAGTCATACAATTACAATATGTAATGTAATTACTTTTGTACTTTTCTCTGACCGATTTCAAATCTGATGCATAATTTTTTCCGCCAGCTTTTGTTCTCCGCTTCAACAAGACCACTCTTATAGACAGTCTTAACTCGCGACCAATTTGACTTTAACTCAGATCTATGAGTTTCAAGTGCAGATAAGGCGTTCACATGATATTTGTTGTCATTCAAGTCGTCTTCGAAGTCGACTATGATGTCAGCTAATCGAATGAATTGATCCCAATAATATTTTGGGGGAATAAGAAAATAAATCGACTAATACTTGGCTGCTAGAATTTTCAGACAACGAATTCCAAATGTTAAGAGAAAGTTTTGATTTATATTACCTCAAATATTAATAATAACAGAGGGTCAGATGCAGTAGTATTTCTAAATAATTACCCCAAGAATAATTCAAAACAGTCGCAATAACCAAATAAGAATCAGATTATCTTTATTTATTTCATATGTTATCAAATCAAACGAAAAATAATGGATGTTTTTTATTGAGGTATAGAACTTTAAGTTGGCATCACTTTTTTAACTGGCGGCCATTTTGTCAGCTGTCAAGTGATTAATATTTAGTTTGGTTTGCCATTTCATTATGAACAGGTTGACAAAAGAACAACGCTTGCAAATCGTGCAAATTTATTTCGAAAATAATGGTTCAGTTCGCGAAGTTTACCGCAAGCTCCGTCCATTTTATGGTCGACATAATCGTCCATCAGAGCAATTAATTCGGTTAACCATGGATCGTTTTCGCACTACGTTTACTCTATGTGATAATACGCATCCGCAGAGACGTCGAACAGTGCGCACCGAAGAAGCAATTGCCGCTGTAGAGCAAAGTGTTGAAGAGGACCCGAATGAATCGATTCGCCACCGTGCACAGCAATTGGAGCTTTGTCCATCAACTTTATGGAAGATTTTGCGCAAAGATCTTGGCTTGCGACCTTACAAGATCCAGCTTGTGCAAGAATTAAAGCCGCGAGACCATGCAATCGATTTATTGAAGGAAACATTCGATGAGCGCATAATTTCGCGGAATGGACCTGTCAATTGGCCACCAAGATCGTGTGATTTGACACCATTGGATTATTTTCTTTGGGGATATGTGAAGTCGCTCGTCTACGCCAACAAACCAGAAACGTTAGGGGACTTGGAAGCCAACATTCGTGGCGTTATTGCCAACATACGGCCCCATATGCTCGAAAAAGTGGTTGAAAATTGGACCTGTAGAATTGGCTTTATTCGAGCCAGCCGCGGCGGCCACATGCCCGAAATCATATTTAAACATTAATGGCATAAAATTATCCTTCCAATAAAGCCAAATTGATGGACATTAAAACGATTTTCTTGTGTTTTATTTCAATTCGAAGTTCTATACCTCTAAAAAAAACACCCTGTAGAAACGGAAGAACTCATATAATCAAACGAATGTATAGTAGAATGATTGCAATGATTTAAATATCTGGAATATTAATCAGCTGGTTTTTAATAAACAATTTATTATAGGTCGTTCAAACTTTGATGACTGCAAGTACTAAAGTGCGGTACAAGCCTTAAAAAAATGGCTTAAAAGCCATTTCATTAAGTTCAAAATGTGTGTGTGTATTGCTTCTTTATTGTCAAACAAATACTTCCAAAAGACATGTGTTTTGCTTTTCGATACGAATGCTGAAGTACAGAACAAAACTGCAATAGATCAATGTTGAAGTAAAACCAAGCCTTTCAAAACAAAAATTAAATAGAACATCAAAATTCACACAGAACATTTAAAACATGCTTGAATGTTCTGATAGCAAAGACAGTTTTTCATATACATAAGTATTTACGATATTATTTCATTGTAAATAAAACCTCTGAAAAAGAGTTATGTATGTATGTATACATATATGCAGACATAGTTTGCATGTTTGTGGTCGTGTTCTATTGCACTCGATGTTTCTGCTATGATTTACTGCTGTTTTGTTTCATTTCGATCTTTGTTTTGATGTGCTACTTGTACTAACAAAACTGCAGAGAAAAACTTTTCGAATGATGCTTGATTTATTTTAGTGAGAGTCATGTTTTGTTATTTTTTGTTATTTATGATGCCACTAGAGCACAGTGCTTCGAAGTAGTGAGAAATAGAATACAGAACTTTTAGAACGGCTTACGCAGCACTTTAGTAAGTACCAATAATATTCCAGGAATCCTTTTTAGGGTTCCGTACACCAAAGGTAAAAATGGAACCCTATTGTTTTCGCTACGCTGTCCGTCTGTCCGTCACAGGGTATTTTCTCGGGAACCGTAAGAGCTACGGACCTGAAATTTGGACACAGTGTGTAGACCCTTGGCCGCTACAACAACAAATACATGAGAGTTGCAAATTAAAGGGTGTGCCAAAACGAGCAACGAAAAATGTTAAAATCCAATGTAATATACATACAATTGTATGTATATACACTTGAAATTTGTAAAGTTAGTGTATTTTTATACAGACTACAACAACTAACACTAAAATTTAAAAAATTTTAATTAAAGGGTGTACCATCAGTTAATGTAATTTCGACTATGTAATTTTGATAACTTGCTGTATCTTGGAAACCGTAAGAGCAAACTTGTTGAAATTTTCAAAAACGGTAAAACAAAAAAAACTCAAAATTATAAAATCGCCAAACCGAAAAAAAATCGCCAAAATAAAAAAAAAATCGCCAAAACAAAAAAAAAGCACCAAATTAAAAAAAAATCTAAATCGAAAATTAATCGCGAAAAACCGGAAAAATCGCCAAAATGAAAAAATCGCCAAAATGAAAAAAAATCGCCAAAATAAAAAAATCGCCAAAATGAAAAAAATCGCCAAAATGAAAAAAATCGCCAAAATAAAAAAAATCGCCAAAATAAAAAAATCGCCAAAATGAAAAAAATCGCTAAAATTAAAAAAAAAATCGCAAAAATTAAAAAAATCCCCAAAACGAGAAAAAAGCGAAAAATAATAAAAAAAAAAAAATTCAGCTGAAAAAACGGAAAAAACACTATTAAAAAATGATCAAAGCCCAACGTACGGAACCCTTCGTGCGTGAGTCAAAGTCGCACTTTACTGAATTTATTATATTAATAGGCTCGCTCACGCATTTGAGCTTTTCAAGTTTAGTAATATTGTTGATTGAAATAATTATCAATATATATGTATTTATAAAATGTATAGGTATGTATGTATATGTATATTAGAGTGGCCGTTAATTGTATATTTTTGTTGATTTCTTTTACTCTCACCCCCCAAATCGGTTCAGTTTTATGTAAAAAAAATATATAAAAAAATTTTATAGCGATAAGTTATGTTTTAGTTATGTCAAAGTTAGCCCTCAAGCTCATATATTCAATTAATTTTTTTTTATTTATTTTTTATTAATTTTTATATTATCTACTATACCTGATATATGTATGAAATAACAAATGTATATAAACTCTTATGTTAAACGCTTACTAAAATAATTTCCGTATATATGCAATATTGGTATATATATTTTTTGGTATTTTGTTTGTTATTTTCTTCATTATTTCCTAAAATATTAATTTTAGCAAACAATTTTCTTTGATGCTAATGTTGTAAACTAGAAGAGCTAAAATATTTCCATGCATCATGTTCTTGTACAATGTTTTTTTTAAAGATAGTCATATGCAAACAAATTGCATTGAAAATAGCTTTGAAGGCCAACTTTGTGGGGCGGGCTCACCCCCTAAAACACAACTTATCGCTATGAATTTTTTTTGTATTTTTTTTACATAAAACTGAACCGATTTGGGGGTTGAGAGTAAAAGAATTAAAAAATAAATAAATAACGGCCACTCTAATGTATAATTTTTTTTAATACATATTTTTTTATTTATTGTATCTTCAAATATGAACTAACAATAAGTATTCAAATATTAAATCTAAAATATAATTATTAGACCCGACCACTGTCGGACATAAATTTAAAGATAGTTATAAATAATATATAAGTAGTGATAATCAAAAAGAAGAAAAAAAAAATAAAAAGTATTTTCAAGCAGTCCCATCTGGAGTGTTGAGTATAAGAGCCCTTGTATCCCTCTTTTTTAGGCGGATGTGTCCAGTAAAGTTCAAAATATTACGAGGAAGCGTATTAGGATGTGACTCGAGGTTTGTTAAATATTTGCCTGCATATTTTGCAATTTCTTCAATCACTAATGGCATGTTTACATCACGATGTATATTTGAGTTTTTTATATACCATGGAGCCGATGTTATTAATCGCAAAATTTTATTTTGCCTTCGTTGGATTCTCTCGACATTGGAAGCTGAAGCAGTGCCCCATAGTTGAATTCCGTAGCACCATATAGGTTTCAAAAGTGACTTGTATATCAAAAGTTTGCAATCTAGACTGAGGGTTTAATTTCTACCAATCAGCCAATGTACCTGAGTTAATTTTAGTTTCATTTGGGTTAACTTAGAGTCAATGTGGTGGTTCCAAATAAGCCGTCGATCAAGGTGTATACCAAGATATTTCACATGAGTATGTTGAGGGACAACTTGATTGTTAATCCGAATGGGTGAACAAGTATCTCTTCGTAATGTATATGTTACTTGAACACACTTTTGTTCGTTTACCTTAATTCTTTATAAGTTTAACCATAGTTCCAGCTGGGTAATGTGTTCTTGAAGATATCGGGATGCCTCGTAAGGATTTTCATGCATACTAAGGCAGGCTGTATCATCAGCAAATGTGGAAGTGTGGATATTGCTGCTCAGAGGCATATCACCAGTATAAATCCAATACAAAACTGGCCCCAGTATACTCCCCTGTGGCACACCGGATGAGGTAGTTTCAGGCATGCTCATAAAGTCTCCTTCCACAACAGTGAACTTCCGGGCAGTAATGTAACTTTCCAAAAGACTTACATCGTTTATTGGCAGGTATGTTTTTAATTTTAAAATTAGGCCTTCATGCCACACTTTATCAAATGCCTGAGAAACGTCGATAAACAGCGCAGAACAATACTTCTTTTCTTCAAATGTTCTTCTTATAAATTGGACCAATCTATGAGTTTGTTCAATGGTGCTATGCTGACTTCTAAAACCAAATTGATGGTCCGGTATGCACCCACTACTAACTAGAATTGGGGACAATTTTGTCAAGAGCAGTTTTTCGAAAAGCTTTGACATTGTTGATAGGAGACTTATTGGCCTATATGACTCAGCCTTGGTAAGATCATTGCCCGGCTTTGGAATCATTTTAACTTTGGCAAGTTTCCAGCTGTGTGGATAATACTCCCATCCGCAGATTGGGTTTAATAAAACTTATTCTACAGAAATTGAACGTCTCGTACGTGAAAAAAGAAGGGCTAGAAGGGAATGGCAACAGCACAGATCACCACAAAATAAAATCAGATTTAAAGAGTGCACTAAACGACTCCAAGAGTTGTTTGCATCTGAAAAAATTGCATCTCTTAAAAATTATCTGGAGGGTCTTGATGTAACACCGGCGTCTAATTACTCTTTGTGGCGCGCTGCCAGAAAGTTTAAAACACCCGTTGAGTATAAGCCACCTCTACGCACATCTACCGGAGGTTGGGCAAGAAGCGATACTGAAAAGGGTAACATATTTGCTGCCCATTTAAAATCCGTTTTTACGCCAAATATATGTACTGGTGTTGCTGATTTGCCGAATATAGTCGCTCTACCCCCTCAACACATAAAGTTTAAGACACGTTATTTACAAAAATTAATTGCCGAACTCAACCCGAAGAAAGCTCCTGGTATTGATGGAATTAGTAATCAGATGCTGATGAACTTGCCTCGTATTGCAATGAGAATCCTGTTATTCATATTTAATGATATTTTACGACTGGAGTATTATCCACACAACTGGAAACTTGCCAAGGTTAAAATGATTCCAAAGCCGGGCAAAGATATAACCAAGGCTGAGTCATATAGGCCAATAAGTCTACTATCTACAATGTCAAAGCTTTTCGAAAAACTGCTCAAAACAAAATTGTCCCCAATTCTAATTAGTAGTGGGTGCATACCAGACCATCAATTTGGTTTTAGAAGTCAGCATAGCACCATTGAACAAACTCACAGATTGGTTCAATTTATAAGAAGAACTTTTTAGGAAAAAAAGTATTGTTCTGCGCTGTTTATTGACGTTTCCCAGGCATTTGATAAAGTGTGGCATGAAGGCCTAATTTTAAAATTGAAAACTTACTTACCAAGAAACATTTTAAATCTTTTGGAAAGTTGCATTATTTCCCGTAAGTTCACTGTTGCGGAAGGAGACTTTACAGGTAGGCCTGAAACAATTTCATCTGGTGTGCCACAGGGGAGTATACTGGGACCAGTTTTATATTTAATTTATACTTGTGATATGCCTGTGAGCAGTAGTATCCATACTTCCACATTTGCCGACGATACAGCCTGCCTTAGTATGCATGAAAACCATGATGAGGCATCCCGAAAACTCCAGGAACACATTAGCCAGATGGAGCTTTGGTTAAACTTATGGAGAATCAAGGTAAATGAACAAAAGTGTGTTCAAGTAACATTTACTTTACGAAGAGATACTTGTTCCCCCATTCGGATTAACAATCAAGTTGTTTCTCAACATTCACATGTGAAATATCTTGGTATACACCTTGATCGACGACTTACATGGAAACACCACATTGACTCTAAGTTAACTCAAATGAAACTTAAATTAACTCAGGTACATTGGCTGATTGGTCGAAATTCTACACTTAGCCTAGACTGTAAACTTTTAATATACAAGTCGCTCTTAAAGCCAATATGGTGCTACGGAATTCAACTATGGGGCACTGCTTCAGCTTCAAATGTAGAGAAAATTCAACGCAGACAAAACAAAATTTTACGCATGATAACATCGGCTCCATGGTACATCAAAAATTCAAATATACATCGTGATTTGAATATGCCACTAGTGACTGAAGAAATTGCAAAATACGCAGGCAAATATCTAACAAAACTCGAATCACATCCTAATCCGCTTGCTCGTAGTATTTTGAACTTTACTGGACACATCCGATTAAAAAAGAGAGATACACTTGCCCTAATATTCAACATTCCAGATGATGAAGCTGCTTGAAAACACCTTTTTCTTTTTGTTACTAATCACTACTTATGTATTATTAATAACTACCATAATAAAAATTTTTTTTTATAGATTTAAGATTTGAACACTTATTGTTAGTTCATATTTGAAGATACAATAAATAAAAACATGCATTACAAAAAAAAAAATCTAAAATCGGATGCAAGAACACATACTATTAATTTTTATTTTCTAAATTTCAACCTAAACAGGCGTAGTATGTGCTTTAACATCCGATTTCACAAGAAAAAATGTGAAAACGATGTGAAAGCCAGAACACATACAAATTAGTTCATAATTCGAAAATTCAAACAAATAAAAAAGGCTACCAAATGTTGAATTGAGCAACCACCATTTGGCAACACTGCAAATGGCTACATACACTACGCAAATGTTGCGTCAGAAATTCTTGCTGTTACATATTTGTGACAGCTACATACGGATGTAAAAATATTGCACATCTCAAAAATTGAAATGTGCCTATTTAGTACACGGCATGTCAAAAATACACATGTATGCATGTGTGTATGATGTTACGTGCGGTACACATGCCAATGTGCACTGCATATGAGTGTCCAAAAAGTGGAAGTACACGGCATGAGGCAAATGTGGCTTCATGATGTCAAAATTACGTCACAGCCACATGTGCATGTGGTTTTTTACATGCCGTGTACTATAGGCTTAAGATGTATTTAGTGTGTTAGTTTCTGAATAATTAGAAAATTTTTTAAAAATTATTGAAATGGATTCTTAATGCCAAAACTATAGGAAAGCTTGGGAAATAAAACCCGCGTTTAAAAAATGGATTAAACCAACAAAAGATCTATCTAAAGTTTTGTGCAAATATTGCAATTCAATTATAAAAGCGAAACATTTTGATTTAGTGCGCTATTCGGAGAGTCAAAGGCATAAAAATTTTATGGCTCCATTTACCGATATTGTGCTATCCTAGCCAGACATATCATTTTCACCAGACGTTCCAACACAGACGCAAATTGCGCACGCAAAACTTGCATTATATGCTGCAGTACATACACCGTTTTTACCAATGGATATTTTTTTTCTTAGTACTATTTTTATTAATGTTAAAAAAATCTTGAATCACAAATTGAATAATAAATATATTCATAGATTTAAAACGGAAAAATCTCGAATTTTTAAACCTAGCTCTTTTTCGCTCTTTTTGACTATGTGTACTTTATTTGGGTGTTTAATATCAGTGATGGTAAAATTAAAGAAACTGTGTAATAGAGGTAGCTAGTCGCTACGAAGTTTTTAAAAATATTAGAGACAAAAATTTTACATAAATTTCTGAGATAAATTGTTAAAAAAAAGTGCATTTTAAAATCAAATTTGAGGACGATTTTTCAATATGAAAATTAAGTTTTTTTAATTAACTTACATTAATTAATGTCCTATTTATTACACAATTTATGTTTGAAATATTGAGCCCTATTTTCGATTTAATCTTAAGCGACAAAAATTTATGATTTCAGGAGAAGTGTTTTTTTAATATTCAAATATGTTTTTGTACGTAAATTATCGTTCACGATAAAATTTTACAGCCTGTATCTTAAAAGTAATCAACAGAAATAATTTCTTAAATTAAAATTTAAATTCACTATAGTTCAATTAAATCTAAAAATGTCTCAGTTATAAACGATTTTAATAATTCTAAATTATGGGTAAGGCCATAAACAGGGAACGAAGCCGATGCTGATTTGTCGGCGGCGGCGGCTGACCAAAAATATCATCGGCGGCGGCTAAAAGTCGACTTGCGCCGAAGAAAACTCGGCGGCGGCGGCTAAAAAATAAAACCGTCGGCGGCTAGTACAAAACGGCTGAGAGTCGGCTAATTTATAAGAAAACCACCGTCATAGAACAGTCTATTGACATCACTTCATGTAGAAATTCTAAATAGAGGTATTTTTACAGACAAAGTAATGTTTAGTGAAAATATATATAGCACTAACATGAAGTTACTGTTATAATTAGGCATTTCATGATAGGTCTATGGTTGTAAAATTCAACTTAAACAAAATTTTTTTTATAAAACTGTAGGTAGGAGGTAAGCTACACCAAGCCACATTTTTTTTAAATACTTTTTTTATTGTTGGAATCAGAATTTGTTTTCTCTATCGATAGCTGAAATCCAGTAAGTTCTAAAGTCCCAAATATTAGATATAAAACAAGATATTAGAGTTATATAAAATATTTGCGGTAGGTCAAACTGGTAAGGCTGGGACACAGTGAATCCGTCGTGCGTTAAACTTCGCCTCTTTCATCTGACAGCTAAGTTGAAATACAAGGTTTCTTATGAGGTCGGTTACATTCAGTACGTGTCCGTCAACGCAAAGTACAACATTTGGTCAACTTTTAACTTTTTGCGTACGTTGAGTAGTTTGACAGATATTGGTTGGTTGTTTGGTATGTTCCGATTTAGATTTTTGTGTTTTGTGGTAGCAAAAATAGAACTAAACAAAAGAACTAAACGAAATATATACAACAAGTTGAATTTAATAAATAAAATGGAGAATCGACCTTTAGAAGCTGTTCAAATGCTTTCGTCAATAAAGTACTCATTGTGCCAACCTTCTCTGTCGTTGCGTTAATGTCAGTTGAAAAAGGTTCATTGTGCCCGGCCTATAATCCTGCCGGGATTGAGCCATTGATCGCCCCAGCCACAATACAATAATATCGCCAATATGTATGTCATATTCGAAGGTGGCACAATATATTGGAAATTATCAAGACTTTATTTTTGTGCAATCAAGACATTTGTGTAATGTGGTGGCAGCATTGTTCAGTGTTGTTTATTTTCACTGTCAAAAATATATTGTGCCATTTATTGCATAGTCTAGGTCAAAAATACAATAATATGTACAATAAAAATGCAAAAATATTGTATAATGGATGGGCTACCTTAGCCATTTTCCAAATGTTTTAGCAGTCTCCCGCAAAAATGTTCAAGATGTGACTTGGTGTAGTTTACCTCCATCTACATAGAAATTATAGAGAGTATGTAAATTTAATCCGAAGCATTAAAATTTTCTGAAATATGTTTATATTTAATTTGATTTTTATTTAAAACGAATCTCAAATGTTTGGTGAATAGAAAATAAAAATCATTGCATATATAGGTAGTCCACGTAACATGGAGTATCTTGGTAAATTCCTTGTAGACGTAGCTCTTCTATATATACACATCTACTTATAGGAAAATTAGGACACCAAATTGTACCCTACGTCTCAACTAGCCTTCGACTTGGACATGACATGAACATGACGCCGGCAGAGCAACTGTGAAAAATCACCAACTTCTTTATTGTGGTGAATAAGTGCGATGTCCATGTTCAGGCATATCAAAGTATTTTGCGCTAGTGCAATAAAGATGGAATATTTAACAATTTTGTTCTGTCTCTTTTGTTTCTATTGCAAATGGTTGCAGACTGAGAACCTCATGGCGAACACTGTTGCTCAGACATACATATGTTCGGGCATCCATGTCAGAGCATGGACGAAAGTTGGACATGAGCGGTCTCCATTAGCCATTTCCGATGTCCGACATGGTGCCCATACCAAGTTCATGCCTAGTGGAGACTGGTAGTTAAAATCGCCAAGTTGGCGAGATATCGCCACAACTGGCAGCCCTCCTTCATTTTTCAATGATATCTGGTAGCTTTATTTTTCAGTCATATCAAATTGTTTGCAGAAAAAATTAATATTAAAAAAAAAATTCTCATTATTAATAGAAGCTAACACATAATTTGAAAAAAAAAATTCTGATTAACACAGCGGCTAAGCCGCAGCCGAAAATGAGCCGTATGGGTCGGCGGCGGCTGAAGGTCTTTGAAAATTGCCGGCGGCGGCTGTTAGCCGACTCACAGCCGATCGGCTTCGTTCCCTGGCCATAAACTTTTAATTTCAATAAAAAACTAATTTTTAACTACATCTGGCTTACGACTAAGTTGAAAACAGGGCTTCAAATACTAAAAAATTTTGAATTAATTAATTTTCTTGAAACGTGCAAAAGTGGTTACATGGACTTTTTTTTACAAAGTTGACTCAATCTTAACTTTAACTTTTGATATTCATGGATCTTACATACATAATGTTGCATTAGAATAAAACGATTTAACTTTAAAACTCTTTTATGCATTCTTTTATTACGCAGTAGACTAATCAAAGATGTATGTATGTATGTATACTCGTGAACCTTTTGCGTAATTATATTATTTAATTTAAGCACCACTGATGCCATAAGATTAAGAAGTAAAAGCGCTAAATTGAGAAAAAAGTGGCATTCCTGGTGACGCTTCATGCCTTAAAGTTTGGAGTATGAACACATTTCCACAGCAACACGGCTACATAGCTACACGACCACCGTTGTAGCTGTAGCCAATTTAAACAAATTTATATTTTTGTTGGCAACAATGAGCAAATACAGTGCTGCCAATATAATACAAAATGTAAAATTAACTATAACTTGATATTATTGGTAATTATTTCAGAGAGAGAAAATCTCAAAACTAATATAAAGGTACACATTGATTAATTTTTATACTTTTAATTTTTATTTTTATACATGTGAAGTACTTGAAAGTGGCACCATTGAAGAAATATGTGTATATATTTTTCCATATCAGATGCTTATGTTTTCGCTGCCACTTTCGATATAATTAATTGTGGCATTTGTAGTCGGTAGCCTGCTGGAGTAACACATTCACATAGTACATAGTTTTTAAGCTTTAATAAACGTTGTCAGCTTCAAAATTTAAAAAAGAACTAAAATCTAGAACAAACTTACAATTTTCCAAAAAAGCACAAAATTAAAAATTTATGATATTTATAAAACTAATTATATCGATATTTGAAAAAATAAATATCGATATAGTATATAACCGATATTTCAAAAACCGATACATCGATTCTAATTTACGATTATCGGGTTTCGATATTTTTAAGACCTCTATAAATTTTAGTAATTTTTTTAACGTTAGGATGTTGGCATGACTGCATTTCATAACAGAAAACACGCATCTATAAGGTGACCCCACTAATCCAGCTGACGTTTATTTATTAACTAAGCTAAATGTCAAATTTGGTTTGTGTGGGTATAAGCCTCAAGGCAGAATTAGTTTTTTTTTCTGTTCTGTTACTAATCAGATGACTCTTTTTTTGTTTATATAAATCTTATACAAGCCGTTAGATTTTCTCTTTCGTTATATTCTGTTTCGGTTTAACCTGTGAAAATCAAAAAACTGTTAAGTAATGTAATGTATATAGTAGGAGTCAGCAAAATAAAAACCTTTCAAAATAAACTGTTATTGTGCTTTATGAATTTGAAAAAATTAAATTTTTACCAGAAAAACATATATTGAAACATCAATGGACGATGCAAAACTCATCACTTTAGTTTCAAATTTATTGAAGAAAAAGGAACAATTAAAACTTAGAAACAGAACGGCAACAGAAAGTAAAGACTAATGAAGCCTTAAGGAGCTCAATATCAATTTTGGTTTTCTACACTATTGGAATTCATTAAAATTTAAGTTAGATAGTTGTTCGCGATTTCTTTAAATATTAAATCATTATTTAATGGATGCCCAGTGCATATTTCTCGTATTCTGCAACGATGAAGTTTGAAGTGTTCAAGACTGAGCATTCATAAAACAATGATTAAGAGCCTTATTTATAAAAATCATTAAGGCTTTCTAAAGGCTTAATAAGGAAAATTTTTCATAGAGATCTGGTTTAAAACGCTTTATAAAGCCTCAATAATTTTTATAAATAAGCATGATAATATTTAAAGAAATCGCTAACAAAATATTAAGTTCTCAAAATGATGTCGTTTAAACTTTTTTGGCGGTTATGGCACGATATTTAAGTATATGTATTTATTTTAAACTTAAAAGATTTTTGCAACATTTGTGGGAAAAAAATATCGATATATCGAAATATCGATGTTTTAAAAAAATATATATCGATGCTGTTGAAAAATATCGATACGATATATATCGATACATTTTTTTTATTTGCCCATCCCTACATTGAATAACTAACTTTATAATGTTTAAACATACATCTTAATAAAAGCGGTGTTTTAAGATTCAAAGACAAAAATTTTTATTTCTCTAAAACTTATACAATATTAGTTCCATAGTTTTCATATGTATGTATAACAGCAAAAATCTTGCTGATTTTTGTTTAGTATAAAAATTTACTGGTAAAACCTTACATATCAGTTGTGTTAAGCGTGACCGTATGACGGACTAAAGTGGCAAATTGCCACTTTTTCCACTGCCTTGCCACTTTTTGTCGCCCTTTTTTCGAGTGAATTATACAATAATACATTAAAAATAAAAATTTTAGTGTAGTTTTATCGTTTTTTTTTAATTTTGCCCCTTTTTTTTTTGATAAATCTCCAATTTGGTGCAACTTTTTGAAAAATGTCATCCGTCACCCTGGTTATGTTTGGAAAAATTCTTGAGTTTATGGGTGAGAGGGGTAAGATGATAGGGAACGGGTACACAGTTTTATGTGCTCGGCAATTCTCTTTTGATTTGAAATTCGTACTTGTTTATATCAAGTTGATAGTATTTGTTGCATTTGACATTTTTTATTTATTTTATTTCTTCCGTTGTGTGAAAAACAAAAAATATAACAAAAAATAAACAGAATTGTAAATTTTTTGAAATTGAAATTTTTCAATGCGTAATTGCAAAATTATAATTTCATCATTTGGACACTAGAGCAATTTCAAAGCAGAATTTTAAGAAATTGCAGCAACAAAAATTGCAAGTCTGGAGGAGGACTAAGTTTCCTGGGCATATGTGCAAGCTGTCTAGCTTTTATTAATTTCCAAATAAGCCAATTTCATTTATATATTGTCATGTATGTATAGCAGGCAATTTAAAATCCAAAGTTGCTGCTAAAAATTTTAACAGCCTTGTGTAACAGTTTTAAGAGCTATTAAATATTTACTGCATTATTTATAGAAAATATGTTATAACATATTACACTAGCTGACCCCGGTCCGCGTTGCTGGCCCTAAGCAAACATTAGTGTTGTATATGGCATTGGTGGTACAATATGAAAATTGGATTTTACCCACGAATAAACTAAATATTGCGAACTTCAAACTACACAGAAACGCTCCTCACGCCCCATAGAGCATGTATATAAAGTTTGGTCGAAATCGGTGCAGTAGTTCTTGAGTTACGGTGCAAAATCACAACAAAATAACTAAATATGGCGCCATCTGTCGGACGAACTTCAAACTACACAGAAACACTCCTCACGCCCCATAGAGCATGTATATAAAGTTTGGTCTAAATCGGTGCATTAGTTCTTGAGTTACGGTGCAAAATCACAAAAAAATAACTAAATATGGCGCCATCTGTCGGACGAACTTCAAACTACACAGAAACACTACTCACGCCCTATAGAGCATGTATATGAAGTTTGGTCAAAATCGGTTCAGTAGTTCTTGAGTTACGGTGCAAAAACATAAAAATACTAAAAATTGCGCCATCTGTCGGACGAATCACTATTTCTGAAAGGGGCGTAGCATTTACCGGGGTAGAATATATATAAAAACACGCGCCGGTCTTTTACAAATATTTTGTGGGGTGGAAGGCGAAAATCTGTTGGGGCATTGAAGAGTTCACCCTTAACAAATAAACGTGTTTTTGATTTTTATATATATTAAGACTATGCAAAAAATTTTTCCCTTTTTGCCATAACCTCAAAAATTAGATTTTTTTAGCTAATTCGGGGTCGCTGAACACGAATATGGCATTCATTTATTTTTCTTAAGAAGCGTTTTCGAGATATTCGCGAAAAACTTGTTTTTTGGCAGCTTACAAAGATATTTCCAAAAATCTTGAGGACTGTTTATTTAAATTGAGAAAATTTTCGGATAAAAATTTATTGAGTTACGGCGCTTTAGATTTAAAAAAATTTTGAATTTTTATTGTTTTTTTATTTTTGGCCAAATCCAATTTGTTGTGAATTGGAATTCTTTTTATTAACCCCCGACCAAAAAAGGGGTGTTATAAGTTTGTAGTGCCTGTGTATCTGTGTGTCTGTCCGTGTCCATGTACAGCCCAAACGGCTGGACCAATTGTGATTTAGTTTTCTCTGTTGGAAAGGTTACTTGATCGAGATGGTTCTTAACTATGTTTGAAGAAAATCGGTCCAGCCGTTTAGAAGATGTCACATCTTTTCTAGATAATTCGGGGGTTTTTAAAATTTTTAATTTTTGTTATTATTTAGCTGGTGAGGCCTCAATTTTTATTACATATTTTTCCCGACGTTTCGTGAATTTTATGTTCATTTCTTCAGGGGATCTGTTAACAATCGAGTTGTGTTGTTATTAAAACATCAAAAATTAAAAATATACAAGTTTACTTGAACCAAAAATTACAATATTAAGAAAAATGGCTTTAGCTGTTCCTTATTATCACAATGGTATTTTTTTACAGTGAAAGAAAAAGAAATTAGTGCCATATTAGTGTTCAGCGACCCATAGTGTTATTAAAGGTCTATGACAACTATCGTAAAGGAAGTTGTTAAATAAGCTCTAAATAAACATCAAATATTTTTTGCAAACAAGAAGGTTAAACCTTAAGGGCGACTTTTTGGGTTCGAGATTAAGATTAGTTTATTTCTCTAGTTAGCTAATCCGAAAATTAACTTAATCTTAATTAATTGAGTTTGATATTTTTGAGTGGTAGTTAAAACTAGAGATGTGCACGTGAGTGTTTTCTGACTCACGACACGCACGCTCAAGCAGAAAAATATTTTACTCACGCACGAATGATTTTGAAAATTTTCACGATCAGGCACGCTCACGACTAAAATATTTTTAATCACGCACGAGTGGTTTAAAACTTATCACGATCACGCACGCTCACGAAAAAATATATATATTAATTTGCATGTTTTTTGGATTGAAAAATAGGTTCTTACATATATGTACATATCTATGTATATATGTATGTATGCTCGAGTTTTTGTAAAATTTACATTGTAAAATAAAATAAAACAAAGTTAATTTTTACATGAAGCAATAATAATTATTGCATCATGGTTTTTGTTAAAAAAATTTGTATTTTGTCTTTCGAATGTTCTTGTCTGGTCATGGTAAAGTAAACAATTATTGTTATTTTTTTAACTACATACATAAGTACATATTTATAAATTAAAATGTTTTTATATGAAATTTGTTTGACATTTAATGAAAACTTTATTGTTCGTAAAATGTTAGATACAAAAATAAAATTTTAAATAAATATATTGCCGTGTATAAAAAAACTGTTGCAGTTAAAGCATTAATCAAACCGGTTTCCCATAAAAAATTCGTTTGTTGAACCAATATTAATTTCAAGGATGCAACCTTGATCTAATGTAGCATATGAAAATTTTCAAAAGACAATAACAACTCGATAGATCAGGGTTGTTTTCTGAAAAGTCAAACGATTATAGTATTTTTAGGGTTCCGTACACCAAAGGTGAAAATGGTACCCTATTGTTTTCGCTACGCTGTCCGTCTGTCCGTCACAGAGTATTTTCTCGAGAACCGTAAGAGCTACGGACCTGAAATTTGGACACAGTGTGTAGACCCTTGGCCGCTACAACAACAAATACATGAGAGTTGGAAATTAAAGGGTGTGCCAAAACGAGCAACGAAAAATGTTAAAATCCCATGTAATATACATACAATTGTATGTATATGCACTTGAAATTTGTAAAGTTAGTGTATTTTTATACAGACTACAACAATTAACACTAAAATTTAAAAAATTTTAATTAAAGGGTGTACCATCAGTTAATGTAATTTCGACTATGTAATTTTGATAACTTGCTGTATCTTGGAAACAGTAAGAGCAAACTTCTTGAAATTTTCAAAAACGGTAAAACAAAAAAATCTCAAAATTATAAAATCGCCAAAATAAAAAAAAAAATCGCCACAACGAAAAAAACACCAAATTAAAAAAAATTTCTAAATCGAAAATAAATCGCGGAAAACCGGAAAAATCGCCAAAATAAAAAAATCGCCATAATGAAAAAAAATCGCCAAAAATGAAAAAATCGCCAAAAATGAAAAAAAAAATCGCCAAAATGAAAAAAATTGCCAAAATGAAAAAAAAATCGCCAAAATGAAAAAAATCGCCAAAATTTAAAAAATCGCCAAAACGAGAAAAAAAGGGAAAAATAATCAAAAAAACGTAAAAAAACACTGTATTAAAAAATGCTCAAAGCCCAACGTACGGAACCCTTCGTGCGCGAGTCAAAGTCGCACTTTACTGAATTTATTTTTTATTTACATATTATCTGCCTATTTATAGAAAATATTAGGGATTTAGAAAAACTTATTAAGAAATTTTTTTTTATGGAAATCTATTAAACTTTATTAAATTTTATAGATATTGGGCCTTTAACTATTATATATGTATGTATATAGTAATTACCGGCCTTCAGCGTTAGCCGACCAGTGATGCAAAAATGAGATCATTATGACCCTAATCGTAGTGAACACTATTTATATGGGTATTTCCACAGAAAGATCTACTGCGGCCAAAAAATCAAAAGTTATTAAATAAATATTTTTATTCAATATTTTGAGAGAAATATATTTAAAATTTGTTATTTTAAAGAATTTATACCTTAACTTAACACCCATGATGAGAAAAATGTTAGTAAAATTCAAAATAATTGTTCAATTCACAACCTATTGTAAGTGTAGTAGGTCGTCAAGCTGTACAATAGTTGTAAAATGTTGTAGGTAATTTCCATAGAAAAGTTTGCTACGACACCTACAACATTTTTCCCTATGTTTGCTGAATGTCGTAGAATGACATCAGCAATGCATAAGCTTATAAAAGTGCTAATGTTTTTTAATAACATTTACCTTAATTTTTCTTTATTAAATTAATAAAAATTAGTGCAATTATATATACAAATAAATAAACAAATTCGCGAAATGACGAAAATTAGCAAAAAGCTACTAACAGCAGGATGATAAGAAAGTCTAATAATGTTTTAAAACCTTCAAAATTGTTAGGACGCTAAAAACCATGCGAAAGCCGCTTTTATTGCGAACTTTGCAAAAAATCGCGAAAATTGGCAAAATTTTAAAAATCGCTAAAACCAAAGAATATAAATCATATAGAATGCGTATCTCATACAAGCTAAAATTTTCTATGCGGGTATTTCCAGTACTACCCGTCCAGCATACGCACTCTCATTTCTTTCTGCAGTGTATGCTGCGCTCGCATTGCTGAGAGCGAAAGCATGTGTGTATTTATGTTTGATTTTTATTATTTTGCTTTTTTACAGTCTCGTAGACAGCGTATGCTATGATCAGCGTTGCCATTTTGGTTACTTGTAACCAAAATTGGTTACTTTTTTCCAATGTGTACTTGTGTACTTTTTTCCATTTTGATTACTTTTTCTAACACAAAATTAAAAATTTTTATATGGTATTTAAATTAGAAGAGAAGATTATTTTTATAATATTCAAATTTGTTTCACATAATTAATTTTCGCTTACGATAAAATTTTACAGCCCGTATCTTAAAAGTTATAAAATATTTGGCATTTTGATAATTCTTAACTATGGATAGGCCCATAAAATTTTAATTTAAATAAAAAGGTCTATTTTCAATTAAATCTCACTTACGATAAATATCGAAAATAAAGCTCAATACAAATATGAAACTGAATTACAAATTTAAATGTAATAGCTTAAAAACATTGCATCCTAAACAAAAAATGTGTGTATTTCTCACTATCAAACATAAATTTGTTTAATTGTCTTCCCGTTTTTTACATTCACTGCGAATCAATAGCGGGAACAAACGTTCCCATGAAGTTCCCAATAGCAAATTTCCCCTCATGGGGAATGAAAATTTAATGGGTTCAAAAATTTCACATTTTATTCACGATAGGGGTGAATGTTTACAACGTCAAGCACTGGTGCCAGAACATTTTACAAAAAATCTAGAAAAATTGGCTAAAAAATCTGAAAAATCTGCAAAATTATTTTAAAAAATCGGAAAAAAAATCTGCAACAATAAAAACACCTATATTTAGAACTGTTTTTCATTTTGTTTTCGAATTATTAACCGTCTTCAATTAGGAGAAGGTTATATGTTCGTCATATGCATTTTTTATTTAATTTGCGAATTAAGATAAATTTTCTTGCTGTATAAAAATATATACCGATATTACAAATTCTTTAAAATAATGGCACATATGCGTGACTGTTTATGATTAAGTGTGCGATATGTTTATATGTATGTATATTCATACATCTTTGCACAGATTAGCTAGTTTCTTTTTACCATTGTTATGTTGGTGGTATGGTTACTGCAAAATTAAACGTCAAACACTACCCAAGTAGCATTTTATATCATAATCCAATCGTTTCCGAATCAGCTTGACGGGAAAAATAACCGTATATGAGCTCATTTTTCGATCATAAATGATACTCCCGTTGTGAGAAAATGGTACCCTACAGATGAATCATAACAAAGAATCAGTTATGATACGATTTGCTGATTATTTTTGAGCAATTTCCATATTAAATCATTTAAATCACCTTTTTGCGGTTTGCATGATGTTCCTCTATTTTCAAGAAATCATTATTTGATCATATAGATGAATCATAAGTGAATCCTCTTTCAATCGCCCAAGTGATAAATCACTTTTTAATCATCAAAAGCGATCTGTAGAGAATCATATAAGATATTTCTGCCAAAAATGATCACCCAAATGCTAGCTGGGTACTTATTTGTTAGTGTTTCTTATGTGTATGTTTCTGACAGTGACACCATGGTTATTTCTGTTACGGAGTAAAGAAAAACATGAAATATTGATGTTACACAAGCATTTCAGAAAATCTGCTAATTTCATTTTATAATTTTTCCAATGAAAAATCAGCAAAATGCAGAGAAATCTGCAAAACTGGCAACAGTGACGACAAGCTGTAGCAGAACTCGAAGCTCTGTCGCTGTATCGTACAGTGTGACCGTTTGATCGACTACAGTGGCAAATTGCCACTTTTTCGATTGCCTTCCCTCTTTTTGTCCCCCTTTTTCTAAAGTAAATTATATAATAATACATTAAAAATAAGAACTTTAATATAGTTGTGTCGATTTTTTTAATGTTGCCCCTTTTTTTTTGATAAATCCTCACCTATTTGGTGCAACTTTTTGAAAAATGTCATCGGTCACCCTGGAAGCAAATGCTCTCTCTCTGCGTGTTTGCTTGCGCTTTATACTTTCCCCCCGCATCAATAAAGAAATCAAAAAATGTTTAATTTTTTAGCTCAGATGCGCATTCTATATAATTTATATTCTTTGCTAAAACTGTAAGGAATGCAAAAAATTCGGCAAGAATCGCGAAAATTACGTATATTTGCAAAAACTTATTAACAGCGGGATGATAACAAAGTCTAATATTTTTGAAAAATCGGCAAAACTGAAAGCAAGCTGGAATAAAAGTGATTGTCTTCTTCAGAATCGCCTGAAATGTTTTGATTTTTTATGAAATTGTAATTTCCTTATTTTTTAATCCCCCGAATCCACCATTAACATTTCTGCAGTATATTTTTCGCATAATGCCGATTTTTTTTTGTTTTTTTTTTGCTTTTGTTAATTTCAAACTATTTTCGTTAGTTTTATTCCTTCTCGTCTTCTTTTTAAATGTTCGACATTTTTAAAAGTATAACAATGCTTACAACAGGCCGTTCACAACTACCATAGTTGTAGCTAATACAATCTACAATCTACAGTAGGTTGTGAATTGGGTAAATATGTGCATTGCTTTCGATTACTTTTAATCGAATTTTCTCTTGAATGGTTAATTTTTTAAAACGTATTTTTTACGATTGCACTAATTACAAAATAGTTTGCTTACAACAACAATAAACTAAAAAATATGTGAAAAGAGCAAAGCGAAAGAAATCTAACTGTAATTTTTGTCATATCTTCTGCGCTGTGGAACGGAATTCAATAAAAATTTAAAACTAAAGCAAGTTTTACGAGGGCGGTTCGGAAACTTCTTAGCCTAGCACAAAAAGCGCGGTATAAACAGAAAAAAGTTAAGTGTTTTGGAAACTTCCATCTCTGCTATGAACACATGTTAAATTTTGTTTCGATCTGGCAACTCCTTCATATAGAAACAGGTGTTCACAAAAGACGCATCCACGATTTTTTAACAATGGATAAATTAGAAATGCGTGGTGTCATTAAATATTTACATAAAAAAGGTTTATCGGAACAAGAAATTCATAATGATATGGTGAATGTGTTAGGTGAAAGTGCTCCTTCATATGCAACAGTAAAAAATTGGGTTGCTGAATTTAAACGTGGTCGTACAAGCATTGAAGATGAACCACGTAGTGGACGTCCAAAAACAGCAACAACAACAGAAATTGTAGCCAAAGTGCATGATATGGTATTAAATGATCGACGAATAAAAGTGCGTGAAATAGCTAATATCATGGGCATCTCAAATGATCGAGTCCATTTAATTTTGCATGAAGAACTACAGATGAAAAAGCTTTCTGCAAGATGGGTGCCGCATTTGTTAACAGTCGACCAAAAACGCATAAGAATGAACATTTCTCAAGCTTGTTTGGATCGTTTTAAGCGAAATAAAATGGATTTTAAGCGTCGTTTCATAACTGTTGATGAGACATGGATCCACCACTATACTCCAGAGACAAAAGAACAATCCAAACAATGGACTGAAGCTGAAGGAAGTGCCCCAAAGAAGGCAAAAACAATTCAATTGGCTGGTAAGGTTATGGCAACGGTTTTTGGGACTTCAAAGGTATTTCATTGATTGACTATCTGCAAAAGGGTAAAACAATAAATTCAGAGTACTATTGCAACCTTTTGGATCAATTAAATGTACAAATTCGAGAAAAACGTACTGGCTTACAACACAAAAAAATAATTTTTCATCAAGACAACGCACCAGCGCACAAGACAATGGCTAAAATCAACGAATTAAAGTACGAGTTGCTTGACCACCCACCTTATTCTCCTGATTTGGCTCCCAGTAACTTTTACCTGTTCCCAAATCTCAAAAAATTCCTTTCTGGAAAGCGTTTTACCTCAAATGAAGATGCAATTATAGTTGTAAACCACTATTTTGAAGACCTTGAGGAAATCTATTTTAATCAAGGGATAGAATTGCTAGAAAAGCGTTGGACTAAGTGTATTGAAGTTTCAGGAGATTATATTGAAAAATAAAAATATTTTTGAAAAACTAACTATTCTTTTTCATTGATAGGCTAGAAGTTTCCGAACCGCCCTCGTATATATAAAACTTAAAAACTAAATTATTTTGACCGAAGTTAATAATAGACCCTTTCGATTTAATATTGAAGTTTGTCACGTAACGCAACTGGTGTAGGATAAACTTTTTTAAAATTTTTGCTGCAAATATTTTTATAATCAGCAATAAATGTTTTTATGTAGATGGACACCGTTTCTGAAAAAATTAAAAACAAAGATAAGAAATTTAGGGAAAAGTTGAAAGAATATCCCGTAAAATTGCAAGCGTATCGCTTAAAAGCAAAAGCAAGAGCACAAAAATATTGACAGCGGCAGTTGAAATTGTCTAAAACGAGCAAGAAACTTACAAAGGAGAGGAGAGAAACAGACCGCGTAAGACAAAAACAACACCGAATGAAAAATAAAAACAGTAAATTTCAAGAAAGGAATGAGGCGTATTCTTGCAAGCAAACATTGGGAAAAACAGTCAAGAATGTAGAAAAAGCCTTGCCTATGAATTTGAAAAAGAAAATAGAAGTTCTCAACGTTTTGAATGCGAAATATCTAAGTTCAACAATAATTGCCGAAAAAAATTTTCCAATTATTTAGAATAGGAACAAAAAATAAAGACTGTTAAAGATTTTTACATGCGTGAAGACATTAAGCTGAAGGTCCATACCATCCGTTCTTTGCATATGCGTTGTATGCGTTTCTGCACGTTCTGTCCGATTCTAAATTCAAGTTACATGCAATACGTTTTATGCGCAAGTATTTTTGTTGTTTTAATGAAAAAAGAGAAAAAATTTAATTAGTGTTTTTATGGGAATTGTTAAAATTTAAGTTTCACATTTTTAAACGCACTAATAATCTCAAATTATTATTTTATTTATTAAGTAAAATATTTTTTTATTAAAAATACATTGAAATTGATTATTGAGGGGTTTAGCTGGATCCTATGCGCATTTCACTGTTGCTAATGCAGATCATCAGGGAACCTTTACCCAAATTTCTTAGAACAACTAGAGTTATTATATTATAAACTTTCATTTAAACAAATGAGAAGCCTAACAACAAATAACAAAGTTGAAACAAGAACTCAATAATCAACATGTTTTTTTAGGGTTCCGTACACCAAAGGTGAAAATGGAACCCTATTGTTTTCGCTACGCTGTCCGTCTGGCCGTCTGTCCGTCACAGGGTATTTTCTCGGGAACCGTAAGAGCTACGGACCTGAAATTTGGACACAGTGTGTAGACCCTTGGCCGCTACAACGACAAATACATGAGAGTTGGAAATTAAAGGGTGTGCCAAAACGAGCAACGAAAAATGTTAAAATCCAATGTAATATACATACAATTGTATGTATATACACTTGAAATTTGTAAAGTTAGTGTATTTTTATACAGACTACAACAACTAACACTAAAATTTAAAAAAATTTAATTAAAGGGTGTACCATCAGTTAATGTAATTTCGACTATGTAATTTTGATAACTTGCTGTATCTTGGAAACCGTAAGAGCAAACTTGTTGAAATTTTCAAAAACGGTAAAACAAAAAAAAACTCAAAATTATAAAATCGCCAAACCGAAAAAAAATCGCCAAAATCAAAAAAAAAAAATCGCCAAAACAAAAAAAAAGCACCAAATTAAAAAAAATCTAAATCGCGAAAAACCGGAAAAATCGCCAAAATGAAAAAATCGCCAAAATGAAAAAAATCGCCAAAATGAAAAAATCGCCAAAATGAAAAAAATCGCCAAAATAAAAAAAAATCGCCAAAATAAAAAAATCTCCAAAATGAAAAAAAATCGCCAAAATAAAAAAAATCGCAAAAATTAAAAAAGAAATCGCAAAAATTAAAAAAATCGCCAAAACGAGGAAAAAGCGAAAAATAAAAAAAAAATTATTTCAGCTGAAAAAACGGAAAAAACACTATTAAAAAATTCTCAAAGCCCAACGTACGGAACCCTTCGTGCGCGAGTCAAAGTCGCACTTTACTGAATTTATTATTTTCTTACTTTACCATTGCTACATTGGCTGACTTTTTTTCAGCTTCAAATTGAAGTTGTAAGAGTACGTAAAAGAAAATAAATTTAAATAACAACAGTCACAGAGGTATACGAGATTGGTGTTCGTTAAAAGCATCGCTTAAGGAAGAGTGTGCTACGCGCGTTTCCACAGCAGAAGTAATACGACAAATCCGCAGTCGACGGTTGAATCGCAACGAATCTCTGATCGAATACTTGTATAGTATCATGGAGATAGGAGGACAAATAGACTTAGATGAAAAAAGTATGGTAGAATACAGTATAGAACACATACCTGACTCGAGGCAAAATAAAAGCATGTTGTACCAAGCGGGCAACATCGGTGAATTGAAGAAGCAGTTGGCAGTGTATGAGAAGACAAGAGTCTACCCCCAGTCGTCATACAAGGGGAAAGAGTCTTTGCCTGGCGTGAAGAAAAAAGTTACCAAAGCTGCACCGCAAGAAAAAGAGAGGAGGTGCTTTAAGTGCGGCGACAAATCGCACAGTGCAGTGGACTGCCCGAAGCAGTACAAGTGTTTCAAGCGCCAAAGATTTGGCCATCGTTCCTTTGAGTGCTCACAAAAAGAGCCAAGCAAAACAGTTGTCAAGGCTTAAGGTGGTCAGGCGAATATGGTTCGCAAAGGGTCGGGGCTGGTATTGAAAGACATCAAGGTAAGAGGGAAGTCGTTGAGTGTGCATGTAGACACGAGATGCGAATTATGCTTGATGCGGGTCGATATGCTGTTTATCCTAGGAGACATTAATCTCATTCATCAGAAAATAGTAGACAAAAAAGTGTCTGAATGGCTGCAGGAAAAAATAGTGCAGCCAAGTACGACGCAATATGCAGCGCCAGTTGTTTTGGCCGCGAAAAAAGATGGGTCGAAAAGACTATGCTGCGATTATAGGAAACTTAATCAGAAGATAGTCAGAGATCATTTTCCTATGCCATTGATGGAAGACTTGTTAGATAAGCTTCAAGGTGCGAATATATATACGACCTTGGACCTTCGAAATGGATTTTTCCATGTCCCTTTAGACAAGGTATCCAGAAAATATACGGCATTCGTGACACATAACGGACAGTTCGAGTTTTTGTTTGCACCCTTTGGAACGGTAATTGCATACATGGACGACATCATTATTCCCTCTAAGGACATGGTCGAAAATCTTGAGAAGTTTCTGGTGGTGTTGGATATAGCTGCTGCAAACAGTTTGCGAATTAGATGGGAAAAGTGTCAGATTTTGCAAAAAAAGTTTTAGCTTTCTAAGATACGTTATACAGAATGGTTCGTTAAAACCATCAGATGAGATTAGGGATTTCCCAATCCCGACCGACCGGAAGCTGCTCCAGAAGTTTTTAGGGCTGGCGTCGTATTTCAGGAAATTTGTTGAGAACTACGCAATTTCAGCGAAGCCGTTATCCGACATGTTAATTTGCTGAATTTCGAATCACAGACGACGTTCTGATAGCATGTCAGCAGTTGAAGGAGGCCCTTATCAGCTCTCCGGTTTTAAAACTGTACGATCCGGACGCAATCACGGAGGTACATGCCGACTCAAGCAAGTTAGGTTACGGTGCAGTGCTTTTGCAGAAAAGTTTAGACGATTCGCAGTTGCATTCAGTCCAGTATATGAGTCGCCGAACAAAGCCCTACGAAGAAAAATACCACTCTTATGAGCTGGAGGTGTTGGCGATCGTGGAGGCGTTGAAGAAGTGGAGGGTGTATTTACTTGGCATACCGTTCAAGATTGTCACGGATTGCAATGCGTTCCAGATGACCACGAGTAAGGAGGATGTACCCGATAGAATAGCGAGATGGGCTATGTTTTTGCAGGAATTCACATATTAGGTAGAGTACAGGCCCGGCGCCAAGATGCAGCATGTGGATGCGCTCAGTAGAGTGGCTTGCAGTGTATTGGAAAGTAGCCTCACGCATAGGATAAGGTGTGCGCAGGAAGGTGACGAAAGCACGAAGGCTATTAGAGCGATCCTCGAGTATAGAGCTTACGATGACTATTTTATGCAGAACGGAGTATTATATAAGGATCCCACTAAGGACCTCACAGTTATACCTGCCCAGTTGGAAGATGAAATTATCAAAATAGCACACAACCAGAGTCATTACGGAGTAACAAAACCGCGTGAGCTGGTGGAGAAGAAGTACTACATACCAAGATTGGCGACTAAGGTGCCTAGAGTAAAAGGGAAGGGTATCTTAACCCTATATAAAAAGATGAGCTACCTCTGATAACTTACCATGTTGACCATGTTGGTCCCATGGGATCGACAAAGAAGGCGTACAACTACTTATTTCTTGTCGTAGATGCTTTCACTAAATTCGTTTGGCTTTATCAAACGAAATCGACGGATGCGAATTCAGTAATCGAGTGTCTAGAGAAGCAGTCATCCATTTTTATAACCCTATGAGGATTATTACCGACCGCGGAGCAGAATTTACCTCTCAAGCTTTTAAGAATTATTGCAATGAAGAATGTATCCAACATCTTGTGATAGCTATAGGTGTTCCACGTGAGAATGGGCAAGTTGAGCGGATTCACAAAATAGTGATACCAATGCTGACTAAGTTGTGCAATGAAAAACCCATGCGCCGAGTACAAATGCTAATAAATTCTTCGCCTCCAAGAAGTACCCAGTTTCCACCCTTCAAGCTGTTGACTGGTGTAGAATTGAAGATGCCAGATTACCCCGATCTGAAGGAAATGGTACGGGGGGAAATTGTGAACGAATTCGAAGAAGACAGAAACGAGATGCGTGCAGAAGCGAGAGAAAATATAGCGGGGGTTCAGGCAGAAAATTGCAAGACGTACAACTGCAAGCGCAACCCCGAGACTTTTTATGAAATCGTTGAGTTGGTCGCAATCAAGCGCACTCAGTATGGTACTGGGCTAAAGTTGAGGAGAAGGTTCCTCGGCCCTTACAAGATAATTGGCAAACTACCCCACGGAAGATACGAGGTGGAAAAGTTGCCAGCCAGGAGGGTCCGAACCGAACCACCACCGTTGCAGAGTTTATGAAGAAATGCAAATCCGAGCCGAATTGCCGTCAGGAGGGCCGCATGTAGGGTATCCACCTCTGTCGACTCGACTGAGAGACACACACAACACAGAGAAGAGATGTAGAAAAAGAAATAACAAACTACACAGAAGAAGTAGTTAGAATGGTAAAAAATAAAGAGTAGACAGAAGTAATTAACTAGTTGAGCGGTGAAGTCGATATACGGAAGAAGTTGTGAAGTAAAAGAAGATAAAAATAAGAAGATTATTGCTAAAATTAAACTTAACACATTTATAAAAGAAAATACTTATCTAATAAAAAACTACCTTAGAAATAAGAAACAAAAGACTAATTGTTAAATAAATAAATAAAATCAAATGGACTATAAAATATTTGTTTTATTAAAAACGTTTTCTACATGTATGTGGGGTGCCAAAAAGGTACCAATACTAATTTTTTGCACGTTTTATCTCTTAAAAGTATACATGTCAAAGAATTAGCAGGCACTTATTTTTTTAGCAGTCTTCACGTTTTTTTTTTTGGAATTTGAGTCTATCTGCTTTAGTTTCAGAGAGATAAAGTTACCAAACAACCCGTGAATGCACACACGCTCTACATCCACTGGGATCCTTTATCAAAAAATACTTTCCCCAAAAAGTACCTTTTTCAAAAAATTATTTTACCAAAAAGTACCTTTCTCAAAAAGTCCTTTTTCCAAAAACTATATTTTGAAATGGTACTTTTCATAAAAATTTTTTTCAAAGTACTATGCATTTCTAAGTACCTTTTCCAAATAGTACTTCTACTTATGAGTACTTTTTCAAAAAGTACTTTTTTCTAAAAAGTACTTTATCCAAAAAGTACCTTTTTCTAAAAAGTACATTTTCCAAAAAGTACCTTTGTCTAGAAAGTACTTTTTTCGAAAAATTCCTTTTTCGAAAAGAATTTTTTGAAATGTACCAAATTAATATTCAAGGTAGGGATGGGCAAAAAATATCGATATATCGAAATATCGATATTTGCGAAAATAAGTATCGATATATGAAGCACAGCCGCGAATAACGTTGTAAAAGACAATTTTTAGAAAACCGGGTTTTTCGCAGATTACTGTTAACATTCCTCCTTTGAAGTGTTCAAATATCAAACCATCCAAAATTATGCATCTTATCGCCATCAAAATACAGTGACAAACAGTCAGTCCGTGGAAGAACTTTGTAACTAACTAACAAAATCATACAAACGAAATTGTCGAAAACATTTAATAAATATAACAGAGATACAAAAAGAAAAGTTAATGTTAATTACACTATGATACAAAAAAAAAAAAAAAAAATATTCAGGGATTCTAATGTACCAATTCGATTTTGTTGGAGTCCATGGATGACGAAAATACCGTTGGTTTTTTTAGGTCACTTCATAAAGTGATTTTATAACGGTAAATGTAGTGAAAAACGGGGTTTCAGTTTTAAACAGGTGTAACTTCTTTGTTTCCTAACGGATTTCTTTTAACTTTCCGTTGGTGTAAAGGACCGAATATTATCTTTCAACCAAGATATATTTTTTGAAAATCGACTCACAAATGGCTAAGTTACAGTCGTTGAAGTGTAGAAAAAACCCATTGAAAAAGTATTCTTTTGTTTTCCTCAGGCCATAAGTTGCTTATGAGTTACAAAATAATACTTTTTTAATGGGTTTTTTCTACACTTCAACGACTGTAACTTAGCCATTTGTGAGTCGATTTTCAAAAAATATATCTTGGTTGAAAGATAATATTCGGTCCTTTACACCAACGGAAAGGTAAAAGAAATCCGTTAGGAAAAAAAGAAGTTACACCTGTTTAAAACTGAAACCCCGTTTTTCACTACATTTACCGTTATAAAATCACTTTATGAAGTGACCTAAAAAAACCAACGGTATTTTCGTCATCCATGGACTCCAACAAAATCGAATTGGTACATTAGAATCCCTGAATTTTTTTTTTTTTTTTTTGTATCACAGTGTTATCATTATTTTCGATAAGCTAAAAAAAATTGAACTAAAAAAACAATATTGCTTTAAAATAAGTTTTTTGGCTCTCCTGAAAAATTATTATTTTGTCACTTACAACGTTATTCGCGGTTAGTGCCTATTCACATTATGCCTTTTTAGCCTGCCTTTTTTCGACTATTTTCTTTCAAACCCCCTACGAAAAGTCACGCACATTTACATTAAGACTTTTTTCTTCATGACTTTTTGGACTTTTTGACGTTTGTATACACTCTTAGTGCTGAGAGTACGAAATAACAAAGAGATATGTCAAAAATCCCCTCGAATTTTCATTTCGTGCCTTTTGTTTTACTTCGCATGCTTCTCAACACCTCTCACCAACGAACTCAAAAAGCCTGCCTACACATGCAAGCAGAAAAGGCACAGTGTAAATTGCCTCTTAACCTTCATATATCGGCGATATTCCAAAAACCGATATATCGATACATCGATTCTTATTTACGAGTATAGGGTTTCCATATTTTTAAGAGCTGTACAAATTTTAGCCGGTTTTTAAATGTACGATATCGGCATCACTACTAGTGATGCGAAAAAAAAAAATAAAAATTTCATAATAACAGCCCAGACACCTCTATAAGGTGACCCCACTACGCCAGGTGACTTTTAGTTTGTTAACTAAGCTAAATGCCAAATTTGGATTGTGTGGGTATAAGCCTTAATGCAAAATTAGTTTTAGCTTTCTGTTCTGTTACGTATCAGCTGACTCTTTTTTTGTTTATAGAAATCTTTTACAAGCTGATAGTTTTTCTCTTTCGTTCTGGGCCCGTTTCTGAAATCTACAAGTTACAACTCTAAAAATAAAATACACACAAACCAACAATCAAATTTTTAAAAGTGTAAAAAGACACAAAACAGTCTATTTTACTTGTAAATTTGTAACTTGTAAGTTTAAGAAACAGGCCCCTGTTCTGTTTCGGATCAACCTCTGAAAATCAAAAAATTCAGTAAAGTGCGACTTTGACTCACGCACGAAGGGTTCCGTACGTTGGGCTTTGAGCATTTTTTAATAGTGTTTTTTCCGTTTT
This sequence comes from Tachina lurida, assembly GCA_944452675.1. Classification (NCBI taxonomy): domain Eukaryota; kingdom Metazoa; phylum Arthropoda; class Insecta; order Diptera; family Tachinidae; genus Tachina; species Tachina lurida. The sequence continues at coordinate 93,387,866 of OX101752.1, forward strand.
TTCAGCTGAAAAAAATTTTTTTTTATTATTTTTCGCTTTTTTTCATTTTGGCGATTTTTTTATTTTGGCGATTTTTTCATTTTGGCGATTTTTTTATTTTGGCGATTTTTTCATTTTGTCGATTTTTCCGGTTTTTCGCGATTTATTTTCGATTTAGATTTTTTTTTAATTTGGTGCTTTTTTTTTTGGTTTGGCGATTTTTTTTTATTTTTTATTTTTTTTCATATACATATTTATTTATTGTATCTTCAAAAATGAACTAACAATAAGTAATCAAATCTTAAATCTAAATATAATTATTAGGCCCGACCAATATCGGACATAAGCTTAGTGATAGTTATAAATAATACATAAGTAGTGATAATCAAAAAGAAGTATTTTTAAGCAGTCCCATCTGGAGTGTTGGGTATAAGAGCCCTTGTGTCCCTTTTTTTTAAGCGGATGTGTCCAGTAAAGCTCAAAATATTACGGGCAAGCGGATTAGGATGTGACTCGAGTTTAGTTAAATATTTGCCTGCGTATTTTGCAATTTCTTCACTCACTAGTGGCATATTTAAATCACGATGAATATTTGAATTTTTAACGTACCATGGAGCAGATGTTATCAAACGTAAAATTTTGTTTTGCCTTCGTTGGATTCTCTCGACATTTGAAGCTGAAGCAGTGCCCCACAGCTGAATTCCATAGCACCATATTGGCTTCAAAAGCGACTTGTATATCAAAAGTTTGCAGTCTAGGCTGAGTGTTGAATTTCTGCCAATTAACCAATATATTTGAGTCAATTTAAGTTTCATTTGGATTAACTTAGAATCAATATGATATTTCCATGTAAGCCTTCGATCAAGGTGTATGCCAAGGTATTTGACTTGAGAATGTTGAGGAATATTTTGATTGTTGATTCGAATGGGGGAACAGGTATCTTTTCTTAGGGTAAACGTTATATGAACACACTTTTGTTCATTGACTTTAATTCTCCATAAGTTCAACCATATTTCAAGCTGGGTAATGTGTGCTTGGAGATTGCGGGATGCCTCATTAGGATTTTTGTGAATACTCAAACAGGCTGTATCATCGGCAAATGTAGAAGTGTGGATGTTATTGCTCACAGGCATATCACAAGTATATATTAGATACAAGACTGGCCCCAGAATACTACCCTGTGGCACACCAGAAGATATAGATTCGGGTACACTCATGAAGTCTCCTTCCACAACAGTAAACTTTCTATCAAGAATATAACTTTCCAAAAGCTTTTGTATGTTTATTGGTAGGTATGTCTTCAATTTTAAAACTAGGCCTTTGTGCCATACTTTGTCAAATGCCTGAGAAACATCGATAAAAAGGGCAGAACAATACTTCTTTTCTTCAAAAGTCCTCCTTATAATTTGAACCAATCTATGCGTTTGCTCAATAGTGCTATGCTGACTTCTAAAGCCAAATTGATGGTCCGAGATGCACCCAGTATCAGCTAAAATTGTGGACAATTTAGTCATGAGCAGCTTTTCGAAAAGCTTTGAAATTGTTGAAAGTAAGCTTATAGGCCTATATGACTCAGCCTTGGTAAGATCTTTGCCTGGCTTTGGAATTATTTTAATCTTGGCAAGTTTCCAGTTATGTGGAAAATACTGCATTCGTAAAATGGCATTAAAAATAAATAGCAAAATTCTTATTGCAATATGAGGCAAGTTCATCAGCATCTTGTTACTAATGCCATCAATACCTGGAGCTTTCTTAGGGTAGAGTTCAGCAACTATTTTTTGTAGTTCACGCATCTTAAACCTTAAGGGACGAGGGGGTAGAGAGACTACACTCGGTAACTCGGCAGCACCCGTACATGAATTGGGAGTGAATACAGATTTTAAATGCTCAGAAAATAAGTTACCTTTCTCACTATCGCTTCTTGCCCAGCCTCCAGTCGAAGTACGCAATGGTGATTTGAGATCAACGGGTCTTTTAAGATTTCTAGTAGCGCGCCATAAAGAGTAATTAGATGTTGACGTTACATCAAGACCTTCTAAATACTTTTCCAGTAATGCAGTCTTTTCCGACGATAGCAGCTCTTTGAGTCGTTTAGTACATTCTTTAAGTCTGATTTTATTTAGGGGTGATCGGTGTTGTTGCCATTCTCTTCTAGCTCTCCTTTTTTCACATACAAGACGTTCAATTTCCGTAGAATAAATTCTATTAAAGCCAGTCTGCGGATAGGCAGTAGTGGCATGTTCAGCAGACTGTTTAATATATTCGTTAAGATTGGCAATATTAAATTCAATATCATCAGGTGATCTTAGCTGAATGTTTTCTACGCAGTGACTACTAATATATTTTTTGAATCCTAGCCAGTTGACCCTATTAATCGTTTTCGCATATGAGTTAGTTAAATCACTCCTTAGTGGGTTGAAAATTGTAACTATTGTGGGAGAGTGATCGGAGGTAAGATCTACAGAGCCCTCTACGTGAATTAAGTCCCTATGGATATTTTTCGTGACGCCAAAATCTATAACATCTGGAATTTTTCTTACGTCAGTAGGCCAGTAAGTAGGCTCCCCACTCGAAATGACATCTAAGCCCATTTTTGAAATTGTATTAAACAACGCTCTACCTCTAGGTGTAACAAGACGCGAGCCCCAGTACGTGTGTTTTGCAATGTAGTCACCAGCTGCCACGAAACAAGATCCAAGCGATTTGTAGAACTTCTCATACTGATCTTCGGTAACTGAAAATCTGGGAGGTGAGTAAATTGATGATATCACAAAGTTCGCACAAAAATTTTCTACGAAAATATTCGTAGCTTGCATATATTCTTCACTAACGTTCTCAAGGATATAGTGCTTGAGTCTTGACTTAATTAGAATTGCTGATCCACCGCATGCTCTCCCTCTCGGGTCCTTTGAATCATATAGAGTGTAACCATTTATTTTAAAGCAGCTTCTCGAAGTCAAGTGAGTCTCAGAGACCATCATTATATCAATATTTTTTTCCGTGACAGTAGATTTTTTAGAAGCGCGTTTGAATTTTTTTCTCTCAGATAAATAGGTGGTGGCTTAAAAGACTTTTGCGATGATGCAGCGGGCTTGTCGTTTTTGTCTTGCAATAATGAAAAACGATTTTGACGATTGATAGAAGATGTGCTGTTATCCCTAGACATCTTTGGGGCGGATCCAATTTTAGTAGAATTTGGGCTTCGCCCGCGCTTTAAAATGGTTATATATCTGTCCATTCCTACTTGTACCTTTGGTTTTGTACTACTGTTGTCTTCAGTAACAACTTGTTTAATTGTTGACCACGAGCCCGAAGCGGATGATATCGCTGAGTTAAATGTAGAAGTACTAGGCAATAATGTCAACGATTCACTAGTTGGCATTGGACAAAGCGAAGTTGATCGCTGACGAAACTGTGGTTTTGCCGTTAGAAAAAGTCTATTATCAGATTTTTGATTTTTATTAAGAGCTTCAGAACTCACAGCAAGTCTATTATCAGATTTTTTATTTTTATTATTATCATTATGAGCATCAAAACTCACAGTAAAATAGGCATTTCTGCCGTTAGAACTCACTTCACTATTTTTTTCCTCTGGGGTACTCATAAAGAGTATTCCTCAAGGGTATTTTGTATGTTTTTTTGTTTACGGGGTTTTTTTTTTATTTTTGTTATTTCTATATGTAAAAATATTATCAAAGCAAAAAAAAATGCTTATTTATCAAAGTTAATATGTACTACGAATATTTTTTGTATGCTTTTTTTTTTGTTTAGTTTGTATATAAGAAAAATTCCGCTATTACGTCTGTTCACTATGAAGGTACAACGAGAACTTGTATTTTGGCGATTTTTTTTTTCGGTTTGGCGATTTTATAATTTTGAGTTTTTTTTGTTTTACCGTTTTTGAAAATTTCAACAAGTTTGCTCTTACGGTTTCCAAGATACAGCAAGTTATCAAAATTACATAGTCGAAATTACATTAACTGATGGTACACCCTTTAATTAAAATTTTTTAAATTTTAGTGTTAGTTGTTGTAGTCTGTATAAAAATACACTAACTTTACAAATTTCAAGTGTATATACATACAATTGTATGTATATTACATTGGATTTTAACATTTTTCGTTGCTCGTTTTGGCACACCCTTTAATATCCAACTCTCATGTATTTGTTGTTGTAGCGGCCAAGGGTCTACAGTGTGTCCAAATTTCAGGTGCGTAGCTCTTACGGTTCCCGAGAAAATACCCTGTGACGGACAGACGGACAGCGTAGCGAAAACAATAGGGTTCCATTTTCACCTTTGGTGTACGGAACCCTAAAAACTGTTAAGTAATTGTAAGTGGCAACATAAATAAAATAAAATCATTCCGAAATAAACTGCGATTGTGCTTTAAGAATTTAAAAAATTTAATTTTTACCATAATAACAATAACACTATATTGAAACATAACAATGGACGATGCAAAACTCATCACTTTTGTGAAAAACTGTGACCATTTCGGTCAGAAACAGCTAATTTATTACAGAAAAAGTAGCTATTAAAATTTAGAAATAGAACGGCACAGCACAGAACAGCAACATAAAGTAAAGACTAAGGAAGCGTTAAGGAGCTTAACATACGTACATAGTTCCTTTGTATTAAATTTCTTAAAGTTTCTAGTTGTGCATTCGAAATTAATGCAGTTTTTCAGAAATTTTCTTATAATACAAATTAATCATATAGATGTACGGATCAATTTATTTCCTTTTTCGATACCAATACCAATTTAAGTTTTCTCCACTCATGGAGTTCATTGTTTTAAGTTAGTTGTTCGCGATTTCTCTATATATTATTGTTTGGATGCAAAGTGGATATTGTAGCATTATCACATTCTATTAAATACAGCACAAATTGTTTTCATAATTTTAAGTGCCTGCATGCATAATTTCAGAAGTCAAATATCGCACTAACCTTGAATTCATACTAACGGTGATCGTTTGACAATTTGTCGTTATGCAGTTTGACTGCACTTGAGAAATATTCAAGGCCAAGTGCAAATGTGCAAGGTCGGCATAATAGAAAGAATTAATATTGCTGTGAAGTGTGTGACACTTGAAATAGCCACAGACAATCTGCCGCACCAAAACAATCGCCGCTGTGGGAACGAAATAATGTTTAAAGGGTGGATTGTATTTCACTTTAATTTCCCACCATATGTGTATACTAATTTTAGGCACTGATTTACTTTTAATTCATTTATAATTTTCTATACAATTCTAAATCTAGAATCTTCTCATAAGTAGTATATAAGCCTTAATATTTTAGTAATAAGTAAGCATTACTAAATAAGAATTTGAAGCGTCGATGCAGTCGCTTAATAAATTCAAATTTTCAAAGAAATTAACTTGTGTTTATTTTATAAAAGATATTAAATGCTTCATGGCGATCCTGCCAGTTTTAAAACAATAAAGCAAAAGGACTAAATAGCAGTTATTGCTTATCCTTTTTGCTGCAAGTTTTAAAGAAAAGGACAATAGAATACGGCATACATATCTTATGCTCAGTCGTATTCTGTTAAAAATAATAGGTAAATACTGTTGATTCCTTGAGAACGTTAGTGAAGAATATATACAAGCTACGAATATTTTCGTAGAAAATTTTTGTGCGAACTTCGTGATATCATCAATTTACTCACCTCCCAGATTTTCAGTTACCGAAGATCAGTATGAGAAGTTCTACAAATCGCTTGGATCTTGTTTCGTGGCAGCTGGTGACTACATTGCAAAACACACGTACTGGGGCTCGCGTCTTGTTACACCTAGAGGTAGAGCGTTGTTTAATACAATTTCAAAAATGGGCTTAGATGTCATTTCGAGTGGGGAGCCTACTTACTGGCCTACTGACGTAAGAAAAATTCCAGATGTTATAGATTTTGGCGTCACGAAAAATATCCATAGGGACTTAATTCACGTAGAGGGCTCTGTAGATCTTACCTCCGATCACTCTCCCACAATAGTTACAATTTTCAACCCACTAAGGAGTGATTTAACTAACTCATATGCGAAAACGATTAATAGGGTCAACTGGCTAGGATTCAAAAAATATATTAGTAGTCACTGCGTAGAAAACATTCAGCTAAGATCACCTGATGATATTGAATTTAATATTGCCAATCTTAACGAATATATTAAACAGTCTGCTGAACATGCCACTACTGCCTATCCGCAGACTGGCTTTAATAGAATTTATTCTACGGAAATTGAACGTCTTGTATGTGAAAAAAGGAGAGCTAGAAGAGAATGGCAACAACACCGATCACCCCTAAATAAAATCAGACTTAAAGAATGTACTAAACGACTCAAAGAGCTGCTATCGTCGGAAAAGACTGCATTACTGGAAAAGTATTTAGAAGGTCTTGATGTAACGTCAACATCTAATTACTCTTTATGGCGCGCTACTAGAAATCTTAAAAGACCCGTTGATCTCAAATCACCACTGCGTACTTCGACCGGACTGGGCAAGAAGCGATAGTGAGAAAGGTAACTTATTTTCTGAGCATTTACAATCTGTATTCACTCCCAATTCATGTACGGGGGCTGCCGGATTACCGAGTGTAGTATCTCTACCCCCTCGTCCCTTAAGGTTTAAGATGCGTGAACTACAAAAAATGGTTGCTGAACTCGACCCGAAGAAAGCTCCAGGTATTGATGGCATTAGTAACAAGATGCTGATGAACTTGCCTCATATTGCAATAAGAATCTTGCTATTTATTTTTAATGCAATTTTACGAATGCAGTATTTTCCACATAACTGGAAACTTGCCAAGATTAAAATGATTCCAAAGCCAGGCAAAGATCTTACCAAGGCTGAGTCATATAGGCCTATAAGCTTACTATCAACAATTTCAAAGCTTTTCGAAAAGCTGCTCATGACTAAATTGTCCACAATTTTAGCTGATAGTGGGTGCATCCCGGACCATCAATTTGGCTTTAGAAGTCAGCATAGCACTATTGAGCAAACGCATAGATTGGTTCAAGTTGTAAGGAGGACATTTGAAGAAAAAAAGTATTGGCCTGCCCTTTTTATTGATGTTTCTCAGGCATTTGATAAAGTTTGGCACGAAGGCCTAGTTTTAAAATTGAAGACATACCTACCAATAAACATACAAAAGCTTTTGGAAAGTTATATTGTTGATAGGAAATTTACCGTTGTGGAAGGAGACTTCATGAGTGTACCCGAGTCTATATCTTCTGGTGTGCCACAGGGTAGTATTCTGGGGCCAGTCTTGTATCTAATATATACTTGTGATATGCCTGTGAGCAATAACATACACACTTCTACATTTGCCGATGATACAGCCTGTTTGAGTATTCACAAAAACCCTGATGAGGCATCCCGCAATCTCCAAGCACACATTACCCAGCTTGAAATATGGTTGAATTTATGGAGAATAAAAGTAAATGAACAAAAGTGTGTTCATATAACGTTTACCCTAAGAAAAGATACCTGTTCCCCCATTCGAATCAACAATCAAAATATTCCTCAACATTCTCAAGTGAAATACCTTGGAATACACCTTGATCGAAGGCTTACATGGAAATATCATATTGACTCTAAGTTAACCCAAATGAAACTTAAATTAACTCAAATATATTGGTTAATTGGCAGAAATTCAACACTCAGCCTAGACTGCAAACTCTTGATATACAAGTCGCTTTTGAAGCCAATATGGTGCTATGGAATTCAGCTATGGGGCACTGCTTCAGCTTCAAATATTGAGAAAATCCAACGAAGGCAAAACAAAATTTTACGTTTGATAACATCTGCTCCATGGTACATTAAAAATTCAAATATTCATCGTGATTTAAATATGCCACTAGTGAGTGAAGAAATTGAAAAATACGCAGGCAAATATTTAACAAAACTCGAGTCACATCCTAATCCGCTTGCCCGTAATATTTTGAGCTTTACTGGACACATCCGCTTAAAAAAGAGGGACACAAGGGCTCTTATACTCAACACTCCAGATGGTACTGCTTAATACTTCTTTTTTTCCCTTTTGATTATCACTACTATGTATTATTTATAACTATCACTAAGTTTATGTCCGATACTGGTCGGGCCTAATAATTATATTTAGATTTAAGATTTGATTACTTATTGTTAGTTCATTTTTGAAGATACAATAAATAAATATAATATGAAAAAAAAAAAATACTGTTGATGGAACAATCCTGGGAAGAGATCCTCAAAGACCTAGAAGAGGCTGAAATTATGTGGAAGCAGCAATTGGAACAGGGTGCTCATCCAACCGAAAAGCCAACAATTCTGCTAAGAGGACCAAAGCCGTTGTTCCTTAAGAAGAAAAGGCCGGAGCAACCTAAATATCCCATATACCCCATCCCGAACATCAACAAATCCAGAGGAGGCCGCAGAAACAAACTAAAATCAGAGCTGAGGGTACTCCTACACCAAGAGACGTATTTAAAGGGAGAAGAACTCAAAGTTATTAAAAACAAAATACAAATTACCAAACAAGCTATAAAAGCTTAAAAGAAAACTATGAAAAACTAGCTACTCCACATAAAATAGCTGCAGATGCTTTCTATCAGGATATTAGGAATAAACTCTCAAACTTGCTAATTAAGAAAAATATTCCACTAAATATAACAGATAGTCTTCATACAGTAATCGAAGTTAACAGTTACCTTTCGCAAATAGAAATAAAACCAAACACAACAATGGGACAGACAGCAATGGAATTCCTCAATACAGCCTCAAAGCTAATTATATGACGGTAAACCAGAAAACTTAAGAACATTTATGGATTCCTTGCTATTAATAGACACAATTAAAGACACACACGAAGCCATAGCCATTTCCATAATTAAAACAAAGCTAAAAGGTAATGTCAGAAATTTAATTGACCAAGAAAGCACCATCTCGGCAATCATAAATAAACTCAAAAGTTCAGGCGAATCAGTAGAAGTCTTGACTGCAAAAATCTTAAACATAAAACAAAATAATAAAACAGCCAATGTTTATTGTAATGAAATAGAACTTCTTACAAAATCATTGGAAACAGCCTACATATCCGACGGATTAACAAATGAGCTAGCAACAAAATATTCAACACAAGTTGCCGTAAAAGCTCTCACTAAAAACTGTACCATAGATAAGGTAAAACTTATCATGGAAGCAGGTCAATTTAACAGCATGAACGAAGCTGTTACAAAATTCATAAACAATTGTACAGAAGCAACTGGACAACAAAATGCTATACTATACTTTGGTCAAAGACCAAATAACAGGAATAACTATTTCCGTGGAAATTACACAAGATTTCGTGGAAGAAATAATTACCCACGAAATGGAAATAATAATAATAGAGGCTATAATAACAATAGCAATAATAACAGAAGTAGCAACAATACCAATAACAATTACAGGCGAAGGCCTAACAACAACCCTAGATATACAAACTATGTTAGAGCAACAGAATCAAACGAATTAGATTCGGAAAACCAAGATGTTCCCCTAAGACCAATTCAATAAATAATAAGGTATACAATCTCAACCTCAACTTATGTTTCTGCGTTCAATTACAAATAGCCAACACTAACACCCCAATAACATTACTAATAGACACAGGAGCAGATATTTCACTAATAAAACTAACACATTTCAACATAAATCAAATAAATACTTATAAAACAACAACATTAAGCGGAATAGGACTGGGTAAAATACAGTCAATCGGTAGTATATTTTTCGATTTAAAACCAAGGTTGGAAACCGAAAAAAATAACGGTATCGGTATCGATACCGGTACAACTATTTTTTAAATTTCGGTATCGGTAGCGGTATCGGTATTTTATTTATTTCGGTATCGGTATTACCGGTACATACCGTTATCGAGTTTATAATACCGGTATACCGATATTACTGATAAATTTATTATTTCAGGCAGTGGACATAACAAAAAATCTTTTTTTTATTAAATTACTTCAAAAAGGGAGTATTTTTACATTGACATATGTACTCGTATAAAAGCATATAAACTTATTTGTTTCTATATATGGTTTAATACTATTATTAAAAAATAATTTATTAAAAAAGTGAAACAAGGAGACTGCAGTTCAAACTTTACATATATAAAGTATACATTTTGGTTAATTAAACAAAATAGTAAAAATAAAAGTTTTGTCTATACTGATATATTACACTGTGTGACAAATTTTGATGAAATCGAAATACCTGGGACGTGTTACTATTTTTCTGCTAAGTATTGTCGAGTATAACAATACAAATTGTATTTGAAATTTTCCAGACACCTCCAAAATCTTGAGTTACGGGTAAAAACCGGTTTTTCGTACCCGTAGACACTTATCAACCTCCAACTAAGTTAAATATCAACCGATTATAAATTTATGAACGGATACAGAAAGAAGAGACTAAGACCTTTTCAACCATAGATATATCTTGTTTCAGTAAATTTCAAATATGTCTTTATTTTTTCACCAAATATGATTTTTTCTGTTTTTTTGACACTTTTCTACTTTGGACACGTTCTTAGGCAATATTTTTGTACTGGACCTATATTGTTTATAACTTTGTTTATAAAACATAATTGAATAAGAGTAATTCACAGGACTGTTTTAAATATTTTGTTAGAAGACTTTTTGTTAAAAAACTTCCTGTATGATGTATTTCGCGTTCTATTTATACGCTTTCGGTGTATTTAATCTTCCAGGATGATGAAAGTACAATTTAATAGATGTATATAAACACACAGTACAAAATTGGTACAACAGTGGTCGCCAAAATTTTTTCCTTCATTTTAAAAGTACTTTTCTTCAACTCAAGAGAGGAATATTTAACTTCAAATATAATTGCACATATTACGGTTTACAGCTCAACTAAGTTGGATTGAAACTGAAACAACTTAACTTTTAAACAACTGTTTTTTTGGTATTCTGTATAACAACTAATTTTAGTTGACTTCGCAACAATGCACGAAACACAAAGGTTCTTATTTATGCTATATGTTCTGAAACCATAGTATCCATTACAAAACATTTTAAATATATTTAGTTTTGGCCTTGCTATTTTTTCTTGAGATTCTATGTTTTATGAACATGGCAATAATATTGGTTGACAAATGGGATTGGTTGGCGTCTGGAATATTGGCCTGCACAAGACTATTTATAAGACCTTTCAAGACATGCGACATTTTTTAAACGCTTTACTACAGCGAAATATTCTAAAATAAATGCTAAAAAACACTGTTGGCAATATTTTTTTTGAGTTCTTTGTCTTGCCAACAGTGTTTTTTAGCGTTTGTTTTAGAATATTTCGCTGTAGTAAAGCGTTTAAAAAATGTCGCATGTCTTGAGAGGTCTTATAAATAGTCTTGTGCAGGACTTTAGTCTGGAATAGTAAAGCAAAACGAACACAATGGTCGAAATAAAAACCAAAATACAACTGATAAAAAGCAGTTGTCTCATGGTGAAAAAAGTTGTAATACATAATAAAAATTTGGCAATTACAACTTAACTATCATTTATTTTTTGGCCGGAATCGGTATACCGGTACGTACCGGTATAGACGTAAACGGTAGTCTGGATACCGGTATTTGCTAACCGAAATGGATTTCGGTATCGGTAACGATACCGGTATCCAATTTTAACGGTATTTGAATCGGTATCGGTATTTTTACGATACCGATTGCCAACCTTGTTTAAAACACAAAAATTTTTTAATACCTCATAAATTTAAAGTAGTAAAAAACAATTTCCCAATACCATGCGATGGCATCATTGGATGGACTTCATTAAAAAATATAATTGCATATTAGATTTCAATAATGATTCAGATTACCTTATGCTACGCCCATTTTATATCGCACATCCAATAGAAATACCAATCACAAATAATGGGGATGACATAATTTTACCACCAAGATCAGAAGTTATACGACAAATAAAACTAGTATCCGAAGATAATGAATTATTAATCCCTAATCAAGAAATAGAACCAGGTGTTTTTATCGCAAACACATTAGTAACAACAAATAACGCATTTATCAGAATACTTAACACTAACGACAACATTACTAAAATTAAACAAAACAAAATAAAAACCGAAAACATCTCAAACTACTGCATTTTTAAAAGTAATCCTAAAGTAAATACAAACAGAAATGAGGAAGACTTAAAAGTCTTGAAGAAAAATTTTCCGGAGCAATTCAAAAATACATTAACAGAGCTATGCACCTCATACTGCGATATTTTCGGTTTAGAAACAGAATCCATAACTACTAATAATTTATATGAACAAAAGTTGAGAGTAAAAGATATACAACCTGTATACATCAAAAATTATAGAATTCCACATTCACATAAAGAAGAAATTGACAAACAAGTAAAAAAGCTCATAGACGACAATATAATCGAGCCATCACAATCAGAATACAATAGCCCAATACTATTAGTACCAAAGAAATCATTGCCTAATTCGTAAAACAAAAGATGGAGATTGGTTATGGATTACAGACAAATAAATAAGAAATTAATAGCAGACAAATTCCCATTACCTAGAATAGATGACATTCTAGACCAACTGGGCAGAGCAAAATATTTCTCTTGTTTAGATTTAATGTCAGGATTCCACCAAATTAGCTTAGATAAAAACTCAAGAGACTTAACGTCATTTTCAACCAATAATGGATCATATAGATTCACACGATTACCATACGGTTTAAAAATAGCTCCTAATTCATTCCAAAGAATGATGACACTTGCCTTTAGTGGATTGAATCCAGATCAAGCTTTCCTTTATATGGACGACTTAGTTGTTCTTGGATGTTCAGAAAAACATATGCTAGCAAATTTAAAAAATGTTTTTAATCTATGTCGCAAACACAATTTAAAACTTCATCCAGAAAAATGCCAATTTTTCAGGAAAGAAGTAACTGACCTTGGTCACAAATGCACAGACAAGGGAATACTACCAGATGATAATAAATATTCAATAATTGAAAATTATCCTACACCAACAGACGCAGACAGTGCCAAAAGATTCGTAGCGTTTTATAACTATTACCGTAGATTCATTAAAAATTTTTCTGAATACTCTCGACATCTAACAAAATTATCAAAGAAAAATACACCATTTGAATGGACGAAAGAGTGCGACTCTGCATTTAAATACCTCAAAAGGGCACTAATGAGCCCTACTTTACTGCAATACCCAGATTTCACTAAAGAATTTTGCATTACAACAGATGCAAGCAAATACGCTTGTGGGGCAGTTTTAACCCAAGAATATGAGGGTAGACACCTTCCAATAGCTTATGCATCAAAAACATTTACTAAGGGTGAGAGCAACAAATCAACAATAGAACAAGAGCTAACGGCCACACATTTCAGACCATACATATATGGGAAACATTTTCTTGTCCGCACAGATCACAGACCACTTTCTTATTTGTTTTCAATGAAAAATCCAACCTCGAAACTAACAAGAATGAGACTCGATTTAGAAGAATATGATTTTTTTTAATACCTTAGGGGAAAAGATAATTACGTTGCCGATGCTCTATCACGCATTACAATAAATGAATTTAAAGACATGAATAATAAAATTTGTTCTATATTAAGAATCACGACAAGATCGATGACAAATAAAGAAAACAATAAACAGCATGAAATTAATAATGATGATTATTATAATAAGCCCAGTATATATGAACCTTTAACAAACACTGACGTCAGAAAATATTACAAACTAAAGATTTCCCTCGGAAGATGTTACATCAAACGAGGAAAATCCATAGTAACATATATACCAATTAATGATTTGTTTACTAATGGGAACTTTGACTTAGGACAATTTTTCCCTAGGCTCGAATATGTGGCCGGTAAACATAATATATATAAAATACAAGTGGCACCTAATGAGAAAATTTTCGAATTTATCTCTTTTAATGAATTTAAAAATATGGGCAATAAAATATTAATGAAAATTAAAATAGCGCTACTAAATGAGGTGACCCAAATTAATAGTAAGAATGCCAAGGCAATTCTCGAAATCATGCTGAAATATCACGATAATCCAATAGAAGGACGACATTGCGGTATCTTTAGAACAATACAAAAAATTAAAAGATATTACTACTGGAAAAATATGTCAAAAGACATATCTAATTATGTAAAATCATGTCATAAATGTCAAACATCGAAAACAACCAAACATTTGAAAAGTCCAATGACCATTACAGAAACACCAACAAAACCATTTGACACGGTGTATGTAGATACAATAGGTCGATTTCCAAAATCAATTTACGGAAATGAATATGCAATCACAATAATATGTGATTTAACTAAATATTTAATAACCATACCAATACCTGACAAAGCCGGAAAAACAATTGCCAAAGCAATGTTTGAAAATTTTATACTTACCTATGGTCCAATGAAGACGTTCATCTCGGACATGGGTACGGAATATAAAAATTCTATATTAACAGAGTTATGCAATCTCCTCAAAATTGAAAAACTAACTTCCACTGCATACCATCACCAAACCTTAGGTACAATTGAAAGAAGTCATAGAACTTTTAACGAATATGTACGTTCCTACATATCAGTAGACAAAAACGATTGGGACGAATGGCTAAGATACTTCACGTATTGTTTCAATACGACGCCATCAAGTGTACATAATTATTGTCCTTATGAATTAGTATTTGCAAAACTACCCAATACCTTTAAGCAATTTACGGAAGTAGATAGAATAACTCCATTATATAATATAGATAATTACGCTAAGGAAGCAAAGTTTAGGTTAGAAGTAGCTTATAAGAGGGCCCAACAATTACTAGATAAGAATAAAATTAGACAAAAAGAAAATTATGATAGAAACATTATAGATTGTAATTTAACTATAGGAGATTTAGTTTTACTTAAAAATGAATCAGGTCACAAAGTAGAGCCAAACTATAAAGGAACATACGAAATTCAAAACATAGATATAAGAAATAATATAACAATAGTTGATAAGAAAACTAATAAGCAACAAGTAGTACATAAAAATAGACTTAAATTATACATTACCTAATAAATTAATATCTTACTGCGCAGTAAATACTAATAACAATAATATTAATAAGTATAAATTAACTAAATGTTATAAATTAAATGTAAAAGAATGTCCATAAAACTAACGTTGTATGAACATTCTTGCGAAAAGCGGAGGTGTAGCATTATCACATTCTATTAAATACAGCATAAATTGTTTTCATAATTTTAAGTGCCTGCATGCATAATTTCAGAAGTCAAATATCGCACTAACCTTGAATTCATACTAACGGTGATCGTTTGACAATTTGTCGTTATGCAGTTTGACTGCACTTGAGAAATATTCAAGGCCAAGTGCAAATGTGCAAGGTCGGCATAATAGAAAGAATTAATATTGCTGTGAAGTGTGTGACACTTGAAATAGCCGCTGTGGGAACGAAATAATGTTTAAAGGGTGGATTGTATTTCACTTTAATTTCCCACCATATGTGTATACTAATTTTAGGCACTGATTTACTTTTAATTCATTTATAATTTTCCATACAATTCTAAATCTAGAATCTTCTCATAAGTAGTATATAAGCCTTAATATTTTAGTAATAAGTAAGCATTACTAAATAAGAATTTGAAGCGTCGATGCAGTCGCTTAATAAATTCAAATTTTCAAAAAAATTAACTTGTGTTTATTTTATAAAAGATATTAAATGCTTCAATATTTCTCGTATTCCGCAATGATGAACTTTGAAGTGTTAAACACGGGCATTCATTAATCAATGATTAACATCCTTATTTATAAAAATTATTAAGGCTTTCCAAAGGCTTAATCAGCAATATTTTTTATGGAAATCTTTTTTAAGATCTTAATAGTTGTTCAAAATTTATATCGCTTTAAGTTTTTTGGCGGTTGTGGCACGATATATTAGTATGTGTATTTATTTTAGATTTGGAATATTTTGGCAACATTTGTAGGCAAAATATATCGATATATCGAAATATCGATGTTTTCAAAAAATATATGTATATCGAAACTGTTCAATAATATCCATACGATATATATCGATACATTTTATTCATTTGCCCATCCCTAGTACGAAATATACTATTGGCGTTACTCTGGAATTTTGGAACAGGGCACACATTCCAACGATGCATGAAACAAGTTGTATGCGGAAATTGAACAAAAAAATTAAAAATATCAAAAACAAGAACAATATTTTCGTGATGAAATAGAAAAGTTTATTTTTGATGTCGCAACTTCAGATGCTTTAGAAAAAATTAAAAAAAGAGAAGACAAAGATTTTTAGTGCTATAATGACGAGTTTTCTACATTTCAGATGTGGGATACATAAGAAAATTTAAATTAAATTATAATTTTCTTATTACCGCGCTTATTATAATTACAATGAGTAATATTGAGAAACAAATTGAAGACGAGGGTGCAGCGAGTTTGTCACCTTTAAATACTCCATGTAGCACCGATGGTACGAGACACATCGAAGATAGTGGTATACGTGTATCTACTGATGATGAAAATTCAATCTTATCGCTTTTGCCACAACAAAACCAAATGCTGATAAATTCTTTACGTACTGAAAGAACCTCATACCACGTTATGCCTGATCTCAACAACACAATTAAACAATTTAATGGAAAGGGGTCCACATCAGAAGCAAAAGATTGGCTTGCATCCGTTAATGGTATAGGTAACATGAACAACTGGCCAGATTCCTTTCGGCTTCAATGTGCACGTGCTAATTTAGAATGTGCCGCACTAAACTGGTACAATTCTGCTGAATTCAAAAGTTGGGCAGTTTGAAAGTGAGCTTAAGGCAGAGCCCACCAAACGTGACTGAGCGCTTTTGTGCGCATGTGTATGTTCTTTCTGCTTTTTATGTGTGTTTGTTGTTATTTTTGCAGTTCGAGTCATCATAATCACACACACTTTGTCCGAAGTAGCTGACGAAACAGCCAAACACACAACATCACACATACTTTGTACGAAGTATACGTGTGTCACCAAAACGTCGACTGCGCAAGCCTATGGGCTTGCAAAATGAAATTTTGAGTGGCTATGGTTTAAGGACACATTTGTTGGCCAACAATCGATAGCTGAACTCTGGGAAAAAATTTCTGGAAGGCGACAACTTGATTGTGAGGATATCACCGACTATTTTTTTGATAAGCTACGTCTACGCAACAACTTGGACTCGATTTTGTAGATGCCAGACAATTTATAATCAAAGGTATAAAATCAATTGATGTAAAAAAATTTCTTTTGCAGAAACAACACACCACTTTCAATGATATAATATCAAACATTCACGATTATTTCGACGCTGGTTGTGCAGAAGATGTCGCAGTTAAACCACAACGATTCCAAAGTAAGGCCAAATCGGAAAGTGCACGCTTTTGTAAGTCTGACTTGTCTACGCTAAAATGCTATCGCTCCGAAGGTATTGGACATGTAAAAAAGTTTTGTAAAGCAGCTATCAAATGTATTAAGTGTCATCAAGAAGGCCACACGCAGAATATGTGCCCGGCCAAGAGCGCAAATTTTCCAACGAAAACAACACCAAATCATACCCGCAACAAAGTCACTAACAGTGCTACCATAGCGACCACTGCCGACACCACTATTGATACCACTGGTAATAGTAAATATTTCCAAGAAGTATATGTCAATGGACAAGTTGTAAAAGCGTATATCGATTCTGGGAGTGCGGTAAATATGATGTCTACAGTGCAAAATTTAAAACTGTTATACAGACATCCAGAATCAGTTGTACGCATTCAAGGTTTTGGTAATGGATCTGTTATACCAATTAGCGTATTGAATGTGAATCTTAAAGTCGATCAAGCGGTTGCTCATGTAGAAGTGTATGTAGTAAAAGACGTAGAGCTCAATATACCATTATTAGTTGGATAGCCATTTACCGAAAAAGAACATATTACTATGGTGCGCCGAGGGAAAGCACTACGTTTCTTTGAAGAGAAGATTGACGAAGAGCCAGACGATTGCCTACAGAATACGGAAGTTCCAGTTTTACCAAAAACTGATGTGAAATTATGGGCTAAAGAAGCCACAGTCATTCCTTTGAATTACGTTGGATTTATTTCTTCTTATTGCTTTCTTTGTTCGTAGAAAATGGTCAAAATAAATTTGGAGCACTTATACCAAATTGTATTATAAATAACGATACCGGCGAATTTCCCATTCCTGTTATGAATATTACAAAAGAAGACATAAAATTTTAACAAAACGAAACAATAACAAGTGGTCAAATTTGCGTAGAACAAAAAAATGCACAACTAGATTTGAGTGATGAGAGTATGAGTGCAAATTTATTAAATACAACAATAAACACAGACAGCCTCGATTTTAATAAAATACAAATTGGTGAAAAGGTGTGTGAAGCAACAAAAAAGCAACTGAGGAGTATTATTGCAGAATACATTTCTTGTTTTCTTATAGTTTGAGTGATTTGGGCACAACCAGAGATGTTGAGTTTAAAATAGAACTGACAAATAATGATCTCATTACATTTCGTCCGTATCGTTTGAGTTATTCTGAGAGAGAATATGTACGAAACGAAATTGAGTTAATGAAGAGTGCGGGAATAATTTGTGATTCTGAGTCAAACTATTCAAATCCTATTTTACTTGTAAATAAAAAAAATGGTGAAAAACGCATTTGCATTGACTACAGAGCATTAAACAAAGTGACAAGAAAAATGCAATACCCATTGCCATTAATACACGACAACATTGATCGTCTGAAGAAATATTTTACGGCATGTCCATAATGTAAGACAGTTTGTGAAAGATTTGGGTATAATGGCTCAACCCCTAACAACGCTGACCTGTAAGAATGCACAATGGAATTGGTCAACAAAAGAAGAGGAAGCATTTAAATTAATTAAAGATAATGTAATGGTAAGACCTACTTTATCTATGTATTCGCCTGACGCAAGAACAGAGGTACATACTGACGCTTGTCAAATTGGCTTCGGTGGTATTTTATTACAAGAGCAAGAAGAGAAAAAACTCCACCCCGTCGCCTATATTAGCAAACAGACAACACCAGAGGAAAGAAGATATCAATCAACAGAGCTGGAGACTCTTGCCGTCGTATGGGCCCTACAAAAACTTCGCGTATATTTAATCGGTATCAAATTTATAGTGGTGACGGACTGTAACGCTGTTAGGAGTACGTTTTCAAAAAAAGACATCATACCCCGTATAGGCAGATGCTGGCTTCAACTTCAAGAGTTTCAATTTGATATAGTTCACCGGTCTGGAAGTAAAATGCAGCATGCAGATTCGTTAACCCGCAACCCAGTTGCTGATACACAAGAAGTACAAACAGTAGCTGATGTAGTCGCATTATACAGCACATTAAGCGAAAAAGATTGGTTGATACTACTGCAACAAACAGACACTGACGTTAAAGAAATTTTTAAGTCTCTAAAGAAAACATCCGAGTTAGATGACTTCGATAAAAATATAAAATTAAATTACGTTTTAAAAAGTAATGTCGTATTTCGAAAAAACGGTGAAGAAGAAGTTTTATATCTCTCGTAAACCGAGGTGGAAAAGAGTTAACAATTACCACGACAACTTTGGCCACATTGGATTGGACAAAGCCGTTTCGAAAATTAGGGAGTACTACTGGTTTCCTAGGATGAAAAATTACGTAACAAATTATATTGGTGCGTGCGCTGAATGTTTGTATCATAAACAGCCGGGAGGAAAAAAAACCAGGTATGCTGCACCCTATTGATAAGATTGGGATCCCTTTTCACACCGTACATTAAGACCATTTGGGACCGTTTATCAAGAGCGCAAAAGGAAATTCGTATATTTTGGCATGAGAGTCGACTTGTGCCGTCAGTGGTTCCCCGATTAAGAAATGACCGGGAGTTAAAGCTCTTAAATCGTTTGGGTTGCTTGATAAAGGAGTCAGAGGTCGTGAGTTCAGAATGGCCTCAATTTCAATGATGATTGTTTCTAACTCTTCGTGCGTTAGCGAAGCCGTTGATATACTGCGTAAAAGTAATTGTTTGGCTGACTTAACAGCTGCCTCCCATAACCCACCGAAATGGGGTGCCTTAGGAGGTATAAACTTGAACTCTATTCCGTCATTACTGCAAGAT
The DNA here is from genome assembly GCA_944452675.1 of Tachina lurida. NCBI lineage: Eukaryota > Metazoa > Arthropoda > Insecta > Diptera > Tachinidae > Tachina > Tachina lurida. The sequence goes on from OX101752.1 coordinate 93,408,058, forward strand.
CGAGTTATTGCTTCTTGTGAAGGTTTGGAAAATATGGCGTTGTTTAGTTCTTCGAGCTGGTTCCGTGCCCCAACGAAGTTCGTGGCGTTATCTGAATAGATGGTTTGGCAACGTCCTCGTCGGGCTACGAACCTCTTGAAAGCTCCAATAAATGCTTCTGTAGTGAGGTCAGTAACCACTTCTAAATGTACTGCTCTTGTTGAGAAACATACAAAAACTGCGATGTAGACCTTGTGAGGTCTCTTACCTCTTACTTTGTAATGTACCCACAGTGGACCACAATAGTCGACGCCTGATACTATAAATGGTCGAGTCGGAGTCACTCTGGAGGCAGGTAGGTCTCCCATAATTTGTTGCATTAGCCTTGGTTTTGACCTGGTGCACCGAATACAGGTTTGAACTGTGTTTCTGGCAATTGATTTCCCCTTTATTATCCAAAATTGTTGCCTGGAGATGGATAATAGAGTTTGTGGGCCGCAATGATGATTGTCGTTGTGTAACATTCTCATTATTAATTTTGAAATTGGATCGTTGTAGGGAAGAACCATTGGGTGTTTAGCCTCGTATGAGATATTTGCAGCCTTCAATCTTCCGCCAACGCGTAGTATGTTATTTTCGTCAAGAAAGGGTGATAATCCACATATAGGACTTGTCTTATCAAGCTCCTTCCCCTGGTTTAATGTACTTATTTCATTTTTAAAATCTGAAACTTGCATAGCTCTGACTATAAGATGTTTAGCTGAAGTTAGTTCTAACGGGCTTAGTGTATTGCTGGTCGGTCGTTCGTTCTTCGCTAATTTGGTGTTTTGGATGAAGCGTTGCATGTATGCTACTATTCTTTGAAGTGTCTTGAATGAATTTCGGTTGTTGATTTTATATATAATGTCTTCCAATGAGGTTGAAATTGCTGATAGAGCACTGACTGAATTCGGTTTGAATTCTTCAGTGGAGGATGGTTTCTGATTTTTGTTGAACTCCTTTGGCCATTGACACTCGTTGCCGTGTAAAAACATTGGCCCAAAAAACCAAAAACTACTTTGTGATAATTTTTCTGGACTTGAACCTCTTGAGATGAGGTCGGCCGGGTTTTGTTTAGAACTGACGTGTCGCCATTGAATGTTTATAGTTTGTTCTTGAATTTTGCTTACTCTATTTGCGACAAAGGTACGAAGAGACGATGATGTTGCATTGATCCAATGCAGTACTATTTCAGAATCTGACCATAGATACGTAGGCACATTTTCAGCTCTTAATTCCCTTTTTACTCTTGTGGTAAGTTGAGCCCCAAGTAGTGGTGCGCATAGCTCTAGTCTTGGTAATGTTACCTTTTTTATAAGGGCAATGCGTGATTTGGCACATAAAAGTCTGACCACGAGTCGGCCATCTTGTAGTTTGGATCGTATGTATACTGTGGCGCCATACGCCTTTTCAGAAGCATCTACAAAAGTGTGTATCTGTGTATCTTTGGAGATCTGCCCATCAGACATGTGGGTGCTTACATTGTTAAGGTATTTTAAATTTTGACGAAACATTACCCATTGGTTGGTAAGATCTGCTGGCAGCTGTTCGTCGCATGAAAGTTGTAATTGCCACAATTGTTGTATGAATATTTTAGCAGAGACGACAACAGGTCCGGCAATTCCTAACGGATCGAATACTCGTGTTACAGACCGCTTGGTTATTTTATCATTGTCTTGAATTTCAGCTCTGAGACAAAAAATATCCGCCTTGGGATTCCATGTTAACCCCAAAATTTTTTTTTATTGATTATCAAAATCTAGATTTAATTCTATATCTTCAGGAGAAATACCAGAAAGCCTTGAATGATTTGCACACCACTTTCTTAATTTGAAGCCAGCTCCTTGTAACAAGGTAGTCAACTGTCGTTGTTTTTCAATTGCTGTTGTGAGGCTGTCAGATCCACTCATAGCGTCATCCACATAAAAATCATCTCTTAATGTTGTTGCACCTAATGGATAATTTTTCATGTTTTTGTCTGCTAACTGCTGCAAACACTTTGTTGCCAGGTAAGGAGCTGCAGATGTTCCATATGTCACAGTGTTAAGTTTATAGGTTTCCACTGCTTCATTTGGACTATTTCTCCAATATATCAGTTGCATGTTACGGTCTGCTGAGTGAACTAGAATTTGACGATAAATTTTTTCAATATTTACAGAAAACAAATCGTGGCATTCGAAATCGTAGTAGCAATCCAAACAGATCTCCTTGTGTCGGAGGTCCTACGCACAATATGTCATTGAGAGATATTCCTGTTGAAGATTTCGCTGATGCGTCAAACACCACTCGAAGCTTGGTGGTTGTATTTTCAGGTTTGATTACGCAGTGATGTGGAATATAGAAATAAGTGCCCACTACTTCTGAGTTATTTATGCGGGTCATGTGACCCAATTCTTCATATTGCTTCATAAAGTCAACGTATTGTTGCTTAAGGTCGATGTTCATCGATAAACGCCTTTCTAGAGCCATCAATCTTGAAAAGGCTAACCTTTTTGTCTCTCCTAGGGAGCTTGGGCTTTCTGAAAAGGGAAGCCGAACTACAAATCTGCCCTCAGAATTGCTTGTGGTTGTTTGGGTGAACTGTAGTTCACACCTTTTCTCTTCGACGGTGAGAGTATTGTCTGACTCGAATTCGTCTAGTTTCCAGAATCTTTGTACAAGTTCGTCTGTGGTTGCTTCGTTTTCCCCATATACTGCGCATACCGCTGAGTTGCTGTTGTTTTCCCTTATCCTTCCACTTAAGTAGATAGGTAATGGAGGATGCAAATATCTATCTCTTTCTAACACTATATCTATCTCTCTCTATCTTTGTCTGTTGTGGAAGGTCATGGTTTGTGACGTCAGATATGAGTATGTATGTGTGTAATTGAGAGAGAGGGGGCGTTGACTTTAATATTTGTAGTTTTTGAGAGAGATGGAGGTGTTGGCCTATAATTTCTGATATCCCATGATTAGGGATTTAGAGGATTGGTATTTGGTATTGTGATCATTAAATTTGGTTCTCTAGTTTAATAATATTTATCCCATGATTAAGGATTTAGAGGTTTGTCATTGCCTGCCTATCAATAATATGTTGACCACTGTAGTTTTTTTTTGTGTTTTTTGTTGGATAAATGTATGTTTGCTTGTATCAGAGGGGTTGGTTCTTCAGTTGGGATATATGCTCCCTCAGCTACTACAAAAAATTATGTAGTGGGTGTGTACATTTTTTAGTGTTGGATCTATGTGTGCTCGTACCAGAGGGGTATTGATATAGTGTTAGAAAGAGATGGATTTTGCGGTAACTTATCCATAATTGATAGCGTTTAGTTGTATGTGTACATATTTTATATTTTTAATATTCTATGTATTGGTGTATGCATGGGAATGTTATAGAGGGATAATTTTTTCTCGTGCTGGAATTGATGTTGCCCAAGCAAAAAATGTGTATGCTGCTGTATTCATTGATCTACATACTTAGTCCCCGTTCACGCTACGCAAGTGTTATTGCTAAGCTTATCACTTTTTATTCTTTGAACTTTCATCGACGCCCTCACAAAACAAAACGTATTGCCAGCACATGTATAGTGTGAACTGGGACTTCTATCATTTGTTCTTTTTCGCGTTTGATGTAGTTGAATTGCTTGGGTGTTAATTGTATACATGTAGGTATGTATGTAAGTAAGCATGCATGTGTATCGATTTGTAAATTCGTGTGCGTAGTTCAATGATTTTTGGGGATCATAGAAACTGTTTAGCTTGTTGGAATATCTGTTCTCCTAGTTGGAATTTGTTTGCTGATGCTGATTGCTTCTACTGTTGTTATTTTTTTCTTCGTCTTCTATTACTCTGAGTGGTACATATGTATGTATGTACATTCATATGCGTACTTGACAATTTTTGATTTTATGCATATACAAACATACATATATACATACATACATACATGTGTACATACTTATGCAAATGTGCTGATATTGCTTTTTCCCGTTTTACAGTATCCAAGGGAACTTTTTTATTCTTTTGTATTTATCGTTCCTGCTATGTCCATTGGATACTTTTTTATGTTATTGTTTTTTTTTTCTAATACGCATGTACATACATGTGCGTGTACATTTTGCTTTGCAAATTTAAGCTGGCTCGATCTTGTTAGAATTGAATGTTGTGCAAATTCAGCGATTTGTTTCTATGTAGGTACTACATACATACATACATATTTATGTACATACATACATATATAGAATAACGCATAAAGTAAAAAATGAAAATAAAAAATATGGGATCACAGCACATTTTATTATGATACAAGACATGCATACATACATATACTCCCAGACCAATTTATGTGCGATCATGTATGTGTAAGTATGTTTTACTTGTTCAATAGTTTTGACTTGAAGAAGTGTCGTCATAGCTTTTGCGATTATATGCCACTTTTGTTGGGGAAGGTTATGGTTTTTAGGTTTCTGTGCAAAGTGAAGCTACATACATACATATCTACATACTACATGCATATGTACGTATGTATATATCTGCTATTCTTCTGTTCTTATTTGCTCTTTCATAGGTTTCGCGATTGCTTGACTCTTTTTGTTGGGGAAGGTTAGGGTTTTCCGTTTGCTGTGCAAAGTTTAGTAATATAAAACAATTTAAAAAATTCAAGAATGAATGTTTTTCGCATTATTATACAATTTTTTATTTTGTATACCAATAACATCCTATTGGTTTGAAATTAAAAAAGTTTTAAACATTTTTTGATTTTGTTGTAATATTTATTTATTTTTTTAATAATGTTTTATAATACAAGCATCACATTTATATTGCAATATAAAAATTTATCATTAACATTTTATTTATACTTTTATTAATTTTTAATATTAAAAATAAACGTATATGAATTAATTATATTTATTACATTGATTTTTCTTATTTTAAATATCATACATCTGCACGTGTCTGGTCCTTCTATACAATCTGAGCAGTGCCAAGGACAACAAGAAAAGTGTTCTGCATCATTATTATCCTCTACACCAAAGTCTTCGTTTTCTTTAAGAATGTGAAGAAAACATAGTAGTGCATCCTTATGTTCGTGCATTAACCATCCTTCATATTCCTCAAGAAATTGTTCTACTGCAGATTTCATTGTCAAGTTCTTAACGTGTTGAATGGCTATTTGATATTGTATTAAAATTTTAATTTCATAATGATACACACAAATTTTTGATTGGAATTGCTGTTTTCTCTCTCTATCTCTCTCTCTCCCTCTCTCTACGAATATTCCACATATAGACATATTCACTATTTCACAGCAAATATTTTCATGTAGGCTTCTTAGACTCATCGAATCTACATTTAATATCAATTCAATTCAAATACTCAAAGACATTAAACATAAAATCATTATGGAATCGTTAAATTTAATTAAAAAATTCAGTTCATTAAATAACAAGTCCTTGATTCATATCAAGGACTTAGATGTTTCAAGGAAATATAGAGTGGTGTCGGCGCAAAGGACAACGACAAAATATGGTCCAACAGTAAAAATTGAGATGGAGGACCACTTCATGTTCCTACCAAATAGGTATAACACTCTTACCGATGAGGAGCTCACGCACCTCTCAGATGGCACATTCCGGGTGCAGAGGCAAGGAGAACGGAATTTGCTTCTCGATAAGGAGGAGGATGTGGAGGAGTTTTTAATTCCCAATGCCCAATACCCCATTTGGCAGTAATATAATTTTTTTTTACATATATATTTTGCAAGAATAAAACAAAATTTTATATAAATGATGGAATTTTAAATTTAATTTTTTTTATTTAATTCATAAAGAAATTGAAGGCATAAATGACCACAATTAAATGTATTAAACTTCTGATATTGATTATAGTTGTATCTTATATTTTTACCCAGATATTTGATTACTTCTGCAGGAGGTTGTAAGTTTCCAAAGCTATCGAAATATTCTATTTCTTTGTTGTTTTTAAAATATGCTACCCAATGTGTGCCGAGTCCTGTTGACATATCTAAATTGATTATTCCACATTCCTTTCTCCTCGGACGTTTTGGTAGAGTGTTCAGCATATAAACTCCTCTAAAGTATGGAATTTTTGATGAAAAATGTTGTAGATCAACATCCGTTAATGGTCTAGTGGGTAGCATTTGTATTAGTTTTTTGAGTTCTCTTTACAAATCAAACCATAACCTTTTTTATAGGGTTTGAGAAAAAGTCCTTCGCCTACCGCTATAGATTCTATCGCTCTATTATGTCTAGCTGCTTCCTCAAGTTGTCTTTTTGCATTTTTTGTTGCATTTACAGTCTTTGCTATAGCAGCACCTCCAGTAGCTAAACTACCAATTGCACCCAGAGCAGTTAATATTGGAATTAATGGTAGAAAACCACCAATTTTTGGAACACGTATTATACGTGGTGCAATAATTTGTGATTTTTTCCCCTTCAAAGAACTGTTAATAGTTTTTCGTGCAATTCTAATGGCTGTGTTAATATCCAACGGTTTTTCCTTCTTCAACATTTTTGATGCAGCTCTAATTGATGTATTAAACAGTTTTTTAGCATTTAAATTATTTTTTTTAGCATTTTTCTTTTTTTCCACCCCCATTCCAAATTTTGTTTTGGCTTTCATTGCGTTAGTTATCATATATGCAAATGATTTCTCCGTGAGAGTGCTATCTTTTGAGAGAACTCGGTTCCAAGCTTTGTTTTCAAGTATTTTATCAGCTTTATGTCTAGTAATTAAATCCTTATTTTTAGAGTAAGCAATGTCGTGCTCTTTACAAGCAGAGTCCAATAAATTAATTCCTTTATCACCCCTATCTAAACGTTTTTGTAGTTTTGTTCCAGGTCCACAGTACTGATATCCAGGAAGATGAATTTCAAAAGGTAGACAGTTTATTATATTGTTAACTAAACCTTCTCCAATGACAGTTTTTTTATGACTAAACGATTTCCGATATCGTATAACCATATTATTTTATATTTTCTATAATAAAAGGAAGTATTTATGAATTGCATTTAGTTACAAAAATGCAGTTAGTAAAACAACATAAAAATATTTTAGTCCGTAATATTGACGCTTCATCAAACATCAGCTCAAAAATAAAGCATAGTTCCCTCTTGCCAAATTCTATTCGCGCTCTAATAGTTGGCCCATCAAATTGTGGAAAGACTAATATTATGATTAGCTTGATAGAAAGTCCTAATGGTCTCAAGTTTAAAAACATATATTTATACTCAAAATCTTTATATCAGCCGAAATATGAATACCTGAGAAACTTAATTTTACCAATTAAAGGAATGGGGTATTACACATTTACAGATAATGAATCTGTTATTTCCCCTAACGAAGCTAAAAGCAACTCAATTATGATATTTGATGATGTTGCATGCGAGAAGCAAAATAATATACGTGCATATTTTTGTATGGGACGACATAAGAATGTTGATTCATTTTACTTATGTCAAACTTATACCAGAATTCCAAAACATTTGATAAGAGACAACGCCAATGTAATTATAATGTTTAAACAAGATGAGAAAAATATGAGGCATGTTTATAGTGATCATGTGGCAAGCGACATGAATTTTGTAAGGTTTCAAGAAATTTGTCGAGAATGTTGGAAGGATAAATATGGATTTTTGATGATAAGCAAAGATAATGAATTAAATAATGGTCGTTACAGAAAACAATTTGACTGTTTCATAACAATATAAATTACTTTACAGAAAAGGTAGTCTTTAGTTCTTAATCTGACTTTAAACTTCATACATCTATTTTTTATAATTTGTCAGATGCATAAAACCTGATCTGATAACATTAACTGATAACTGATCTGATAACCGGAACTGATAACCGATCTGATACCTAATAACCGATCCGATATCTAATAACCGATCTGATACCTGAAAAACTGATTTGATACCTGATAACTGATCTGATAACCTGTTCTGATATCTGAAAACCTAATCAGATAAGCTGAACAGATACCTGATAACTGATCTGATAACCGAAACTGATTGCTGATAACCGATCTGATACCTGATAACCGATCTGATAACCTGATCTGATACCTGAAAAACTGATCTGATAACCGAAACTGATTGCTGATAACCGATCTGATACCTGATAACCGATCTGATAACCTGATCTGATACCTGAAAAACTGATCTGATAACCGAAACTGATTGCTGATAACCGATCTGATACCTAATCTGATACCTGAAAAACAGCTCTGATATTTGACGCTAATAAACATGGATGAGAAAGTTTTAAAAGAGCTGGTTACAACAAGAAATGTCTTGAAGAAAAAGCTCCGTAGTATAAAAACTGGTGAAATAGAATCATTTGAACAACTAAGAGATACATTTAAACCTATAACAGAACCTCTTAAAGAATTTATAAATACTTCTAAAAATATTGGAAGAATCCCCAAGAAAGAAGAAAGTAAATTCCAAACAAAAATTGAGACCAACAAAAGTTTAAAGCCCTTGAAAACATCAGTCAAGGTAGAGACAAGTACACCGAAGAAAATTGTAGAAGGAACAATATTTGATAACACAATCTTATTTAATGATGCTAATGACGTGAGTGATAAGGATGAAGACGAGTTTTACTCACAGACTTCTAATACTGAAGAGAGTTGTACAGACTTATCACTCTTGGAAGCGAGAAATGAATTAGATACTTACTACGGTCCACATAGAGATCACAATAATGAATGGAAATTTGGTAGTAGTAACATTGAGCTAACTGAAGATAAAATTCACGTTGGCGGACAAAGATGGGCTCTAACACCGGGTTTGTTTTCTTTAATGTTTCATAAAACACCAAAAAACTATGACAAATTTGAACTTGAAATCTACAAAAAAAATTTTGATTACAACTAATGCATGCAGGAGAGACTATAAACCCGATGGTCAGATCAAGGGGACTAGAGGATATAAATATAAGCATATAATTCAAAAAATATTTAAAGAAAATAGTCAGAAGAAAATATCTAACGCAGTAGCAAATGCAGCAATTCCTGGTTATAAGGGTGATGGAATGATGCGCTTTAACCCCCAAAAACAAAACTATATATATTGGGATGACCCCAATGAGTTAGTAGATCGACTTCGACTACTGCTCGCATCACAAGCTGCAGGTCATACTAATCACAATAACGAAATTGTATCAATTATTGAAGAATTACGTGAAGCGAATATAATACATTAACTGTAATAATTAATACATATATATGGAGTATGTCTGTTGATAAGTTTGGACATTATCTAAACGATAATAGTGCTATAATTTCTATTAAAAATGCACCTAAGCTGCTGGGGTTCTTTATGGATACGAACAACAACATTGATGTCCAAAACAAAAGGATCAAAAATGTTGCAAATGCTCTGGAGGAAAACGATGCTATCAATAAATTGTTTCTGCAAACTCAAATCGAAAAAATAGAAGTCAAATTATTAAATTGCTTTAAGGAAGACAATAATCAAATTCAAGAAAGTCTTCAAGAACAGATAGAGGAATTACAAAGCGAAATAAAATTACAAATAGAAGACAATTATAAAATTGAAAAAGAAATTCTAAAAATTAAATCATCTTTTGAAGAACAAATTGAACAGCTGAATGAGAAAATTTATAGATTAGAAAATTACATGTTCGTATCAATAGCTGAAAGTGCATCAAATAGATCAGAACACTCCCAAACAAATCCGTAAAACTACTCAATGTCTCCAAAAAGAAAGTTAGTTGACGAACTCCATAAGCAAGCTCGAAGACATTTTGTACGCCGTAGAGTTGTGATGAAAGGATTAGATGATCTTTGGCAAGCTGATTTAGTTGAAATGGGTAGTTATTCATCGAAAAATAGAAATTATCGATTTTTGTTGACTGTAATTGACACATTCTCAAAATTTGCATGGGCAGTACCGCTGAAAACAAAAACTGCACTCGAAACAAGCAAGGCGATGGAAAATATTTTTCAATTAGGACGAGTTCCAAAAAACTTGCAAACGGATGATGGTAAAGAATTTTTCAATACACACTTTGGAAAATTAATGCATAAATACAACATTAATCACTACTCAACATATAGCATTATGAAAGCATCAATAGTAGAACGATTTAATAGAACATTAAAAGGAATGATGTGGAAAGAATTTAGCTTTAGTGGTTCATATAAGTGGATTGATACATACAAAGATTTACTTAATACCTACAACAGAAAAGTTCATCGTACCATTAAAATGCCTCCAATTAAAGTCAACTCAACAAATGAGGAAAAGCTGCTAAATACAGTATACAGTCATTTGAAGATGTATAAAATGTCAAAATTTAATGTTGGAGATCACGTTCGCATAAGCAAATATAAGCATACTTTTGAAAAGGGGTATACACCAAATTGGACAACAGAAATATTCACAATTAAAAGAGTTCAAAATACATATCCTACAACATACATATTAGAAGATTATCTCGGAAATCCTATCAAAGGTGGATTTTATGAAGAAGAACTTTCAAAAACTAGATATCCAAATAATTATCTAGTTGAAAAGGTTCTTAAAACTAAAGGAGAGGAGGCATATGTTAAATGGTTGGGGTTTTCTAGTCAACACAATTCTTGGATAAGTAAGGATGATATATCGTAGTTGGAGTAAAAGAAAAATAACATTACTTATATGTATTTAGCACATTCTGTAATAATTTATGTTTAGAATAAGAAATAAAATCATTTTTATAAACAATGTTGTAGTAAGTTCTATTTATTTGCTATCAGATTGCCATAATGTCAATAACACTTACTTTGAGCTCTAACTCATCAGAGTTATCTGCAAATTACTTCCCTCCTATCGAGTTAAATGGAGCTTATGAGTGCGCTCTAACTGCTTTTCATTCATATAATAGCATACCGAATGTAGACGTCTATAACAATATGTTTCACATAGGAGAACATGTAATTAAAATACCAATTGGATCTTATGAATTAAATGATATAGTTGATTACTTAGATCAGCAGTATAAAGACTGCAGTCCAACAAATAAAATTCGAATAGAAGCTAATAACAATACAATGCAAGTTAAAATTAACAGCTCTAAAGATTTAATAGATTTTAATAAAGAAAATACAATTGGAAAACTTTTGGGATTTAATACTAAAATCCTGACTCCAAACCATGATCATTACTCAGATCTACCAGTCAATATATTTAAGGTGAATCTCTTGCGAGTTGAAAGCAGTATCGCTGTTAATACATACATGAACAATTCCAAGGCGCATACACTACATGAATTTCCGATTAATGTTCCTCCAGGCTATAAAATAAATGAAATCCCTAGAAATCTAATTTATTTGCCAGTCAACTCCCAAGAGATTAGTTCACTTGCTCTACGCGTGGTTGATCAGCACGGTGACCTAATAAATTTCCGAGGAGAGGAAATAACCATTCGCATACATTTGAGACCATCTAAATAATGATAATATATAACACAAACATATCAAAGAATAACGCTGTATATAATTCTAAAACTATACTAGAACCTAAGCGACAGTTGAAGAGAACAGTCCAACAAAATCTGACCAAATCAAATCAAAACTTTCTCAAGTCGTTAAATTTAAAATTGAAAACGAAAAAATGAATTCAATAATGGATGTACTAGATAAGCCATTATCTGATGAGAGTATAATCAAAAAAGACTATCACACATATGTACCATATCTACAATCATATAACAATAATGACGAAATTCGTATTTCAATACAAAATCAAGATCTGTACGTATTGCCCAGTGAAAGTTATATATATGTGGAAGGATTTATTGTAGATGATAAGAGCCCAAAATCCTCTAATTTAAGCTTTAAATTAAAAAACAACTTTGTAGCGTATCTCTTTGATGAAATCCGTTATGAACTTAATGGTATTGAAATTGATCACACAAGGCATTTAGGACAGACAAGCACCATAAAAAATCTGATTTCTTTATCACCAACGGAAAGCGCTGTCATGCAAAATGCTGGATGGAACAAAATTGATAATTTGAATATTGAAAATGGATATTTTAATTTCTATGTTCCACTTAAAATGCTCTTAGGATTTGCGGAAGACTATAACAAAATAATACTAAATGGTAAACATGAATTAATACTCTTGCGTAACAAGAATGATGAAGATCTTGTACAATCGAGCACTTCTACTGACAAACCAAAACTTACAATTTCGCTAATCTCTTGGAGAATTCCCCATGTACACTTATCCGATCATAGTAAATTGAATATGATTAAAATTATCAACAATGCTGCTTCTATACCAATAGCATTCCGCAGTTGGGATTGTGATGTAAATCCACAATTATCTACAGGAACTAGCCATATCTGGAATGTTAAGATGGCTGCAAGTAGAGAGCGACCCCGCTTTGTATTGATTGCATTTCAACAAGATAAAAAGTTTGTTCATTGCGATCTCACTAACTTAAAAGTACATTTGAATTCAGTTTCATATCCATATGATGATCTTAACTTAAAATTTAAAAATGAACGCTACGCAATTCTATATGATATGTATGTAAGATTTCAACAAAACTATTATATGAAGGAGTCACAACCTCTTCTAACTTCCCAAGAGTTTAAGAATAATGCACCCATTATTGTAGTAGATGTTAGTTATCAAAACGAAACACTTAACAACGGACCAATTGACATAAAAATTGAATTTGAAACAGCAACAAATATTCCAGCCAAAACATCAGCTTATTGCATTCTTATTCATGATCGTCTAATTGAATACATACCTATAAGAGGACAAGTTCGTAAAATCTTATAAATTAAAAAAGATGAACAATAATATAGTTTTTATAGACTTGCAAGGTTTCAAGAGTAATGCAAATGACTTTATCGTAAAAGAACTCGCAATCGTTTTCAAAAATAATCAACACATAAATTTTATCATAAAACCTCCTTTTGATTTTAAATGTTTATCAACAAAAAAGCAAAGAGAAGCAAACTGGTTAACAAAACATTATCATCATCTAAGCTGGAACGATGGGACTGTTTCATTTAAAAGCATTTGCCAATTTCTAAGAGCTAATGTAGGTGATTCATATACTATATATGTTAAAGGTGAGGAAAAGAGGCAATGGTTAGAAAAAATGGTGCAAAATAGTGTTTTTAATATTGAAGATATTGGCTGTATCAACTTTAGTCAAATAGGGGTGAAGTATCCAGACCTATTTTATTGCAGCTATCACATCAATGGTATTTGTGTTTTACGGAATGCAATCTTACTTGAAAAAGAAACATCGGAATGAAAACAAATTGTTATCAGTTATTTTTAGTATATTATTGGTTTTATTTTCAAATATATTATAATACATGTATGTTGATATGTTACAATTTTAAATTTAATTGAAGTGTATAAATAAAAATGTTGTAAAAACTAAATAATTATATATATATATATATGTTACAAATTTATATACTTATGTATACATAAAAATAATATTTTAATAAAAATATAAAAAATAAATAAATACACAAAAAAAAAACATATGAGATTGTTTCTTAAAACTGAATTAATGAATATAAAACTCGTACATAAACATTTGAATATAATACATAAATATTAAAAAAAAAATATTTGGATTAAATTTGGATTCACGATTAAATAAATGTTATACATCACTGTCATCTCATATATATATATATATGTATATATATATATATATATATATATATATAGATTAGTCAACTGGCATTGACTCACTAACTCGATCTCTATAATGACCCCAAGCTCGTGTTTTTACATGATCTTCCAAAATATTTCTTTTATCATCATTGTAGTTAAGGACTACTTTAAATAGCTTTTGTGTGTACAGTTTGTGAGTTTTTGATCTAATCAAATACATCTCATCTGATAGCACTTTCTGATCAAATAAACAATTTTTATAATCGTTTAGAGTTAACTTCTTGACGGCAGATTTTTTAACTCCTTTAGATTTCTTGACTTCTTCAGAGCTATGGATTGAAAATGAGTACATTTTGGATCTTAAACCTACAAACTCGGTCATTATATCACCCTTGTTCTCGTCCTTCATCATTCCTAAAACCTTTTTATTTGCTAGAGGTAAACAGAACTGATTATCTTCAGAATAATCCGATGTATCGAAATTGGAATCAATATCATTACGGATGTCATCATAAAAATCATCAGTTTGAATCGTGTAGATGAATGAATCTGTATCCATATAGTTAAGAGAAATTGTATCTTTAAACTTTTGTTTCATGTAGCAGTAGTGGAAGTCGTACATCTTCCACTTAGATAATTCTAAAACTGCTAGACCTATATATGTAGGTTTATCGTAATATGGTTCCAGTTCTTTTAACTCAACTGCATACATATTATCACCGAATTTTTTCAAACTTAAAAAATTCGGTTTAGAAATCAATGCCCTCAATCCTAAATGATTTCTGTTTGTAGTTTCCCACTCTGTAGCAATATGGATAACTTTTCTTTTATCAACATTTTCCATAGTCTTCCCATAAACAGCATTATTAAGAAGCTTAAAAAAGTCCTTCTCAAATGCATTTTTGGCATTCGTACGATATGAATTATTTAGGTCAATGTATTTTTTAAGCCAAGGGGACTGCTTAAATCTTAATATTCTGTGTATTTTATGTAATACAAGCCCGTTTGAAATACATTGAAGTAAGATTTTATGATGAATAACATAATTCCTTTTGAATGTAAAGTCTGCTATTAACTTCTTACTATTATATTGTGATGTTTTTTTGTTTTGGGGGCAAAAAGGGAGGTCATTATGTGCGTCATGAAGTGAGTCTGGATACTCAATATCTACTTCTAAATAGTAACCAACTTCTGGTGTATTAGGAGCTTCATTGATATTAAAGACTTCAATTTCTCCAGAATTTAACCATTCGAATCCCCCATAAGGTAAAGGTTGAGACATTGCCCAACCATATAAATTGTTAGCATCTAAATACATCAAATATTCTGAAGGCTTGTTTCTATCAAAATCTTTCATGTATTTGTTGTTAGATTTTGAATATCTTCTTGAGCACTGCACTAGCCCACCCCTTATACCATTTTGAACAAATGAATGCATTTCACAATCTGTAATTAGCTCTAAGGTTACTTCTGTAGTCCTCAACATGGCATCCCATGATAGTCCTGGTGCAGTATAGTAATGAGCGGGATCTAGACTATAAATACTCTTACATATTTTTCGAAAGTTTTCAAAAATATCTGTAAGAAGTAATACATCAGTTTTGAGGTACAGCTCAGTATAATCCAGAAGGGTTCTACAATCGAACTCACTCCACACTTTTTGTGCATGTTCATAGTCATCAACAGAACATTCGTCATTGCTTAAAATATTAAAAAAGTTCTGTCTACTTGGAAGTTCAGTTTCATCAAACTTTAATATAGAGTCCATATAAGAGTATGGATACACTCCTTTTCTTCTTAATAAATTAAATTGGTTGTCATTTGGAAATATTTCGCGAACTGTTTGTAAATCAGATACGTCAAGATTTTTTGCCAAAGAATCTAGACTTGAGGCCATAAACCTGAAAGAATCTATAAAGCGTATTTCGAATCCATGATTCTTTTTTAATGAAATATAAACTGAGAGGGAAATATAACGCTCTTTGTTTAGGGGTATAACTTTTATAGTAGCATTTTTTATTGTGGAAAGATGATTGAAAAAGAGATGTAAATCATATGCAGAAAGATTGTGAAAAAGAACAGGTATAAAATTAGGTACTCTATAGTTTAAATTACATACATTATGTGCTGCACCACGATAACTACCCGTAAGATGACAGTGATCTATAACTTTATCATTAAACAACTCTTTTCTACAAATATGACACACTTGTGCATTATTGTGGGCTTGCACATCTTCGCTAGTCATATTAATAGATTTTGTTTTTGATAACTGCTCATCAAATATGTTTGATGCATCTTCCACTATTTTTTTAACAAACATAATTGCTGCATCTTCCCCAAAATAATACCTATGCCTATTATATTCTTTCTTAAAGCTACACTTTACATAGTAACCGAAAGCACAAGGGATATGCTTTTGAATGTTTGTAGTATTACTACTTACTTTTTCGTCAACTTTTTCTAAAACTGACTCAAAATCAGCATATATGACATATGGGACATCCATCTGCTTATGAATGTTTTTAAAGCTTTTGAAAACATCCTCGGGCTTAGGCATTTTGACGACTTTCTTCAGACACACATTCTTGTGATGCTTATACACATATTCATCATGAGTATGGTAGAGACAAGAGTTGCAAACAAAGATTTTTGATGTATGCGATGTTATGCTGGATCGTAAAAGTCTAAAATTGAAATATATAGATTATATCAAAGAAATATTTATATACTTTAAAAATTAAAATAATAAAAATTATTATGATTATTTGAAAATACTTACTTTGAAATATCTTTGATGTACACATAGTGGAAATTTTCATTCGAATTGAGCAAAAGTAAGTTTATATGCTTTGCTTTTTCCCCACTAGTCACATAATATGGTCCTATTATTGATGACTCATTATGACCAAAAACATTTATGCTAATGTCATTCTGTACTTCAAACTTTTTTAGCTGTTTTAAGGGAAGTGGGAAATCTAGCCCCTCAAAGTTGACCTCTATGCCTCCTAAAACAATCCTGTCACTTCTTATGTTTGCTATATTATACGAGTAGTGGAATTTTCTTTCTGCAACACTTAGCATATCATTTTGATTTAAAGCAGCAACTAAGCACCATTTGAAGCAATAAATATCATCATTTTCGATATTGATGCATGCTCCCTTATTAACTATAGCTTTTGGCAAGGGTATGAAATATGAGCCTCTTATAATCGATGACTTGTTAATATTTATTTCAAGAAATTTTATACAGATTAATGTCCATCCACTGTCTCTCTCTTGAAATTCATCCATTTTTATAGTAATTTCATTCACATGCTTTTTGTATAGTTCTTCCACATCGTCCGAAATGGTGACCAATGTCATTTTTGATATGTGTACCAGTGGAGAAACAATCATATCATCGTTCATCAGTTTCATGTACTCACATGTTAGCTCAAAATTAAATTTAAATGAAACATGCTTCCTGCTACATTCATTTAGTTGTTTAGTAACACTATTTCTTGCATTTAAGAAAAATTCTTCTGGGAACAATATTCCCTCATTTTTATTTATGAAGGAATATACTTCTATCCTTCCATTGAAGTCGCTGCTTATCTTTGTCAGATCATTATTAATATGTACTTGCTCAGAATTTCTCTTATGCTTTGTGGTTCTAACATGAGCCGTCCATGATGAAAAACCTATTACTTCATTGCAAGATTTACAATGTCTGCATAAAATATTCCTAGCGTCCCCCAGGCTGGTTGAAGAATGAGTTTTTTTATGATCCTTGAGCTTACCATGCAACATGAATAGCTTTTTGCAAACACTGCAATGTAGCTTCATATGCACCTCCAACATTTTGACACTGCTAAGAGTCATCGAGCAAACTGAGCAAATTGTGGAATTCATTTCTCTTTAATTATTGTTGATATTAATTTTTTAACACAATTTCAATAATATCACTTTTACACTGATTTTATTACTTTTTTTTTATTTTAGTCCACTATAAAAATTTTGGAAATTTTTGATAATAATATGTAATTATTGATTAATGGGTACCGCTTTAAATAGATTGTATATAACAGAAGTACTGCAGCACACTAATCTGAGTTGAAATATTACTTTTCATTAAGTGCGATCAGAACTGTTCACTGTGAAGTAATAGGATAAAAATGAGAAGAAGAAGAATAAAAAATAAAATTTTTATACATATAACCATATAAAAGCTAAATTTATTAGAAAGCAATAGGAATCGACGCTTTACAGACATTCGCACCCCTTCTAGCAGGGATATAGTTTCACGTTGCACAGCAAACGGAAAACCCTAACCTTCCCCAACAAAAAGAGTCAAGCAATCGCGAAACCTATGAAAGAGCAAATAAGAACAGAAGAATAGCAGATATATACATACGTACATATGCATGTCGTATGTAGATATGTATGTATGTAGCTTCACTTTGCACAGCAACCTAAAAACCATAACCTACCCCAACAAAAGTGGCATATAATCGCAAAAGCTATGACGACACTTCTTCAAGTCAAAACTATTGAACAAGTAAAACATACTTACACATACATGATCGCACATAAATTGGTCTGGGAGTATATGTATGTATGCATGTCTTGTATCATAATAAAATGTGCTGTGATCCCATATTTTTTATTTTCATTTTTTACTTTATGCGTTATTCTATATATGTATGTATGTACATAAATATGTATGTATGTATGTAGTACCTACATAGAAACAAATCGCTGAATTTGCACAACATTCAATTCTAACAAGATCGAGCCAGCTTAAATTTGCAAAGCAAAATGTACACGCACATGTATGTACATGCGTATTAGAAAAAAAAACAATAACATAAAAAAGTATCCAATGGACATAGCAGGAACGATAAATACAAAAGAATAAAAAAGTTCCCTTGGATACTGTAAAACGGGAAAAAGCAATATCAGCACATTTGCATAAGTATGTACACATGTATGTATGTATGTATATATGTATGTTTGTATATGCATAAAATCAAAAATTGTCAAGTACGCATATGAATGTACATACATACATATGTACCACTCAGAGTAATAGAAGACGAAGAAAAAAATAACAACAGTAGAAGCAATCAGCATCAGCAAACAAATTCCAACTAGGAGAACAGATATTCCAACAAGCTAAACAGTTTCTATGATCCCCAAAAATCATTGAACTACGCACACGAATTTACAAATCGATACACATGCATGCTTACTTACATACATACCTACATGTATACAATTACCACCCAAGCAATTCAACTACATCAAACGCGAAAAAGAACAAATGATAGAAGTCCCAGTTCACACTATACATGTGCTGGCAATACGTTTTGTTTTGTGAGGGCGTCGATGAAAGTTCAAAGAATAAAAAGTGATAAGCTTAGCAATAACACTTGCGTAGCGTGAACGGGGACTAAGTATGTAGATCAATGAATACAGCAGCATACACATTTTTTGCTTGGGCAACATCAATTCCAGCACGAGAAAAAATTATCCCTCTATAACATTCCCATGCATACACCAATACATAGAATATTAAAAATATAAAATATGTACACATACAACTAAACGCTATCAATTATGGATAAGTTACCGCAAAATCCATCTCTTTCTAACACTATATCCATACCCCTCTGGTACGAGCACACATAGATCCAACACTAAAAAATGTACACACCCACTACATAATTTTTTGTAGTAGCTGAGGGAGCATATATCCCAACTGAAGAACCAACCCCTCTGATACAAGCAAACATACATTTATCCAACAAAAAACACAAAAAAAAACTACAGTGGTCAACATATTATTGATAGGCAGGCAATGACAAACCTCTAAATCCCTAATCATGGGATAAATATTATTAAACTAGAGAACCAAATTTAATGATCACAATACCAAATACCAATCCTCTAAATCCCTAATCATGGGATATCAGAAATTATAGGCCAACACCTCCATCTCTCTCAAAAACTACAAATATTAAAGTCAACGCCCCCTCTCTCTCAATTACACACATACATACTCATATCTGACGTCACAAACCATGACCTTCCACAACAGACAAAGATAGAGAGAGATAGATATAGTGTTAGAAAGAGATAGATATTTGCATCCTCCATTACCTATCTACTCACTTACAATCCAACCCAGCCTTGTATTTTTCAAAATTGGTAATTCTGGTGAGAGGTGAATTTTTCCGGTGGTCAACAACTCAAGGTAATATTCGGCGCCTAGTAAAACGTCAATATTAGCAGTGCTGTTGAATTCAGGATCGGCCAGTTGAATGTTTTCTGGGATTGGCCAGGAGATACAGTTGAATTCTGTTGAAGGTTGGGCCGGAATTATGTTGGGAAGAACAAAGGCTTCTAGTCTTGTATTGTAGTTACTTGTTGTAGACTGAAGATTAACGTTAATGCGTTGATTTGTATTTCTGGACTGACTGCCGATTCCTTCGATGCATAAGAAGGAGTCTGCGATGGCTTGAGTGATAAACGATTTAGTAGCCGGTTAGTCACAATGTTGATTTGTGACCCTGAGTCTAATATTGCTTTGAAGACTCCAGACCTTCCATTATTGCCTGTAATTTTTACCCGAGCTGTGGCTAACAATACGTAACCCTTCGCTGTTCTGGGACAGTGAGCTGAAGCTACCGTTGATGTTGAGGCCTTATTTTCAGTGGAGGAGTTATTCGATGGTAAACTTAAGGCGTTGGAGCCCTGTGGATGCCTTTCCAAATGTACAAGTGTGTTGTGGGTTTTCTTACATTTTCTACATGATCTTGCTGTGCAATGTTTTGACATATGGTCACCCTTGAAGCAGTTGACACAGAGTTTTTGTTGCTGTATCCACTTCAGTCGATTAGGCACTGACATCGATAAAAATTTGTTGCAATAATATAATTGATTAATTCCATTGCTACATAGTTTGCAATGGTTGTTTTCCTTGGGAATGGTTGCTGTAGCTAAAATTCTCTTTGGCGTAGTTTGCGTTCGTCCGACTGCTTCTAATGATTGGAATCTGCTTTCCAGGAAGCCCAAGAGCTCTTCTAATGTTGGTAATGATCTTGGTAGTTGTATTGACTGCTCATATAATAAGTGTGTGCCTTGATCCAGTTTTAATTAATATATTAACTAACATGGGGTCCCATGTTGATGTGTTGATATTCAAATTGTTTAGTGCTGGATCCACTCCCGTGTTGTGTCATGTAACCCTTTTATGGCTGTAGCAGAGGGATTATCAGTTATTTTTGGTTGGCCCAATAGTCTGTTTATAATGTTATTTGTTAATATTCGTGGATTGCTGAAGCGGTCTTGTAGCATTTTCCAAGCCGTTTCATAGTTACTTTCTGTTAAGGATAAGTTTTGTATTAGCCTAGCGGCATCACCTGTGGTGTTTGTTTTCAAAAACCACATTTTTTGTATGGCGGGCATGGCCTTTTTGTGAATCATTTCATTGAACATATCAAAAAACGGTTGCCAACCCAGATACGTCTCCAATGAATTTCGGTATCGTAACCTTTGGAAGAGGCAGTGGGCTAAGTGTGGATGAATTGCTTCCCAATTGTGTTTCATCGTTTATAGGTTGTTTGTGTTGATCTGCGAGCACAGCAAGTTTAACCAGCTGTTGGTGGACTGCGTCTTCGAGGTTGTTGTAATCATCTGGATGTAACCCTTGGCTTGATGGATCTTCGATTTGTTGCCACACGTCGTCATAAAAATTTTGGATTTGAGACCATAACTTTTTTATAGTCTCTGATTTTAGCTCATAAAATTGTTTTGGCTGCTCTTCTGTTAGTGTTTCCAAACCTTGTAACAAACTTGCTAATGCTGTCATACGTGCACTTATTAATCTGGCTAGTCCTGGTGCTCGTACTTCCTCTAATTCATGTTGGTTGACTGAGTTGGTTACTGGTGTCCTTACGGATGGTACAGGTTTGGTATATGGTGTCATGCACTTTTTTAGTTGACATTCAATATGTTCAATTGTAGAGCTGTATTGTTCGCCAATGGATTTGTAAATGTCCTTAGTAATATAGGGATCCTCTTCTGATAAGGTAGCGTCATTCCGAATTTTATTTTCAGTCTTTTCGAACGATTGCCATAGTTCATCTTGTTTTGCCTTGTAAAATGCCGCTGTTCTTCTGTCAAGTGGAGCCTTTTTTATGGTTGAAATGACTCTTCCAATCCCGCTTGCAGTCGCCTCTTGCTGTTTCATAAGTTCTTGTACTGATGACATCTTGAGTAATTGTTTGAATTGCGTTTGATGGAGGGTGCTGAGTTTTTAATGTAAAGAGTTAGATATTGTAGGCCTGTGCTACTGTTTGTAGTTTTCAGCGTAGCCCTGTGCTACTGGTTATTATTTTGAGTTTTCAGAGTAGTCCTGTGCTACCGTTTTGTATTTTTGTTGATATTTGAGCTGATGTTATACACGTGGTTGCGCGTTTGTTTATTTCCTAAGAATTCTAGAGACATCCTTACCGCTGGTGGGGGGAATCTCAGTGAATTTTGAAAATATTAGGGGTCACCAATGAATGTTTTGGCAATAGTTATTTCAATCCAAGCACATAAACTTGTATTGACACTATTTTGTTTGCCGGGTTGTCCTTCAAGCACTTGAACTTGAAAAACGTAGTAAAGATCAATCAGTAAAACACTTTAAATGCCTTAAGAAGATTGATAAATTCTTTATTTTAATTCTTGCTTTTATACTAAATTAATTACTAATAACAAGAATAAATGCTTACTTTAACTTAATAATAAAATGCTTAAATTAATTTTATAATAACAAAAAATACAATTCTTAATCAGCTATTGGTCAATGAGTAACTTTCTTGTTGACTTAATTTTAATTATTGTGTTTGAATTGGCTGTATTGGCATATTTGTGTTTAAGTGAATAATGGCAAGTTCAATGACATAGGTTTAATGTGAAATTAAATGACCTACTTTTCATGTTACAATAAAATTGCCTTTTGGCATATTTAATAATAATTGAAATATATATTAACAAATGACTTACAGTGACAAACAAAATTTATTGTTAAAATAAAAACTATATTGTATAAAGTAATATGTTGAACTAAGTGTCAACAGTTGGTTTTAACATTAAAATCAACTTTTATTAAAACCAAGTCAGAAAGAAAACAGTATTATAATACAAATTAAACATACAGATGTATGCATAAGTTTATTGCCTTTTTCGATTTCAATATCAATTAGGGTTTTCTCCACTTATGGAGTTCATTAAGTTAGTTGTTCGCGCTTTCATTTAATACTAAATTATTGTTTAATTGATGCCCAGTGGATAGTTCTCGTATTCCACAATGATGAACTTTGAAGTGTTATACACGGGCATTCATTAATCAATGATTAACATCCTTATTTATAAAAATTATTAAGGCTTTCTAAAGGCTTAATCAGCAATATTTTTTATGGAAATTTTTTTTAACAACCCTTAAAATCCCAAAAGGTCTTAATAGTTGTTCAAAATTAATATCGTTTAAAATTGTTTGGCGCTTATGGCACGATATGTTAGTATGTGTATTTATTTTAGATTTGGAATATTTTGCCAACATTTGTAGACAAAAAATATCGATATATCGAAATATCGATGTTTTCAAAATATATATATCGATACTGTTTAAAAATATCGATACATTTTTTTCATTTGCCCATCCCTAATTCAAAGTGGTCAAGAATACATACCTTACTACACTATATCAGTTAATAAAATTGAACTAAAATTTAAAATGATTCAATTGTATGAATTCTTCGGAATTGAAAATTTTTAGCATCGTATTTAGCTATATTTACCCTTTTTGGTACCTCTTTGCGCCCTTCGAAAAAATATACGTTTTATTATCTTAGGTTCTACTGAACGGTAGGAATTCATTGTAAACTATTTTTACATGTATGTCATATGTACCTTATCATTAACAAAAAAGTTCGGAATACTGGTACGATTTTACCCCGTTTTATATGGAAATTTTCAGAAAGTGATAAAACTCAATCGATATTTTGGCCAGAAGAAAAGAACACGCTTTGTTCAATAACTTAGAAGATATGCCGAGTGATTTTAGCCCCTTTTAACCCCTAAAAGTACACATATTAAAAAAATACCAAATACGTATCGGCTTATTTTTTAGCAGCATGCGTATGCTTTTGAAATTTTCAGTCTATCTAATGTAGTTTCCGAGATATAAATTGTAGCGTGTTCTAACTATCACTACGACTAACATTGCGTAGTAAACATTTAAAGTCAACTTGACCGCAATATACATAACATCCAATGGAATTGAAATTATTTTTGCGCTGGAGATTTGACACTCATGCAAATGCATTCGGCAGACTGCAACGTAAATATGTATTTTGTACAAATGTTATTTGACACTCACCAGTCTGATCGAAGGCCGCAGCATAATGCATTTGAATGAGTCATAATTAATAACCACATGTGTTTATATAATAAATATAAACAATACAAAATCCATGTTTTCCAAATTTCTTATGAGACACACGCCGCACGCCTACCGTGGGAAACTAAAAGGAACAATTTGCTTATTAAGCATATACCTTTTCTTTTCCCTCTTATGTTAAGATAGGTTAAGCTTTATTCTCATAACTAGTATATAAGACAATGTATTTTTATTTTAAAATTAATTATTAAACAACACTCCTAGAGCTCCTAACTGAGCTCAGGAAATAATCTTTATTTTGAAATAAATAAAATAAATTTGATCAAAACAAACCACTATAAATAATTAAATAAAATTACTTTTATTACAAAATATACCGACTTTACCCATTTTTACTCTCTTAGCACTCTTGGTCCCATTAAGAAAACATACAATTTATTATTCCAGCTTCTACTGAACGGTAGGAAGTCATAGTAAATTATTTTTACATGATTTTACCCCTTATAAGTGCGAATTTTCAGAAAGTGCCAAAACTCATTCGAGAAGAAATGAACGCACTAAAGAGTAGGCATGTAACGTATGTTCGCATTCGCAAATTATTCGCTTACTTTTGCTATTCGCTTTTGCATTCCCTAAAATGTATGCGAATATTTCAAGCGCATACTAGGGACAAAAAAAAATATTTTTTTTTTATGAAAATATTTTGCGATTACCAAACGTAAAAAAGGAAAATTATTTTAAACCAACGTAAAAAAGATACATATACCTACAACTAAAGCAATCCAATCAAAGCTTTAAAATTTTGGGCGGAAATATTTTCTATAAATAGTTTCTCATAAGTATCAAAAAGAAACCAAAATCCATGGAAATATTTTTCAGGTTTTGAAAAAGAAAAGGCAGTGTTTGATTTGTTTGAAAATATTTTCTGCTTAAGAATAGTCAAACTTTTGACAAACTGTTGAGCACCATTCATTACTTCGTACAACAAAGTTCAAATCCAAACAATATTACACAGTCCCTGTTTGTTGTAAATTCCACTCGAAACAAGTGCCACTTATATAATTTCTCATGAAAACTTAAATGTGAAGATATATTTCATATGTTTTTCCTAAGATGAACAGAATACTACTTCAGCAAGATTTTTGCCAAGTTTTCTGAATGTGTATTTTGACAGCATTTCACATGAAATGTAGAACAGACTACAGAGGTTTAGGGCCAAAGTATGAATGTGTTTATTGCCTAACATTTTGTAAACTTATTATTAATTATTATCTATACTTACTTTTTGCATGTGACAATTTAACGAATTGTAATATTTGCATTCGCTTTCGCATTCGCAAAAATTAAAATGTATTATTCGCTTTCGCATTCGCATTCGATAATTCGTTAAATCCCTACTAAAAAGCTTTCTGCTTTGTTCAATAATTTAAAAGATACGCGAGGGCAAACAAAAGAACTAAAATTAATTTTTTACCCCTTTTAATTCCTAGAAGTACAAATATTAAAAAACTACCAAATACGTGTTGTCTTATTTTTAGCAGCATACGTATGCTTTTAAAATTTTTAGTCTATCTAATGTAGTTTCCGAGATATAAAGATACCGATTTTACCCTTTCTACCCCCTTTTTAACTCCCGTAGCAATCGAGTTTCCAAAAATCTCTTCTTAGTGGATCTATACATTGGAAGGGGAACCTACACACTAAATTTCAGCTTTCTAGCTACAGTCGTTTTGGCTGTGCGTTGATCATCAGTCAGCAATCAGTCAGTCAGTCAGTAATGCTACTATTTATATATAAATAATTCGAGCTAAAATAACGTCAGCCTATGTGGTATTAGTAAAGTAAGATTATTTCTGATAAACGATAACCGTCTAACGCAACTTCTGCTTGTTTTTACAGAACTTCGGTTAATGTGGTATTATACATTTAGTAATCACATCAATTTCAAAAACATAAGATCCTTCAATAAAATGAATAGTTGGTCCTCACACTGAGTTCTGGCTTTACTTATAAGCCAACCCCAGATAGCCCCTTTTGCTCAAATGATAGAGAGTATTCATTTATTTTGAGCTGTTCTGATTGTAATCCTACCAATAAAGAACAATGGTACCATGTGAAATACCCGAATGAGTTTTATAGTGGTATTAAAAGAGATATACTATTACAAACTCAGAAGAAATTAACTTTGCTACACAATGTTCACTATTTGATTCGATTTGAGGTTAGGTAAGCTGACAATAAAGTCCTGCACAAGACCATTTATAAGAACTTTCAAGACATGATAGATTTTTCAAATGCTTTACTACAGCGAAATATTATAAAACAAACGCTAATAAACACTGTTGGCAAGACAAACAACTGAAAATAAAGGCCTTCTAAAACGGCTAGTTGTTCCGTTCAACTATGTGTTGTTAGTCAGAATATTTACAACAAACTTTGGTGTTATTTGTTCATTAATAATTATCAAATGTAATTTGGCTTACAAAGCGATACGAACTTTAGCCCGTTCAAATCATAAATATAGAAAGAAACAAATGAAGTTCGAATAATAATTAAAAATTAACTAAAAGACATCTGTTTTACTTAATTTAGACAATATAAGAACACCGAGCGCTCGTGCAAAACACTGAAATATTGACTTTACGATCGCTAGAGATGCACTGAAGCTGGATAAAAATTGTAGTGCAGAGCTATGGAAAAATTTAACAGCTAAATTTATTTTTTATAAATTCTAAATTTAATTCAGGGCCGTAAAATCATCGATAATAGTGTAGGTTGTGCCTCGAAAGTGGTGGGTGATGGGGTTAAACGGAGGTCATATTCGGATTTAGGAGGTGAATTTACATAAGGATCAGATGAAATGGTGTCAGGGCTCTTTCCTTTTTTCTTTTTTGCTTATAGCAAGTTACAAATAAACAAATATAAAATACAATAAAATATTAATTTGCTTGTTTTTGCTTCTCTACTGACAAAGTAAAGTATATTAAATTTAAGTACAGTGAAGTGCAAAAGTGGGCTTACACTACACCCACATCTTTTTAATTTTGGGTACTATTAAATATGTATATAAAAAGATTTTTATTATATACACTTATTTTAAAAATATTTCAATTATTGGGCTTAACAAAAGATAAATGGTTATTATTAAAGTAGTTTACATACCTAGGATTTTAATTTTAAGTGAAATTTTCTTAAAATATTTTTATTACATAAATATCGAATATTAAGTTATTTAGATAAATGTGTTTATATGTTTTTCTTTTGTTAAGTATTAAATCTTTTGAGTATGTTTTTATGTACGCTCTTAAATTTTGATTTTTCAATCTCTATAGTAACATTCAAATCGTCGAAATCTACACAGAGGGAAAAAAGGCGTTTTAAAATTGTTAAACGATGGTATCAAATTGAGAACGAATCGCTATAAATAGTTTGTTAAATTTTGGTATTTTATTAAGCGTAATGCGTTATCAAACTAAGAACAAACGGTACACAAATACCATGTGGTAATAAATCAATAACGATTTCTTGTAAAATCGTGAACAAATTGTAAAAAATACCATAAGTTAATAAATTAAGAACGACCTGTTATTACTTTAAGAACGACCCGTTATCCAATCAAGAACGACATGGTATCAAATTAAGAACAAAATGTAGATACTATGTTATCACATTAAGAATGGGGTGGTATCAAATTTAGAACAATGCGTTATTAAAATAAGAACAATTGGTAACAAAACAAGAATAATGCGTTATCAAAACAAGAACGCTTGGTAATAAAATGTTACCGAGCTGGTTTTGAAATATTGATACCAAACGTTATCAAAGTAAGCACAAACGGACTTAACTCAATTTCGATACCAAATGGTATCAATTTCGGTACTTTTCTACCGCTTTTTCCTTCTGTGTATAACTTTATATGGACCTTTGTATGGAGATTCGCATTTTTTGTTTCCTTTCCGAATCTAATTTTCTTTTTACCTCGAGAACTATTTCTCGTGCTCTTTGTAATGAGTGATGAAGTCTAATTTTTAGTTCGTTTAAGTAGTTATCAGTATTATAAATTTTTCTAGTGTTAGCCAAAATGTCGTTTGATAGTCTAGGAAGTCTACCAAAAATTAGTTCAAATGGTGAATAGTCTGTGTCGACATTTGGTGTTGTATTAAAAGCAAAAGTAAAGTATGGTATCAACTCATGCCAATTATTGTCATCCACAAAATTTAGAAAAAATTTATTTAGAACACGATGATTTCGTTCTATTGTGCCTAAAGTTTCATGATGGTAAGGTGTTGAAAAATTCTGTTTTATTTTTAATAATACACAAACTTCTTTCATTAGTTCATTGGTAAATTCAGTTCCTCTATCTGTCTTGAGAACGTTAAATATAAACCGTATTTTAAGACAATATGTTCTGTTTTGGCATCTTTTATTCAATCGGACAAGCAACAACATATTTTGTTAGTTCACACTGCATGGTAAGTATATATCTAAAATGTATGGACGGTCTTAATGGACCAACTGCATTACAATTTTGTCAAAATCATGTGGTGGTGTATATGTTATGGTAAAGGGTTCTTTTGAATGTTTTACTTGCTTGTTTTTTTGGCAAAGGTCACATGTTCTCACATAGTTCTTTACCATTTTGTTCATATTCTTCCAAATAAATCGTTGCTTTAGTTTAACGTTGTTTAGATAACGTTTTTTTTTTATTCCAAAGTGTCCTACATGTAGTGAGTTATGAAATTCCTCTATTAATCTATACTGTGCTATATTATCATTTATTCTTCTTGGCATTCTGTATATAATTATATCAATATTATTGCTATTTAATTTAGTGTATTCTTATTTAAATTTTTCGGCCGTTATATATTTGAAAATTTCATCATTATCGCATAGTACGTACTTTTTAAATTTTAATTTCTTTAATTTCAATAAAAGTTTCTCAATAAATGTTTCTGAAAACATAGGATTTTCGCTTTTATTACATATTATGCGCATTATTTTCTCATTTTTTTCTTTTGATTTTTGCTGCAGCTTATTATCATAGATGAATACTAATCTTTGAAGCTTATTAATTTCATTTATTGACGTGCATTACCTCATATGGAGGTGATAAATCTCCTCATAGAATATGCCGTTCTAATAGTTTTTATTATTTTTAACTTTATTTTTCATTTCATTGTTTAACATACTTCGTGTTATTGCCAAGGGTTTCTTCTCTATTTCATCGGTATAGGAAGGTATCATGTCTTTTAATATTTTCGAATTTATCTCGACACGGGATAGGGAGTCTGCGTTAGTGTTATTAGCCCCCTTTTTGTATATTATGTCGAAGTCATAGTCTGATAACTCTAGTCTTATTCCAGTTAATTTTGAAGATGGGTTTTTGTGGTTAAATAAAGCAATATGAGGTCTTGGTCCGTGACGACAGTGAATTTTTTTCCACATAAATATGGTCTACAGAACTGTATACTCCAATATATACCCAATAGTTCCTTTTATATAAGAGATTTATTTTTTTTGTGCATGTTTAAAGTGCGGCTTGCATAAGATATTGGTAAATCATTTCATATTTCGCCTTGCGAGAATACTGCTCCTAAAGCTATATCTGATGCGTCTGTGGTTAGAACGAATGGTTTTTAAAATCAGGATACTGCAGTATAGGAGGGTTCATTAGTTCATATTTTACTGTTTCGATTGCTAATTGGCATTCTTAAGAAACAAAATTTTTCAGCATTCAGTTTTAAATTACATTGCTTAAGTCTTTCAAATACCTCATCAAGGTTCCTATTGTGACGTCTAGGACTACAACCAAAAATAATGATGTCATCTACATACAGAAAACAACTAAACGCCATTTTTTTATATCATTTTGATTCTTTTTTGGTACGAGTAATAATGGTGCGTTGTATGGGCTTGTTGATGGCTCGATTATCTTTTTGTTAAGTAGCTCTTTGACTGGATTGTTTATTTCATTCATGTGTGTTTGTGGCAAGCGATAATTCTTAATGTAAACCGGAGTAGAGACTTGCGTAAATAGTCTTGAAATGTAAATACGTCTTGTTTTTTAAATGTATTCTCGTGGCTGTAGAATGATAAACCAATAATAAATGCTGTCGTATTATAAGCAAAGCACGATAGATGCATTGGTGTATGTGTATATGAGTGCTAACAAGCAATGTCGTGAAGACTTCTTGTTATGAACAAACAAAGTAGTGTTGATACGTGTATGCTTGTTATTTTCCATATTGTACGTTTGAGTGTATGTGTAATATGTACAGTTACTCTCAAATATATTTTGCCTACATTCTTTACGCAAAAAAGTTGAATAAATTTATTAAAAATAGAAAATTTAGGCAACATGTTAAATTTATTTCTTTTGTAACTTAGAAAGCAAAGCCTATAGAATGGAAAATACAAAAAAAACAACAACTTTGAATTTAATTGTTATACTTTTTTTGCCTTTTTTTGTATCAACTACGCAATTTCAACATCACAAAAGTATTTTGCTTCTTTTAGCGTTCCCGTTATTTCTTAAATATTTGTGTTGTTATGTGTTTTTTTTTGCTATTCGTTTGTAATAGTAATTGTTATGCTTTTTTTTGTCATAATTGGTTCCAATCTTTTTTTATTGAGTGGAACACGTGAAGTTTTTGTTTAAAAAAATGCCTAAAGTGAAGGAATTAAATTGATCTGCGAATAAGATCGTTCTATATCTGTATAATAGAACAAATCAATCCAATATGTTTGTGATATGTTTAGTCGATGTAGACAAACAAGGGCAAATACTTTTAAAGGTGCAAAAGAACGCAAATATATTGAAAATATTCCACGAAAAAGTCGAGGAAAGTTGTTAACGGTGAGAAACACAAGAAAAACTATTAAAAAATAGGAAAAACCACCATTTATATGTTCCAAATCTTAAAGAAATGCTAAAAGGGACCCTACGGGCATACTACGGACACACCTATGTGGCAAGTCCATCCGTAAAGTTCTAAGAACCAACAATACTAACGACAGCGTAGCTAGAAAAATACTTTGATTTCGGAAGTTAATAGACAGAAGCGTTAGTTATATGCTGAACTACATAAATTTCAGACTTCTAATTTTGGGAACACGATAATATTTAGCAACGAAAGTAAATTTATAATTTTTGGGTCAGATAGACAGCTTATGGTGCGGCGCAAGCCAAATAAATCACTAACTATTAAGAATATAAGGCCAACAGTAAAACATGGTGGTGGTTCTCTCATGGTGTGGGGCTGTACGTCGGCACTAGGAGTAGGAAAGTTGGTGTTTATATAAAGCACAATGGATAAACATCTATAGTTGTCCATTATTAGAGAAAACCTACATGCCAGTGCTGAACAAATGGATCAATATATCAATGGGTATTACTTTCAACATGACAACGACCTAAAACATATATCCCTGGACATTAAATTATGGCTATTTTATAATACCAAACATATGCCAATAAAACCACAAAGTCTCGACATGAGTCCTATTAAAAAACTTTGGGCTTATTTGGAAAAAAAAAATCCGGGAAAATAGCATTTTATCAAAAGTGTGCTTAGGACGAGTATAGGAAGAAGAATTGTATAAAAAAAGTACTTAAAAATTTCCGAAATTTAGTGGAATCTATGCTAGGACGTCTGCAAGTGGTCATATCTAACAATGAATATCACACAAAACATTAAAACATAATACGCTGCTTTAATAATGAAAAAATCTGTGTAAAGAATTCAAAAAGCAAAATACTTTTGTGACCTGAAGAATAAGCGATTTTTTTCATTATTTTTTAAAAATTTCATAAAATAATTTTTTGTTTTTAAATTTTAATTAAAATATTTGTAGTTAAGACTTTTCCTATTTAATATGCAAAAAATAAACATGAATTTTTCAAAGAAGACATTTTTATATAGCATTCTTTTTGCAAATTTGTTGAGATTTACATAAGCAAAATATATTTGTGAGTAACTGTATATGGTAAGCTATTATGTGTTTAAGGGAGGTTTTTTTAAAGCAAGCGCAAACAACTAATGTCAATGCATGTGTGCGTTAGTGTGTGCACAGAAAAATAAAAGAGCATACAGACAACGCGTGTGTGTATGTACATGCATGACGCTTAAATACGCGCCCATGCGTAGAAAGAAGCAAGCATCACAAATTTTTCAGTCACGAAGTATTTTCTTCTTTATTCCTATACCTGCAATAGCTGAAATAAATTATTGCAAACATTGTTGTTTAGCGTTTGTTTGAGAAGATTTCTCTGTAGTAAACCATTTGAAAACTCCCTCATATCTTGAAAGTTCTTATAAATGGTCTTGTACATGCTTTAAACCGGAGTTTTGTCATTAAATTTAATGGTTTGTCGATAAAAATTGTTTGTGGTCAAGTCTTCGCCTTCAAGATGAAATATTGTGTAGTATTTTCTTAATCCTTGATTTCATCATCAAATTTATTGTGTCGAGTAACTTATTAAATCTTTGTTCTGAAAAGTCATCAGTTTTTGATGTCTCTACAACATTATAGTTATAAAGTGGTATTGTGGATACTCTTACATCAGATATACGTGAAGGTTTTTCAAGTGTATTTAAAATCATATTAACGTATACCGTCTTTGGGGATAATCGTGTTTGCTTTGAATATTAATTGTGATATTTCTCTGCTACATACAACACTGTCTTCATTTACAATAATTTTAATTGGTACTATGTTTCACTTCTTGGTGGTAATATTATACTATTTATCTTCTTGGTGCAGTTTTCTATTGGAAGAATTACATATACTATCTCCATTCATGTACATACTTATTGTATGTGTTTCGTAGTCAATCTTACAGTCATACTTGTGAAAGAAATCTATTCCCAAAATACCGTCTGTATTGATAGGAAAATCTTTATTAACTAAATTAAATTTTTCTTTCAGAATGTGTCCTTCAAAAACAAGATCCAATTCAGTTGTACCTATTGTATCAATACCTTTGCCTGTTATTCCATTTAATGTGCAAATGTCATTTGTGTCTTTTTCATAATTATAAATTATGTCTTCTTTGCATAGTGAGATTTCTGATCCTGTTAATTCGTAATCTATGTTCTTGATTGTAAGATAGATGAAGTTTGATGCGTTTGTATTTATTGTATAATTTTACATTTTCCCTTCCAGGAGAATAGTTTTGAATCTCCAGCGCTTGGTCGTTTCCCTGTTGTCGAATTCTGTTAATGTTAGTTTGTCTGTTTCATTGGTTGTTGTTATGTCTGGAATTGTTGTTGTGAAAATTTTGGTCTGTTTTTGTTGCTTCGATAATTTCTTCTATTGTAATTAAGATTGTTATTTCGGTTACTAAAGTTAACATTGCTGTAAGTGTTTGTTTGATTTCTGTTATAACTATTGTTTTGTAGAGTGGTATTTCTATAATTTGTTCTGTTGCCGTTTGAGATGGGTCTGAAATTTATATTATTTTTATTATTGTAATTATTCCTGTTGTTTCTATTTTGATTTCTGGAATAGATTGGCTATGTCAGAAGGTTGAATTAATTGTTCTTGCGTAGAAGCAATTTCATATTTCTGTGAAAGAGAAGTAGGTTGTGCAGCTATCACCGCATTTCTTACATTTTCATGTAAACGTTTTGAAAAGTGTCTAATGCTAATTTTTCGTTCATCATTTTTATGGTGGATCGTGCCACTTCATTTGGATTTCCACCCAACTCTGAGATCTGTAATAGTGCTAATTCTGCAATCAGTGACTTGATTTTATCTTTATAATTTAAAACACTACCTCTTTGCTTAATATCTCTAAGTTTTGAATGAAGACAACTGGCAGGTTTTGTGGGTTTAAAGTTTTTAGATAATGATAACTCGTTAAATGTAGTCGGTATTTTTTCTAACATGAGAACATTTCTGACTGTCATTTAATTTCAATGCTATTACGAATTTTATTAAATTTGTTTTGCCGTGTTCATTCAATTCTTCAGCAACCATTTCTACCACGGATAAAAATATGTCAAGGTGTTTTGGTTTACCGTCAAATGTCGGAATTGTGTCTAATGCTTGTTTACTATTAAAGGTAGACATTTTGATATTATCTTTTTGACTATGCTCTTTTAATATTTGTAATGCTGAACTCTTAAGGTTCCTAAATTCATTAATTTGTTCGTCTCTTGTTGGATTAGGTAAATGTGCAACTTCACCATTTCCAGTTGTATCTCAGAAGTTTCCAATTGTTTTTCAGAAATTTCTAAATATGTTTCAGAAGTTTCTAATTATAGTTCAGAAGTTTCTAATTATATTTCAGAAATTTCTAAATATGTTTCAGAAGTTTCTAATTACCGTTCAGAAGTTTCTAATTATATTTCAGAAGTTTCTATTTATATTTCAGAAATTTCTAAATATGTTTCAGAAGTTTCTAATTATAGTTCAGAAGTTTCTAATTACACTTCATAAGTTTCCAATTATGTTTTAGAATTTTCTAATTGCATTTCAGAAAATTCTAATTGCTTTTCAGAAATTTCTAATTGTTTTTTAGAAATTTCTAATTGCATTTCCGAATTTTCAAATTACATTTCAGAAACTTCCAATTGTATTTTAGAATTTTCCATTTGTATTTCAGAAATTTCTGAATGTATTTCAGGCTGTTATATGGATATATTATTTTTGTGCACCTACATTTTATAAAATCTAATCATTTCTAAGTATTGTATGTTAACATATTTTCAATAATATTCCAAACAGTTAACAGTTACAGTTATTGTGTAATTATAACATAAGTATATTATTGCCGTATATGATATTATTAATATAACTTAGCATAATCTTATACATAGTAACAAAATCATAATGATAATTGTGCAAACAGAGATCAATACCTGGTTCCTGGTACCATATATATAAGTATATTGTGCGAAAACCAAGTAACCTATACTTTTTTTGTATGTATGTAGTTCACAATAAAGTGGTATAATTCCTACACATATTGTTTATTTAAAAAAACCCCCAAAATTTTATACAGAATAATATATATAAATATCTGAAATAAAAATGGAAAATTCTGAAATACAATTGGAAGTTTCTGAAATCTAATTTGAAAATTCGGAAATACAATTAGAAATTTCTAAAAAACAATTAGAAATTTCTGAAAAGCAATTAGAATTTTCTGAAATGCAATTAGAAAATTCTGAAACATAATTGGAAACTTCTGAAGTGTAATTAGAAACTTCTGAACTATAATTAGAAACTTCTGAAACATATTTAGAAATTTCTGAAATATAAATAGAAATTTCTGAAATATAATTAGAAACTTCTGAACGGTAATTAGAAACTTCTGAAACATATTTAGAAATTTCTGAAATATAATTAGAAACTTCCGAACTATAATTAGAAACTTCTGAAACATATTTAGAAATTTCTGAAAAACAATTGGAAACTTCTGAAATACAACTGGAAATGGTGTAGTATGCCAAATTTATTACTTAATTGATCTACTAGATTTGTGTTTTGTTTTATATTATCTTCAGAATATTTTCTACTTTTTGACTTTTTCGCGTTCCAAATTAGTTGCTGGAACTCTTCAATTAAGTCTTCCATATGTTGTAGTTTTTTTGTTTGTGTATTCTTATGTAATTTTTTTTTGTGCTTATTTGTAATTTTTACATATTTTGAACATTAGTTCTTAATATTTAAGTTAATTTAATTATTATTTTTCGAACTGTATTTGTTTCTATATTCTTATGAATAGAATAGGCTACTGTTCGTAACGCTTTTTAAGCCAAATTACATGTGATAATTATTAATGAACAAATAACATCAAAGTTAGTTGTAAATATTCTGACAACACATAGTTGAACGGAACAGCCAGCCGTTTTCGAAGGCCACTAAACCTTCCTCATCAGCGTTCTTCTGTGTTTTGGTCCACTGTGTGTGGTGTCAGTTGATGTAGATGTCTGCCTTATATACGAAACTTTATTGCAAATGGAATATGTGAATTGGTTTGATTCTTAATATTTGTTTTTTAATATATTGTTGGAAAATTTTCCATAAAGCTACTAATATGAGAATAATTAATAAAATTATAATGATATATTGACTAATAGTTACTTTATTATTGTTAATGGCGTATGAATTAGACTGTCCTTCAACTTTTGCATTAGCTATACCCATTTTGAGTTCTTCTAATGTAGTTTTTATTCTGTCTTCTTCAGTTATTTCAAAAGTGTGTACGTTTAAATTCATTACAGGGACAAGGTATATTAGGTATAAAGTCTTCCATCCTTTCTGCATTATGGTGTTTAGTTCTTCTATTAATTTTTTCTTTTGGGCTCCCTTACTGATGTTTATATATATCTGCAGTTCTATGCACTTGTTCCGGAATATTTGTTTTCTGCCTCCTCTTTTTTTTTGCTGGTATTTTACTGTTTCTTGCCGAAATTTTTTTAAATATGCTTTATAATTTTGTTGTCTTTCCCGATATTGTTGAAGTGTTGTTGGTTTTGGGCCTGTTCTTTTTGTTGTTGCCTAATATTCTGGTGGCGCTGGTTGTGGGGTGTGACTAGGGTTTGGGATTTCCCGGACTTTTGCACTTCCCGGGAAACGGGAATTAAAAAATCAAGAATTCCCGGGAAAAGCTAATTTTCTAAATTAAATACATTTATTAAATGAAAGTTGGTGAAATTTCGATTGTTTTATTAATGTAAGCATTCTTTTGAAATAAAAGTTAATAAAAAAGCAGTTCTAAGACAAATTTTTAAGAATTTTTAATTGAATTTAAGCAAATGGAATAAAGTTATTACACAGCAAAAGATCACATAAAAACCAATTGACGACTGTTACCACAATTAGTAGACAATTTTCTAATAAGACCTACCTTCATTTTAATAAGAATTTGCCTTGCTTGTTTCTCATTCTTTTTGAAAAAGTTCCAGGTGGTTTCTTATCGTTAAGTACAAGCAGGTCACAGTACCATACTGCGCTGCGCCGAATTTTGAATACCCTGAGCCACAGTATGTCTAAGTGTCTTTAATTTTTCATTTTATTTCTCCTAAAATATTTTTTGCAGGGTTTCCATAATAGCGTCTACTTGTAATCAATTTAAGTTTCGTCAACTCAGAGTTCTTACAGCTTAAAATTTTCACTACACTTTTCAAAATTTGTTCACTAATTCGGCCAAAAATCACTTCAAGTTCGCTTAGCATCGAATTATTTACTTTAGGAAACGATTATATCATTGCAATCATTGATACTTATACAATTTATTCCACTATTTTTAGGAGATATGGTATGACCTCAATTTAATGGAATTTTTATGAAATTTCAGATTAGATTTGAATAGCTCACATTTTTATTTTATATTAAAAATATATGGACATTTTACTGCTTGTTTATCGGCGTCGAAAGAATTCTTTCTTTCTTACAGTTACATTTAAAACAAAAACTCAATTTAAATTTTAAGATTAAAAAATTTCCTTCGAACAAGGTATATGTAAGTGTTTAAACAGACAATGAAAAACGTGTCAACGGTCGTGTAAATTTAGTCATACAATCATTCAAACGAACTTTTGTAATATATAAAAAAATAATAAGTTTATATATTAAAGTAAAATTGGATTATAAATTCTATATATTTATGAAATAACATGCACTTTAAATTTCCCGTTTTCCCGCGAAAATCTCAAAAATTTCCTGGGAATATTAGACAGACATTTCCCGGGATTTCCCGCCCTGGAATTCCCATTTCCCAAACCCTAGGTGTGACTAATACATTTGGGAATATATTCTTCCGTCTGGAGTAACTCTTCCCATTTTTTTTAGATCTTATATATATCTTCCTGAGTCGTCATAATGTTATGGCAGGATCGCCATGTAGTGTTGAAGCTTTGTAAAAGGGACTAAGCAAATTGAATTGGTCATATTTTTGTTCAGTATTGTCTTAGCACTGCTGCCGCTTAATTGCAGCATTAAAATTCCGCTTTGCGAGAATTAAAAAAGGTTTCTTTGGAATCTAAATTAATTCTTATTTTTATTAAATATATTGCCTGCTTATATACTAAAATTAATTATAGTCAGCATAAATTTGTAGTCAATAATTTCCCACGAATTATGCTGATGCTTAAAGCTAGTTACAAATAAACAAATATAAAATACAATAAAATATTAATTTGCTTGTTTTTGCTTCTGCACTGACAAAGTAAATTATATTAAATTTCAATACAGTGAAGTCCAAAAGTGGTTATACACTACAGCTGTAATTGCTATAAGCATTGACAGTTCAAAATTTCAATTGTTTGCTTAACGTTTTAATTCTCTAGAAACGCAGAATTCATATTAACAAAAATTAAAAGCATAGTGCTTATGGAGTTTATTGTTTTGCGCAGCCGTCAAAATTTTCAAGTCAATTATGCATTTTTACTGTATTTTAAAGTCAGTCCGGAAAATATTTTGAAATCGTGAACCTCCAATTACTATATGGGCAAATCCTGTATGACGAACGCTACATTCGTACGCGTTTTCGGATTAAAGTATAGCATTTTTTTGGTCTTTTTAGAGAGATACCTTTAACTTATACATGGTGTTTAGTGGGATTTGAGTGTACTTTAGAATGCCATAAATAAATTTTTTTTTAACAGGTATAGGTTGCGAAAAAATGTATCACAAATTAATGTGACGCACGCTACAAAAAATGGAAGTAACTTCAAACGTTGTGGTATGTTTTCGTAATTTTTAGCAAATTTTGCATAATAAAGCACACAAAATGAAATGCCTAAAGGAAAGATGAATATAAGAGAATTCTAAAATAAGTTATTTTCAGGCAAAAAAATTAGTAGATTTTTCTCAAAAGCCGTGAACCCTATGTGACGCACGCTACGTGACGCACGCTACATTTTTTCCAGTAGTATATAGTAAATAAAAACTATTGTATTTATTTTAACGAAACAATTTATATTCCTTGTTAATAACATTATTTAATGCATATTTTATGTTTATAAGTTAATTTATTAATGTATATATGTTTATAAATAAATTTAAAAAAAATTATTTGGATTAATTTAAAAAATGGTAGACTGTTTTAGGGACTTGCCCATATGCAAATCCTGCAAAACTCGTTTAACTATATGGATGTCGGGTGCAAATTAAGTATGCATTTCTTAATTTTGTGTTTAAAAAATATGCCTTCAGAATATTAAAGTAATTCACTATACCGCAGTCGGTATATGCCATTTGATTCGATTTTCTCAGAAGATGAATTAAAAGCATGGAAGTCATATGGTTTAGTTGAATCAGGCTTTCTAGGAAATTTCAGGAGCCCAAACTATAAAGATATACATAATTCAAGACTTGTTAAAAAATTATTAGAAAATTGGTTTTTAACACATAAATAAAGTTAACATTCATTTTTATGTCTTTCTTAAAAAAGGAGTTAATATGTCCTTAAAAATACACCTTCTGCATTAACACTTAAATTTCTTCCCAAATAACCTTGGCGATGAAAAAGAGGAGCGTTTTCAGCAACAAATACAAGAAATGGAACGTCGGTATCAAGGGGCGTATGATGAGGCGATGTTGGGCGACTATTGTTGGTTCCTTGTGCAAGAGGTAGAAAATAATTACAAAAACAACTCAACAGTTTTAAGCCCTTTTTAATTTCATTGTTACCTATATACATATTTCTATATTTACTTGTGTGTTTTTTTTTTTATTTGATAAAAGTGGGATAATTAAATTAATATTCCGCAACTTTAAAATTTTTGCTCCGTTCTGTATTCTATTGAGCACAAAATGTTTCTATTAAAATATTATAACGTGATAAGTGACAAAACTTAAAAAAAAAATATTATTTGGTTTAAAAAAACTAAATTGAAAAAAGCAAAATTGCATAAAATTATTAAAATTTTTGTGAAATTTGAACTTTGTTCCACTGTTTTTCAGTCATTTCTATATCAATTTTTACAAGCAACCTATGGTTGCTTTAAAATTTCAAGTAGAAGAAAGAAATAAAAAATCTATCCAATACTTACTAAGAGTCCTTTATTATAGTGATATCATCCTTTTAAAAACCCAAATAACGGTAATTTTGCAATATCTCGAAATCTGTTCTACTTTTGACCATTCTGACTTCAAATTCGAATTCGGTGGAACATTCTTCATTAAGATCATGTTTCAAATTCATTTGGTCACGACTTTCTTGAAATTTTGTTCCGCAGTGGTATTATTATAAGATATATAAGCAATTTCTTTGCCTTCTTCAACGCATTACTATTTAAATTTGCGTTAACCGGGGGATCACCAATATCATTAACATTAATACAAATATGAATCAGAGTTGAATAACTGCAACTCTATTAGAGTGTCCGGTTATGGGAATGCATTTTGTATGGAAAAACTATAAACGTGTTGGATCTACAAAAGCTTTCTGGATATTACAGGTGTCCGGTTATAGGATGTGTCCGCTATGAGAGGTTTAACTGTATGTACATATGTATACATATGTTGGGATAAATTACTTTGTATTTTTCCCACTCTACAAGTGGATTTAAATTTAGAATACATACTGGTGTATTTAAATATTAGCGTAATTCAATAGAAACATTATTTATTAAAACAAATAAACAATGTAGTAGGTATTCTAAATTTAAATCCACTTGTAGAGTGGGAAAAATACAAAGTAATTTATCCCAACATTTACGAAATAGCAAGGAAATATTTGTGAATTCTTGCGACATCAGTGCCTTGTGAAATATTATTTTCTAAGGCTGGCTTAGCAGTAAAAAAAGAAACAGGCTAGGCAGGCTCACATAAACCAACAACTTTTTTTTACAAAATCTAAGTGAACTAGATTGGTTTGATAACTAGTGTTATTCATTATTTTTGTCAAGAGAATATCGAAAATAGAACATTTATTTTTTCTGAAGACTAGAAAACAGCAAGAGGCTGTTAAAAATAATAATTGCTGAACAAAAATAGTACGTACACTAAATCATAAAGAGTCACAACTCAAAACATTTCAGATGCTGAGTATGTAGTTGCAAACAACTGTTGAGACTGTACAAATGACGGATGTATGTGACATAAAAACAAGCATAACGGTATTTTATATACATATATAGTTATATTATATTGTATGAGAAGACTGTATTGCAAAAGAAATTGTTGAGGTCGTTATATTTTTCTTCAATTAACTGGTTTATAAAAAAAAGCACTTTTATAATTTTGAGTTGTGACTAGGTTTTGGGATTTCCCGGACTTTTGCACTTCCCGGGAAACGGGAATTAAAAAATCAAGTTCCCGGGAATTCCCGGGAAAAGCTAATTTTCTAAATTAAATACATTTATTAAATGAAAGTTGGTGAAATTTCGATTGTTTTATTAATGTAAGCATTATTTTGAAATAAAAGTTAATAAAAAAGCAGTTCTAAGACAAATTTTTAAGAATTTTTAATTGAATTTAAGCAAATGAAATAAAGTTATTACACAGCAAAAGATCATATAAAAACCAATTGACGATTGTTACCACAATTAGTAGATAATTTTCTAATAAAACCTACCTTCATTTTAATAAGAATTTGCCTTGCTTGTTTCTCATTCTTTTTGAAAAAGTTCCAAGCGGTTTCTTATCGTTAAGTACAAGCAGGTTACAGTACCATACTGCGCTGCGCCGAATTTTGAATACCCTGAGCCACAGTATGTCTAAGTGTCTTTAATTTTTCATTTTATTTCTCCTAAAATATTTTCTTCAGGGTTTCCATAATAGCGTCTACTTGTAATAAATTTAAGTTTTGTCAACTCAGAGTTCTTACAGCTTAAAATTTTCACTACACTTTTCAAAATTTGTTCACTAATTCGGCCAAAAATCACTTCAAGTTCGCTTAGCATCGAATTATTTACTTTAGGAAAAGATTATATCATTGCAATCATTGATACTTATACAATTTATTCCACTTTTTATAGGAGATATGGTATGACCTCAATTTAATTGAATTTTTATGAAATTTCAGACTAGATTTGAATAGCTCACATTTTTATTTTATATTAAAAATATATGGACATTTTACTGCTTGTTTATCGGCGTCGAAAGAATTCTTTCTTTCTTACAGTTACATTTAAAACAAAAACTCAATTTAAATTTTAAGATTAAAAAATTTCCTTCGAACAAGGTATATGTAAGTGTTTAAACAGACGATGAAAAACGTGTCAACGTTCGTGTAAATTTGGTCATACAATCATTCAAACGAACTTTTGTAATATATAAAAAAATAATAAGTTTTTATATTTAAGTAAAATTGGATTATAAATTCTATATATTTATGAAATAACATGCACTTTAAATTTCCCGTTTTCCCGGGAAAATCTCAAAACTTTCCCGGGAATATTAGACAGACATTTCCCGGGATTTCCCGCCCGGGAATTCCCGTTTCCCAAACCCTAGTTGTGACTCTTTATGATTCAGTGTGCGGTATGTACTATTGACATTGATATTGTCTTCACTTTGATGTCAACACGTAGTTAGATAATAAAGGTGATTAGTAAAACAACATTTAAACTAATAACCCTTCGAAATAATTTGTATTTAAACTTCTCTAAATTTTTTACACTTTTCGTTCGCTTAGTTTTGCTTGTTTACCCTACGTCTCGACTAGCAATAAATATGTCGACATATATTGCAGCATTTGTCAAAACTATATTATTGCTAGTGGAGACAGCTCATTGAGGAATTTGCAATATATGTTGCAATAATTGTCAACGCATTTTCGTTAACAATTATTGCAAGAGTGAAACGTCAAACTCGGTGTTAATTTATGTTCGACTTTTCTGTATTACATTTGACATTTATATAATATTAGTAAAATTGGGAAAATATACATATGAATGTATAATTAAATAGGAAAATAGTCTCTTAAAAACGTGTGTAGTAAAATAATTTGTATTGTTATAAATTTATAAACATAAAAATTCGTTCGATTAACCAGATATTTACAAGTGAATTGTATTTTTGTTCAGCACCTTTCCTGTTGACTTTTCCCATATTGTGAGCTACGATTTCCCATAGCCTTAACATAAGTAAAGCAATCAGCAATATTGTTCTGTTATTCTGCCGGCGTTATTGCTATATTGCCAACATATTTATTGCTAGTCGAGAAGGGGGGTTACTTTACTACGCAATTTAGTAAAATGCAGTAAAGTTCAGTAAAAATTGCATACTCGAACACGGCAAATGGTATACAATGTTTATTTGATTATTTAAAATGTTAACTCGTTTTTTTGTGAATAAAGATTATTTTGTTTAAAAACGTTAAACGGGTTTAAAATAGATTTTAAGGTACGATTAACCGATTTCAAAAATCTAAATTGAAAAAGTTGATCGAAAATTCGAAAATCGATTTTTGAAGACATTTACCATT
Source organism: Tachina lurida (assembly GCA_944452675.1). Lineage (NCBI taxonomy): Eukaryota > Metazoa > Arthropoda > Insecta > Diptera > Tachinidae > Tachina > Tachina lurida. Next base: position 93,451,568 of record OX101752.1, read on the forward strand.
CTCTACTATGTAAGCTGTTAGTAGGAAACGGAAACCTGATACACTCTGGTGCAATATTATAAGAGCATGCCCTTTTTTAGACTTCTTACATTTATACAAAAAAAAACCGATCGCGACAAACGTAAAATTGTCTCAACCGCCATCAACTCAACAAAAAAAAGCTAGAGAAATAGCAAGTGAATTTGGTTTAAACGTATCGCACTGGACTGCTAATCATGTGCTACAGAAGTCTACATTTATTTACCGTCAAAAATTAAAGAACGCGCCACGATTACTTGCTCGGCACAAACAAACGCGCTTAGAATTTGCAAGAAGCACTATGACTACAAACTGGAATAAAGTTGGTATATCTTCATGATTTTTATCTAGTAGTTAAACCAGTTTTCCACGCAGATAATTTTCTCCGACGAGAAACAATTCAACTTGGACGGTCCTGATGGGTACAATTCTTACTGGAGAGATTTGTGCAAGGAACCATGCAATTTTTCCAAAAGAAATTTTGGTGATGGGTCTCTGATGGTTTGGGGAGTGTTTTGTGTTCCTCTATTATGCTAGAGTTGGCGATCCCTAGTACAAAAATGAATTCGACAGAGTACACTACTCTTCTCCAGAGAAATTTACAGCCTTTTTTTTAAAGAAATCGTAGAAAGAAAATGATCTTCGAACAAGAGAATGCCGCGGTTCATAAAGTAATCAAACCCGATTGTGGCTGGAGTAACCAAACCCGATTGTGGAATGGCCAGCCTGTTCTCCCAAACAAAATCTAATGGAAAATATTTGGGGAATTATGGCGCGTAATATCTTTGCTGGAAATAAGCAGTATTATACTGTTGTGGACCTCAAAGCCGCTGTTATTGATGCTTGGGAGGCAATCGCTGACGAAGTGCGTACACGACTCATAAAAAGTATGCCGGATAGAATCTTCGAACTCGTTTCAAACAATGGTGGCCCAACTCACTACTGATTTCGAAATAGATTTGATCTTTGCTTGGTACTGAATAACTGGCTATAATAATGCACCGCCCTTAAAACAATTTACCTGCTATGACAGCTTAAATGGAATAAATAGATTACCGACTTTGTTATTTTTTTTTATTAATTTTTAACACTTTTCCACATGATATGAATAAATATACGCAGTCTAAAAAGTATTTAAAAAATGCATGCGGCTATAATATTGCACCATAATGTGCTAGGTGATGTGACAAAAATGTGAAGTGATAGATATAGATATGTACAGATATTTAAAAAGAATCTTAATTTTTTTCAATGAATTCGAGATTAACTATTATAATATTTAAGTATCCCTTACCGTCCAAATCATTTGTATAAGTTTTTGTCCTTAGTGGTGATGAAATTAGGGATATCGAAGCACTTCGTATTTCCTGTAAATTTGCACTGGCAGAAGATGAAACAACTTGGTTTCCTAGAGATATAGCTGCATGGTTTCGTTCTGTAGATTTATTTATTACTTCTGCCGATGGTTTTAATTGTCATTTAGCCAACTCAACTGTCAAAAATTTTTTTAAACGTTCAAAATATTGTGAATGAAGTTCGACGTCATTATGACCAGCTCCCTGAAAATTAATGATAAATGTGTTAGTTAACTATATGAATAATTGGTTCATGATTTCTTTCAATTTTCTCTGAAGAAGAGACTTATTTTTTTGTAAGAAGTATATATTGTTTCTGAGAAGTAAATATTGGATGAAGCCGTATCTACACAAGCAAAGTTTACCTTGCAATAGAAATCAGCAAATGGAAAATCAGTATCGATATATGTATGTATATCGTATCGATATTTTTTAAAAGTATAGATTTATCGAGTCTAATTTTCGATTTAATCGTAAGCGACAAAATTAAATTAATTAAATTTTTCAGGAGAAGATTTTTTTAAATATTCAAACATGTTTTTGTACGTAAACTGTTGCTTACGATAAAATTTTTCAGTCCGTATCTTAAAAGTGGGTAGTCCCAGAAAATTTTAACTTCAATAAAAAAGTATATTTTCGTTAACATGTTGCTTGCGATAAAATCGAAAATAAGGCCCGATATATTTTTTTAAAACATCGATATTTCGATGTATCGAAACGTGTTTACCTAAAAATGTTGTAAAAATATTCCAAATTTAAAAAATATAAACATACTAACATATCGCTCATTTACTCAAACAACATCATACCGCAAAAAAGCAGTTTGCCAGAAAAACAGTTTAAAGTTTTCAATTTACACACAACTTAATGGAAAAAGAAAGTTTTATTTTTCTCTCAAGAGCTGAGTAAACAAGATATTTGTATGAAATTTTTACACAATGTGAACTCAAAAATTCCATTTTTTAGCTATGACATTGTTTGAGTTAATGAGCAATATGATGTGACATAAATTTGTGATTCAAAACTCAATATTTATTTATCAAACAGTTAAATAAAAAGCAATATACACAAAAATTCAATAAAAACAATAAAATAATTCAATATAAACAATAAAACAAAAATATCGACGGAGTAAAATAATCAATAAAATGGATACAAAACACAGCTTTAAAAAATTAATACGCCTCATTTAACATCAGAGGCGCTGCAACACTGAATTATTGAAAACGTGTAAAAGAATGAAGCTTTCCTCTATCTTTTCCGTCACCACCTGCCTTCTCTATGACTAACCCTTTCCTAAAGAAGGTGACACCTAGTAATAGTAGTAGGCATTAATTGCCTGAGTGTTAGGCCCAATAATTGACCTCTCAATTATATGTCATTTATCTTTAAAATCCACTTAAGTATTGAATTCATTTTTTCAGTACAAAGTTGAGAGACATTTAAATGCCCAACCTTGTGGACTTAAATCACACTTAAGTTTTACGAGCATACCATATGTTATTGTGCTTGTGTGTGTTTATTGAAAACATGTACATGAACATCATGTGGCCGTATTAAAAAAATTTCGTTTAATTTTCATAAATATATAACATAAACAGTATATACTTTCAAATCATGAAATATGTAAATAGAAAAATGCATTCTGATGCTCTTTTCGTTTCATAAAATATGTTTTTATGCAATTTTAGTTTTCTTCATTTTGATAACCTAGCTTTTTTATTTATAATAAACAGCTGTTGTTTAAAAAGCCTTCCATAATACTGGGAAATTTTGTAGTGCTACCGTACTTTCAACGTAATTTAATAAGAACTTTAATTAACCACTGAAAAAATTAAGCTACATTTAAGTGCCACCTAAACTTAAGTGGCAATTAGCTAAATGACATATAATTGGGAGGTCAATTATTGGGCCTTACTTTCTTTTTTTAACAAATAAAACAAAAACAAAGTAAAAAGAAATATAAAAAAATTAGGAATTTTGGGACAGATATTTAATTTGACCAAAATGTAGGTATTTATACTCAGATCGCATTTCTTGTGTATATTAGACTGGTCGCAGCTTGTATCGGATTTTTTAAGACTTCTATTGTCTAGTGGGGCCTAAAGTACCAGATGTTATGAGATAACACATATTTAGTCCTATTTTTATTGCTTTTTTATAACTATTCGGTAGAAAAAAGAAATGTATTGGATAAACACAATTGTAATTAACTAATAAATATTTTTATACTGCAATTATTGTAAAAGCTTTAAAAATGATCACTTGTAGGGCTGAAAGTCCATAAATTCTTTTATATTTTTCACATGCCACAAATGATCAAAAGTTTTTGCGAAAGAAAGCCTCACTCGAACTACTGAAGCTGAGCTGCAGCTGCATAGATTTAAACAGCCGCGGCCACGGCCAAAGCTTCAAAATAAAGTCATACGGCTGAAGCTAAGCTGCGGCTGTATAAATTGTTACTGTGTGTGTCATTGTTTCTGTTTTCACAGCAGGCGACAAACAGCCGCTGTTCGATTTTCACAGCTTCAGCCGAAGCCTCAAATTGACAACGAAACGCTGAGCTATTAAAATTTTTACAGCCACCGCCACAGCTAATTTGTTGGAAAATGCTTGCTTGACAGCTCAGGCAAAAGCATTTTTTTTAGTGATGTGGCGACAGCTTTTTTAATCACGCACAAAACAAAAGCTTAGCAGTTGTCTTGTCTACAGATAGCGGTATTTTTTCTAAATACACTCATGGAAAAAGTTATGTGGTACAAATGAGCCATATATGTTATTATTAAATAGTGATCAAACTTATATTTTCAATCCTATTTATTTATTTACTGCATCATTTGTATACTCTTTAGCATTTACTTTTTTCATATAGTGCTTGTTGTTTTACCGTTATTTATCACAGTTGATTTTGATATTGTCGTTTTCTTGTGAAATAAATATATTGTACACATTAAACCTTTAATAAAAATTGTAGTTTTATCATAATTTAAATTAAATATAGACATAAATTATGGGACTAGTTCATAAAAAATATTTTGATTTTATAAAAGGTTTATTAATCAAATTTCCATAGAAAATTTGTTTCATAAACCTCTTATTAAAGAGAAATATTTTTTATGAATAAGGCAGTATAAATATAAGTTGGTGTCATTATAAATCTTTTGTATACTTATTAAATTTGCACGAAAATATTAAATTCTAGACCAACATGCCCCGTGGAAGCCAGTTGTTAATAAAGAACACACAAAGATAGATCTATTGCGTTAATCTGTTCACACAATAAGAGCAATTGGTTATAAACTTAACAGATCGAAAACAATACAAAATTATTTGTCAAATCCGAAAATATATGGATCAACAAAGAGACCTGGTAAAAAACAAAGAGATCTGGTAAAAAAAAAAGTTACAAATAACCTTAGTTGTATACAAATAAAGTCCGAACTTGGTTTAAATGTATTAAAAAGACGTATAAATCAGATTTTGAATGAATATATTAACAAACAAAAAATGATACCAAAATTAAATCTTACTCGGAAGCACAAGATAGCAAGGATGTCGTTTGCGGAAAAATATAAATTTTGGGAAGCAGAGTGGCGTAATGTATTGTTTAGCGATGAAAAGAAGTTTAACCTTGATGGTCCAGATGGTTTCCAAGGGTATTAGAGAGCTAAAGTATAGGATCCTCAGACAAGAGTTGCTCGAAATTTTAAAGAAGTATCGCTTATGACTTGGGTTGTATTTGGGTAGAGAGCACATCCTCCAAATTGTTTTATATCTCATAAAATTAATGCAGAGAACTATGTATGTAGATTTACTGGATAATGTTCTGATACCGTTTGCTGAAGAAAATTATGGTGATCATTTTACTTTCCAGCAAGACAATGCCCATACACACTGTGATGATAATAAAACAACCATTTGTTTGAGCGGCCGCTGATGCGACCGTTTTGTTATGATTTTATCAACTTACTGAATCTAAATTTTAATTTTTTTAAAGCTAACTTAACTACCTGTGGGAAGATGCAAACTCAGCAGTCCCACAGTTAAAGTCTGGCTGTGTGGACCACTCAAACAAAGTATTGGGCCTGAAAAACTTAATAGCCCAGTGAATCGATATTAATAACTGCTCAATAGTTGACTTGTGCACTTCACCTTTTGTGAAGGAGCGTGATGCAGAGCCAACGGGAAGTTGCATTCCATCATAGCCTTGGCTTAGCACCGCACCGCATGCATGGTTGCTTGTGTTAGAGGTTATACAGAACTCTTTGGATACCGTAGTATACCTAGATTCATTAATGATTCCTTTAGATGGTTAAATTCTCTTTCGCATTCTGAAGTCCATTCAAAATTTTCTTTCTTTTTACAAAGTTTAGTTGTAGCATATTGCATTATTGAACTACTTATATTAAATATATTTTTAAACTTAACATATGATTGAATAGAACTCTGTTCTCATTTTACATACAAATCTGTACATATTTTTGAATTTAACGTTTGTCTCAAGTACAACTCTGTACAATAACATACCTATTTTGTTACTACCCTTTTAATCAACTACTAAAATGTAAACACTAGAAATTTCTATAAAAGCAGACATTTGCATGAAGAATTCAATTGGCATTTGTGATTCAATCAGAGAGCATCTTTGTCTAGGCTTTTTTCTAAGTTCCAGACTTGTGTTCACTGCTAAAATTTTCTAAACCCAATAAAGTATTTTTTTCAAGTGAATAAATTTAATTGTTTTTTTTATGATAAAACTCCCATACAATCTTCGAAATAAGATTGTTTCATTGGCGCCCAACTCAGTGGCTACGAAAACTCACGAAGAAGAATCCGAAGCTAATAGATCCACATCATCTGAAAGAAGTGAAACTAACGAGGAGTTTTTTGTACCTAACGAAGACATCCAAGAGCATAACATGGCAACATTTTCACGGGAACAATTTCAGCAAATTTTAGCCGCTATGAACAGCAACCACAGAGTTGGCTCATTCACGCAGTGTACAGCACGTTACAAAGGGCAGAGACCCTGCTGCAGTTGAAGAGTTTATAGCTGCCATTAGAGTATATAAGGACATCGAAAAGATTTCTGACGAAGATGCCGTACGTGGAATGCCTCTTCTACTTGATGATTATGCAGCCACATGGTGGATTGGTGTAAAAAGTACAGTGAGTGGTTTTGAAGAAACAAAAGCACTCATTCGTGCAACGTTTTTACCTCCAGTACCTGACTGGCGAATTTTTGCTAATATCTTTGAAGCAAAACAACAAAAGAGGGAACCAACAGACAGCTGTATATGCAAAAAGAGGTTGTTGTTCTCTTAACTGAAAGTTCCTGTCACAGAAGAGATTCAACTCAACATGATTTATGGACTGCGGCATATAAATATTCGTGAGCGTGTTCGCCGCGAAAATGTTAAAACATTTAGCGACCTTATTGCTGCAAGTAGAGAACTAGAAATTTTTACAACTGAATCTCAGCCAGTCATAAGAAATACAGTCATCAAAGAAGAGCCCTCATTTAGCAACCGCTGTTGTTTTTGCCGTTTAAAGGCCACAGTATTGAGAACTGTTTTGAAAAAAAAAGAAACGAGATGAATAGAGAGCCAAGGAAGGAGGACATCAGGTGAACCAACAAAAGCAACTGAATCAACCAAACCATATCATACAAAAGAAGCCAACATTCTCATGCTATGGATGTGGCACAACAGGGATATATCGTTCCAATTGTACTACGTGTACTACACACCCTAATAGCATAGACAGACGACAGCGTTAATTTGCATTAAAAGCTCACTAATGCGAATTAAAAATTTACCCTGACAGACGACATTATTTGCATTAAGTAAATCGTCGGTTGGTTATTGGTTTGCGGCACAGTATATTCAAAATACATTATGATTGCAGCAAACCAATAACCAACCGATGATTTGTTTTGTCCAAAACAAACCCCATTAACAGAATGTACTCGTAGCCAAGTCGCACACCTTTTCAAGCAGTCCGTATCTAATTCACTCATCAACCAACATTTGATTGATTGTTGACGGTGTTGCCATATTGAAATAGGTAAATTCAGTATTAATTCACTTTCATTTAGTGCATTTACTTCAAATCAAATGGGCATTGGCATGGGGATAATTCACAAGTTAATTTGAATTAAGGCAGTTAATGCAAATTAACGCTGCCGTCTGTCTATGCCAACGGTATGAAAATTCCAAGGGGTCCGCGAAGAGCTAAACAAATATTGTTATGATTCCTCAAAAGTTAATATTAATAAGATTTATTAATTTATTATTTATTATTAATTTAATATGGCTTTTGTATAATAAATGTAAAACGTATATTTCGCATTGCGGTAGGCCGTGCTAATATTAAAATTTATGAAGGGGTCCCCGAAGAAAGAGCTTGTGAGAACCTCTGGTCTATGCTATAAGGAAAGTCCTCAGTATCTAGCTTTCAATTCAATTTATTCTACAAGCATTAGTCACACATTACCTACAACACACATAGAAATTTTTGGTCTAAAAGGAGAGGCAGTATTTGATTCTGGCGCTAAAACTAGTGTGTCCAGTTTTAATTTAAGGAACATTTTGATGAAAAATGGCAGCATATTTCAAGATGTTCGTGCAGAGATTACTTTACCCAACGGTTGTACCAATACCGGTAAAGTAGAGCACACTATATGCGATGTCATGATTGGAGATAGAGTGCGCAAAATAAGCCTCATTTATCTTCCAAATGCTGAAAAAAGTCGTACACTGCTGGGAGCACATTTTCTGGAACAGGCAGGAATTGATCTCAATATGGCACAAAGATGCTGGTATTTTGAGGACACACCTAAAACTAGATTCCTGTTCACGAATCCCCTTGAAATAGGAGTTTTTGGTATGGACTTGAACGATTCAAGTGCTTCTCCATGCAGCAACGCTATGAAGGATGTATCTCAGTTCATAAGCTTTGTTAAAAAAACGTATTACACCATTAGCAAATACTCCGATAGTGTTGAATGACTCACATAAAATTCAAAATATTTCTGAAGACGCAATACCTACTACAGAGACAAGGCCTGATAAGATACCAACGCTTTTCGAACCTCCCATACAAATTCAAAATTGTGACCGGGATACTTACTGGGATGACATCTTTATACCATTATACTCTTGGATATCCACATTTTAAAAGACTCCGATGGTATTCGACTGTCAACACAAGCTATAGGTGACAAACCCTTTAAAATGAAAACTGATGCTAGTAGTTACACTCTTGGTACACTTTTGCCCCAGGGGTATCGTGCAGACGAACATCCAATAGAATACAACCAGTAAAGATAGCAAGAAGAGGACGCCCTAGATAAACTGCTTAACTGCTGCCTCGCCGGGACGTCTTCAGCATCAGAGGGTTAGTCTGTAGCATCTTGCATTATTGAACTACTTATTTTAAATATATTTTTAAACTTAACGTATGATTGAATAGAACTCTGTTCTCTATTTTTTACTACTCTTTTATACAACTACTAAAATGTAAACACTAGAAATTGCTTTAAAAGCAGAGATATTTGCATGAAGAATTCAATTGGCATTTGTGATTCAATCAGTGAACATCTTTGTCTATGCTTTTTTCTAAGTTCCAGACTTGTGCTCACTGCTGAAATTTTCTAAACCCATTGTTTGGGCGAGAAGGGAGAAATTTCGGGAAATAAAACACAGTAAAAATTTTCTTGCACAAATATTTGATTTTTTCTTTATTTACCTTTAAATTAGAAATGATTGATGAAGAGGTAAGTCTTTAAATTGTAAATTTAGAATTCACTTTAAATATGAATATAAAATATATGTAGATAACTGTGCGTCGCACTCAAAAAGCAAACGATAAATAATTTTTTCATTTAGATGGCAAAAGCAATATTTAAGTGAACCGTTAACGGTTTACTCGTTGGAAAATAAATAGTTACACCAAAAATAAAGTTGTACACTTCAGGAGTAAAATTTATAAATTTTTAAATTTATATCCACAAAAAAGGAGTAGAAGTAAACCAATCAACCAACGTACATATAAAAATATAAAAAGTATATAAATAACTGAATTTCGACTTAAACATTGCCGGCCATCTTGCGGGAACTTAATTCCATGAAATTAAAAATATAGATTTTATTATATATGTATATGTAAATATATTAGAAAAAGTTCATACATTCTAATACAAAATAAGCGTATTTAAAAAAGGAATATGGTTTTTCCTACAGACCCATAAACTGATTTGCGAATGGTTTTTACGACAGACCCATCAACTGACTTGCGAATGGTTTTTACAACAGATATATCAACTGATCCATCAACTGAAAGGTACATTTAAATGGGAGATGTACCAGATACGACCCAAAAATAGTATATTGGGCCAATAAGGAACCCGGACTTGCAAAAGTTTTTCCAGTCATGACTTTGGAACTTACATCAGGACCGAGTACCAACGCAACCTGCCCAGAATGAAAAAACGGACGATCAGCATACTGAAATCCTGGAAATTGTTCTCGCACCTCTTCTGAAACGTCTTCCGGCGGGGTTTTTATACCATGCATTTTCTTTACTTTTGCCGCTATGGAAATCCGTTTAGCGTCGTTATAGATAGATCCGACAATCAGGCGGACATGAGCATCGATCACTGGAATTTTTAATTGTTTTACCAGGTGATCGCTAATGTAGCTCATTCGACAGCATAAATTAATGACCGCTCTGATTTGGATCTTTCTATTTCCGCAAATAAGCTTAGCTTGAAACGTTGGCGAAAAATTGACGACTTGACGCAAAGTGGAAGACGAGGGCTTGCAATTGTCTACAAACGGGCGAGGATCAGAATTTTTTCTTGAATTTTTGACTTTAGATTTGGTCGGTTTTATAGATTTCTGAGGTGGAGAACATAAGAGACGATGGTGGTCACCTTGGCATTTCCAACAATTACTCCTACTAAGGCAGTCTTTGGTTGCATGATTCGATTATAGGCATCGAGAGCAACACCCATGTAGCAAGACGTGCCGCAATATCTTTTCCGGAGCAAGACCACGAAAGCGGAAACATGCCCTCAAGGGGTGATGTTTCTTGCAAAGGTTGCACTGACTACCTTTGTAAATTCCTCGGCTGTGGAGAAACTTTCGAGTCCGACACCTTATCCTCACTGGGTTTAGCGCAATTCAAAGGCGAGCCATGCGCGACATCAAATATAACTCCAGTTAGCACCGCCTCTGCCTGGATGGGACCAGCTTTTTCCGGATCCACCTTTTCGTTTGAAGTTGGTGGTACCATTATTGCGGGGGGTTCTAATATGGGAGTAGGTGATGCCACAGGAGACGGCCCGGCTACTTCCATTGCTTTCTCGTATTCGTCGAGTATGGCGTCATCAAATAGAGTGGATAAAGCGTCAATTTTACTAGGGAATAATGAAGGTTAATAAGTGATAAATTTTAATTGGTCAAAATGATCAATTAACGTGGTCATCACTTCCTGGGTAAGTCTTAATGACACGCCCTAGTCTCCAGGAAGTCGAAGAAAGCTGTTCATGGTGAATCGCTACTAAGTCGTCAACCTGTATATCCCTTTCAGGTAATTTCCATTTATATCTTTTATGCAAATTGTGAAAGTATTCTTCTTTCCATCATCGACGAAAGTCATGAGAGAATGCCTTGATTTTTTTATACCGATTAACTAAACTTATGGCAGATTCAAAAACAGATGGCTCCGGCGGGGCCAATAGGGGTCCACCGATCAAAAAATGACCGGGAGTTAGAGCTACGGGCTCATTGGGATTGTCTGACATAGGACACAGCGGACGGGAATTTAAACATGCTTCTTTTCTTGCTAATATAGTGGAAAGCTCTTCAAAAGTATATTTAACATACTGAGCCTCCTTACGAAAGTGTAGTTTAAAACTCTTGACAGCCGCTTCCCATAAACCACCCATATGGGGAGCACCCCCCGCTGGTATAAATCGCCAAGATAGACCCTTAATACCAAATGTCGAACACATTCTGGCTTTACTTTCTGAAAGAAAAGTATGAAATTCCTTTTCAATTTCACGTGAAGATCCTACAAAATGACTACCATTATCAGAAAAGACAGTCAATGGACAACCTCGTCTAGCGATAAACCGATGAAAAGCTGCCAAAAAGGCGTCTATGGTCAAATCTGAAGTGGCCTCTAGATGAACTGCTTTAGTTGCAAAACAGACGAAAACACATATGCTTTCGTAATTTTGCAACCTCTACCAGTAAAATTCCGCATATCAAACGGTCCTGCAAAATCAACACCTGTAGTGGTAAATGGTCGTTCCAATGTAGTCCTTTCTGTAGGTAATGCTGCCATGATTTGGTTACAAGAACGTTTCCTATCTAAAATACAACGCTTGAAACGCACTAAGTTTTTTAGACGAGAAACCCAATACTCAATTCGAATAATTCTCAGCATCAATTGATTTCCACCATGAATTGAAACCAAGTGAATAAAGTCAATCAACAAAATCGTAAAACGACAAGAGTATGGTAAGATAATCGGGTGTTTTTCCGTATACGATAAAGGAGACTTTTCTAACCGACCATTTAATCTCATTAAACCATTGTTGTCCAAAAAGTAATTGAGTGGAAGTAACGAACTTTTGGATGAAATTGGTTTCTTTAATAATAAAGCCTGATACTCATCTGTGAAATGAACTTTTTGAGCCAATATTGCCACACGTATCGTCACTTGTATTATCTCACTGCTCGATGTTGCATTAGATGAATATTCATGTTTTCCTTTATGTGGAGCATGTATTTCATGATAGAATCGAAAAATATACGCTATCACCCTAAGAGCACGATCAAGCTTTGAAAAACTCCCAAGAATATCTTCGTAATTAGAAAAAAACGTCTCATGTGTCTTGACAGGTTTTGCCTCAACATCCGTTTGTAGTGAGTGTAGATCGTTTATTTTCCATTCAATTTTGCATCTTCTAAGCCACACAGGTCCACTCCACCAAATATCACTTTCCGCTAGTGCCGAAGGATTGAGTCCTCTGCTACCTAAATCTGCAGGATTTTCTTCAGACCTACCATGGTACCAATTATGACTCCCTACATTTTCCTGAATCCTACAAACTCGATTGGCCACAAAGGTCGTCCAACTATTAGGAGTTTTTCTTAACCAACAAAGAACAATTGTGGAATCTGTCCAGCAATATATTCGAAATGTCTTCAATAGTTCTGAGGCTAATACTGCACCACAAAGTTCCAATCGAGGCAGGGAAACGGATTTAATCGGAGCTACTTTAGTTTTACATGAAAGCAAGTGAGTATGTATTGTCCCTAGTGACTCAATGCGTATATAAACTACCCCGGCGTATGCTTTTTCTGACGCACCAGAAAAAACATGAAGTTCAGCTGACGTATCAGGGCTATAATGTACCCACCTGGGTATCTTTATATTGTTCTCTTCCGTATAAAACGAATCGAGTTTTTCCTAGTCATTTTTCGTAGAAAGGAGGAAAAAATTATCCCAGTCTATATTATCTTCCCAGATATTTTGCATAATCATTTTTGCAAACACAATGACTGGACCAAACTAACCTTCAGGGTCAAACAGTTTCGCAATGGTGGACAAAACTTCTCTTTTAGTGTATTGTGCCTTATGAGTAATAGACTCTACACAAAAATAAAAAGAATCCAATTGGGCATTCCATTTAATACCCAATGTTTTGGAGCTGCTTGATTCAACAAAAGTCAATAATTTTGTATCCACTAAATATTCCTTGGGAAGATCTTTTATAATTTGGATTTCATTCGAAGTCCATTTTCTTAATTCAAATTTTGCTGACGACAATACCGTTATCAATTCATTTCGCGATTTTAAGGCTGATAAAACATCATCAGCCCACGTAAATACGTCGTCAACGTACATATGCTTGCATAAAATATGTGCTGCAAGTGGGAGTACCCACTCTCTGAATCTTCAGCTAATTGTAAAAGGGTCCTTATTGCCAAATAAGGAACACAATTTACACCAAAAGTAACGGTATGTAACTCATACTCCTTCATCTCCTCTGTTGGTGATGATCGAAAAAGTATACGTTGAAAGGGGGTATGAGTTGAATTAAGACGAATTTGTCGATACATTTGAGTTATGTCGCAATTAAACACGTATTTGAACAATCTCCATCGCAATAGTAATAGCACTAATCTCCGTAATTTCTACAAGTACATATCTATTAGTGCCTAGATATCTATCGTGTAAGTTGAATTTTATAAGGAAAACTCGTGGGTAAAAACCTTAGCTAAATTTCCTGTGTGTAGAAATTACGGGCATAAATCAGATTGTAAAGTGGGGCCCACATAAAGACAATCGTTTAAGCTATTTCCTTTGGAGGTTTTGTTCGAAGCGTTAAATAGGACTAGTAGTTTAGTAGTTTTGCGGTCAGGCATTATTATTGAATGATGAGGCAAATAGCAAGATAGACCTGGGGCTGTCAGCCCTCGCACCACTGGCCTCATATTATCCATCAACAAATATTCCTGCACAACACTATCATATAAGGATTTAATTTCAGGTTTGCGTAGAAGCGACGTTTCGTTTCTCAAGAACTGTGCTATCACATTCTGTCTAGAAACACCTAAATTGATATCTTGAGGAAATTCTGGCTTAAAGGGTAGCGTCACTACATATCGGCCATCAGAATCATGTCGTGTTGTTATCCTATAATTATCCTCACAAAATTTATCAAAAGGACTTAATATTTTTCTTTTCGGAGTCTCTTCTAATTCCCAAAATTTAAGAAGAAGAAGCTAATTGTAAATTAGGAGAATTGTCATGTAAGTTTGAATCAGTGACAAACGAAGGCAAGTCCCCTAATATCTTTGGTAATACCAAAGCCATAGTTTCCAATAAGATATAGTCATTTAGTGGAGAACTGATCTTCAAATTACAAACTTTCCTAGTCGTAGCCGAAATAGTTTGATTTATGCCCGAAACGAACACCTTCGTAGAAAGTGGTCGCAATTTCAAGCGATTTTGCAAATTATCAGAGATAAACGATGACTCTGAAGCTGGGTCAATAAGGGCCCTGGCTGGGTACGTCATACCCTGATGAACTATATTTACCATTGCTGTTCCCAGAAGCACTTGGCGGTTCTGAGAGACATGAAAAGCCTGCCGAGAAAAATTGTTATTGGAATAAATTCCCGTCGATGTAGAAGGCAGAGATGCATTTAGGTCAGCATTGTGCACCACGTTGCTAGTAGTAGGAGTCACGCTAGTATTATGGGCAACTGTACTTGCAACTATTGCAGAATTATCTTGAGTCGCAACTTCAGTATTAGAACTTTCCCGATGTAGCAAAGTATGATGCCTTTTATTACACATTGCGATATTAAAAGCACTTTTGCAATTTTTAACTTCATGTTCACGGGACAAACTATTTATACAACAGTGATGTTTTTTCACTGTCGAAAATCGTTCAGAAATTGAGAGATTTTTAAATCGTTTACAAGCCCGCAAAAAATTATCAGAAGAACGACATAAAACACAAGAACTAGAGGTAGAATTTACCACATGAGCCCTAATTTTCAGAGCTACAGGTTTCAAAGAAGGTTGGGTATCTTTCAGTTCACGAACACATTCTAAAGTTTGAACCCTTTCTGTCAGAAAGGTGTCAAAATCTTTCCAAGAAGATAAGGCTGATTTATTTCTTACGCTTTGTTCCCATATACTAACAGTGGACGTAGGTAGACGTTGTATGCACATAAAAATTAAAATTGGGTCTCAATTTTCAGTACAAACTTTATAAATTGAAAGGGCATTTAGGCAATTATTAATACCGCGTTGTAAATTTTTTATTCCCGCACTAGATTCCTTGTCAACCGAAGGAAGGTTAAATAATTTTTTTAATTGGTTATTAACCAACATGCGAGGATTCTCATATGCTTCTTTCAAATTACGCCAAGCCATATCGAATCATTCATTACTTAAGGGGGATTTTGAAACTATTTCATTTGCCTACCCACTAGTTTTACGTATTAAGAGACAAAGTCTTTCAATATTGCTAAGACGCGAACTATTAACATATATGGCAGTGAATAAATCCCTAAACGCGGGCCACTCAACATAATCGCCTGAAAATGTTTTAACATCACATGGTGGAAGGGTAAGGTTATGGTCAGAATTGCTATTGTTCATAATTTTCATAGAAGAGGCATTCAATTTCACAGTTTCGAAATGATGCACTTTCTCATTTATCATGGACAAGCAATTAAGATACGCTGTAAAGGTAACGTTGTATTTACCTGTAGCTGCAGTAGTGTCACAAGAATCTGCTTTTTCTTTACTATCTGCAGCATCTAAATAATTTTCATATGCTACCTTTACCTTTTCCCATAAATCTTTTAATTCTTCCCGCTGAATTTCTAATGTATACGGGGTATGTAAATCGTCACGAATATCATTAAATTGTGCTTCAAATTGAACAAGAGCATCCGACACTCTAATACATTTTTTGAAAGCTGCAATTGCCATTTTTTATTATGACTTGTTTCTTCTTTATTAGAAATAGGCAAAATTTGTTGCACTTTATTTAATTATTTATTTTCTACAAACAAATTATTTATTTTCTATAAATTTTTTTAATTTTTTCCACAAACAATATGTTGACCAATTATACCGACATTGATCGTTGATCAAAGGAAAAAAAATTTATAAAAGAAAATGCAAAACAAAAAATACACAGTTCGATTGAATATACACATGTGTATGTATGTATGTATATTTTGTGCATTTACACGAAATAAAATATTTGAGACATTTTTTAATTGAACTGTAGTGAATTTTAATCAGAAATAATTTCTTAATCAGGCTTGAGTTCAGTAATTCCAATTCTTATTGAATGAAATATTTTTATTAATTATATTATTATTTGAGTATCTAAAGAAGAGACGAAAAATTAAACTAGACTTTATTAGCTGGGGAAAATACCGATATTTTTCTGTGCAGCCACGCACTTCATCAGCACCCATGTCTATCTTCTGGGGTAGAGAATATTATTAAGATTAGCTATTTAACTTAAATTTCTATGAAATGGAATATGAGAATTGATTGTGTATACAATTATTGATTTACCTTTGGTAAACACATTTGTAAGTATCACTATTCATTTTCTGTTTTTCCATTTTCTATTTAGTTTAGCACGAAGTTATATCACTCTACCTAACGGAACGAGTTCGGCGATATCTTAAGACCATATAGAAGACGCTTAACCAAAATGATCCCCTATCAGTAGAAAATGATGTAACATTTCTTAATTCTTCCTCTAATTCAACATAATGGAAGCCAGTGATTAAGTCTAGACAAGAGAAACAGTTTGCGTTTCCTAAATTATCAAGAATATCATGTATCCTTGACAGGGGAAATTTATCCGCAACTAATTTTGTACAAGGACGTCTTTTAAAGCCGTGTTTATTATTCGTAAAAAACCTCTTTTGCCTGTCGCTATTGCATTTGCAAGAAATATTCCATCCTAGGGGTCTACTCTGTATTTCGAAACGAAAGGAAATGCTTTTGAATTTGTATGTTATTAACATTACAATTCGAAAGCATTTGCTTTCGCTTCGAATTACAGAGTAGCACCTGAATTTCCTGGTTTTTAACAAGTACATATTTGTACAGACCATTGATGTTAATTAGGCACAGATATAGAGTTTATTATTGGAGGATGAAGCATAGGAATGCATATATGGTCAGGAAAATTAGTTGGTCACAGGATTAGGCAATCCTCTCGATAATCTAGTATAAAGCGGTATTTTCTCATAAAATCAAGACCTATTATTTCATCTGATGGAATAAGAAAATTGTCACTAACTACATTGAATTCATGTTCGATCAGTACATTATCAAAACTTAAATCAGTTATCACCTTACCTAGGGTGTATGTAATGTCTCTAACGATGCCTCACAGACTAGTTAACGATTTCGGATTTATAGTATTTGTTTCGATCTGTCCAATTTGAATTACTGAAATATCCGCACCTGTGTCAACTAAGAATGTTGACTTATAATTGATCAATGTTGTTTTTATATTAATATTATTTATATTAAATTTATGTTGTAGATTCTACCGTTTTCTAAGTTATCATTTATTGAGTACCTGAGGATTGGTCGTTACCCTGATCTTCATGACCCTGATCTATATGACGACCTATGTTATAATGCTGATTATTGGAACAGTTCTAGTTATTGTATCTTTGTCCATCTCTACGTCTATTACCCCGATTATTTGAAGCAAAACGGGCATGGTTTGCCCCACGGTTTCCACCTCGAACGAAACCATAACTACGTCCACGACAATTATTCCTCCGTAGTAAATTACGCTGCATGTCAAAGTATTTGCTTCCGTGCAGGAATTTACAAACTTTGACACCGTCTCATTCATGGTACCGAAACTGCTGGGCTCCACGATTAGACATTCATAATTTTAGCAGAAACAACTTTGACGGATTATCTTTTTACTTTTCCTTTATTTTGAACATACTGCAGATATTGTGGTCTCGTTTTCTATTAAATTTCTAAGATTGATGACGACTGCATCGAGGCTTTCCTTAATGGAATCAACCAAGTTTAAAGGATCTATGAATGACAGTAAATTGTTTGGGTGACCATCAAAGGCAGGTATTAGTCTTCAGGCTGTACCTAGAAATTCTAAAACTGTCTGTGGAATTATTTCAACTTGTTTGTTCCTAGCCTTGTTTGTTCTTAGCTTCTAAAAAGAAAGCTTCTGCAGCTATTTTGTGTGCTGATGTTAGTCTGGAATAATGTACGCAAAATACTATTCTTATCTCATCTAGATTTTCTACAAGTATATTAATATGTTTCTCTATTGTTTCTTTCTTTGTTGGTCTGTCGATGTTTGAACACTTATATAATCAATCAAAATGTTCCTTAATCTTTCTAACTCATTTTATAATAGTTTGCCAGTCCATAAAGATACCTTAGCCAAAGAATAACTCCGCATGGGACTACAACTATCTCAGTAGTTTAAATTTTCTCCAATTCATTTCCACGACTCGCATATCTTTTACTAACATAGCGTCTACAACTGTGACTAACTCTGATATAATATGTGAGAGAACGTCGACAGAATAACAAAAATAAAATTTCTATATATCTCTTCATCTCATACGACAGGACAACGTAATTTTACTTTTCTTATTTCATTTTTCATTTCATTTTATGCAAATTCTCATCGAATTAACATGTATTAATTTTATGTAATAATTTATTTTCTTTTCACTTTTGCACACAAACTTTAATTTATAAATCAATTAAACACATTTAAACATATAAAATCCCAGAAATTTTGTCCACAACATCGTTTTTCATTTATTTTAATAAACACTCACACATGCATACTGATTTATTTTCATGTACGTGTAGTTTTTGACAGTTAATCTCATAAGATTGTTGTTATAGGATTTCTTATAACAACGCTCTTATAAAAAATCTTATAAGATTGAGATAACACGAATTTGAAGTCTACACGTAACATAATTCGCTCTGCGATTGAATTTGACGCTCTTATCTTATATATTCAGGCTTATCATAAATAAATTTTCACATGGAAATTTCCGAACGTGTGAACAATTGGTATCAAAAAACTTCGTACTATTGCAAAATATTTTGACAATTTATGAAGAAAATTATTCACAAAGATTTGTCTATTGGAAAAAGTGGAAATATGTAAGTTTTTAATTTCATGGGAATTGATGATACGAACCTAAAATCCATGTGAACAAAAAATTTCATTCAGAAATTTTCACATGTGGAATTCATGATAAGGCTGATTATGTTAGCTGGAGACCCTATGTAAACTTTTTAGTTTATTACACGTTTTTCTTACTGATTTTAATTTTTCTTTATGTTGTTATCCATATTTCCAGCATCTAAAGTATAGTGATTAGTGATGGTTGATATTTTTTGTTTTGTTGTTTTTTTTTGACAAAAGATACATAGCCTAATGGTATATATTTTTTTATTAATCACAATATAAGGCGATAAGTAGTGATCTCGAGAAGTTTTATGTTTGTTTTTAAATTGTTTTTTAATTCCTTTGTTGTTTTTGTAGTAATTGATATGTTGAATGTTGATTGGTAGTAATATTTTGTTGCTTTTTTTTTTTTGTTTTCATATGTTTGAAACTCTGATGTGTGGATACTTGGTTAGGAACCGCTTTTGTATAGTTTTTCACCAAAGATTTATTTTTCTGTTTGTTTTTGTTCTTGCTGCAAAATTTATGTTAACAATAGCACTTTTCCTGCTCTATTTTGTTTTATTTCATATTTTTTGATTTTTCTTCAGTTTAGTTTCACATTTTTTTTTAATTTTATTATGACAGGATCGCCATGTGATAATAAACCAATTATTTGTTTGAACGGCCGCTGATGCTACCGTTTTGTTATGTTTTTATTAACTTTCTAAATCTTAATTCTAATTTCCTAAAGCTAACTTAACTATCTGTGGGCACATGCAAAGTCAGCAGTACCAACAGTTAAAGTTTGGCTGTGTGGACAAATAACTCAAACAAAGTATTGAGTTTTAGTTGCATACAGAAGGGATGCCAACTGCAGCTAGTCAAACACACTACAACACAGCAAGGGAAACAAAAAAATTCTTTGAGGAAAAAACATAAAGCTTTTGGAGTGGCTTCCACTTAGTCCTGACTTAAATTCAGTAGCAACCCTTTGAGCAGCGTTGCCAACTCGGTGCTTTTCGCACCGTTTGTAGTGTTTTTTGAAAAAATTTTTAAGTTAGTGCTCAGTGCTTTTTTAATTAGTTTTTGGTGCTTTTTGTTTCGTGGCGGTGGCACTAAACCCAAAATTCGTAATGAAATTTCCTTATCTATTTTTTCTCGAAGAAGTCTGTCATTTAGCCTTTAACTTATTCACCCTTATCATGAATACCACATGTGAAAATTTCCGAATAAAATTTTTTGTTCACGTGGATTTTAATTTCGTATCATCAATTCCATGTGAATAAAATAACGTACCTGTTTAAAGAAAATGTGTCATTATTAAGTTGCAAACAAATTAAATACGTTAACTGAAATAAGAAATATATTTAAAAAACTGTTATTTTTATCCGGCGATTTGTGAAATTTAATTAATTCGGGTAATTCAAAAAATATTTAGCTTTGCGATATTACTAGCATTGGAAGAAGATGAAGATATTCGCGAACAACGTGCTGTAAGAAGAAGTCTGCGTGATGATTCCAATCCATTGGAAATGCCTAATTACTTGTATGTCATGTTATATACATACATATGTATATATATTTTAAGAAGGCATGCATTTTTCAGTTTCAGCAATATTATAGAGTGACTAAAGATATCTTCAAATATTTATAGGACGTGCTGGATGGTGACTTACCAGCTACAAGAAAAAGCTTTGCTGTGCAACCAATTGTCAAAGTTGGAGCGTGCTTACGGTTTTTGGCTGAAGGTCCATACCAAAAAGTAGTCGGGAATGACAGCAGAGTGGGTCTAGCGCAGTCATCATTCAGCTCTGTGTTAACCGAAGTACTTAACGTATTTGAACAAAAGTTATGCCCTGAATGGATTTCTTGGCCGGAGGAGCAAGAGACAAAGGAAATTATTCAAAAATTTTACGAAAAATATAAAATACCGGGTGTAGTAGGATGCGTTGATGGCACCCACGTAAAAATTATTCCTCCTACGAACAGACATTTGTACTATAACCGAAAAGGAACTTACAGTCTAAATGTATTATTGGTGTGTTAATTCAGTCTAAATGTATTATTATGTATTATTGGTGTGTTAATTAATTTTTTTCGTTCTTTCTTTTCCCGCATCAATCAATTTTATAAATATCTTCAAGGTATGTGATAATCAGATGAAAATTCGCTTTGTTGACGCCACTCATCCGGCCACCCATGATTCCTTGATTTAGAGAATGTCAGACTTAAGAAGTAAAATGGAGGAAACTTATTTGCAAAATCGTAGCAGTTGTTGGTTATTAGATCCGTTTTTTTAAATGTACGTAATTAAAAAAAATTCATTGGAAAGTTAATTTTTTTAGGCGATGCTGGTTATCCTCTTGAGTCATGGCTTTTAACGCCATACAGGTCAGCGGTAGAACCAAAGCAACAAAGATTTAATGATGCACATACGAAATGTCGCAATATTATTGAAAGAACTAACGGTGTCCTGAAAAACAGATGGCGATGTACATCTGGAGCAAGGGAACTGCACTACAGTGCCAAAAAAGCAATACAAATTATAAATGTTTGTGCTGCTTTACATAACATTTGCATTTGTTACAAAAGCATCGACCCGGTCATAGATCTAACATTGTTTAATACATCAGAGATTGAATCTTATGAAGGCGAAGAAGTGCAAGTGGATGCAAGGTATAATAATATAGCACAACGTATACGCAATGACATTGCCGATAGACTTTTGCACTCTATTTTTTTTTAATGCATGATTTTTATTTATTGTATCTTCATATATGAACTAACAATAAGTATTCAAATCTTAAATCTAAAAAATATAATTAGGCCCGACCAGTGTCAGACATAAGCTTAGTAATAGTTATATATAATACATAAGTAGTGATAGTCATAAGGAAAAAAATAAAAGTATTTTCAAGAAGTCCCATCTGGAGTGCTATGAATAAGAGCCCTTGTGTCCCTCTTTTTTAGGCGGATTAGGATGTGACTCGAGTTTTGTTAAATATTTGCCAGCGTATTTTGCAATTTCTTCAGTCACTAGTGGCATATTTAAATCACGATGTATATTTAAATTTTTTATATACCATGGAGCCAATGTTATTAACCGTAAAATTTTGTTTTGCCTTCGTTGGATTCTCTCGACATTAAAAGCTGAAGCAGTGCCCCATAACTGTATTCCGTAACACCATATTGGTTTCAAAATCGACTTGTATATTAAAAGTTTACTATCTAGACTGAGTGTTGAATTTCTACCAATCAGCCAATGTATCTGAGTTAATTTCAGTTTCATTTGTGTTAGCTTTCAGTCAATATGGGGCTTCCATGCAAGCCGTCGATCAAGGTGTATACCAAGGTATTTTACGTGTGAATGAGGAACAAATTGGTTGTTGATTCGAATTGGGGTACAAGTATCTCTTCGCAGGGTAAATGTTACCTGGACACACTTTTGCTCGTTTACTTTGATTCTCCATAAATTTAACCATAGTTCCAGTTGTGTAATATGTTCTTGTAGATATCGGGAAGCCTCGTGCATACTAAGGCAGGCTGTATCATCGGCAAACGTAGATGTATGGATATTGCTGCTCAAAGGCATATCACAAGTGTAAATCAAATACAAAACTGGACCCAGTATGCTCCCCTGTGGCACACCGGATGATATAGATTCAGGCACACTCAAGCAGTCTCCTTCCACAACCGTAAACTTCCGGGTAGTAATATAACTTTCTAATAGTTTCAGAAAATTTATTGGTAAATATGATTTCAATTTTAAAATAAGACCTTCATGCCACACTTTATCAAATGCCTGAGAAACGTCGATAAACAGCGCAGAACAATACTTTTTCTCTTCAAATGTTCTTCTTATAAATTTAACAAATCTATGAGTTTGTTCGATAGTGCTATGCTGACTTCTAAAACCAAATTGATGGTCCGGTATGCACCCACTACTAACTAGAATTGGGGAAAATTTTGTCATGAGCAGTTTTTCGAAAAGTTTTGACATTGTTGATAGCAGACTTATTGGCCTGTATGACGCAGCCTTGGTAAGGTATTTGCCCGGCTTTGGAATCATTTTAACTTTGGCAAGCTTCCAGCTATTTGGATAATACTCTAGTCGTAAAATGGCGTTAAAAATAAATAACAGGATTCTAATTGCAATACGAGGCAACTTTATTAGCATCTGGTTACTAATTCCATCAATACCCAGAGCTTTCTTCGGGTTAAGTTCAGCAATTAGTTTTTGTACATCACACGTTCTAAATTTTATGGATCGAGGGGGTAGCGCCACTACATTCGGCAAATCAATAACACCAGTACATGAGTTAGGGGTAAATACTGATTTTAAATGCTCAGCAAATATTTTACCTTTTTCAGTATCGCTTCTTGCCCAACCCCCTGTAGATGTACGCAGAGGTGGTTTAAACGCAACAGGTGTTTTAAGCTTTCTAGCAGCGCGCCACAAAGAGTATTTAGATGCTGGTGTGGCATCAAGACCTTCCAGATAGTTTTTAAAAGATGCTGTTTTTTCAAATGCAAGCAAGTCTTGGAGTCGTTTAGTGCACTCTTTAAATCTGATTTTATGTTGGGGCGATCTGTGCTGTTGTCATTCACTTCTAGCTCTTCTTTTTTCACTTACGAGACGTTCAATATCCGTAGAATAAATTCTATTAAATCCAGTCTGCGGGTGGGAGGTAGTGGCATGTTCAGCAGCCTGTTTTATATTTTTGATAAGATTGCCAATGTTAAATTCAATATCTTCAGATGTTCTTAGCGTAATGTTTTCCGTACAATGAGTACTGAGATATTTTCTGAACCCCAGCCAATTAACACGGTTGATCGTCTTCACATACGGGTGAGGTAAGTCACTACTTAGTGGGCTACAAATTGTAACGATCGTGGGAGAGTGATCGGAGGAAAGATCTTGAGACGCTTCAACATGAACTAATTCCCTAGAAATATTTTTCATGACTCCAAAATCTATAACATCCGGAATTTTTTGTATGTCCGTAGGCCAGTAAGTTAGCTCCCCACTCGAAATGACGTCCAAGCCCATTTTTGACATTGTGCTGAACAATGCCCGACCTCTAGGTGTAATAAGACGCGAACCCCAGATTTGCACTCTATTTAAAAAAAAATTCTTTGAAATGCATTGTTTATTGAAATATAAAACAATATCATTAAAAATTAATTTTCATTTTAAACTGTCTTTATACACATACATACATATGTATATCGAGGTAAAAAACTTAAAACGTTTTAGTAGCATTATTAACGTTAAATTAAAGCTTTTTTCATGGTTCATAAGATCTAAAAAAACTTATTACCAAACAAAATGGTTGTAAGCCCTTTTCAGTAGCTTATCAATGTGTTATATAGTATTGTCATCTAGGATATTATTCATTATTATTGCGAAGCTGATACAACTTTAAATCTTCAGTTTCTATCATCAGAGCGTTCATTTTCAAATTACTTTCGACTTCAGACTTTTTCAATTCTAGTTCCATCTTTCTTATTTCCTCCATTTCCCGATGGTGCCTCTTCATTTCCTCATTTGCTAGTATTTGATGTTCATGAATTTTGTCGAGTGCCCTGTATATTCGTCTTAAACTCGACTCCTCATCTTGGTAATGTTTTTCAGCTGTAGACTTAAAGTGTGACATCTCATCACAAAGTTTTTTTTGTCATGCCAAGCTTGACATGGCAATCTCGGCAGTTGTCATTTCCCCATTTCTTATTTTAGAGCTTGCATGTCTCATTGTGGGTTCGATTGTTACTTGATTAGAATTAGGTTCCATTGTTACTTCTTTAATTAACAAATTTGTTTGCTCTTCTTCGTGAGTACACGAGTTTTGTGTTTTATCTACTAATTTTGTGGTTTTTAAACCAAATGTCCGGGTGCCTTTTACACCATCTGCTGCTTCTTTTGTGCCAAGCATTTCCAAAATGCTTTCCTCGGCTGGCAAGAATTTATATTCTTTATTAGGTCTACCACCTGTTGCCCTTCTGTATTGCATGTTAGTTGTAGCCTTTTTTCGCAAATAAATTCTTTGATCTAGCCAAACCTATAAATTATGTATTTCTTTTTATTTTTTGTATACGCGGATGCAATTAGTTTTATAAACTCTCACTTTTTTCCATTCTGGGGTTGTTTTTACAGGTGGGTCAACGCTATTTAATGTTTGTTTGACGATTTCCCAAAAGTCAGACACCTTGGTTTTATTTTCCCTTACAAATCCTCTTGCAATGTCTGGGTTATCAATCATTTCATCAAATAAAATATCTATTTGCTCCTTGTTTACCGTTTTACTCCTACATATGTATGTATATGAAATAAATGAAATTTGTGCATTTTAAACGTTTTTTTTTTTTAATTTTAAATAAAAACTTACATATTTCAACCTTTTCCGAAATACAAATCTTTGTGAATAATTTTCTTCAGAAATTGTCAAAATTTTTCACATGTGAGCTATTCACAATCGTATGAAAGAAAACACATTCACAAGTAATTTTTTTCGGATTTTAAAAATTGTGATAGCGACATATTACAGGAACGTTTTAATTTGGTTTTATTTGACTAATTTTTTTTGTTGAGGCTAGAAATTTTACTTTCTGAAATTGAAATATGTATGTTTGTTTGAGTATGTAATTTTTTTTTTTTGTATAGGCATAGCTTTTTGTTTTACTAAAAATTTAAAAAATTTTCATTCATAAAAAGAAAAAAACTTGAATTGTGAAATAGTGCCGGAGAGAAATTGAAATTTTAAATTTGTGTTTAGAAATGATCAAATTGATAAATTTTAACGGTCATTGTTATTTAATATTTTTTTTATATAAATTGGAAAGAAAGAAAGTGGTAAGATTATTATTTTATTATTTCTAGAATTGTGTTGTTTAGTGATTTTATCGAAATTTTTATATTGCTATAGACCTTATCAAGTTTGTTACAGCTTCCTGAAAATAAAGAGGTTTATCTTGGGAAATCGCAGCTAGTGATTCAATTCCAATCCATTTGCGTGAGCAAATATACCACAACCCTTGTCATAAATCGCAAAATATATGTATATATCGACAAACGCATACAAATAATTTTTCAATTGGCTCAGATTGGTGTAGTGTTCGTGAGTGTCTGTTAAGCATACACAGGGAGATTTGTGATCTTTCTGTGCGTATATTTGCAAAAATAACTTTTCTTTTTAAAGATTAAGTTAAAAATTCAGTTTGTTTTTATAAAGGCATCTTAATTTTCCACTTAATCTTTCAAACATTTAATTAAAGCAAGAATATTTGCTATCTTATAATTGAGAAACAGTATTATAATAAATTTTTTTTTTTGTGCTTATAGATTTTCAATTTTAAATATTACTTTGTTTTAGTTTTAGATAATTCTTTTAATTTTACCTTTTTCAAAAAATGTAAATGGTCATTTAATTTTTTTTTTATCATATAAATTCAGTAAAATCATTTAAGTTTAGTAAAATCATTCACTTATTAAATCTCCTTTCATATACATAATTAGTATAGTGAATTTTGTTATAGACAGAATAAGAAATTCGTGATAATAACAGAATTCACTTACATATTTACACTTCCAAATAATTGTAAATCTTTGACCGAACAAACTTCACAGGCAGTCTACAGTCATCTGGCGCTAGCTGACATCGTGGGACAATAAGCAATGTAAGTTGTTCTTTTGATTTATTGACATAAACATACATAAAAAAAAACTAATATAAATAATAATATATTTATATTAGTTTTTTTTTATACACACCTTTTTAACTTAAAATATACTTTTTTTTTTATATATAATCAAACATGAATCAGAATAGAGTATAGTTTCCTTAATTACTGTCATTCACGTTATAAATCCTTTTTGTTTGTGAATGAATATTGTCTAATTTTAATATTTTACAAGGAATTTATTGATAAAATTTGCTGATTAAACTTTAAAAAAATTAAAAAGATTGACCAATTACATTAATTTATAATTCCATATCAAATTTATTTCATAATAAATATAATGTAATTTTTTTTTCTCTTTATTGTTACTTAAAATTTTAAATCCAATAAATTTTCTCACTTTTGTAATGTGTTGTCCGATATGAGAGTCTGATTTCTAATTTATTGTTACGAAAGGTGAAGAAAGGTATGGGGTAGATTTCATTTAATTTTTTTTTTTTTTTCTATATGCATCATCATATTTATTTTTGTTACGCTACCTAAAATTTTAAGTCTTTTGTGACGATTAATTTCAATAAAATAATAGGGACCTTGTATTAACCACACCCATCGACGAGCACAGCTGGATTACTAGGTAGCCTTGTTCCCCAAAATAGTTCACCTAAAAGTGTAGAATCGTTACAGAGATTTTGGCGCCCAACGTGGGGCCTCAGATATCGTTATTTTTTTTAAATCTTATTGTGCAATTTAATCTTGAATCTGAGGGCTTTTGAATCTTATGTGGGTGATGATTTCCATATAGATTTTACTCTTTTTGTTTTACTTTCCTTGTTTTAATTTCTTCGCATATAACTTGTTACCTTGGTTCTAATTGTTCGTTATTTAAATGATGAATCAATTCCTAAGTGACATAACTAAAATGTGACCTTTTATTATTAGAGTTTGGGTTCGATTTGATAAGTTGATCGGGTGAATATCGGTTCAATACTCGTTTGGCTCATTTCCACATTTCTTTTAATTATCTACCTAATTTAGTTTGGTTTTATTTTCTGGTTGTGTGGACATAAAGTTGTTGGCACAATTTCGACAACTTTCCTGCAACGGATTATCAATTCCTAAGATTTTTGTTTTCTTTCTTTAACATATTATTGTTTCGGATAAATATTCTTTTGGTGTCTGCTGGAAGTTTCCAACAGTTATATGTTAATTCTATATAAAATTTTTTTTTTTTTTTTATTGATGATTGATCGAGAATCTTTAGTTTTGATTTTTGTTAAAGTTTTATTTTTTTTTAGCTGTTTTTTGGTTTCTTTTTATATTCTTTAGTTATTTATTTTTTTTTTTATTTTTGTTTTAACCCCTACTTAAAATCTTCACCGAGTAGTTTCAATTAATTAACTATTGTCGTACCCAATTATTAAAAAAAAAATCAATATAATTGTATTATCTTTGGATTTTGAATTTTCACATTCAAAATATTTATTTTTTTTTTTTTTTTTTTTTATCAAAAACTTAAATAACGATATATTGTTTATTTCACTTATACGTAGGTATCGTTTGTTTTGTGTTATTATTTTGCTATTACAATGCCGTTAGTTCGTAGCACTGGAAATATTCCAGCTCAGTTAGAGCAGGAGTTAGCTAACTCGTCCTTAAATTTAGATCAAGGAGCTTGTGGTGGTGCAGGTTCTCTTACGAATCCTGTAGGTAGACCTAAGACACGTTTACAAACTAGACGAGAGATTACGGAACGTATTAATGTTGATGAAAACGACGTTCGTCAAATTGTGCATGAATCGATAAGTGAATTTAGGGAAGAAATTATAAATTTAATGTCTGATGGATTTAGAAATTTAACTTTGGCGAATCAAGAACCAGCTTTAAATGCCAGGCAAAATGATCGAATGCAGAGAATAAATGTAGATCCCGACGAGAGAGATAATAGAAGTATAGCTTCAAGGAATGAACCATGTGAACAAGGAAATCGCGGTGCTCGAATTTCGGATAGAGATATTGATCGAAATTCAGAAAGAATTCTTAGTTTAATAAGAAACTGGCGAATACGTTTTAATGGCGATACAGCGGACTTTACAGTTGATGAGTTCATATATAGAGTAAACACACTCACTAATGCCAATCTAAAAGGAGATTTCAAATTGCTTTGTGAACACGTCCATATTCTCTTTGAAGGAAGAGCTTTGAAATGGTTTTGGCGATTTCATAGAAGTTGTAGAGAAAGGGATTGGGATGAACTGTGTGATGCTCTTAAAAAGCAATATAAAGATTTCAACTCTGATTTCGATATCAAGGATGATATTTTACGAAGGAAGCAACACCAAAATGAAAGCTTTGACGAATACTATGATTCGATTATGTTACTCTGTGATAGATTGCGGACTCCATTCTCAGACGTCGAACTTTGTGAAACTATTCAACGTAATTTAAGACCTGAGCTAAGACATGAACTACTTCATTTGGAGATTACAAAAGTTACTCAGTTAAGACGTGCTGTTCGTCGACATGAAAAATTTGTTAAAGACGTGGCTATTTCTAATAAAAATAAAAATTCTTACCAAAAAGGACATATATCCGAAGTTATTACTGATGATGTAGAAAGAGGAAAAGATGATAATTCGGAGAGTGAAGAAAAAGAAATTTGTTTGGTCTTTAAAGCAAATAATTGTTGGAATTGTGACAAGGTCGGGCACAGCTTTATAGATTGTTTAGAGCCACGAACAATATTTTGCTATGGATGCGGAGCTAAAAACACTTATAAGCCACAATGCGAAACATGCGCTCAGAAGCGGGGAAACTTAAAGGTGGATGTCCGTACAAAGAAGAACGGACATCCGAAATAAAACAGGATTTTCATACTAAAGTAGAAATAAATACAATAAATCAACCTGCCTTACATTTAATTACTACCAAAAAAATTGTTGATTCTTTTATGCCTGATAATACAAATGCATCTGAATTAAAGTTAATTCATCCTTTGCAACGACCTTACCATATTCGTTTAGAAGAATATAATCGTGTAAAGAATAGAATTTTTAATAAGCCTGATTTTCATTACAAGCCAAATAGATCTTCAAAAAGGATAAAAGAATATTTTAAAAGGAGGAAAATGTTTAGAAAATGTATCATTTCATCCTTAGTCAGTAAAAAGAATGATAATCGACCTTATATATTATTAAGTTTAAGAAATAAAAATCACTTTGCATTACTAGATAGTGGTGCAAATATAAATGTCATTGGTGGTAATTTGTGCAGTGAAATCTCTGAATCTGGAGACTATAAACGTGGAACAGGCAGTGTTAAAACAGCCAACGGCCAAGGTCAACGGGTCTTAGGAACAATCTGCTTAGAATTAGAATATAATGGGCAAACTAACAATATTGAATTTTTATTAATTCCATCAATTACCCAGGATGTAATTTGTGGAATGGATTTTTGGGAAAAATTTAAAATACAAATTGTTTCCATAGGTTCAGTTTGTGAAGTAAGTTCTGAGGATAATTTAGAAAAGATTCCATTAACAACGGTTCAGCAACAGCAACTACAGAGAATCGTTGATTATTTTCCAAATTCAGAGCGTGATGGGTTAGGATGTACAACTTTATTGGAACACAATATTGATACGGGAAACGCTATTGCCATTAAACAAAGGTATTACCCAATATCTCCTGCAAGGGAAAGACTTCTATGTAGTGAAATTGATCGTATGCTAGGATTGGGTGTCATAGAGGAATGTCCAACATCTCCTTGGTCATCTCCAGGAGTTCTTATAGTGAAACCTGGAAAGGTTCGTTTTTGTGTAGACAGTCGCAAATTGAACTCTGTTACGATAAAGGACGCATACCCTATTCCAAATATAGACGGACTAATTTCAAGGCTTCCTCCAATTTTCTTTATTTCCAAAGTGGATTTAAAAGATGCCTTTTGGCAAATTAAATTGGACGAGACTTCAAAACCGAAAACTGCATTTACAATCCCTAATCGGCCTTTGTACCAATTTACAAGGATGCCGTTTGGATTGTGCAATGCACCACAAACAATGTGTAGACTAATGGACCAAGTCATTCCGTATTATTTAAAGACTAACGTATTTGTTTACATAGACGATTTATTGATAATTTCAAAGGACTTTGACGAGCATCTACGACACTTACAGGAGGTTGCCACACAGTTACGTAAAGCCAATTTGTCTATTAATATTAAGAAGAGCAGTTTTGCTATAAGGCGAGTGCAGTATCTAGGATATATTGTGGGTGAAGGATGTATGAAAGTGGATCCAGGGAAAGTAAGTGCCATTTCTGATTTTCCGTCACCTAAATCTGTTCGACAGCTTCGCCAATTTCTTGGTATGGCTGGATGGTACCGTCGATTTATTGACGATTACGCTACGGTTACATTTCATATGACAGAGTTATTATCTAAAAGGAAAAGTTTTAAGTGGACGGACGATGCACAAAAATCATTTGAGGCTGTCAAACAGAAGTTAACTTCAGCTCCTGTTTTGGTACATGCTAATTTCAACAAACCTTTCATACTTCAATGTGACGCAAGTACGGTTGGAGTTGGTGCTGTTTTGGCACAGCTTGATGACGAGGAGAATGAAAGGCCCATAGCGTTCATGTCGCAGAAATTAAATAAAGCTCAAAGGAATTATTCAATAACTGAATTGGAATGCCTGGCAGTCATATTAGCTATTAAAAAGTTTAGAGCTTATATTGAAGGCCACGAATTCAAAGTCGTCACGGATCATGCAAGTCTAAAATGGCTGGTGAGGCAAAAGGATTTGACAGAACGTTTGGCTAGATGGGCTCTCAAGCTACAAGGTTTTGATTTTGTCATTGAATATCGTAAGGGTAGAGACAACGTAGTGCCAGATGCATTATCACGATCATTTAATACTGAAACATCTGTGGCAGAACTAGAATTGGAGACTCTACCTTCTATTGATCTTAATTCAGATAGCTTTAAAAGTCTTGAGTATATACGTTTAAAAGACGAGTTAATAAAAACGGAATTGCCTGATTACCGAGTTGTGGATAGATTTATCTACAAAAGAACAAATTTCACTTCTGGTGATATTGATGAGACTGAGTCGTGGAAACTGTTTGTTCCAGAGGAACTTCGCAAAGACGTCATTTATGCATCACATGACGTGCCAGCCGCTGCACATGGTGGCATAGCTAAGACCGTCAACCGAATTAGGAAATTTTTCTTTTGGCCTGGATTAGTTTTAGATGTAAAGAACTACGTTACTAATTGTTTTTTTTGTAAAACATCTAAAGTTCCAAACACCTCAATTAGGCCACCTATGGGTCATATGGTAAAATCAGAGAGACCGTTTCAACGTTTATACATAGATCTTATTGGTCCTTTTCCACGCACCAAAATTGGAAACATGGGAATATTAATTATTCTGGATCATTTTACAAAATTTACCTTTTTAAAGCCTTTGAAGAAATTTTTAACAAAACCTATAGCTGAATATCTCAAAAATGAAATTTTTACGTGCTATGGAGTTCCAGAAATCATACTGTCGGATAATGGCAGTCAATTTAAATCAAATGAATATAAGAGATTAATGGAAAAATTTGGAATCAGACATCAATTTACGGCTGTGCATAGTCCCCAGTCTAATGCAAGTGAAAGAGTAAACCGTTCTATTAACGAAGCTCTTCGGTCATATGTTCGCAACGACCAACGTATGTGGGATGAATTTTTGCCAAGTATTAACTGCGCAATTCGTAGTAGTGTACATCAGACGACGGGACGGACTCCTTATGAGTTGGTGTTTGGACAGACAATGGTTGTACATGGTCAGGATTATAAAATTTTACGGAATTTGAAACTTTTGGCGGATTCGGACACAAAAATAGAGAGACATGACAATTTTTCAATTTTGCGGGACTCCATTAGAAAAAAGATAAAAGAAGCATATGATCGTAATGCCAAATCATACAACTTGAGGACTCGGATGAGAGAATTCAATATTCGACAATTGGTGATACGTCGAAATTTTACGCAGAGCTCATTGATAGATAATTTCAATGCTAAACTTGCACCAATTGGTATAAAAGCGGTCGTTAAAAGACGTATAGGTAATGTAAACTATGAACTGGAAGATAACGTAGGTGGACATACTGCTGTTTACCATGTTAAAGATATATGGACTTGATTTTTAAGGTCAATTATTGATTGCATTATTCCTTTTGTCGCTTGTTTCAGATGAAACTCTGCAACAAGTTTCGACTTTAATCTGCTTTGTGATAGCGACATATTACAGGAACGTTTTAATTTGGTTTTATTTGACTAATTTTTTTTGTTGAGGCTAGAAATTTTACTTTCTGAAATTGAAATATGTATGTTTGTTTGAGTATGTAATTTTTTTTTTTTGTATAGGCATAGCTTTTTGTTTTACTAAAAATTTCAAAAATTTTCATTCATAAAAAGAAAAAAACTTGAATTGTGAAATAGTGCCGGAGAGAAATTGAAATTTTAAATGTGTGTTTAGAAATTATCAAATTGATAAATTTTAACGGTCATTGTTATTTAATATTTTTTTTATATAAATTGGAAAGAAAGAAAGTGGTAAGATTATTATTTTATTATTTCTAGAATTGTGTTGTTTAGTGATTTTATCGAAATTTTTATATTGCTATAGACCTTATCAAGTTTGTCACAGCTTCCTGAAAATAAAGAGGTTTATCTTGGGAAATCGCAGCTAGTGATTCAATTCCAATCCATTTGCGTGAGCAAATATACCACAACCCTTGTCATAAATCGCAAAATATATGTATATATCGACAAACGCATACAAATAATTTTTCAATTGGCTCAGATTGGTGTAGTGTTCGTGAGTGTCTGTTAAGCATACACAGGGAGATTTGTGATCTTTCTGTGCGTATATTTGCAAAAATAACTTTTCTTTTTAAAGAAGATTAAGTTAAAAATTCAGTTTGTTTTTATAAAGGCATCTTAATTTTCCACTTAATCTTTCAAACATTTAATTAAAGCAAGAATATTTGCTATCTTATAATTGAGAAACAGTATTATAATAAATTTTTTTTTTGTGCTTATAGATTTTCAATTTTAAATATTACTTTGTTTTAGTTTTAGATAATTCTTTTAATTTTACCTTTTAAAAAAAAAATGTAAATGGTCATTGAATTTTTTTTTAATCATATAAATTCAGTAAAATCATTTAAGTTTAGTAAAATCATTCACTTATTAAATCTCCTTTCATATACATAATTAGTATAGTGAATTTTGTTATGGACAGAATAAGAAATTCGTGATAATAACAGAATTCACTTACATATTTACACTTCCAAATAATTGTAAATCTTTGACCGAACAAACTTCACAGGCAGTCTACAGTCATCTGGCGCTAGCTGACATCGTGGGACAATAAGCAATGTAAGTTGTTCTTTTGATTTATTGACATATACATACATACGAGTATATTATTATTTATATTAGTTTTTTTTTATACACACCTTTTTAACTTAAAATATACTTTTTTTTTTATATATAATCAAACATGAATCAGAATAGAGTATAGTTTCCTTAATTACTGTCATTCACGTTATAAATCCTTTTTGTTTGTGAATGAATATTGTCTAATTTTAATATTTTACAAGGAATTTATTGATAAAATTTGCTGATTAAACTTTAAAAAAATTAAAAAGATTGACCAATTACATTAATTTATAATTCCATATCAAATTTATTTCATAATAAATATAATGTAATTTTTTTTTTCTCTTTATTGTTACTTAAAATTTTAAATCCAATAAATTTTCTCACTTTTGTAATGTGTTGTCCGATATGAGAGTCTGATTTCTTATTTAATTTTACGAAAGGTGAAGAAAGGTATGGGGTAGATTTCATTTAACTTTTTTTTTTTTTTTTAATTACATATCGGACTGATAAATTACTTTCTCTTTATCAGCATGGAGGGAGGGCTTAGCATATATGTGGCAAATTCCATCTTAGCCCATGTTCAAATCATCAATCCATTTATTTAATTTTTTTTTTTTTTTTTTCTATATGCATCATCATATTTATTTTTGTTACGCTACCTAAAATTTTAAGTCTTTTGTGACGATTAATTTCAATAAAATAATAGGGACCTTGTATTAACCACACCCATCGACGAGCACAGCCGGATTACTAGGTAGCCTTGTTCCCCAAAATAGTTCACCTAAAAGTGTAGAATCGTTACAAAATGTAAGCATTCGGAAATTTTCCCCAACACATTTGATTCATGATACCAACTGTTCACACGTTCGGAAATTTTCATGTGAAATTTTATTCATGTTAAGGCTGATTATGTGAAATTTTTGGACATACCTTGAGACGTGGTAGTAAATTTTACCCCTTTTAATTTTCGCAAAAGTTTTTAATAAAAAGTCATTTTATTTAGATATCTTTTTTAATATAAGAGGCATCATTCTTTTTTCATAAGCAAATAAGCATTGGATAAAAAAATGTGTTATAAGGTGCAACAAAAAAAAACGGACAGTTTATTGTATAGGCATTTTTTTAATCCAAAAAATAGCTCTTCCTGAATTGAATGAAGAAACATGATATTAAAATTTGTCCAAAACTTTAATGCAATTTTTTCATAGTCAAAGGTATAGAGTGTAGTAAAATAATAGAGACTACAGTAGGAAAATATAGTTGTAGGAACTGGAGGACAACTTTTTACTGGCTTTTATAATTCATTTAAATCTGTATTTACACAGTGTACGTACATTAGCTTGCTGTATTATATGTAAATTTGATACGTAGTTTTACGTTTTAGCCTTTATGTCAACATTTTCAGGACATAGATTTTTATTTCAGGTTGAAAGCTGTCGATTTAGCTGACTCGATATAACATTAACCCTTAACTGTGGACGTGGTGGTAAATTTTACTCCGACTCCAACTTTTTTTAAAATAATTCTGTTATTGCTCAACCACTGAGTTATTTTAAATTGATATTATTTACGTAGCCTATAGAAATAGATTTTCTTTAAAAAATTACTTAAAAATAGCAGAATATTTTTTTTTGCAAAAATTCCGTATATACATACGTGTGGTAATTTTTAGCCCATGGTATACATATTTCGGCTTAGGCTATAACAACAGCCACCAAAATACATCTGAGTGTGAAGGATGACGATATAGGAAGATACTAAAAAGGCTAAGCTACTAGAACGCAATTGAAAAAAGTAGTTTAAACTAGTAGGTTAAAGGTTAAAAAACATAAGCTCTAAACTTCAGACATAAGCTCTAAACTAGAGCATTTCAAAAAATTCTAATTAGATTGTACAAGGCTTGGTTGAAGAAATACACGCCATATTAATCTCAAAGCATAATTAATGTAAACAGTGTTTTGCCACACGACGCGACACAGTGATGAATTTACGTATAGGTCCGTGAGGCCTGGGCGTAGGGGGGATGGTTTAGGGGCAGCAAAATTTGCAGAACCCTAAGAATTAACATTTTAAATATTTTGAAATTGATCATTTTTGTGAATTACTTTTGCTTTATATCAATGAAAATTTTAAAATATAATTCTGACGTTACCCGTTAATTTATCGATGCAATGTAATTTTTTTTAGATTTATTTGATAGTATTCTAAAGCACTTGAGTAGACCATTGTGCATTGTTGAGATTTAACGACAGTTCGTGTAAGTGTTTTTACATGTTTATTTACGAAACCAGAGCTAACTAACTAGAGTATTGACAAGCAGTGTTTAAAAACTTTTGGTATGTGTAATAGCTTCTGCTTACGCTTCTGCTTTTTAAAATGTAAACAGTCGCAGTCAAAGCGAGCGCATGAAAGTTTTACACTACGGACAATTTCAGCAGACCACATGAACGAGCAGTTGTCAATTTGACTGGCTGCTCCTTTAAATAAATTCGGATGTTAAGTTTTCGTTTTTATTAGACTATACTTTTTGTTTTTCAAAAAGTTTTACTGACACTAAAGATAAAAGTGTGCATTAATTATATGGTTTTCGAAAAAAAGAGTCTATAAAAACGTCTATATAATTTTTTTAAATACATATATTTATTTATTGTATCTTCAAATATGAACTAACAATAAGTATTCAAATCTTAAATCTAAATATATTTAATTAGGTACGACCAGTGTCGGAAATAAACTTAGTGATAGTTATTAATAATACATAAGTCGTGAGTAGCAAAAACAAAAGTATTTTCAAGCAGTTTCTTCTGGAGTGTTGAGTATTAGAGCCCTTGTGTCCCTCTTTCTTCAGCGGATGTGTCCAGTAAAATTCAAGATATTACGAGCAAGCGGATTAGGATGAGACTCGATTTTTGTAAGATATTTGCCTGCGTTTTTTGCAATTTCTTTAGTTGCTTGTGGCATATTCAAATCACGATGTAAATTTGGATTTTTTATGTACCATGGAGCCGATGTTATTAACCGTAAAATTTAGTTTTGCCTTCGTTGAATTTTGTCTATAATTGAAGCTGAAGCAGTACCCAATAGCTGAATTCCGTAGCACCATATAGGTTTTAACAGTTTACAATCTAGACTGAGGGCTGAATTTATACCAATCAGCTAATGTATCTGAGTTAGTTTAGGTTTCTTTTGCGTTAGCTTAGAGTCAATGTAATGTTTCCATGTGAGCCTTCGATCAAGATGTATACCAAGGTATTTCACATGTAAATTTTGCGGAACAATATGATTATTGATTTTAATGGGGGAATAAGTTTCTTTTCGTAGGGTAAATGTTACCTGAACACACTTCTGTTCGTTTACCTTTATTCTCCACAAGTTTAACCATAGTTCTAGCTGGGTAATATGTTGCTGAAGATATTCGGGAAGCCTCGTGAGGGTTTTCGTGCATACTAAGGCAGGCTGTATCATCGGCAAATGTAGATGTGTGAATATTACTGCTCAAAGGCATATCACAAGTATAAATCAAATACAAAACTGGCCCCAGTATACTCCCCTGTGGCACACCGGATGAGATTGTTTCAGGCGTGCTCATAAAGTCTCCTTCCACAATAGTGGACTTCCGGGCAATAATGTAAATTTCCAAAAGATTTAGAATGTTTATTGGTAGGCAAATCTTTAAATTTAAAATTAGGCCTTCATGCCACATTTTATCAAATGCCTGAGAAACGTCAATAAACAGCGCAGAGCAATACTTCTTTTTTTCAGACCTGGGCAAAATGCATTACTTTTGCATTAGCATTAAATTAAAAAAAAAACAATGCAAATGCAAATTTATTGAATTTACACTAAATTTTATGCTTTTAGTGCACTATATTTTGCATTAATGCACTATTTTTTGCATTGAATTAAAATCTCTTCAAAGTAATGCACTAATATTGCATTAGCATTAAATTTTATATTTTTAATGCACCAGTTTTTGCATTGCAATAAAAAAATTGTTATATCAGATACGTGAAAATAAATACACGAGTCCAGTTTAGACTGTTGTAAGCCAATTTTCTTTACTGCGTTATTAAGATTTCGGTTCCATTCAGGACTTTCCTGCTCTAACCAGTAAATCGCTTTATTGAGTTTGAAGACTTTACGATTTGTATTGATTTTAGCTCCCTCTGGAGGTTCCATATAAATCTCTTTGGACAAATCACCTTGCAGAAAGGCGGATACAGCATCCATTTGTTCGACGTCGAGATCAAAATGAGCTGCAATAGACAACAAATATCTTATCGAAGTATACCTAACGACCGGAGAGTAAGTTTCTTGATAATCAATTCCCGGTTTCTGCGAGCAACCCTTTATTACAAGACGTGCTTTGTGTCTTTCTGTGTCACCGTTTTCACTGTAATTTGTTTCAAATACCCATTTGCATTTCAAAGGTTTTTTTTCAGCAGGCACGTCTACCAGTGTCCAAGTTCGATTATCTATTAACGACTTGATTTCACTTTCCATGGCTTCTTTCCATTTCGCAGCATCACTTCTATTCAGGGCATCATATACTATTAGCGGATCTTCACTTGCGTCTACCTCCACTAA
Source organism: Tachina lurida (assembly GCA_944452675.1). Taxonomy (NCBI): domain Eukaryota; kingdom Metazoa; phylum Arthropoda; class Insecta; order Diptera; family Tachinidae; genus Tachina; species Tachina lurida. The sequence goes on from OX101752.1 coordinate 93,490,391, forward strand.
ATAAGTATGAAAATCGGTTATATTAACAGGTTTACGGGGTCGTTCGGAACGGCGTACTATATTTTCTGTGGGCTGAATATCACTTTGACTTTCAAGAGTTTCATCCGGTACATAGTCTGGAGAGACATCATCATCATCATCTGGTACATAATCCGAAATAACATCTTCTTCGGGATTGAACGAATCTTCATTGAAATTATTGATAACGTTCTGATTACTAGCCTCCACTGAATCGAAAATATGTATTTGCTCATTGGTATTGTTTTTAAAGTTGTGATTAAACTCATTTTGAAAAAATGATACGTCGCGGCTTTTAACAACTCGCCAGCCTTTTGGGTTCAAGAGCCGATAACCCTTTGTATTTTCGCAGTAACCCACAAATATTAAATCTTGTGACTTAGGATCCCACTTTTTACGTTTTTCATGTGGTATATAGGCAATAGCACGAGACCCAAATACACGCAGATGACTCAAATCAAGTTTGATTCCCGACCAGATTTTTTCAGGTATGCTTTTATTTATTGCAGAACAAACGGATCTATTTATGATAAATACGGCATTACTAACGGCTTCAGCCCAAAACTTCTTTCGTAAATTAGCGTTTATTAACATGCATCGAGCACGTTCTACTATGGTGCGATTCATTCGCTCAGCGACGCCGTTTTGCTGTGGGCTATATGGCACAGTGGTTTGGTGTTGTATGCCACTTTTCATTAGTATTCTTGTAAAGTTCTTGTTACAGTATTCTGTGCCGTTGTCTGTACGCAAGCATTTTATTCTCCGACCAGTTTCGTTTTCTACTCTGGCCCTAAATTGTTCGAAATATGCTGGTACATCCGTTTTGTTCTGCAAAATATAAATAAAAACTTTACGCGAAAATCATCTATGAATGAAATAAAATACTTAGCACCACCTATTGAGCTTTCTTCCATGGGACCACAAATATCAGAGTGAATGAGTTGTAGCAAGTCTGTAGTGCGAGTTTCTGAAGGCCAGTAGGGCCTTTTCGTCATCTTTCCTTTAATACATGCCACACAGCTATCAGTTGTTTTCTGTTAAAATTGCATTCCATTTACTAAATCTCTTGTCTTCGCCAAGTCGGTATAGTTAAGATGGCCCATTCGTGCATGCCACAACTGAATGTCGCCACTTGCCGCAATCATACACATTTGCTTTGTACCATTTAATTTAAACATGTTGTTTTGAAGATACGCAGTCGCAACGATTATACCTTCTTTTGAAATCGTGCATTTTTCACCAGCAAATTTTACAGCTAGACCCCTCTTCATCATTTGGCTTACTGACAAAAGATTTACTGTCAAGTCTGGAATATATAAAACGTTGTGTATTGTTATAATCATCATATCCCCACTTTCGTCTTCAACAACCACTGTAACGTTGCCAACTCCTTCAACTTTAAGGGTTTGCTTATTAGCGACGAAAATTTCTTTAACATTTGATTCTTTTATTTCGCCAAGCCAGTCCTTGCGCATTGACATGTGAAAACTGGCACCAGAATCAATAAACCAATCAATTTTATTTATGTCACCTGCTGCGAACACTGTGCAAAAACCAACTTCTTTGTTTTGTTTTCTTTTATTGAAATTAATACGGCAATTACTTGCTTTCTGTCCGTATTGATTACAATTAAAACAACGAAAACCTTTTTTTACTTGAGCCTTCTTTTTTACTTTAGAAAACAATGCACCACCTGTTGTTGTTTCCTTAATGTCTTGCAAAAGTTTTGTTTTAATCGAGTCGCATGTAATTTTTACACCAGAACTTTCTATCCCCATAATCATGGGTGCATATTATTCTGGAAGACCAGCCAGCAAAAGCGTCCCGACCCATTCGTCGCTTACTGATATATCTACTTCTTTCAATTTGTGTGCAGTTGATACAATTTCGCTTACATAATCTTCAATGCTGTCGGAAGTCGAAAAACTTGTTGTAATCAACTGACGCAAAAGTCCAACTCTTCTTGTAAGGCCGGAATCTTGAAAAGCGGCTTTCAGTTTGTTCCAAACCTCTTGAGAAGTATTGGCATCTTCTATGTGGATATAGTTTATTTTGTCAACCAACAGAATAATCTTTGTTTTGGCTTTGGTGTCGAGCTTCGAATCAATTCCAGTCGATGGATATTTACCTTGCACTGTGTCCCACAGTTCTTCGTGCTGTAGCAAGTTTTTAACCGCAAACGACCATGTGCCATAATTCTCTCGGCCAATTAATTTTTCAATATTAAAACTTGTTGCAATTGACATATTTAAAAGAAACTAAAATATTTTACTTGTATGTTTAATTGTTTAATCAGTCGCTGGGCCCATAACCTGTTGGGATATCGAAATAAAAGGACCTGATTCCAGAACAATTTGTACAAGGAAAAACGTGACTTTATTATATTAAGGTTATAAACGGAAGTAAGTGTAACAAAAAGGAATGTAATTAAAGAAAGAATTAAATAGAGTTGCATAAAATGCACTACAGTAGCATAAAAGATGATGCCAGATTTTCTTATTTCAACACGCTTCTTGCCAACCTCCGGTAGATGTGTGCAGAGGTGGTTTAAACTCAATCGCTGTTTTAAGATTTCTTGCAGCGCGCCACAAAGAGTAATCAGATGCTGGTGTGACATCAAGACCTTCCAAATAATTTTCAAGATGCAGTTTTTTCATGTACAAGCAGCTCTTGAAGTCGTTTAGTGCACTCATTAAATCTATATTTATTCTGGGGTGATCTGTGCTGTTGCCATTCTCTTCTAGCTCTTCTTGTTTCACATACGAGACGTTCAATATCCGTAAAATAAATTTTAATATTTTCATTAAAGTTGGCAATGTTAAACTCAATATACTGGGATGTTCTAAGCGTAATGTTTTCCGTACAATGACTAATAAGATAATTAGTGCTTTTATGGGAATTGTTAAAATTAAAATTTAAAATTTTTTAAATGCACTAATAGTCCCAAATTATTATTTTACTTATTAAGTAAAATGTTTTTTTATTAAAAATACATTGAAATTGATTATTGAGGGGTTTAGCTGGATCCTATGCGCATTTAACTGTTGCTAATGCAGATCATCAGCACTGAAAAAACTTTTTTTCATAAATTCAATGAATGAAATTCATTGACGAAGATTCATTAATATTTTTCTAAAAATACGTTGATTCAATGTAATCGTACATTGTTTCAATGAAAATATTCATTAAAACTCAATATGAACTTCAATGTACGTATGAACGGTACGTTGAAAGCATTCATTAAAGATATATATAGGGAAAATTTTAATGAACCAGTTCCTTGACTCAACGTACCAGTACATTCATATTTTTACATATAGAAACTCATACATAACAAAGTGTGTAAAACCAAAATAAATGATGAGTACAAAAAAAATATATAATGAATGAGTATCTTGATTCAATGAACTTTTTCATTAACTCAATGTACTCATACATTGTTTTTTAACGGGATTTAACTAAAAAAAGCAAAGCAAGGAGAAACATAAAGACATAAAAAATTTTAATGGACAATTCCTTGACTCAACGTACCAGTACATTCATATTTTTACACATAGAAACGCAAACTTAACAAAGTATGTACATACATACATACATATGTAAAAGCAAAACAAATGATGAGTACAAAAAAGTGTAATGAATGAGTATCTTGATTCAATGTACTCATACATTGTTTTCTAACGGGATTTAACTAAAAAAAGCAAAGCATAGAGAAACATAAAGATAACTAGTTTGAAGATGTCATTCAACAAGGAATGTTGTGTTTGCTTATTTGTGTTCATTATTTTAATAAAAATTTTAATAAAAAATTGGTAATTAAAAATGATGTGCTTTGATTGTAAAGAAAAATTAAAAATATATACTTATTAGCTCGTCATTTTAAGCAAAAACATAATTTCTCTAAATATCGTTGCTACGATGGTGATTGCTCAATAGTTTTTTCAAATTTGTCTCGGTATAAAAGTCACATAACACAAGCACACGGTGCATCAAAGTTTGAAAATACTGATAATAGCAAAAAATATAAAGAAGACGAGCAAATTGTATCAAATAATTATGAAAATAGTGCTAAAATATTAAATAGTGATAATTCCGAGAAAAATTTACAAACCAATGTGGGGGACATAAGTGACGCAGCAGAAATAAATAAGGAATTTGAAACAGAAATAGAACTCCAAGCAGTAAAAGAGAATTCCCTAAAATTCAGTCTTAGCTTGCACCCCAATTCAAATTTTTCCAGGAAAGACATATACCAGATTCAGGAACAAGTTTCCACATTGATTGTCGTCCCCATTTTGAATATATTTGAAAAATTTGTGATGAAAAAAATAAAAGATGTTAGCATAATTAATGAGTTTTTTGGCATTATTAGTAATTGCAAAAATCCTTTTGGTTCGATTCGCTCTGATTATCTTTTACAAAAGAAACTAATTTCTAACGGGTATATGTCAGAAGTTAATGAATTTATTATTGATGCTAATCTGAAGTCTGTATTACATAAAGGCGAACTAAAGTATTAGGAAAAAAATTCAACAGGTGTGCTCTTGCCTCTGCGTTTTCAATTCCAAAAATTTCTTGAGTGCGGAACTCAGCGTAAGTTACACGAATTTTATTCAGGGACAGCTTTGCAAAAAAAAAAGGCGCAAATGTATCCCAATAAAATATTAATTCCCTATTTTTTATATACAGATGAGTTCGAAATAAACAATCCCCTTGGATCCCATTCAAAAACTCATTCAATTTGCAATTTTTATTATTCATTTCCATGTTTGCCTTTAGACAACTCTAGACTGGAAAATATATTTTTGGCATGTGCGATAAAGTCGCAAGATATAAAAATATACGGTAATAAAAAATGTTTAGAAGTACTAGTTATTGAACTGAAGTTTCTTGAGGAAAAGGGTATTGATATAGAAGCTTCTGATGGCACTCTATATCACGTTCATTTCATTTTAGGAATTATTCTAGGAGATAGATAATCTTGGTCTGAATTCTTTATTAGGATTTAATTCATCATTTTCTGGTATCTTTTGTCGTTTTTGTAAATTAAGTAAAGAAAGTTGCAAAACTACATGCGAGGAAAACCAATGTGAACTGCGAAATTTTATAAACTAATATTGATGTTCTGTCACAATGTCCAAAAAATGGGAATGCTGTTTCAATTCTATTCCATCATTTCATGCAGTAGATAGTTTTTGTGTTGATGTAATGCATGACATTTTAGAAGGCATATGCCACTATGATATTTGCCAAATTATATTGTATATGATTAATGAGAGAAAGTATTTTACTCTAGAATTACTTAATGAGAGGAAACAAACCTTTGAATATGGTGCAATAGAAATTGGTAACATCTGTAATGAAATTTCAATAATTCACATTCAAAAGCGACGTTTCCGTATGTCTGCAAGAGAAATGTTGACTTTTATTACATATTTTCCATTGATGGTAGGAGACTTAGTTCCAATTGACGACGAAGTATGGAAATTTCTTTTAAATCTGTTAGAAATACTGAATATGGTTATTCGCTTTGAAATAACGGATGTATTTATTGCTTCCTTGTCAAATAGAATAAAAAACCCACAAACAGCAATATATTTCATTATTTAACGATAATTTAAAACCAAAGTTCCATATTTTAACACACTACCCAACAATAATAAAAAAATCTGGCCCTGTAAGACAATTTTGGTGTTTTAAAAACGAAGCAAAACATAAAAGTTTTAAATTATATTCACGTACAATAACATCGAGAAATAATATTTGCCTTACTTTGTCTAAGAAATTCCAACTCAATTTTGCCAATAGGCTATTTAATTCACAGAATAGTTTAAGCAAATATTTTGTTTATGAAAAAGACGAAGTAATCTGTGGTCTATCATCTATTGTAAGCAGTGAATTAAATGTCCCTAAAGAGCAATTAAAATATTATGCTAAGGCCGAATATAACGGAGTTACATATGGAAATGGATATTATATATCAACGTTTGACATTGACTTTCATATCTTCAAAATTATAAACATTGTTAAATTTGACGAAAACTATTTTATGTTTTCGCAAGATATTAAGATTATTCGGCATCATCCCCATTGCACGTCATATGAAATTGATCCAGATGTTTGTGGAAAACTTGTTCTCATAAATTTTAAAGATCTTGTAGGGCCACCCACATATCTTATTAAAACATCAAACGGGAAAAATATAAGAATTAAAGAATATTATTTGAATTAAAATTTTCTAATAATACCAATAAATATTCGAATAATACCAACGAAGGTGCGAAAGTTAATATTCAAACATGGACGCCTTTCTTACAACCAAATTTTAACTCTTCACCAAATATATTTCAATCAACCGCTGATGTAATCGAACTCATACCATTTGAACAAGAAAACTCTAACACGAGTACGAGCATTGAGTATAAAGAACTAAATGATTTACATCAAAGCTGGAACTTAGAACATTTGCTTGATTTCTTCATATGTAAGTTAAATTATGTTATATACTATAAACACTGTTGGACAAAATGTAGTGCAAAATCATCTTTGGTAGATATAAATAGAGAAAAAATAATCACACTCACTTTTAATGCTAAAAAATTAATTCAATTCATTTATTTAGTTAACATTGTAACGGTATAATAAATAATCATCTTTTCGTATTTTGAAAACTTCAAAAATAAATTACATCTCTTAGTCTCACTCTTTTGCACTATATTTTGTCCAACAGTGTATATTTGTCACAAATAATAATTTATGAGCATTTTACTTACCAAAAATAAATATTGCTAATATTAATATCTAATACCAAAATTAATAAAAAATAAAATTTGTATATGCACGTATATCCTGTAGCAGAAAAAATTACAATAGCAGTACTAAAGGTTATGCAACATCATCATATTCGTAGCAGCTGGCGACTATAATGCCAAACATACGTTCTGGGGTTCTCGTCATATTACACCCAGAGGTCGATCATTGTTCAACACAATTTCAAAAATGGGCTTGGACGTCATTTCGAGTGGGGAGCCTACTTACTGGCCTACTGACATAAATAAAATTCCGGATGTTATAGATTTTGGCGTCATGAAAAACATTTCTAGAGAATTAATTAACGTTGAAGCTTCTTTGGATCTCTCGTCCGATCACTCTCCCACGATCGTTACAATCTGTAGCCCACAGAGAAGTGATTTACCTCACTCGTATGTGAAGATGATCAGTCGTGTAAATTGGCTGCGATTCAAAAAATATCTTAGTAGTCATTGCACGGAAAACATTACGCTAAGAACACCCGAGGATATTGAAGCTAACATCGCCAACATTAATGAAATGATTACACAGGCTGCTGAACATGCTACTACCTCCTATCCGCATACTGGATTTAATAAAATTTATTCTACCGATATTGAACGTGCCTTATGTGAAAAAAGAAGAGCTAGAAGGGAATGGCAACAGCACAGATCACCACAACTTAAAATCAGATTTAAAGAGTGCACTAAACGACTCCAAGAGTTACTTGCAATTGAAAAAACTGCATCTCTTGAAAATTATCTGGAAGGTCTTGATGTCACACCAGCATCTAATTACTCTTTGTGGCGCGCTGCTAGAAAGCTGAAAACCCCCGTTGAGCTTAAACCACCTCTGCGCACATCTACCGGAGGTTGGGCAAGAAGCGATACTGAAAAAGGTAACATATTTGCTAATCATTTAAAATACGTATTTACCCCAAACACATGTACTGGTGTTGCTGATTTGCCAAGTGTAGTTGCTCTACCCCCGCGACCCATAAAGTTTAAGATGCGCGATGTACAAAAACTAATTGCTCAACTTAATCCGAAGAAAGCTCCAGGTATTGACGGAATTAGTAACAAAATGCTGACGAACTTGCCTCATATTGCAATTTATTTATGCTATTTATTTTTAATGCCATTTTGCGAATGCAGTATTTTCCACATAACTGGAAACTTGCCAAGATTAAAATGATTCCGAAGCCGGGCAAAGATCTTACCAAGGCTGAGTCATACAGGCCTATAAGCTTACTATCTACAGTCTCAAAACTTTTCGAAAAGCTGCTCATGACTAAATTGTCCAAAATTTTAGCTGATAATGGGTGCATCCCGGACCATCAATTTGGCTTTAGAAGTCAGCATAGCACTATTGAGCAAACGCATAGATTGGTTCAAGTTATAAGAAGGACTTTTGAAGAAAAGAAGTATTGCTCTGCCCTTTTTATTGATGTTTCTCAGGCATTTGACAAAGTATGGCACGAAGGCCTATTTTTAAAATTGAAGACATATTTGCCAATAAATATAGAACAACTTTTGGAAAGTTATATTGTTGATAGGAAGTTTACTATTGTGGAAGGAGACTTCATAAGTGTGCCCGAATCTATATCTTCTGGTGTGCCGCAGGGTAGTATTCTGGGGCCAGTCTTGTATTTAATATATACTTGTGATATGCCTGTGAGCAATAACATCCACACTTCTACATTTGCCGATGATACAGCCTGTATGAGTATGCACAAAAACCCTGATGAGGCATCCCGCAATCTCCAAGCTCACATTACCCAGCTTGAAAGATGGTTGAACTTATGGAGAATTAAAGTAAATGAACAAAAGTGTGTTCATATAACGTTTACCCTAAGAAAAGATACCTGTTCCCCCATTCGAATCAATAATCAAAATATTCCTCAACATTCTCAAGTGAAATACCTTGGCATACACCTTGATCGAAGGCTTACATGGCAACATCATATTGACGCTAAACTAATTCAAATGAAACTTAAGTTAACTCAAATACATTGGTTGATTGGCAGAAATTCAACACTCAGTCTAGACTGCAAACTTTTGATATACAAGTCGCTTTTGAAGCCAATATGGTGCTACGGAATTCAGCTATGGGGCACTGCTTCAGCTTCAAATGTGGATAGAATCCAACGACGGCAAAACAAAATTTTACGTTTGATAACAGCGGCTCCATGGTACATCAAAAATTCAAATATACATCGAGATTTAAATATGCCACTAGTGACTGAAGAAATCGCAAAATACGCAGGCAAATATCTAACAAAACTCGAGTCACATCCTAATCCGCTTGCTCGTAATATCTTGAACTTTACTGGACACGTCCGCTTAAAAAAGAGGGACACAAGGGCCCTAATACTCAGCACCCCAAATGATACTTCTTGAAAATAATTATTGTGCTTAATACGAAATTTATGGATTATTAATTACTATCACTAAGTTTATGTCCGATACTGGTCGGGCCTAATAATTATATTTAGATTTAAGATTTGAATACTTATTGTTAGTTCATATTTGAAGATACAATAAATAAATATACGTGTGTATAAAAAATAAAAAAAAAAAAATCATCATATTCCACTCTTATTCAAAAATCAAAAAATGGGAGATATGATTATTTTTGAGCATCACCTAAAAGAATGGACAAAATCACATTCAATTACAATTCAAGATATAACTCCACAACAATCAAAATCAGGGTCGCAGTGCTCATCCCAGTTATATTCATCTTACACACTTGCAGGAAGTCCAAGCGGAATCAAAACTCCTGATATAAGCTTGGGAGAAATTTTAAATCAAAACAAGAAGTCACTACCACTGACAGATTTTACATTACAAATTCGCGATTCGAGTGTCATCACCGCTCTTTGTTAATCAACATTATTTGTAATTATTTCGAAAAGAAAAATATTCATATGACACTAGGTATGAGTTATAAACTAGAAGAAGAAATACTTGATCGCCTTCCCACCGAAAAATTAAACTACTACCGGACTTCTAAGCGAGGAAAAGTATATGTAAAATTTTGTAACTTCAAGCTGACCCGAAAAGATGTAAAAAGAAAGGCTGATACAGAAGTACCTGAAAAAAGTGCTACTATTTCCGAAGGTAAAGTTCTCTGTAAGTATAATCATATAATATAAATTTAATATATTATAATATATAAAATATAAATTATGTTTTTACTTATACTTAAAGGTTCAGAAAGTAACGCGGTTGAATGTGTCAGAAGTCTAAGATATGATAATTTGAATGCGCAGGACTTTGACATATGTTGGCAAGCATGCTGTCATTTTAGATTAAACGAAATAAAACAAGCTTCGTCTTCAGCTGAAATATTCAAACAATGGCCCGAATATAAGACAATGGTGGATTTCGATATGTAAGAATAATTATTTTATACATATATTTTCTTTAATTAAGTGCTTACTAAATAAATGCATTTCAGATTGATAAAGATTTTAGTGTTCTTTTTGGCAATCGTCCAGGCGTTCTTGAGAACTGGCCAGAACATTTTGATAAGATAAAAGAGTTCCTTCTAAACAACTTACGGGACAAGGCCATGAAAAATATTTTAAATGATTTGGACGATTCGCAAAGCAATAATGGTAAATAGAATTTATTATTTATTTTAAACGAATAATTTTTCTGTGTAGTTAGTCTTGTTTTAGATTCGGCAGTTTTTCTTGAAGCAGTTCTATTCAATTCTCTTTTAAAACTGCTCGCTTGTTTTCACACAGATGCAGCGTTACCATTTGTCAAGTTTTCCCTTTTTTTGGAAGTTTCTTGAGATGCCAAACAGTTTTTTGAAAATATAAGGGTTTTTCAAGTTTTTTTTTATAAATATGTCCATAATTGAACTTTTGCAGTATATTGAATGAAAATATTAAGTAATGCTTGTATCAATAAAACGATCTTATATTTTCTCACTCCCTTATTACTGCAACAGTGTCTAAAGGCTCAGTTAGCCTAACCATTTTCATTATTTTTCACATAACAACATCGATTAGCTGTTTTCTTTTAAAATTTTGGTACTTTTGTAGAAAAAAAGTTTTTGTTTTGGAAAAAAGTTTTTTTCAGATTTAGGGAGTTTTTTAAAAATTATATATGGTAACGCTGCACAGATGAATTCTTCTTAAATTTTCCTATTGTTTTAATGCAGCGAATTAAACAACAAAAGAGAATTGAAGTAACATTTTGGTACAAGCAAGCCAGTACTCCTCTTCTTTCCTCTCTCTCCCATAAACTCAGGCTTGCTTCAAGAAAAACTGCCAAGTCTAAGACATGAGTTAAGAAAATAAATATTCAGTTATGTAATTTCAAAATCAATTTCCATTACATACCTGATTAATATTATTTGAATATTTAGCCAATGCAAATTGAATTTCATATTGTTTATTTTGTAACATAATAAAAATGTTCCATACATTTTCTGCCATTAAAATTTTATGATTCGAAGTTATTATTTTGCAAGATAAACAATATAAAATAAATTTTGAATTGGCTCATTATTTAGTAGAGTTGTAAAATAGCTACAAATTGTTTTAGTTATAAATATATAAATACATACTCGTACATTTCTTTTTTCGTTTAAAGACAATGCTGCTGTTCAACTAATGTGGTGTGTACATGGCTATTTCATTCCATCACTTAGTGTCGTAAAAGAAAATAACAAAAAGTCATTCATAAAGTATACAGTGCGAAACTCACAAGATTGTTTTTTGTTTATAGGGAACAGCACACAGCACGTACTTGATCACATACATAAGCTGGCGTCTAAGCCTGGATATGTCCAACCATTCATATTGGCTATTGGAAGAGAGGAGTTGACATCCTTTGAAAACTTTTTTGTTTATTTAGATGGAATATCTTTTCAGTTTCCCAGTTTCTTAAGAGCTTTGGATATTTGTTTTAAATGCTTTTACTTATTTAATTTAAAATACCCTTCAGCTTGTGAGCAATTTTGGAATTTTATTGAAAGTTATTTTTATGATATGAAAGTTACAAGCAATACTTCTTCAAAAGTGAGCCTAATAACCGAGCAACTGCGAGAAAAATAGTAGATATATGTGTATCGACAACAAAAGTATGACAATCCTTTTTTTACAATTAATTTTAATAAATAAGATTACTTTACACTTAAATAGTAAAATAAATTTATATATAATTTGTAAATTTATTTACTATTAATAAATAAAAATAAAGAAATAAATAAAATAAATAAACATATATCGATTATTTTTTACACGGCTTTTCCTGCAACATTTTTGCATCACAGGTATACGTATATTTACAGTCTTAATCATAAAAAATATTTTTGGTTTACCAAAGGCTTATACACATTTCAAATTTTGTTAAGAAATTTGTTTTAATATATCAAAAATATTTTTAATAAATAATATCATGTTTATGTGCACTAAAATCAATGTAATGTACATTAAATTCTATGTAAAAGTTCATTGGGTCAACGTATAGATGCATTAAAGTCAATGTATGCGTTCATTGGGTCAACGTATAAGTGCATTAAAAACAATGTAAAAGTTCATTAAAACAATGTATGCGTTCATTGGGTCAACGTATAGGTGCATTAAAATCAATGTAGAAGTTCATTGAAACAATGTATTAGTACATTGCTTCACTTAATTTAATGCAGTTCATTAAAATAATGAACTATTTCATTGTGCCAATGAACTTATACATTGATTTAAAATATGTAAATTTTTCAATGAACGGTAGTTCATTGATTCAATGTACCTGTGTCTTAGGTCAAAATTAAGACAAAAGTTCATTGAAACAATGACCTTTTTCATTGTTTTTATGTACCTTTTTGGTTCAGTGAGAGAACCTTTACCCAAATTTCTTAGAACAACTAGAGTTATTATGTTATAAACTTTCATTTAAACAAATGAGAAGCATAACAAAAAATAACAAAGTTGAAACAAGAACTCAATAATCAACATGTTTTTTATTTTCTTATTTTACTACATTGGCTGACTTTTTTTCAGCTCTAGTTGTAGTTGTAAAAAGTATGTAAAGAAAATAAATGTAAATAACAACAACAGCTATGTAAGAATAGAGTGTTGCCACACAAGTATTTTTGACCTGGTGCAGTCAAGTTAATAATTAGTGTTTTATTTTTGGGAATTGCTACAATTTAAGCTTAACGTTTATTAACGCACTAATAATCCCAAATTATTATTTTATTTATTAAGTAAAATATTTTTTTTTATTAAAAATACATTGAAATTGATTATTGCGGGGTTTTGCTGGATCCTATGCGCATTTCACTGTTGCTAATGCAGATAATCAGGGAACCTTTACCCAAATTTCTTAGAACAACTAGAGTTGTTATGTTATAAACTTTCATTTAAACAAATGAGAAGCCTAACAACAAATAACAAAGTTGAAACAAGAACTCAATAATCAAATTTTTTTTGTATTTTCTTACTTTACCATTGCTACATTGGCTGACTTTTTTTCAGCTTCAATTTGTAGTTGTAATGCAAGCCATACACCTTGCGACCGTTGGTACAACACGCTGGATTAACAAGTTATGTGTTTTGCCCACAAACTTTACAACAACGTGTACATTAGAGCACAATTTCATTTCTTAATTTTTTTTGGAGTAAACATGACATCGGGTGTTATGTTATGTTGTAATGGATGGTTATTTGGTGACAAAATAAGAAGAAGAAAAAAGGATAGAAAAAAGAATTTGGTTAAAGGAGTGATTTATATAAAAAAACGTATTCTAATAACAAACTTTTGGAAATATTAAAAGAAAGCGAGCCAATGGACTATAAAAATTATACAAGGGTGTCAGACGAAGTATTCAATGACCATTTGTCTAAAGTTCCAATGAATATACAAAAGCAATTCCTCCGCGCAAACTCTTATACAATTATATAAAATCACTTATTTTTGTTGAATTCTCCATTTTATTCACAAATTTGAATTCGACGCGCCATGTTTTTCATATGACCACAACGAAAATAAGAACAAAATGAAATGAAAGAATATTGCAACGTTGTATATGAAATTCCTTGTAAAGGTAACGATAACGTCAGCTGTGATCTTGTGTATATAGGAACTACAAAGAGGAGCTTAGAAACAAGAGTGAACGAACATAAAGCAGACATCAGTAAAAACAAAGAGAATAATGCACTGTCACAACATATAACAAATACTAAACACAAACCAGATTTTGACGGTATAAAAATACTAGACAAAGTAAACAACGACAGAAAGAGATGCATAACAGAAAGTTTAAGAATTCAACAGAAAATAAACAAAACGATGAATATCAAAGAAGACACGGACAATTTGAGCGCAAACTACAAATTAGTAATTGTCAAAAACCTGTGATACACAAAAAGTTGAAAAACAATTTATAATTTTTGTTTTTCATATTATTTTCATTTGTTTAAATGAAAGTTTATAACATAATAACTCTAGTTGTTCTAAGAAATTTGGGTAAAGATTTCCTGATGATCTGCATTAGCAACAGTGAAATGCGCATAGGATCTAGCTAAACCCCTCAATAATCAATTTCAATGTATTTTTAATAAAAAATATTTTACTTAATAAGTAAAATAATAATTTGGGATTATTAGTGCGTTTAAAAAATTTTAAATTTAGACTAACAAGATATTTTCCGAACCTTATCCAATTAACACGATTGGTGAGGTAAATCACTTCTTAGTGGGCAACAAATTGTAACGATCGTGGGAGAGTGATCGGACGAGAGATCTAGAGAATTTTCTACATGAATTAAATTCCTAGAGATATTTTTTATGACGCCGAAATCTATAACATCCAGAATTTTATGTATGTCCGTAGGCCAGTAAGTTTCTTCACTCCAAATGACGTCCAAGCCCATTTTTTAAATTTTATTGAACAACGCTCGACCTCTAGGTGTAATAAGACGCGAACCCCAGAACGTATGTTTTGCATTGAAGTCGCCAGCTGCTGCGAAACAAGGGCCAAGAGATGTGTAGAAATCCTCGTATTGATGCTCAGTAATTGCGAATCTGGGAGGGGAGTAAATTGATGATATCACGAAAATTGTAAAAAAAATATTCAATACAAGTATTTGCTGCTTGTCGATCTTCTTCACAAATGTTGTCAAAAATATAGTGCTTGAGTCTTGACTTTATTAGAATTGCTGATCCACCGCATGCTCTTCCTCTTGGGCCCTTTGAATTATATAAGGTGTAGCCATTAATTTAAAAGCGGCTTCTTGAAGTCAAATGAGTTTCAGAAACCAACATTATATCAATATTTTTTTCCGCGAGGATTTCCTCAAATTCGTTTTTGTGTTGGCGATTGCCGTTTGCGTTCCAGAAACATATTTTAAATGTGTTCAAGCTTGTTAGCTAATGCTTGAAGCATTATAAACTATAATTGAATTTTATTGAAAGTTATTTTTATGATATGAAAGTTACAAGCAATACTTCTTCAAAAGTGAGCCTAATAACCGAGCAACTGCGAGAAAAATAGTAGATATATGTGTATCGACAACAAAAGTATGACAATCCTTTTTTACAATTAATTTTAATAAATAAGATTACTTTACACTTAAATAGTAAAATAAATTTATATATAATTTGTAAATTTATTTACTATTAATAAATAAAAATAAAGAAATAAATAAAATAAATAAACATATATCGATTATTTTTTACACGGCTTTTCCTGCAACATTTTTGCATCACAGGTATACGTATATTTACAGTCTTAATCATAAAAAATATTTTTGGTTTACCAAAGGCTTATACACATTTCAAATTTTGTTAAGAAATTTGTTTTAATATATCAAAAATATTTTTAATAAATAATATCATGTTTATGTGCACTAAAATCAATGTAATGTACATTAAATTCTATGTAAAAGTTCATTGGGTCAACGTATAGATGCATTAAAGTCAATGTATGCGTTCATTGGGTCAACGTATAAGTGCATTAAAAACAATGTAAAAGTTCATTAAAACAATGTATGCGTTCATTGGGTCAACGTATAGGTGCATTAAAATCAATGTAGAAGTTCATTGAAACAATGTATTAGTACATTGCTTCACTTAATTTAATGCAGTTCATTAAAATAATGAACTATTTCATTGTGCCAATGAACTTATACATTGATTTAAAATATGTAAATTTTTCAATGAACGGTAGTTCATTGATTCAATGTACCTGTGTCTTAGGTCAAAATTAAGACAAAAGTTCATTGAAACAATGAACTTTTTCATTGTTTTTATGTACCTTTTTGGTTCAGTGAGAGAACCTTTACCCAAATTTCTTAGAACAACTAGAGTTATTATGTTATAAACTTTCATTTAAACAAATGAGAAGCATAACAAAAAATAACAAAGTTGAAACAAGAACTCAATAATCAACATGTTTTTTATTTTCTTATTTTACTACATTGGCTGACTTTTTTTCAGCTCTAGTTGTAGTTGTAAAAAGTATGTAAAGAAAATAAATGTAAATAACAACAACAGCTATGTAAGAATAGAGTGTTGCCACACAAGTATTTTTGACCTGGTGCAGTCAAGTTAATAATTAGTGTTTTATTTTTGGGAATTGCTACAATTTAAGCTTAACGTTTATTAACGCACTAATAATCCCAAATTATTATTTTATTTATTAAGTAAAATATTTTTTTTTTATTAAAAATACATTGAAATTGATTATTGCGGGGTTTTGCTGGATCCTATGCGCATTTCACTGTTGCTAATGCAGATAATCAGGGAACCTTTACCCAAATTTCTTAGAACAACTAGAGTTGTTATGTTATAAACTTTCATTTAAACAAATGAGAAGCTTAACAACAAATAACAAAGTTGAAACAAGAACTCAATAATCAAATTTTTTTTGTATTTTCTTACTTTACCATTGCTACATTGGCTGACTTTTTTTCAGCTTCAATTTGTAGTTGTAATGCAAGCCATACACCTTGCGACCGTTGGTACAACACGCTGGATTAACAAGTTATGTGTTTTGCCCACAAACTTTACAACAACGTGTACATTAGAGCACAATTTCATTTCTTAATTTTTTTTGGAGTAAACATGACATCGGGTGTTATGTTATGTTGTAATGGATGGTTATTTGGTGACAAAATAAGAAGAAGAAAAAAGGATAGAAAAAAGAATTTGGTTAAAGGAGTGATTTATATAAAAAAACGTATTCTAATAACAAACTTTTGGAAATATTAAAAGAAAGCGAGCCAATGGACTATAAAAATTATACAAGGGTGTCAGACGAAGTATTCAATGACCATTTGTCTAAAGTTCCAATGAATATACAAAAGCAATTCTTCCGCGCAAACTCTTATACAATTATATAAAATCACTTATTTTTGTTGAATTCTCCATTTTATTCACAAATTTGAATTCGACGCGCCATGTTTTTCATATGACCACAACGAAAATAAGAACAAAATGAAATGAAAGAATATTGCAACTACTTAAAACAGTTAGCACACAAACAGCAAAACTTAAAATTCTTATTAGCATGCAGAAATTATGGTATAGTACCTAACCACACAAAATATGCAACTACGAGGGTAGTTCAATTATTCGAGTGCCAGTCTATAAAAAACAGTTGGAAAAAATAGAATATAATTTCCATAAAAAAATTCTTAATTTAGAAATATCTCAAGTTAATGCTGATTTAAAATTCATTAGAAAAAATTTTTTTCAAATTAAACAATGTATACAAAATGTAGTTACAATAGACGACTTTGAAAAATTTATGAAAAATCAAACGCAAAGAGCAAAACATATAACGACTAATATCAAGAGCAAGCACGTAAATAAATTAAATGCACTTAAAGTAAAACTGTTCAATGAACAAGGGTTCAAATTTAATGATCACTGGTTTGAAAATAAAACGGAAATAGAAATACCTACGGAAAGTAGGTGGTTATTATCTTTGGGGAAAAAGTTTGCTCTCCCAATTAATCGACAGAGTTTTTCACCACTTGAAACTATAGCTGATATTGAGGAATGCATACAGAAACTAGAAATTAATAATAACGGCGAAAAGGAAGTAAGAAGGGCCCGTTTGGCAAATATGGTAACATGTTTCAAAAGAGACGTTAAAAACGCCCTTAGGGAAAAATTCATTTTGGCAATTTTTGAAAAAACTAAAAAGTTCTTGAATTGGCATAACAATATAATTATTACACAAGCTGATAAGGGAAACAAAACAGTTGCAATATACAAAGAAGAATATAATTCCAAAATGGATGAACTTTTACGAGACAACAACATTTACAGAGTCATGAGGACTGACCTCACACAAAAACTAATTAAAACAAATAACAAAATAATTACAGATCTACACAAACGACAATATATAGATGATTATAGAAAACGAATACTCATGTGTTCTGCCGGCACTGCGCCGAGAATTTATGGACTCCCAAAAATCCACAAAGCTCAAATGCCATTGATACCTATAGTGTCATCAGTACAAGCCCCATGTTACCAACTCAATAAATATGTATATAGGAAAAATTCTGAAGAACATAATATCAGACAAATACAACATCAAAAACTCTTTCGAACTGAAAAATCAGCTGCAAAGTATAAAGTTGGATGAAAAAGATATTTTAATATCCCTGGACGTAGTATAAATAATATAATGAAAAAATGTGACCAAATAAAAACAAACACCACGATTCCACGTTCCAAATTTCTGGATATTTTAAAATTGTGTTTGTATGACAACAACTATTTTATGTACAAAAACATAATATATAATCAAATCTTCGGTATGCCGATGGGAAACCCCCTATCTCCAACAATCGCAGACATTGTGCTAGATAGCTTACTGGACGTAGCAATAGCTGAACTTAAAAACAAAAATATTCACATAAAATACATAGCAAAATATGTTGATGACTTTTTAGCTAGCATAAAAATCGACGACAAGGATGACATTCTAAAAACATTTAATGGATATCATCCAAAATTAAAATTCACTATCGAAGTGGAAAAAAATAAAGAAATTGTATATCTCGATACTAAATTATACAGGAATGCAGAGAAAATAACGTTTAATTGGTATGCAAAGGATATGTCATCGGGCAGAATAATAAATTTCAACGCAACACAGCCAAGAACGCAGATAATTAACACCGCCAAAAATTTTGTTCGTAGAGTACTAGACATCAGTGGCATCACACGCACAACATAGAAACAAATTTTAACATTTTAAAAAACAACAGTTTTCCCACGAAATTAATACAATCGTTTATTTCATCCTACACGCTTACACAAAACCGCGAACCTAGCAACCCTAGCACAGAACACCAAAGGTATTGCAGTATATACCCGGCCTTACCGACAATAAAAACATAAAAACAACAATAGATAACAATAACATAGTTTGGCATATAAACCAAATAAAACATTAAATAAATTTTTTTCAAAAACAAAAACACCTGTAGAAAAATTGCAACAAAACAACGTTGTATATGAAATTCCTTGTAAAGGTAACGATAACGTCAGCTGTGATCTTGTGTATATAGGAACTACAAAGAGGAGCTTAGAAACAAGAGTGAACGAACATAAAGCAGACATCAGTAAAAACAAAGAGAATAATGCACTGTCACAACATATAACAAATACTAAACACAAACCAGATTTTGACGGTATAAAAATACTAGACAAAGTAAACAACGACAGAAAGAGATGCATAACAGAAAGTTTAAGAATTCAACAGAAAATAAACAAAACGATGAATATCAAAGAAGACACGGACAATTTGAGCGCAAACTACAAATTAGTAATTGTCAAAAACCTGTGATACACAAAAAGTTGAAAAACAATTTATAATTTTTGTTTTTCATATTATTTTCATTTGTTTAAATGAAAGTTTATAACATAATAACTCTAGTTGTTCTAAGAAATTTGGGTAAAGGTTTCCTGATGATCTGCATTAGCAACAGTGAAATGCGCATAGGATCTAGCTAAACCCCTCAATAATCAATTTCAATGTATTTTTAATAAAAAATATTTTACTTAATAAGTAAAATAATAATTTGGGATTATTAGTGCGTTTAAAAAATTTTAAATTTAGACTAACAAGATATTTTCCGAACCTTATCCAATTAACACGATTGGTGAGGTAAATCACTTCTTAGTGGGCAACAAATTGTAACGATCGTGGGAGAGTGATCGGACGAGAGATCTAGAGAATTTTCTACATGAATTAAATTCCTAGAGATATTTTTTATGACGCCGAAATCTATAACATCCAGAATTTTATGTATGTCCGTAGGCCAGTAAGTTTCTTCACTCCAAATGACGTCCAAGCCCATTTTTTAAATTTTATTGAACAACGCTCGACCTCTAGGTGTAATAAGACGCGAACCCCAGAACGTATGTTTTGCATTGAAGTCGCCAGCTGCTGCGAAACAAGGGCCAAGAGATGTGTAGAAATCCTCGTATTGATGCTCAGTAATTGCGAATCTGGGAGGGGAGTAAATTGATGATATCACGAAAATTGTAAAAAAAATATTCAATACAAGTATTTGCTGCTTGTCGATCTTCTTCACAAATGTTGTCAAAAATATAGTGCTTGAGTCTTGACTTTATTAGAATTGCTGATCCACCGCATGCTCTTCCTCTTGGGCCCTTTGAATTATATAAGGTGTAGCCATTAATTTAAAAGAGGCTTCTTGAAGTCAAATGAGTTTCAGAAACCAACATTATATCAATATTTTTTTCCGCGAGGATTTCCTCAAATTCGTTTTTGTGTTGGCGATTGCCGTTTGCGTTCCAGAAACATATTTTAAATGTGTTCAAGCTTGTTAGCTAATGCTTGAAGCATTATAAACTATAAAATTATTTATAGTTTGCAGCAGATTATCAATAGTAGCTTCAAGGCGATTAAAATTAAACCTCGAGTTTGTATTTGTTGAAATATTTGGCGGTGAAACATTTTGTGTGGGAATAGAATTTGTATTAAGGGCCACTCAGACTATTATACTTTGTATTAATACATGTCAAAAATTCAAGTAATACGTGCAAGTGCAAGATGTCATAACGAATGGTAAATCATGCGATAAAAATTTGACATCCCATAATACTTGACCATTTTTTTTTTAATTTTCTATACGATAATACTTTTCATCTGATCAGAGTTGCACTATTACAAAATCCAAACTAACAAGTCGTCTGTTTCGACGCCTATGCCGTGCCGTCGTTTATGGTATATGCATTCTTATTAAACCGGATATTAATATTGAATATGCTTATCGTATTGAAAAATTTTTCGTGTAAGGCATGTCTGAAAGTTAACGAAACTATCATATTTTCTTTTTATTTATCTTATTTAAATCAACTACTTTAACCGCCGTCTATTTTCAAAGGCCGGCACAACCTTAGTTTACATTAAACTGCTATGCCGCCGGATGTCAACGATTATTGTAGGCATGTTAATCCTCAACAGCTGTTTGCTTTATACTTGTGTTTTTAATGTAATATGAGGTATGATGCTGTGAACATAAAATGTCAATTTACGTTAGATTTTTTGATAGTCGAAACAAACGTCTTAAGATTTCTTTTTCGTAAAGTGTGATGAAAGTCTTTATACATTTATAATAGTCTGAGTGGCCCTTTAGCAGCATCGGCATACGATATACGTGAAGTAACTGGTTGGATCATTTGAGTGGCGGAGTAAGCGTTTGCTGATTGAGCGGGGGCTGATTTAGGTTTTTGTACCATAGTCTGTTTAACGAAAGAATATACAGGTCATCCTCTGTAGTTAGCGGTGTGATTACCTTCACAATTACTAATTTTTTTATGCTTGATCTTTAGGTTAAGTACAACTAGCAGTACCGTGCAATTCACCGCAGATAACACAAACTGTAGGTAAATTACAGTTAGTTCTTGTGTGGACATATTCTTGACAACTATGGCACTGTACGGGTCCAAAACGCTTGTGTGGTTCTTCAACTGTTATTTTTCGTTATAAGAGATATTTTAAATTATAATTTGGATGGGTCTCATTTTTTTCAATTTTACATCATTTGGCTTAAGTTCAACGCGAAATAGTGGTTGGGGGATCTTCTCCCTATTTATTATGTTCGATACATTTTTTACCTTAAATCCCTGGGGATGAGTTCATCTTTTATTTCCTCGGGAACAACATAAGAATCTATGCACTTCACAGTAAGTCTATCATCAGATTTTTTTATTTTTATTGTTATCATTAAGAGCATCAGAATTCACAGTAAAATAGGAATTTCTGCCGTTATAACTCACTTCACAATTATTTGTTTTTGAGGTATTTATATAAAGTATTCCTCAAGGGCACTTTGTTTGTGTTTTTTTGTTTACTTTTTTCGTTTTTGTTATTTGCAAAGCAAAAAAAAAACTTATTTATCAAAGTTAATATGTACTACGAATATTTTTTGTATGACTTTTCTTTGTTTTTGTTTAGTATGTATGTTAGAAAAATTCCGCTAAGTTGTCTGTTCAATATTAAGTTACAACGAGAACTGAAAAACGAATATAATAAAAAATTGTATTAATTGTTTTTTTCGTATTTAACGTAAACTATAAGTTACTCGAAATTTAATTTTAAGACACATAATTTTTATAAAACATTTGTAGTATATGCATTTTTCCACACCTACATATCGTATCGTATCGTGATACGTACGAATTGACAGAAAGCGTGATTTATGTTTTGCTACACATACATACTGTTCCAAACGTTGACGTGATAAGTAGTGCAAATTGTTTTTAATCACAAATTAATAATTACCCTTATTCTAGTTGTCGAGATCGAAGTCTCTTTAACACAATACCAACAAATTGGGACTTGTTGACTCGCCCTTGAGAACGATTTTGTGCTACTAAACATCTATTTCCGTTCAATAAAGTCTAGGTAATGGCATATACCTGCCAACAGGACTCAATTGTTTTCGTCAACGGGTACACAAGCCCCAATTTTTTTTGTATTCTGTTTAAGTGACGTCGATGTCGACAACTGGGATAAGAGTGAATATATGTATATATAGTGAAATCTTCGTGTTAGAAATATTACTTCTAAGAGTGTAGTGATTAAAGAGAATAACTTACGCTCTGACCAAGATATTTTTTTTTGCAAATGTGCAAATAATATTTTGGGAGCCAAACTACCATATTTTAAAAAGTGATTCAAGTAGTTTTTTTACAAATTGCGGTTGAACATAAGACATTTTTAAGTAGTACGAAATAGGGATGGGCAAAAAATATCGATATATCGAAATATCGATATTTGAGAAAATAAATATAGATATATATCGCCGATATATCGATTCTTATTTACGAGTATCGGTACTTTTAAAGCTATAGCCGTTTTTTAACTGTACGATATTGGCATCACTGCTATTGAGGCGAAGAAAAAAAAACGAAATTTCATAATAACTGCCCAGGCGCATTTATAAGGTGACCCAACTAAGTCAGGTGACTTTTTGGATTGTGTGGGTATAAGCCTAAAGGCAGAAATTGTTTTACTTTCTTTCTGTTACACACAAAAAAATATAAGAGGCAATATTCACCCGTATTGCGTATGTCGAGTCGAATATTCGTTTACGAGAATTTTGTATTTGATGAAACAAAACTTACTCTGTAATATAAAGAAGAAAAAAACTTGTATAAGTTTTCTTTATCTATAACAAAATTCTCGTAGATGAATATTCGACTCAATATACGCAATACGGGTGATTAACTAAGCTTGCATAAGTAACTTTTTTCTATATGAAAGTAAAAAACTTGGGTTTAATGAACTATGCATTTAGGTAATTTGTACATTACATTAAACAAAAAAAAAAAAAAAAGAGAAATTTCATAACAACAGCTGTAATGTAATTTAATATGTTTATATCAACTCTGTTTACAATTCTTCTCATTATTGCTTTACACGATTTTGACGTATACTTACTTATATCTCAGTCGCCTTCGAATAAAGGAAATAAATTTAGGGGCCATAACCAGGTCAAAAGCTTGAGAATTACAACATAATGAGAATGAAGAAATTGTGCATCAAACAGAGGTAAAGGAGAATATGGGAGAGGAAGATATGGCTGTTTATTTAACTAACGCAGAAGATATTAATAAAGTAATGAAAGCATTTCACGATACACCTTTGGGTGGACACCACTTATACTGATTGCCGTATCAGGAATCAGTATAAGTGGGCTGGTATGTATCGACAAATAAAAAATTATGTAACAACATGTACCTTATGCCAGAAAAACCAATGTTCGAAAGTCGAGAAAATGCCATTGGTTATGACAAGCACTTCAAGTAAGCCTTTTGAAAAGGTTTTCATGGACCTGGTAGGTCCATTGCCAGAATCAGCTAGGGGAAATAAATATATCGTCACCTTTCAAGACGATATTTCAAAATTTTTCGCATGTGCAGCCGTGCCTGATGCAGAGGCACCAACTGTAGCTAAAGTTTTTTTTAAGGATATAATTTCAAGATACTTTATTCCCAATGTGTTGGTAACGGATAACGGATCAAACTTCACATCCAGATTATTCAAAGAAACGTGTAAGATTCTAAGGATAAAGAAACTCCTAACCACTCCTTATCATCCACAAGCGAATGGTGCTTTAGAATGAGCTCATCGACCATTGGCCGAATTTCTGAGAAATTTCGTTAACTTGGATGGTACCAACTGGGACGAATGGACTCATCACGCCATACATGTGTATAATAACAGCAAAACATTCAAGAACAAAACAAACACCGACGAGAGTATTATTCGGGTTTGAATTTAAAATACCCATAACTTTGAAAATACCCCCGACACCACTATACAACGCGGATGATTATAGCAAAATTTTGATACATCAAATCCAACGTTCACATGAAATCGTTAGAGAGAATCAAGAGAGGGCAAAATTGAGAGCCAAATAGTATTATGATAAGGGTTCAAAGGACGGAAAGTATAAAATAGATCAAAAGGTATGGTTAAAGAATCAAACTAGAAAAAATAAGTTTTCACCCTTATGGTTAGGACCATATGAAGTTATAGATATACCAACTCGTGTAAACATAAAATTGAGAATTAAAAGGTGTGAAAAGGTCTACCATAAGAATTTAGTAAAACCCTACAAGGAACGGCATTTAATAACCTATATAGGATAATTGATCATCCAATTACGATCCAGGCTATTTAGTTATAAATTTATAAGGGAGAGCAATGAACTTTAATTAGTTTACTTTTCTTTTTTATATAAATTGTATAGCTACAAATATAGAAAATTGTTTAACAATAGTAACGATTTAATTTCCGGGTGCTCTAAACAAACAAAAAATTCAAATATGCTTACTAAAACGTTTCTTTAACTAATAAATGAAAAAAGAAGAACCCTCGCTACAATACTAATTGCAATTAAACAAAATTGTTAACAAAAGCAAAACGATAAAAAATACCTTTTTTTTACTGCAATACGAGCTTGGGTCAGTTGTGCAATGTACGGGTACGAGGGTTGATCAATTCTGATTCACAACAAAATCTACTTTTTTCAAATATTTCATTTAAATTGCGTATAAGCTTTTGACTTCGGTGTGCTTTTGATACCAATTTTTTTTATAAATGTTACTAAGTTTTCCTTTTGAAATCGAACAAAATTTGACTTCTCCACTAGCAGAACAGTGGAACAAGGTTGGTAAAAAACCAAGATTTAAATTTTTTTTTCTCGAATATTTCCTGAACTGTAAGCGGAACTGCATAAATGTAGCAGACCTTTTTTTTAGCTCTTGCAAAAAATCTTTTTTATTAGATCAAAAACATCATTTTGGCATCAGTTGTCATTAACCCGAGGTTGCCCACTTTGGGGCTTTGTGGCCCCGACCCCTTTTGAGATATATAGTCCAAATTCCAGACTTAAGCTCGGCCGCACCTCTTTAAATGCTGTATGCAATTTCATGCAGAACTATTTCCACGTTTTTTTTCAAAATCCCCCACTGTGAGTCATTTAATTGATTGCAAACTTCTTGTTAGTGAAAATGAGGTTAACGGTACATTTTCCTATAAACAGGTCCATCAGATGTAGCTAATCGCTCTTGATTATTCAAATCGTTATGCATATTTTTTAGGACTTTCTCATTTATATTAATTGCTTCCAATTGATGGATTTCATTGGAATATATGGGACTAAATGATTCCTCAAACATAATAGTATTTACGTTTATATAAACATTACCATATTTGTAATTAATTACTGCACCAAGTGGTTTCAAAATATTTCCCCCTAAGATTTCATCAAATTTTCTCTTACCAAAAGAAGTAAATTTCCACATCGTTTCATCCATTCCAAATTCTTTCGGTAAATCAGTGATTATTTCATTATTTATAACAGTTCTTCCATTTAAAGGTAGTGAATATCTTTTATATTGTGATAATTAATTTTCATCTAAGAAGGAAGTAGAACCTGAATAAATTAAAGCTCTAAAAACGTAATTTCCTATGGTTATTTTAATGATCAAAAGAGGTCGTTAAAGGAAAATTTACCAGTTCTTCACAATTTCCGTTCCCTTCTTTAAGAAAATCCACTTCCATTTGAGAATTATTTTGTGTAAATTGACCATTGCTTTTTCTTCCACTAACTCTGGAATTTACGTTACTATATCTATTATTTTGAAGATATGAATTTGGCACGTCAAAAGAAAACTTTTTATTATAATTATTTCTATTCGAATGAATGTTAGAAGATAAATTGTTTGAATTATTATCATAATGTTCACTATTATAATTTCTACTTGTACTTTCATTTCTATTGTTGTACATTGGGATCTGGATACTTCTATTGAATCTCTTTTTTCTACCTCATCTCTGATCAAACCTACATTTATACATTAAGCATATTATTAAAACTAACATCTCCCTTTACAAATAATAAAAAAAATATGCACAACTTAAAATAAAGAATATTTAGTAGTGTTGTCATTCGAACAAAAATTTTTCGAATATTCGAACAACTTTTTATCATTTTTGTTCAAACGAATAAACATTTTCAATTTAGAATAAAAAATTTTTCGAATAATTTTTGTCGAATATTCGATAAAATGTTGTTCTCTGAGACTCATTTGACTTCAAGAAGCCTCTTTAAAATTAATAGCTCCACCTTATATGATTCAAAGGACCCGAGAAGAAGAGCATGGGGTGGATCAGGAATTCTAATAAAGTCAACACTAAAGCACTATATTCTTGACAACATTTTTGAAGAAAATCATTGCATTGAACATTTTTGTGATATCATAAATTTACTCCCCTCCAAGATTTTCAATCACTGAGGATCAATACGAGAATTTCTACAAATCTCTTGAACCTTGTTTTGTAGCAGCTGACGACTACAATGAAAAACATACGTGCTGGGGTTCGCGTGTTATTACACCTAGAGATCGCGCGTTGTTCAAAACAATTTCAAAAATGGGGTTGGACCTCATTATTGGCCTACTGACATACAAAAAATTCCGGATGTTATAGATTTTGGTGTCATGAAAAATATCTCTATGCATTTAATTCAAATTGAAGCTTCTCTAGATCTCTCGTCCGATCACTCTCCCACGATCGTTACAATTTATAGCCCATTAAGAAGTGACTTACCTCACCCATATTCGAATTTGATAAATCGTGTTAATTGGCTGGGATTCAAAAAATATCTTAGTAGTCATTGAAATACCTTGGTATACATCTTGATCGAAGGCTCACATGGAAATACCACATTGACTCTAAGCTAACGCAAATGAAACTTAAACTAACTCAAATACATTGGCTGGTTGGTAGAAATTCAACCCTCACCCTAGATTGTAAACTTTTAATATACAAGTCGCTCTTAAAACCTATATGGTGCTACGGAATTCAGCTATGGGGTACTGCTTCAGCTTCAAATATAGAAAAAATTCAACGAAGGCAAAACTAAATTTTACGGTTAATAACATCGGCTCCATGGTACATAAGAAATCCAAATTTACATCGTTATTTGAATATGCCACAACTAACTAAAGAAATTGCAAAAAACGCAGGCAAATATCTTACAAAAATCGAGTCTCATCCTAATCCGCTTGCTCGTAATATCTTGAATTTTACTGGACACATCCGCTTAAGAAAGAGGGACACAAGGGCTCTAATACTCAACACTCCAGAGGGAAATGCTTGAAAATATTTTTGTTTTTGCTTATCACGACTTATGTATTATTAATAACTATCACTAAGTTTATGTCCGACACTGGTCGGGCCTAATTAATTATTTTAGATTTAAGATTTGAATACTTATTGTTAGTTCATATTTGAAGATACAATAAATAAATATATGTATTAAAAAAAAATATTTTATAGTTTTGGGATTCGTGGTATTAAAAAATTATTAATTTACATACCTCTACCCAAAGAGGCTCTACTGCCTTCGGACATCTTTCATAAATTCCTATGCCGTGGGAAAAATCAATTACTTCATCATCTGTACCATGGATGACCAACACCGGTGATTTTACTTTAGATACTTTGTCAATGCTGGTAAAAAGAAATATATGTAATGATAATTATATTAGTAAAAAATTTTAGAACAATATCATTAATTAATTTATTTATTAGTACATAGTTTGCAAAGTAAATTTGCAGAATATGGTTGTACAAATATGGGGTAAATAGACCATATGTCCAAGATATTATTAACAGTATTTTAAAAAAGTTTTTTTTTTCTAACTGGCTATACACGACATATGCCTTCGCATAGGAAGTAGCAACGTGGTTGTCAACGAAATTACACAAAAGATCCGCAAGATTATACGGTTATCCGTAGCATATCATTCAACCAGAGCGAGCGAGACGAAAAACTCTCGAAGGCCAAACAACAGCGTTGCATTTTGGTGCTTTTCGGGTATTTTTTGGTCCTTCTTTCCTTTCTAAGTTCCCGAAAGTTTACTAAACACCCGTTTCAGAAAAGCGGGTATTTATAGTGCTTTTTACAATTTCTCGCAGTGCTATTTCAATAATAAAAATTTTTGCAACTTAAACAAGGCCAAGAAGCAAATGTTCCGACTTGTCTCAATAAACTTTTTGATTCCTCATGAGAAATATATTTTATTTATTTGTTAAGCATACATAAGAGTAGTTAAACAACAAGGATTTGTCGTATGTGCAAATTTAAGAAATAACAAAAAAGTATCTTAGTTCTTATGAAATTAAGCTTGGAAGAATTATCGAGCGTTCAAAAGTGCCTTAGACCAGCAAAAGATGCGTTAAAGACACTGTGCATTTGATATAATTTTAAAATAATTTCCCGGCTTAGCGATTTAACCCTTTCGGTGTGGATTTTTTTTTTTTGCGAAAGAGATATAGATGAAAGATCTTTTTGAATATATTGAAAATACATATAATTTAATTTTGCATTGTTAGTTTATCCAAAGTCCTTAAATTATTCTGGGATATATCATCTAAATAGGATTTTTGGGGCTTTTGTCCCAACCGGTTTTCGGTGCAAATGGGAAAATTTTCCCCATGAAAACATGTACAAATTCTATATTTTTTTGGAAATGATACGAATGGGACATATAAGGCCAGTGAAAATCCCAAATGGGACAATATATTCCAAAAAAAAAAAAACAAATTAAAAAAATTTTGGCTCCAACACGGTTAAATTACTCTTTTCATTTCAAATATACAGTCAAATCCCGATAATTCGTACCCCGATAAATCGTAATTCCCGATAATTCGTAATAAACAGTCGGTCCCTTGAAAAAATCTCGTTAATTCGTAAAATTTCCATACATTTTGATCCCCTCGATAATTCGTAATTTTTTTTCAAATAAAATCTCCTTTACCTCTTATAAATCGTAATTTTTTGCTAACTACCACTTATAATTCGTAATAAAAACAACAGAAACATGGAAAGAATGATTTTTTGCTTAATGCTATTTTTTTTGGGTTGGTTTTTGCTCTTGCTTGTGTGTGTGTTTATTTTTTTAAGATCAGTTTTTTACTTGAATAATAAAGAAAAATGTCAAACCGCACGCATAAAACTCTGTCGGTGTTACAAAAACAACAAATTTAGTAAATCAATTGAAAACCCCCGTTAATTCGTAATTATTTTATTTTAACCCCGTTAAATCGAAATCCCGCTAAATCGAAAACCCCTATAATTCGTAAGAAATGGCCGGTCCCTTGCGATTACGAATTATCGGGATTTGACTGTAGTTAGTTAATGGTGTACCTACGCTACAACTTCTCATCAACTATCACAATCATCTTTCAAAGAAATACCGCTCCAAATTGGGTACGTTTATTTATTTCATACGTTAAAACTCTAAAGTACGTCTGGGACATTTTAAAATACAATTTATTTTGCTTCAAAAAGTGTATAGGACTCTTAAAACTTTCCCTGGTACGTATTTTCCCAGAAGGACCGAAAGGGTTAAGATGTCACAGTCAAACAAAAAATAAGGACGTAGTTATATAAAACATAAATAACAGAATATTTAAGTTAGTGCTTTTTTACCCGAAATTTTTTTAATTTTTATCCTATTTTTATATGCTGACAGTGCTTTTGATGACCCAAGAGTTGGCATCACTGCCAAACAACATATACAAGCCTGACCGCACTTAAGAAATAATTACGATGACTGTTCTTCACCCCGATCTCTTTAACAACTCACAGTGGGGGATTTTGAAGAAAAAAAGTGGAAATAATTCTTCAGTTTCTAAACGAGCCGTCCGATTGTTATGAAATTTCACACATTTAAGGCGGTGTCGCCGAGCTCAAGTCTGGAATTTGGACTATATATCTCAAAAGGGGGCGGGGCCACAAAGCCCAAAATTGGGCAACCTCGGGTTAATGAAAAATTCAAACTAATGCCAAAATGATGTTTTTGATCTAATAAAAAAGATTTTTTGCAAGTGGATTTCTCTATCCAAGAGCTAAAAAAAGGTCTGCTACATTTATGCAGTTCTGCTTATACCGTGTTCAGACATACTCCTTAATTGCGCAATTAGAGCATTTTTTGCAATTAAGACCTTAATTGACAACAATTTACCATACAATAAGTCAATTAATAAATTGAGCAATTACTAGTTAATTGTATCACTAATTGCGTAAAACTCGAAATGCAACCCTGGTCATAAATGTTTTTATTAAGAACTGTGTTCAGTGAGCAGAAAAATTTCCTATAATGGCGAGCCAAATGTCAAAAAATATACATACATATAAACAAAACAAATATACATACATACATACATGTAAAGAAAACAAACTGAACAATATGAACTCCAATAAATAAATAAATAAATAAAAAATAAATGCTGTTGAAGAAGTTTTTTTTTAATTCATAGATAAATTTATTAACAAATATCTTTTATAAATAGGAAAAAAAATTTAGAGGATGAGGCTCGCGTGGACTGAGACCAGTGAAGCTGCTCTATTGGAGTTGTGGCCATGTCGAATAGAGGAGCTTCGTGGCCAAAGAGAAAACAATCACGTATATAATCACGTATATAATGTTATATGCAAGTAAAATTTCTTTTAAACTAAAATTTGCATCCATTTTGAAAATTTACAAACACAAATATTCACAAAACAAATAAAAACAATGTTTTTTCCAGCTGTCATATGATAATTGAGTCAGCTAAATTGAGTATGTGTGAACAGTAAATTTAATTGTGCAATTAAAATTAAAGTGACTCAATTAAAAATGCATGTCTGAACACAGTATTACAGTTTAGCAAATATTCGAGAAAAAAAATGTAATGTTGGCTTTTTTACCAACCTTGTTGCACTGTTCTGCTAGTGGAGACGTCAAATTTTGTTCGATTTCAAAAAGAAAACTTAGTATGAGTTAAGAGTTAAGTTAAGTTAAAATTTTTAACATTTATAAAAAAAATTGGTATCAAAAGCACACCGAAATCAAAAGTTATACGCAATTTAAATGAAATATTTAAAAAAAAGTAGATTTTTTGCCGTTTTTAGCAGAAAAAAGTGGGTTAACTATTTCGCTATTATTAAAAATTGTTTGCAAGAATACGTATCCCATATTTTTATTTATTCAAAAGGTAATACTATAAGAAACATTATAAAGAAATTTTTGGTTCAAAATTTTCGTTATTAAAGGTGCCAGATCGTTTCGAAATTGACCTATTTTTGCTATAAATATTAAATGTAAGGCCTTTTTTCTCAAATTCTAAAACTGGAACCCAAAAAATTTTTCATTTCATCTTAAGACATGACATGTTTTTAAAAAATTTCCTACCAAAAAATCCCATGTTTGAGATTTTATGAACTCTTTTTGGGAATTGCCGGCAACTCAAAAGCAAATTCTATTTGCTTTTACTGTGCTTCATTTTCCATCTAAGAGTGAAATTTAAGTCGAAGATATTGATAAATGTGAATTTTATAGCATTCCTTTTTGTAAGACCTCTGTTGTAAATGTGCAATTAATATTTAAAAAAAATTCGGATATTTAAAAAATTATACAAAAAGTCATTTAATATTTTGCATAAATATCCAAAGGAGTTTGAAAATTCAATCGATATTTGCAAATTAATGTGGTAATGAAATCACATTTAAACTTAGGGCTGCAAAATCGTAAGCAGAATAGCTCGTTTTATATCAGATATTCGTTTCCAGAAGCTTGCTAGTTACTACTTCGTTTTCTTTAATGATGTCTCGTAAGTTCAAAAATTTTAACTCTCTAAACTATGAGCCGTTCACACATAAAAGAAACAAAAAATAGTAGCAGTATTAGGGAAAATGTAAACAATTTCACTATAATTGGAGCTGAAAATCTGAGTTTTTAGCCCAAAAATCTTCAAATCTGCTTTCGTCTTTTTGGACGGTAAAAATCTGCAAAATCAATATAAATCTGCATTTCTGGCAACCGTGCTGGTGACTCTGAAGAAATTCACCGGGGTCGCTTAAGTTCAAATGGTTCCTTATGACCAGGGAAACCAGAATTATGCTCTAAAAAAAGTGTTTTATGCGCATTCAATATGCACTAAAAAATTTAAAATATGCACAAAAAACTCAAAAAATATGCTCTTAAAATAAAATAAATTGGTTTATTTAAAATGAAAATATATTTTTAATTAAAAAAAATTCAACAACATTTGCATATAAAATAAGCAAAAAAGCAAACAATAGAAAATTAACAAAGAATAACTGCCGTATTGAAACAAAATTGCCATACATATTTTGACTAAAGCAAACTATATATACTGTACTATATTTTCTATAAATAAGACAAGATTTGTATGTATAATATTTATTGCAATAAACAACAATCTAGGTTAATATAGATTTTCCACATCTAAACATTTATATATTGACAATGTTCCTTCAACGTCTACTCGGGGTAGAGTCCGCCACAAATATAAAAACCGAATTTTTTATTGAAACTAACGTCCGTAATAACTACGAAAATTTATACACTACATGGAACATTAAAAATGAGACTTAGATTGGGTTTTTTGAAGATTGAAATATATATGATATTTATAGATATTTATTTAAAAAATCGTCTTTGAAAACGGTTCAGAACCAAAAGTTTTATAATTCATTTTATATTACATAGTTAAATATATCAAAAATATTTGTTATTCATAAAAAAGCTAAATTAAAAAAATAAAATTATTTAAATATTAAAATTATCAGGGTCTGACTGAGTAAGTGCAAGATTCTTAGCGTGAATTTTGGAAGGTTTTAAACTTTTAATGACACTGTCAAGCCAAAAAAAATAGACAAAAAGTAAAAGCTATACACAAAATTTTAATGCAGAAACCTTTTTAAAGAATTATAAAATTCATAATATTGTAAAAATTCTTAACTAGTGAAAATAACGAAATTATGAAGTAATTTTCAAATTATATTTTAGCATAACAAACACATAATTGTATTATTTTCAAAAAAACCTATGGCTTATAATGTAGAATTTTATTAAAGAATTAATTGATTACAGAATTATTCAGCCAAGTTCTGATACTTTGTTTCATCATTTGAACAAAATCTTTTACTAATCAAGAAACATACGAGTATACTATATATACATATTGGTGTATAGTATATATACATATTACATACATATTTCTCGACAACTAAACAAAATGGGTTACTCGCGTCAGAAAGTGCAATTATGCATTTTACACAGTTGCATTATTACAACTGTTAGAAATATTGCTTATTATCATCAAATAGATTGAAATTAATAAAGAAAAGGTGAAAATACATGGTTTGGAAACACATTTTCATTGAGATTATTAACAGGATGAAACAAACAAATATAAAAGATCAATATTATGTTGCCACTGTTACTATCTTCGCATGGGGGAAAGTCATAATGAATTTATTGTTATAAAACAAACAAGACTTAGTAAATATCGGAATTAAAAGATTGAAATCCCGGGATTTCGGGAGTGGCATCCCTAATATTCACCCTTATCGTGGTAGACGTTTTCGTGGAGAAAGTTAGGCGTTTTTATGAAATGGAATCGTGGTTGGCAAAAACGCCAGTAAATGTACTGTTATGAAATATATTACAAACAAGTTGATTAAACCGCACCGTGTTTGGCGTTTTTGCCTGTCAATTTTAGAAATAAAAATAACTACGCCAGCACAATTTGCAAAAATTATCGAAATAATGGAGAAAAAACCATACTTAGCAAAGGGGTATCAAAAAAGTTTAAGTAAAATAAACGTGAAACAAGAATGGAACGAAATTGCTGATGATTTAAATAGCTTTATACCTCTATTCGGCAATGGTGAAGGCTGGATAAAAGTGTAGGGAGATTTTAAATTCAAATAAAAAAATAAACTGTCTCACAATAAGGCACAGAGTCATGCAAGTAGTATGTTTACGTTCCCTCTGGGCCACTTTTTCCATACAAAATGTTGGCTCATGCCATAACCCAGTAAACACACAATTGAGTGTGTGATTGTGTGTAAGATTGTTAGTTGGGTAATTGCATGAGTAAGATAGAATAAGTTAGGTGGTGGCGTTTGTGGTTGGTGATGAGTGCGTCAGGCTGGGTGGTGGGTTGATAATTTTTTTAGAAATTGTTTTTGAGGTTTTTTGTTTATGAGTTGTATTTTTGATAAGTTTTGCAGTTGTGATATTTGTGTAAAAATAAATGTAGGTGTTGTTGTGTGGTTTTAGTTTCACATATTTTTTAAAACAATAAAAATTAATCATAAATGTAAAAAATAGAACTTTAACTTTTAAGTCTAGTTTTTAGGTTTTGTGACTGTTTTATTTGTAGGTTGAAAACAATTTTTCTATATTTATATACTAAAAACCATCAGATATTGGTTTTATAAGAAATTGAAATTGTTAATAAATGGAATTATATCTTGTGTGGTAAATTCAAATGGATTATATTTATTTTTATTTTGGTAACGGAAATAGAGGTAAAGTATGTATTTTTGTATTTACTTGTGTGTCTGCCGGTGTCCGATACTTTTGTTGTAGTGTCAGACAATCATTATACCCAATAGGAAATGTTGATGGTGAAAATGTGCTGACTAGCTTGTCACCAGTACTACTCTATAATTATTCCCCATACAATACTTTGAAACCCTACTAATAAAAATACAATTCACCAGGTAGTGACTACGTAGTTCTTATGGAAATATGGAGACATACTAACCAGACAGTTAGTTACTGTTACATTTCTATAATTTATGTACATACAAATGTGTGTATATTGACAAGTTATTGTAAATTCCACCTCTCTCCTTCTTTTATACTGACGGATAGAAGAAAACTTATTATACCAAAGTTGTAACTAGAATTTTAGTGTTGACACAAAGACACTTGCTCCGAGGCTGACTGCAGGGTAGTTACAAGGGATCTGTGTATATGTGTGTATGTAGTGATTGTTATTTGATAGTCTTTGGGTAGCTGTTTTGAGTTATCGTTGGTATGCTTATGTAGGGTTATTGTATTGCATTTATGTTTGCGATCTCTGGGGAAATAATCTAATAGCTACAGAGAGTGGCAACCCTGTTGTGAATGGAAGTGGGTAGGGAATGTATTTGGTAATGTATGTATATGTTGTTGTATTAATGTATGTGATCATATCTATTTTTACTTTGAAGAATATTATTGCTTGTGTGTATTGTTTAGCCTTCGAGAGGTTTTCATACATATTTACAAATGAATGTGTATATGTTTTCTAGGCTATTGACGTTGCTATTCCTATGGAGATAGAAAATATTGTGTTGACATATGGTTTATATGTACAAGTGAATTTCACTTGTTAAATATTTTGAATCAAATCAGGTTGATAAGCAGATTTTTTTAATAGGGGTAATGATATTTTTATTTCAGTATATTTTACTTTAATGTAGCAATTATAGGAAATAGCTTTTGAAGACATACACCAAAACTTATAGAAGCATCTACTTTTACGTGTCCCGATTTTTCTCGTACCTTTGTATTACAAACTGATGCTAGAGTTTGTTTTGGGTGTTGCGGTGTATATGAATTTCATCATATATCGTAATACCATCAGATAAATTAGATTTGACAACTACTACATGATTTCATATCAATTGTGGGAATTTGTATGTGTGTGTGTGTGTGTGTGTATGTGAGTATGTATGACTGTGTGTGTGGGTATGAATTTCATAATATTATAAAATTTCATTATGTATGTTTGTGTTTGTGTATTACGTCATCACCTCTTTGTGTGTCATGCCAGACATTTGGACATATGATATATTAGCATATATCAGAACTTTTTTTTATCCTAGTATGTTTTTATACTTAAGACTGCTTTATATTTTCTCATTCTTAAAATTGTCAAGCGTTAAAGTCTGCCTGTGAAATTTTTTTTTATATAACAGATTTTGTTTATTTAACTACGTCCGGCTTCTTTGGCTGAACGTCTTTTCATACGATCATGGGAATTTATAGTTTCTCTGTCCATAATAAGTTCGTTTAGCTTTGGCATGTGCTTTGAATGTAAGTGTGATTGTCAAGATCTAATAAATACTTGAGTATTGATAAGAAATTTGATATTATGTGTACATACATATCTACAAATTGATTTTATGTATGTATGTACATATGTACATACAAATAAGTGTTTGACTCCGTGTTTGAATACATTTTTTTTGTTTTTGTTGTTGTTGTAAATATTCGCCTGGTTTTTTATGTATAGATGTGAAATATCTTCATAGTTTTTTATTTGAAATTAAAAACGTTGTTTCAATTTTTATCTGTATTTACTTAAAAGTTTGTGAGGATTTTCTGTTTTAAGTAAAACTGAATTCCTTAAGATACATACTTTAGAGTAATAGTAACTATAATAGAATTATTTCCTATATTTAATTTACATTTGTTTAAAGTTGATGCAACTTATATTCATTCTTAGAAATACTTTGATATAAATTTTTTCCAGCTGTAGTAGGCTTTTTTCATCACCTTTTACATTTATTTTTGAACATCTTGCATTGCATTTTATATATTTATAAACATTTTTAAATGAAACTGATCCAGCAGTCCAGCTTATGTAACGATAGTTTTTTGTTAGCCAGCTTGCTTCTTTTTTTATTTTTTATTGATTATTGAGTTTCATAATGAAATTATTATATTCTTAATTGTTTAAAACAATCGCTTCTTCTTTTCCAAAGAAATTATTTGAATTACTTTTGAAACCTTACGCGACTATAAAAATTATGTTATTTTTCATATTGCTTAATTTATAAGACTTTTAGAATTTGACCTTTGAAAGGTATATACATATTCTAGTATATGATCATGAATAAGAATACAGTAAGCTGATTTCTTTGCTTACTATTTCAAATTAAAATTTTATTCAATTGTCCCGCTATTGAATAAAAGGAGCTTTTATCTTAAACTCTGGTATAGGTAGAAACGCTTGAGATTCTTTCATATACTACCTTTGCTGGAATCTTAGATACATATAATAACTATATAGAATTGCATTACGTTTATTTTTAAATTTTATGTTAGGATCATCATCATATGGATATGAGACTGAGCTTAAATATACTTTTAAATTAGTTAATTCATGAGGAACAATCTTATTTTCTTCTTGAATAGCGATCAACAGAAAACGAAGTCGTTTTCTTACAATTTAGGTCTTACCTCTCAACTGCTCCTCTAGTATACAAAATGACTTTGTATGTCAGCATTTTTGTCTACTCTTTGTCAGCGTTATTGATAATTAAATTTTAAACTTTTTATTCTTCAAATTGTGGTACTTCATACTGATAATATCTTTAAGTACATTAATAATGTACGACTATATGTTTATTTTATGACGGGTGAGCGCCTATGGCTTTTATTTGATGTTCTGGATGAAGTGTTTTTTTTCTCATTTTATTAAAGTTTAGCGTATTGCGTATATATTTCTAATATATTTAAGTGAGCTTTTTGTACCTGTCAGACAGAGTGTACGTATCAGTTGGTCAGTCAGTCTCTCTTTTTATTAATTTTTTTTCTAATGTGTCACTATTATTTTTCAGATTTTACTACTTAAAATAGAAAATATTTATATAATTTTAAAAGTATTAATATATACATACATATAGGTAAATATATGTATGTACGTAGAAATTAGTTCATATACAACGAAATACATCTTTAATAATCAACTATTCTAGAAAATCGATCTAAAATAACACATTTACCTCCATCATCAATTCACCGTCAGTGTTTTCATAAAGTGTTAGAAACATTGGAATATCTATGTTTGGGAGAATTTTTACTTCAAGTGTTTCTATATAAGATTTGGTGTTTGACCCCTTAACGTTATTGTGGTTAACGTAGGCTGCGTTGTATCGCATTCAGATGTAATCATTTCTCACTTAGAAAAGGTCCTCATCACCATCAATCATACCTGTATACAATTCATTCATGAGTTGAGTTGATCCAGATACAATTGCTGTCTACAAATTAATGATTAGAAAATAGCTTTCTCATCACCTTCTAACAAGTTTAATATTTTGCTAGCATGCATGCTTTAGCATGCTTCTATCGATAGTGACGCGAGAGTCCGACATTTAGTGCTGTTTTAATTAAAAATCTATACTATTAGAGTTACGAATTCACTCTTTTGAATTTTTAACAAAGTAGATACATATCTATTTCATTTGCCACAAAGTCTTAAAATTTCTGTCCTTATAAAAGTATGACGTGAGGAATTTTTTTTAAATTATACATGCTTCGACATGCTTCCAATATTTTGTTCGGTAAATTTATTTAATATTCATACAGATGCAGATATAAAGTAAGATCTGTTTACATTCCATTTTACAATTTGTGCATGCTTCAGCATGATTCTAGTTGAAGTCTGTATTTATTTAGTAAGTTTGTTTGATACCCATTCATACACATGTACATTGTTAAAGATTGGATATCAAAGTACAATTTCCTTAATTTAGCTTATTTAGAAATGAACAGAGTGAATATCTATTATAATAACCATATTCACATTTTAAAATTTTGTGTGCTAGAGTTTTCGAAATGGAAAATGTACACCTTTTACTATAAAAAGTGATAATATGATGTGTTGCTGAATATTGCACTGTGTTATAGTTCATTTTGAACTCTTAAGTTTTCACAATATTTCATACAGACCATCAAGTTTAGAGAATTCCAATACATTAGACTAATTATCTTCCCTGAGACCTAACATTTCTAATCAATCTTTCAAAAAACTAATACAAACTAGATTTTTCCTTTTTAATTTTATTTATATTTTCATTAAATTTCATCATCATTTTGTACATCTTCAAATTACTGTATACTATATTTTGCACCTTTTTCTCATTCGTTGAGTTAACTTTAATCGCAAATATTTTAATGATGAGATGAACTTTTCTATTGTAGGCATTAAGTAAATCTTTATGTATATCAATCCACTTATATGAACCATTATAGCTAAATTCTTAACACATAATTCCTTTTAATGATCTATTAAATCATTCTACTATTGATGCTTTCATATTAAGTAATTTTTAATCTTCTATTTATGCATGAATTTTGCAGTGTTTATTAAAAAATTCTTTACCATCATCTATTTGTAAGTTTTTTTTGGTACTCGTACCATTTCAAAAATATTTTCCATTGCCTTGGTTTTTTCGAGTGCAGCTTTTATTTTCAACAATACTCATCATATAAACTTTAAGAATGTGTCAGTTACAGTCTACAAAAATCAATAATTTCTATTTTCTGTAGAATAGCTACCCACTTCACCTAAATCAGATCCATAAAAGATCATCTATTCCATTCATTACATCACTACAATACACACCCCATTTTATAACTAAATGCATTTAATAAATATTGTTAAGAGTTTAAAACCAACATTTTTATGCTAATACTGGTTTTAAACACTTAAAGCATACTTTGTTTTGACTATGTTCATGCACCAATATTTAGGAAAGGTGTTTCATAAATATTGTTCCATACTCATAGTCAAAACAACATAAAAATACCTTGGTACGAAATTTTGATGAGTCATCAAACGTTAGCTCAAAAATAAATCATAGTTCCCTTCTATCAATTTCTATTCGTGCAAGAATAGAGATGGTCTGTCAAATTGCGAAAAAAAATAAATAAAAAAAATAATAATAATGTTATGATTGACTGGCTAGAAAGTTTTGATGGAGTAAAACTTGAAAACATCTTCATATTTATACTCAAAATCTCTCTAAAAACATAAATATGAATACCTGTAGAAATTTATTTCATTAATGAAAGACATGAGTATTACACATTTACAGATAATCAATCTGTTATTTCTTTTAAGAAAGCTAGAAGTAATATCAATATGGTATTTAACCATGTTGTGTGTGAGAAGCATATTTTTGTATGGGGTGAGATAAGAATGTTGATGCATTCTACTAATGTCAAACTTATACTAAAATCACTAAATATTTGATAGGACATAATCATAATGTAGTTAGAATGTTTAAGTACGATGAGAAAAATATAAATCATGATGGAATTAAAAATATGGAATTTTGATTATAAGGAAAGATACTGAATTAAGTGATGATCGTCATAGAAAACAATTTGACTACATAACAGTATAGTTTTTCACATTTTATCTGGCCTTAAACTTCATTCATCTAAATGTTATAAATGTTCCGCTACTTGTAAACTGATGACCCAATTTGAAACAGATAATCTGATCTGAAAATCTTAACTGCTCCTGATAACCTGATCTGTTTTACAGATCAGCTGCCTGACTACCTGATCTGAAAACTAGACCAACTCCTGATATGCTGATCTAAAAACCAGACCAGGTTCTGATAAGCTGATCTGAAAACCAGACCAGGTCCTGATAAGCTGATCTGAAAACCAGATCAGGTCCTGATAAGCTGATCTGAAAACCAGACCAGGTCCTAAAAAGCTGATCTGGAAACCAGACTAGCTCCTGATAAGCTGATCTGAAACCCAGATCAGGTCCTGATAAGCTGATCTGAAAACCAGATCAGGTCCTGATAAGCTGATCTGATAGCTGATACCTGATCTAATAGGTGATACCTGATCTAATAGCTGATACCTCTTATTTACTATTATTAAACATGGATGAGAAAATTTTAAAACAGTTGGTGTTGATAAGAAGTGTCTTGAAGAAAAAGCATCGTAGTATAAAAACTGGTGAAATAGATACACGTGAACAACTAAGAGATATATTTGATCCTATAACAGAATCTCTCAAAGAATTCATAAATAGTTGTAAAAATATTGAAAGAATATACAAGAAAGAACAAAGTAAAAACAATATAGAACCTGAAAATAATATAGGTATTAAAGCCTCAGAAACCATCAGTCGAGATAGAGAGAAGTTAAAGAAACTTTTAAAAGGAACAATATTTGATAATACCATCTTATTTAATGATGTTAATACTGAGAATGATTATGACGATGAAGAAGAAGATGATTTTTACTCACAGCCTTCCAACACCGAAGATGCTTATATTGAGTTATTAGTCTTGGAAGGAAGAAATGAATTAGATACAAACTATGGCTCACCTAAAGATTTCAATAATGAAAGGAAATTTGTTGATATAAATCTAAAACTGAATAAAGATAAAATACAAGTTGATGGTCAAATAAGGGGTTTAACAGTGGGTTTATTTTCTTTAATGATTGATAAAACGTGAAAATACTATGACAAATTTGATTTTGAAAACTAAATAAAATATATAATTTCTACCAATGCATACATACAGAATCATCAGCATTCACTGACGGAGAATAATGTTATCAGTAAATTTTTCTAGAAACTCAAATCGAGAAACTAAAGGATGAATTACTAATAAAGCTTAAGGCATTAATATAATTCAAGGATATATTCAAATGCAAATTAATAGAAAAATTTACTGATAACATTATTCTCCGTCAGTGAATGCTGATGATTCTGTATGTATGCATTGGTAGAAATTATATATTTTATTTAGTTTTCAAAATCAAATTTGTCATAGTATTTTCACGTTTTATCAATCATTAAAGAAAATAAACCCACTGTTAAACCCCTTATTTGACCATCAACTTGTATTTTATCTTTATTCAGTTTTAGATTTATATCAACAAATTTCCTTTCATTATTGAAATCTTTAGGTGAGCCATAGTTTGTATCTAATTCATTTCTTCCTTCCAAGACTAATAACTCAATATAAGCATCTTCGGTGTTGGAAGGCTGTGAGTAAAAATCATCTTCTTCTTCATCGTCATAATCATTCTCAGTATTAACATCATTAAATAAGATGGTATTATCAAATATTGTTCCTTTTAAAAGTTTCTTTAACTTCTCTCTATCTCGACTGATGGTTTCTGAGGCTTTAATACCTATATTATTTTCAGGTTCTATATTGTTTTTACTTTGTTCTTTCTTGTATATTCTTTCAATATTTTTACAACTATTTATGAATTCTTTGAGAGATTCTGTTATAGGATCAAATATATCTCTTAGTTGTTCACGTGTATCTATTTCACCAGTTTTTATACTACGATGCTTTTTCTTCAAGACACTTCTTATCAACACCAACTGTTTTAAAATTTTCTCATCCATGTTTAATAATAGTAAATAAGAGGTATCAGCTATTAGATCAGGTATCACCTATTAGATCAGGTATCAGCTATCAGATCAGCTTATCAGGACCTGATCTGGTTTTCAGATCAGCTTATCAGGACCTGATCTGGGTTTCAGATCAGCTTATCAGGAGC
Source organism: Tachina lurida (assembly GCA_944452675.1). NCBI lineage: Eukaryota > Metazoa > Arthropoda > Insecta > Diptera > Tachinidae > Tachina > Tachina lurida. Next base: position 93,533,418 of record OX101752.1, read on the forward strand.
TAGTCTGGTTTCCAGATCAGCTTTTTAGGACCTGGTCTGGTTTTCAGATCAGCTTATCAGGACCTGATCTGGTTTTCAGATCAGCTTATCAGGACCTGGTCTGGTTTTCAGATCAGCTTATCAGAACCTGGTCTGGTTTTTAGATCAGCATATCAGGAGTTGGTCTAGTTTTCAGATCAGGTAGTCAGGCAGCTGATCTGTAAAACAGATCAGGTTATCAGGAGCAGTTAAGATTTTCAGATCAGATTATCTGTTTCAAATTGGGTCATCAGTTTACAAGTAGCGGAACATTTATAACATTTAGATGAATGAAGTTTAAGGCCAGATAAAATGTGAAAAACTATACTGTTATGTAGTCAAATTGTTTTCTATGACGATCATCACTTAATTCAGTATCTTTCCTTATAATCAAAATTCCATATTTTTAATTCCATCATGATTTATATTTTTCTCATCGTACTTAAACATTCTAACTACATTATGATTATGTCCTATCAAATATTTAGTGATTTTAGTATAAGTTTGACATTAGTAGAATGCATCAACATTCTTATCTCACCCCATACAAAAATATGCTTCTCACACACAACATGGTTAAATACCATATTGATATTACTTCTAGCTTTCTTAAAAGAAATAACAGATTCATTATCTGTAAATGTGTAATACTCATGTCTTTCATTAATGAAATAAATTTCTACAGGTATTCATATTTATGTTTTTAGAGAGATTTTGAGTATAAATATGAAGATGTTTTCAAGTTTTACTCCATCAAAACTTTCTAGCCAGTCAATCATAACATTATTATTATTTTTTTTATTTATTTTTTTTCGCAATTTGACAGACCATCTCTATTCTTGCACGAATAGAAATTGATAGAAGGGAACTATGATTTATTTTTGAGCTAACGTTTGATGACTCATCAAAATTTCGTACCAAGGTATTTTTATGTTGTTTTGACTATGAGTATGGAACAATATTTATGAAACACCTTTCCTAAATATTGGTGCATGAACATAGTCAAAACAAAGTATGCTTTAAGTGTTTAAAACCAGTATTAGCATAAAAATGTTGGTTTTAAACTCTTAACAATATTTATTAAATGCATTTAGTTATAAAATGGGGTGTGTATTGTAGTGATGTAATGAATGGAATAGATGATCTTTTATGGATCTGATTTAGGTGAAGTGGGTAGCTATTCTACAGAAAATAGAAATTATTGATTTTTGTAGACTGTAACTGACACATTCTTAAAGTTTATATGATGAGTATTGTTGAAAATAAAAGCTGCACTCGAAAAAACCAAGGCAATGGAAAATATTTTTGAAATGGTACGAGTACCAAAAAAAACTTACAAATAGATGATGGTAAAGAATTTTTTAATAAACACTGCAAAATTCATGCATAAATAGAAGATTAAAAATTACTTAATATGAAAGCATCAATAGTAGAATGATTTAATAGATCATTAAAAGGAATTATGTGTTAAGAATTTAGCTATAATGGTTCATATAAGTGGATTGATATACATAAAGATTTACTTAATGCCTACAATAGAAAAGTTCATCTCATCATTAAAATATTTGCGATTACATTAACTCAACGAATGAGAAAAAGGTGCAAAATATAGTATACAGTAATTTGAAGATGTACAAAATGATGATGAAATTTAATGAAAATATAAATAAAATTAAAAAGGAAAAATCTAGTTTGTATTAGTTTTTTGAAAGATTGATTAGAAATGTTAGGTCTCAGGGAAGATAATTAGTCTAATGTATTGGAATTCTCTAAACTTGATGGTCTGTATGAAATATTGTGAAAACTTAAGAGTTCAAAATGAACTATAACACAGTGCAATATTCAGCAACACATCATATTATCACTTTTTATAGTAAAAGGTGTACATTTTCCATTTCGAAAACTCTAGCACACAAAATTTTAAAATGTGAATATGGTTATTATAATAGATATTCACTCTGTTCATTTCTAAATAAGATAAATTAAGGAAATTGTACTTTGATATCCAATCTTTAACAATGTACATGTGTATGAATGGGTATCAAACAAACTTACTAAATAAATACAGACTTCAACTAGAATCATGCTGAAGCATGCACAAATTGTAAAATGGAATGTAAACAGATCTTACTTTATATCTGCATCTGTATGAATATTAAATAAATTTACCGAACAAAATATTGGAAGCATGTCGAAGCATGTATAATTTAAAAAAATTCCTCACGTCATACTTTTATAAGGACAGAAATTTTAAGACTTTGTGGCAAATGAAATAGATATGTATCTACTTTGTTAAAAATTCAAAAGAGTGAATTCGTAACTCTAATAGTATAGATTTTTAATTAAAACAGCACTAAATGTCGGACTCTCGCGTCACTATCGATAGAAGCATGCTAAAGCATGCATGCTAGCAAAATATTAAACTTGTTAGAAGGTGATGAGAAAGCTATTTTCTAATCATTAATTTGTAGACAGCAATTGTATCTGGATCAACTCAACTCATGAATGAATTGTATACAGGTATGATTGATGGTGATGAGGACCTTTTCTAAGTGAGAAATGATTACATCTGAATGCGATACAACGCAGCCTACGTTAACCACAATAACGTTAAGGGGTCAAACACCAAATCTTATATAGAAACACTTGAAGTAAAAATTCTCCCAAACATAGATATTCCAATGTTTCTAACACTTTATGAAAACACTGACGGTGAATTGATGATGGAGGTAAATGTGTTATTTTAGATCGATTTTCTAGAATAGTTGATTATTAAAGATGTATTTCGTTGTATATGAACTAATTTCTACGTACATACATATATTTACCTATATGTATGTATATATTAATACTTTTAAAATTATATAAATATTTTCTATTTTAAGTAGTAAAATCTGAAAAATAATAGTGACACATTAGAAAAAAAATGAATAAAAAGAGAGACTGACTGACCAACTGATACGTACACTCTGTCTGACAGGTACAAAAAGCTCACTTAAATATATTAGAAATATATACGCAATACGCTAAACTTTAATAAAATGAGAAAAAAAACACTTCATCCAGAACATCAAATAAAAGCCATAGGCGCTCACCCGTCATAAAATAAACATATAGTCGTACATTATTAATGTACTTAAAGATATTATCAGTATGAAGTACCACAATTTGAAGAATAAAAAGTTTAAAATTTAATTATCAATAACGCTGACAAAGAGTAGACAAAAATGCTGACATACAAAGTCATTTTGTATACTAGAGGAGCAGTTGAGAGGTAAGACCTAAATTGTAAGAAAACGACTTCGTTTTCTGTTGATCGCTATTCAAGAAGAAAATAAGATTGTTCCTCATGAATTAACTAATTTAAAAGTACATTTAAGCTCAGTCTCATATCCATATGATGATGATCCTAACATAAAATTTAAAAATAAACGTAATGCAATTCTATATAGTTATTATATGTATCTAAGATTCCAGCAAAGGTAGTATATGAAAGAATCTCAAGCGTTTCTACCTATACCAGAGTTTAAGATAAAAGCTCCTTTTATTCAATAGCGGGACAATTGAATAAAATTTTAATTTGAAATAGTAAGCAAAGAAATCAGCTTACTGTATTCTTATTCATGATCATATACTAGAATATGTATATACCTTTCAAAGGTCAAATTCTAAAAGTCTTATAAATTAAGCAATATGAAAAATAACATAATTTTTATAGTCGCGTAAGGTTTCAAAAGTAATTCAAATAATTTCTTTGGAAAAGAAGAAGCGATTGTTTTAAACAATTAAGAATATAATAATTTCATTATGAAACTCAATAATCAATAAAAAATAAAAAAAGAAGCAAGCTGGCTAACAAAAAACTATCGTTACATAAGCTGGACTGCTGGATCAGTTTCATTTAAAAATGTTTATAAATATATAAAATGCAATGCAAGATGTTCAAAAATAAATGTAAAAGGTGATGAAAAAAGCCTACTACAGCTGGAAAAAATTTATATCAAAGTATTTCTAAGAATGAATATAAGTTGCATCAACTTTAAACAAATGTAAATTAAATATAGGAAATAATTCTATTATAGTTACTATTACTCTAAAGTATGTATCTTAAGGAATTCAGTTTTACTTAAAACAGAAAATCCTCACAAACTTTTAAGTAAATACAGATAAAAATTGAAACAACGTTTTTAATTTCAAATAAAAAACTATGAAGATATTTCACATCTATACATAAAAAACCAGGCGAATATTTACAACAACAACAAAAACAAAAAAAATGTATTCAAACACGGAGTCAAACACTTATTTGTATGTACATATGTACATACATACATAAAATCAATTTGTAGATATGTATGTACACATAATATCAAATTTCTTATCAATACTCAAGTATTTATTAGATCTTGACAATCACACTTACATTCAAAGCACATGCCAAAGCTAAACGAACTTATTATGGACAGAGAAACTATAAATTCCCATGATCGTATGAAAAGACGTTCAGCCAAAGAAGCCGGACGTAGTTAAATAAACAAAATCTGTTATATAAAAAAAAATTTCACAGGCAGACTTTAACGCTTGACAATTTTAAGAATGAGAAAATATAAAGCAGTCTTAAGTATAAAAACATACTAGGATAAAAAAAAGTTCTGATATATGCTAATATATCATATGTCCAAATGTCTGGCATGACACACAAAGAGGTGATGACGTAATACACAAACACAAACATACATAATGAAATTTTATAATATTATGAAATTCATACCCACACACACAGTCATACATACTCACATACACACACACACACACACACATACAAATTCCCACAATTGATATGAAATCATGTAGTAGTTGTCAAATCTAATTTATCTGATGGTATTACGATATATGATGAAATTCATATACACCGCAACACCCAAAACAAACTCTAGCATCAGTTTGTAATACAAAGGTACGAGAAAAATCGGGACACGTAAAAGTAGATGCTTCTATAAGTTTTGGTGTATGTCTTCAAAAGCTATTTCCTATAATTGCTACATTAAAGTAAAATATACTGAAATAAAAATATCATTACCCCTATTAAAAAAATCTGCTTATCAACCTGATTTGATTCAAAATATTTAACAAGTGAAATTCACTTGTACATATAAACCATATGTCAACACAATATTTTCTATCTCCATAGGAATAGCAACGTCAATAGCCTAGAAAACATATACACATTCATTTGTAAATATGTATGAAAACCTCTCGAAGGCTAAACAATACACACAAGCAATAATATTCTTCAAAGTAAAAATAGATATGATCACATACATTAATACAACAACATATACATACATTACCAAATACATTCCCTACCCACTTCCATTCACAACAGGGTTGCCACTCTCTGTAGCTATTAGATTATTTCCCCAGAGATCGCAAACATAAATGCAATACAATAACCCTACATAAGCATACCAACGATAATTCAAAACAGCTACCCAAAGACTATCAAATAACAATCACTACATACACACATATACACAGATCCCTTGTAACTACCCTGCAGTCAGCCTCGGAGCAAGTGTCTTTGTGTCAACACTAAAATTCTAGTTACAACTTTGGTATAATAAGTTTTCTTCTATCCGTCAGTATAAAAGAAGGAGAGAGGTGGAATTTACAATAACTTGTCAATATACACACATTTGTATGTACATAAATTATAGAAATGTAACAGTAACTAACTGTCTGGTTAGTATGTCTCCATATTTCCATAAGAACTACGTAGTCACTACCTGGTGAATTGTATTTTTATTAGTAGGGTTTCAAAGTATTGTATGGGGAATAATTATAGAGTAGTACTGGTGACAAGCTAGTCAGCACATTTTCACCATCAACATTTCCTATTGGGTATAATGATTGTCTGACACTACAACAAAAGTATCGGACACCGGCAGACACACAAGTAAATACAAAAATACATACTTTACCTCTATTTCCGTTACCAAAATAAAAATAAATATAATCCATTTGAATTTACCACACAAGATATAATTCCATTTATTAACAATTTCAATTTCTTATAAAACCAATATCTGATGGTTTTTAGTATATAAATATAGAAAAATTGTTTTCAACCTACAAATAAAACAGTCACAAAACCTAAAAACTAGACTTAAAAGTTAAAGTTCTATTTTTTACATTTATGATTAATTTTTATTGTTTTAAAAAATATGTGAAACTAAAACCACACAACAACACCTACATTTATTTTTACACAAATATCACAACTGCAAACCTTATCAAAAATACAACTCATAAACAAAAAACCTCAAAAACAATTTCTAAAAAAATTATCAACCCACCACCCAGCCTGACGCACTCATCACCAACCACAAACGCCACCACCTAACTTATTCTATCTTACTCATGCAATTACCCAACTAACAATCTTACACACAATCACACACTCAATTGTGTGTTTACTGGGTTATGGCATGAGCCAACATTTTGTATGGAAAAAGTGGCCCAGAGGGAACGTAAACATACTACTTGCATGACTCTGTGCCTTATTGTGAGACAGTTTATTTTTTTATTTGAATTTAAAATCTCCCTACACTTTTATCCAGCCTTCACCATTGCCGAATAGAGGTATAAAGCTATTTAAATCATCAGCAATTTCGTTCCATTCTTGTTTCACGTTTATTTTACTTAAACTTTTTTGATACCCCTTTGCTAAGTATGGTTTTTTCTCCATTATTTCGATAATTTTTGCAAATTGTGCTGGCGTAGTTATTTTTATTTCTAAAATTGACAGGCAAAAACGCCAAACACGGTGCGGTTTAATCAACTTGTTTGTAATATATTTCATAACAGTACATTTACTGGCGTTTTTGCCAACCACGATTCCATTTCATAAAAACGCCTAACTTTCTCCACGAAAACGTCTACCACGATAAGGGTGAATATTAGGGATGCCACTCCCGAAATCCCGGGATTTCAATCTTTTAATTCCGATATTTACTAAGTCTTGTTTGTTTTATAACAATAAATTCATTATGACTTTCCCCCATGCGAAGATAGTAACAGTGGCAACATAATATTGATCTTTTATATTTGTTTGTTTCATCCTGTTAATAATCTCAATGAAAATGTGTTTCCAAACCATGTATTTTCACCTTTTCTTTATTAATTTCAATCTATTTGATGATAATAAGCAATATTTCTAACAGTTGTAATAATGCAACTGTGTAAAATGCATAATTGCACTTTCTGACGCGAGTAACCCATTTTGTTTAGTTGTCGAGAAATATGTATGTAATATGTATATATACTATACACCAATATGTATATATAGTATACTCGTATGTTTCTTGATTAGTAAAAGATTTTGTTCAAATGATGAAACAAAGTATCAGAACTTGGCTGAATAATTCTGTAATCAATTAATTCTTTAATAAAATTCTACATTATAAGCCATAGGTTTTTTTGAAAATAATACAATTATGTGTTTGTTATGCTAAAATATAATTTGAAAATTACTTCATAATTTCGTTATTTTCACTAGTTAAGAATTTTTACAATATTATGAATTTTATAATTCTTTAAAAAGGTTTCTGCATTAAAATTTTGTGTATAGCTTTTACTTTTTGTCTATTTTTTTTGGCTTGACAGTGTCATTAAAAGTTTAAAACCTTCCAAAATTCACGCTAAGAATCTTGCACTTACTCAGTCAGACCCTGATAATTTTAATATTTAAATAATTTTATTTTTTTAATTTAGCTTTTTTATGAATAACAAATATTTTTGATATATTTAACTATGTAATATAAAATGAATTATAAAACTTTTGGTTCTGAACCGTTTTCAAAGACGATTTTTTAAATAAATATCTATAAATATCATATATATTTCAATCTTCAAAAAACCCAGTCCCGAAAAATCCCTGAATCCAAAATAAATTCGGGATCCCAAAAAATCCCGAAATCCCGGGATTTGATTTTTTGAAATATCGAATCCCGGGATTCGGAAAATCAGTCCCGATTGGCATCTCTAGTGAATATGTATTTTTTTTTTTATTAGTTAAAACAAAGTATATTTATATAAAGTATATGCAGGTCTACAACTACTAAGAAAATACAAAAACAACATGGGCTTTGTTTGTGTAAAAATAATGGATGAATGTCAAAAACAGATGATTACAACCAGGCCTGGGCAACTTGCATTACTGATTGAAAAACCAAAATTTTAGTGAAAATTTTAATTTGATATTTGTAGTGCACTATATTTTGCACTAAAATAAAATCTCTTAAAAGTAATGGATTAATATTGCATTAGCAGCTAATCACATGGCGAAAAATGCTCTAATTTTGTATTGCTACTAAGCACATCATGAATTATATAAAACGTAATCATATTTTTATTAGATAGCACAAATAAAAAAATACAGTAAAGGAACATTGAAGGCACCTGTATAAGTACTTGCATACAAATGAAAGATCAGAACTTAGGCTTTCGTTTATTTTATTGTAAAGTTATATCTTAAAAATGGTGATTTTATAAACGGAATGTACTACCGCTTAGAACAATTTAATCAAGTTTTGTCTCTTGAAAATTATAAAAATGGTAGTGGTATGATTTTTGCCTTAATTGGCGATATGTGCATAGAAAAAAGTTTACATATTTATGTATGTACGTATGTTTTTATGTATGAATACATTTACGTTCTATTTTTTTGACATGTGATTTGGTGCTAACGCAATACATTAATATTGCCTAATATCCTGATTTTCTGTGGTAAAATAATTCTTTCTGGCAAAAAAAATACCGACTTCATTGCAACGATCTGATAAAAGAAGATAAGAAGAATTACGTGAAATATAAAATTAAATTTTAATGGGCGTACCTCCGCCCATTTTTTAAATGCAAGATTGTGTGTTTTTCAGAGCTCAGGGTGCGCGTTAAGTCTTGTAAAAATCGGTAACGTAGACCCATTTAAAATAAAATATTAAATTTTAATGGGCGTGACTCTGCCCATTTTTTAAATGGAGGATTATGTCTAAATTAAGAGCTCAAGGTATGTGGTAAGTTTCGTAAAAATCGGGTAAGTAAAACTGTGTGAAATATTATAATAAATTTAAATGAAACAATGAAATAAGTAGAATATCAAAATTAAATAAATAAAAAAATATTGGCGTGTCCCTGCCCATTTTGTTACAATGGGACCAATGGGAAGCTATACCCTCTCAGACAAAAAATAATTTTTACAATCGGTCTAAAATGTACCGAGTTATGAAGTAACACCAGACAAAAATTAGACGAATTGCTAACCACCTCCTTTTTTTGAAGTCGGTTAAAAATTAAACTATTTTGCACCTACTTAATGGGCATCACTAATTTCAAATTCGCGTACAAATTCTAAAGGCTAAGAGTGCATTGTACTAAATTATACTGATTTTCAAAATTGGAAGACGTACTGCACATAACATTAAAATAAAATATAATAATTTACGATCAGTTAACTTTAAAAAAAGAGGTTTGCGCACATTTAAAGTATGGATACAATGATGATAAAATCGAAGAGTTAAAACTTAATTTAGTAAAGCGCTCGACAAAAAAACACATCTCCTTGAAAATAGACCGGAATTTGTTTATTCACAAAAATTAGAAATATCAGTACAAAAATTTAAAGACTTGTGGACATTATGTGACAAAGGAATAATCCCTGAAAGATATCATCAAGAATACATTAATAAGAAAAGTGATGATAAAATTGAAGATGTACTAGCAGAAAGTGACGATGATGATGATTACATTTAAATTCTAGTATACTTTAATATATAATACACTTTATTTAATATTAAATATACAAGCAAAATTTCATTATTTTTCTTTAATTTTTTGTATGGTATGCCTTGACCTTAAATTTTTTTTAATGGATATAATCTAAGCAAGTCAAAATAAATTTGTAAACCCCATTTTGAAAAGTATTAGTGCTAACTACCTAACATAATTATTCATAAAACACCTTATAGTTAATATTTAAATAATACTGTTTATAATAATACATATTTATTACCAAAATAATATTGTTGTTTTTGCTGTTGGCAACTTAATTGTAATCAGATTTAAAGAAAGACGAAATGTACTAATTTATTTTTCTATTAAATAAGAAAACAAAAAAAGAAAAATATCGTAAGCGCCAAAATTTTTTAAATTCCTCCATTCATATTGCCAAATATGAAAATACAAAGTTGCTTTTGCTCCCAATCACTGACCAGGATAAAATTATAACAAACTGCATTAAAACATTTTCAATTTTATCCATACATTTGAAAATAATCGAAAAAAACCTTCTCCGGTAAAGTTTGGTTATTGTCGCTTACGATAATGTTGCGCTCAAGGCTCGATATATTATATATATGTTTGTGGGTTACCTCATTTAGGAAAACGATAGTGAAGAGAGGAAACACAGTAAAATATGAACTTGTTAAGCTTGAAAGAAACCCCAACGTTGGTCATCTGAGCGCTGTTAAAAACTAGAAAATTAGGAAAACTGCTGACCTTGAAGGATATCCCTAGAACTTCATGCTCAACAGCATAACCTACAGATTGTTTGATAATTGTTCGGAAAATCATGAAATCAGTTTGGTTAGCATTTTTGAAGGAAGATAATTTTTTTTTTTACTTTAGACAACGACATGTCTTGAACAATTTATTCGATAGGCCGTGTACATCATCGAGGCTGAAGTAGTTAGCACGTTGACTACAAAACCGATGACCCTGGGTTCGAGCCCGGTCACCGGCAAAAAGCAGAGTTGTAAACCAATGAAGTTTGCTTCTATCTCTTCCTTCACCACCTGTCTGCTCTATCAGTATCTCTTTCCTAAAAGAGATAATACGTTGTAGTAGTAGTAGGTATTCATTGACTGTAACACTATTTAAAACAAACAAAAAATTTATTTGACATGAACTTTTGGAATAACATAGTGTGTTAAAAATATTTGTGCTCTAAACAATTGTGCATTACATTTTAAATTTATATTGTTCTATGTTTCATTGATTTATACAACAAATCAAATTCCTGGTTTTGAAAATGTTTACTGAGTGAAGAAAAGCTAAACAATAAAACTAAAATTGTTAAGTTAAATTCTAAATAAATTTTTCTTTCATGATTAAATTGTCTTTTCTTTAATATTCTTCAAAATTTTATGAATTTAATAAAAAAAATAATGTTTAAAACACCGCCAGTTCCTAAGAAGGTCGTAATGTGTGGTAAATGCGATTGTGGGGATACAGTCCAGTGCGATAGCTGTGATGATTGGTATCATTTCACATTCGTAGGAGTTAGCCAATCCATTTAGAACCGTGCTTGGTAATGACCTGCACAAGACCATTTATAAGACCTTTCAAAACATGCGGCATTTCTCAAACGCTTTTTTTTATCGAAATATTCTAAAATAAACGCTAAACAACACTGTTGGCAAGATTGTTTTGAGTTGTTTGTCTTGCCAACAGTGTTGTTTAGCGTTTATTTTAGAATATTTCGGTGTAGAAAAGCGTTTGAAAAATATCGCATGTCTTGAAAGGTCTTATGAATAGTCTTATGCAGGACTGGTTGGGTATGTGACAAACGCTAAGACCGAAACAGCCAGACGAATGAAGAAGCCTGTTCTCGTCATTCAAGAATTAACCTCGAGCTTTTGCGATTGGAGGAAGAACTGAACTGAAGTTTTTGCTCAGAAAATGTTAAATCATGAAATCGTCTAATCAACAATCATGAAATCATCTGATAACAAATTTAGCGAACGTAGTGCTAGAACTCTTCGCACAGTGTTCGATTTAAGAATTTAAGACGACAAAAATCATAAATTTCTAAATAATTAATGCTCCTATCACGGTTTTGAACTTTTAAAATAGTTTGGTTGAGATTGATAAATTTGCATTGCCATTCGCCACTAAATTAACAGTTTACTTTGCAGTTGTGTTTTGATATCGTCATTTACAACTCTGTGTAAGTTTGGTTGAGAAAAACGTTGAGTATACGCAACTGCTTTTTAGTAGTTGGGTCAGTGGTTGGGTTTTGCTAATTATAGGTTGGTGTGATATAAAAAGCAGAAAAATTGGAAACATTTTAACTAGAACTATTTATTATGCTTAATAACAATTTTTTTTAAGTTTCAGTATCGGGGGTATACCGGGCACATACAAACATTTCTTTTAATGTGATTTTAGGTGATCCATCAAAATCAGAAATAACTAAAGCATTCGTTCCCTATTTTGATTATTCCTTACCTTGCATTGGGTAGTTTAAAAGGGTTGGACTCATCACAAATGTTTCTTTTGATACGTAGCACATCTATATTTGCGACTTCCTTTATCGTCCTCAAAAAATAAATGTACACATATTTTTTACCTACTTGGCATGATTTCTTTGAACTAAAACACTAACCGCCGTATTTGTAAAAAATATTTTAGGTTTATTACAGGTTTATTTGACAAATCTCCCATTGAAATACGTCAAATAAGCGCTTAATAAATCTAAAATATTTTTTATGAATATGCCAGTAAAGCAATATATTTTGTAAAACTTTGTATTTTTTAAATTTGCAAAAAAATTAATTGTTTTCTGTCAAACTTGATATTTTAAGCTGACAACACGATAACAGTTTCAACTAAAAAAGAGTTGTAGTTCATAATACTAAAAGACAGTTTGGTCGTGTGTAAGTTTGGTCTACTCTTATACGACCAAACTGAATTTAGTTGAGAACCGTGATAGGGGCATATGATCAGAGTCCTAATTTTTTGTATTTTTATATGAAACTAGCTTAACCCGGTGTGCTTAGCTACCCCTCCCTGCCGGCAAAAAAAAATAAATACACAGTAGAACTTCCATAACTCGAATCACCATTATGCCAAAAAAAACTTCGTCTTACGGAGACTTCGAGTTACAGAGTTATATGCGATTTGTTCTTTCAACGCTACTGCCAACCAAACTAGTTCGAGTTAGAGAAAATTCGAGTTACAGAAGTTCGAGTTATGGAAGTTCGACTGTATATATGTATATGGCATTGGTAATGCAATATGAAAATTGGATTTTGCTACCCCCCTCCGCACGCAGACCGAAAATAAAAAAATCTGACTTCACAGTGTCACCCGCCTGAATATTCTGAAGATTCCCTGAACATTTCATCAAAATCGGCCCAGCCGTTTTGGAGTCCATACGTTACATACATACATGCACAAATTCTGTTATACATATATATATATATATGTATATATAGATTTTTTATATTAAATTTATTTATCAATTCTCGTTGTACCTTCATAGTGAACAGATGTCTTAGCGGAGTTTTTCTTACATTCATACTAGACAAAAAACAAATCATACAAAAAAATTTTCGTAATACATATTGCTTTATTTGCTTTGCTAATATTTTTTACATGGTCAGAAATAACAAAACCAAAAAAATGTAAAAAAAACAACAAAGTGACATTGAGGAATACTCTATATGAGTACCTCAAAACAAAAAAAAATGTGAAGTGAGTTCTAACGGCAGAAATGCCTATTTTACTGTGAGTTCTGAAGCTCTGAATGAAAACAATAAAAATAAAAAATCTGGTGATAGACTTACTGTGAGTTCTGAAGCTCTTAATTAAAACAATAAAAATAAAAAATCTGATAATAGACTTTTTCTAATGGCAATGCCACTTTTTCGTCAGCGATCAACTTCGCTTTGTCCAATGCCAACTAGTTGACATTACAGCTGCTTAGTACTTCGTCATTTAAGTCAAAGGTATCATCCGTTTCGGGTTCGTGTTCATCACTTAACAAAGTTATCACTATAGATAACCGTAGTCATAAATCTAAAGTTCAAGTCGGAATGGACAGATATATCACAGTTGTAAAGCGCGGGCAATGCCCAAATTCATCAAGTATCATCGGTTCCCAAGATATCCAGAGATAACGACGCCGCACACTGTCGTGAAGGCGGCCAAAATTTAAAAAAATTAGGTTTGAATTAAAACGAACAAATTACTTTGTTGCATGTCCAATATTCTAATTAAGTAAAATAAAAAATAATTTTTTAAAAAAGATTTATTTTTTAAAGAGTTTCGATGATTGAAAGTCAACAGTTAGTTTTAGGCCAGTATGCAACTATGTATTTAAAAATATAGTACGGACACATTCTAACTTTAGCAGGTTAAATAAACAAATTTTTAGATATTGCACTACAACTTCCAATAAAACATAAGGGGAATGTTTATAATATGGCTACAGTAAATTTTTTCAATATTTTGTAACTGATATGCGATGCGCCGTTGCTTATAATGTGAACGGAAAGAAAAACATCTGTAAATAAAAAAAGTACGAGTTAAATGCTCTATAGCAAAAAAAAATATAAAAAATATATTTTTCATACTTTCACATTATATTTCTACAAGTAAGTAGATTTAAAATTTTTTGTATTCTCGTCCACTTTTCTTCCCCTTACAATTTAATTTTACAATATTTTTTAAATTATAATTTGAATATTTTCAGTATATTATTTAGTTCCAGGACATTTGGGAAGCATACTAGTCCTTGAAATTTAAATGGCGAAATTTTAGGTGTGATTTATATTACATATTATATCCAGTTAAACATTTAACTCACTATAAGTGAAAACAAATTGTTTTGCTCCTTTTAACTTTTGTTAAAAAATGACATTTTTGAGGTATGCGTATCCTTTCTCTGAATTTACCAAAAATTTTATGAAGCATTAAATATGTTAAAGTGTATGTTATTGTCTTTATACAATTTCATAAAGTTAAGATTATTTTTCTCTCTGTTATGGCAATATTTTATTTCAGGATATATGGGAAAGGCACGAATACTTGGAAATTAAATGACCAAATTTAATGTGTTATTATATTTTGCCAATTAAAACATGTGTGCTCAATTTCATTACTTTACAATAAGTCCTTCGATTTTTGACCGCTCGTTATATGAACTCACGACACCGAGCGCCGCATCAGTTAACTGTCAAAATCGTTTTTCAATATTGCAAGCTAATAACGACCAACCCGATGTATCATCGAAAAAAACGTCGAAACCACCACCAATATATCTGAAAAAAATTCTAACGCCCTTATTAAAAAATTAGTCTCCGCTATTGGTGAGAACGCATTTCACGTTATTCCAATAAAACGTGGTAACATTGATGAAACGAAAATTTAAATATACTTTTAATTTATTTTTTTTACATACATATAATTATTTATTCTATTTTCAATTATAACCTAACAATAAGTATTAAAATCTTCAATCTGAATATAATTTTTAGACCCGACCAGTATCGGACATAAACTTAGTGATAATAATTAATAATACATAAATTTCGTATTAAGCACAATAATTATTTTCTATTAGAGCCCTTGTGTCCCTCTTTTTTAAGCGGATGTAAAGTAAAGTTCAAGATATTACAAGCAAGCGGATTAGGATGTGACTCGAGTTGTGTTAAATATTTGCCTGCGTATTTTGCAATTTCTTCAGTCACTAGTGGCATATTTAAATCAGGATGTATATTTTAATTTTTGATGTACCATGGAACCGATGTTAATAGCCGTAAAATTTTATTTTGCCGTCGTTGGATTCTCTCTATATTTGAAGCTGAAGCAGTGCACCATAACTGAATTCCGTAGCACCACATTGGCTTCAAAAGCGACTTGTATAGTAAAAGTTTGCAGTCTAGGCTTAGTGTTGAATTTCTGCCAATCAACCAATGTATTTGAGTTAACTTAACGTTTCATTTGTGTTAGCTTTGAGTCAATATGATGTTTCCATGTAAGCCTTCGATCAAGGTGTATGACAAGGTATTTCACTTAAGAATGTTGAGGAATATTTTGATTGCTGATTCGAATGGGGGAACACGTATATTTTCTTAGGGTAAACGTTATATGAACACACTTTTGTTCATTTACTTTAATTCTCCATAAGTTCAACCACGTTTCCAGCTGAGTAATATATTCCTGGAGATTGCGGGATAAGGGCTTTCGTGCATACTCATACAGGCTGTATCGTCGGCAAATGTAGAGGTGTGTATATTATTGCTCACAGGCATATAACAAGTATATAGTAAATATAAGGCTGGCCCCATAATACTACTCTGTGGTACACCGGAAGATATAGATTCGGTCACACTCATGAAGTCTCCTTCCACAACAGTGAACTTCCTATCAACAATATATTTTTTTTTTTTAATACATGATTTTTATTTAATGTATCTTCATATATGAACTAACAATAAGTATTCAAATCTTAAATATAAAAATATAATTAGGCCCGACCAGTGTCGGACATAATCTTAGTAGTAGTTATATATAATACATAAGTATTGATAATCAAAAGGAAAAAAATATAAAAAATAAAAGAATTTTCAGGAAGTCCCATATGGAGTGCTGTGAATAAGAGCCCTTGTATCCCTCTTTTTTAGGCGGATGTGTCCAGTAAAGTTCAAAATATTACGGGCAAGCGGATTAGGATGTGACTCGAGTTTTGTAAAATATTTGCCAGCGTTTTTTGCAATTTCTTCAGTCACTAGTGGCATATTTAAGTCACGATGTATATTTGAATTTTTTATGTACCATGGAGCCGATGTTATTAACCGTAAAATTTTGTTTTGCCTTCGTTGGATTCTCTCGACATTAGAAGCTGAAGCAGTACCCCATAGCTGAATTCCGTAGCACCATATAGGTTTTAAGAGCGACTTGTATATTAAAAGTTTACAATCTAGGGTGAGGGTTGAGTTTCTACCAACCAGCCAATGTATCTGAGTTAGTTTAAGTTTCATTTGCGTTAGCTTGGAGTCAATGTGGTATTTCCATGTGAGCCTTCGATCAAGATGTATACTAAGGTATTTCACATGTAAGTTTTGAGGAACAATTTTATTATTGATTGAAACGGGGGAACAACTGTCTTTTCTTAAGGTAAATGTTACCTGAGCACACTTCTGTTCGTTTACCTTTATTCTCCACATGTTTAACCATAGTTCTAGCTGAGTAATATGTTGCTGAAGATATAGGGAAGCCTCGTGTGGGTTTTCGTGCATACTAAGGCAGGCTGTATCATCGGCAAACGTAGATGTATGGATATTGCTGCTCAAGGGCATATCAAATATAATACTGGCCCCAGTATACTCCCCTGTGGCACACCGGATGAGATTATTTCAGGCGTACTCATAAAGTCTCCTTCCACAACAGTGAACTTCCGGGCAATAATGTAACTTTCCAGCAGATTTAGAATGTTTATTGGTAGGTTAGTCTTTAATTTTAAAATTAGGCCTTCATGCCACACTTTATCAAATGCCTGAGAAACGTCAATGAACAGCGCAGAGCAATACTTTTTTTCTTCAAAAGTTTTTCTTATAAATTGAACCAATCTATGAGTTTGTTCAATGGTGCTATGCTGACTTCTAAATCCAAATTGATGATCCGGTATGCACTCATTATCAGTTAGAATTGGGGAAAATTTTATAATGAGTAAATTTTCAAAGAGCTTTGACATTGTTGACAGTAAACTTATTGGCCTATATGACTCAGCTTTGGTAAGATCTTTGCCCGGCTTTGGAATCATTTTAACCTTGGCAAGCTTCCAGCTGTTTGGATAATACTCCAGTCGTAAAATAGCGTTAAAAATGAATAACAGGATTCTAATAGCTATACGAGGCAACTTCATCAAATTCTGGTTACTAATTCCATCAATACCCGGGGCTTTTTTCGGGTTGAGTTCTGCAATTATTTTTTGTACATCACGCGTTCTAAATTTTATTGGTCGAGGGGGTAGCGCAACTACATTTGGCAAATCAACAGCACCAGAACATGTGTTTGGGGTGAATACGGATTTTAAATGCTCACCAAATATTTTACCTTTTTCAGTATCGCTTCTTGCCCAACCTCCTGTAGATGTGCGCAGAGGTGGTTTAAACTCAACTGGTGTTTTAAGCTTTCTAGCAGCGCGCCACAAAGAGTAATTAGATGCTGGTGTGACATCAAGACCTTCCAAATAATTTTTAAGAGATGCAGTTTTTTCAAATGCAAGCAACTCTTGGAGTCGTTTAGTACACTCTTTAAATCTGGTTTTAAGTTGGGGTGATCTGTGCTGTTGCCATTCTCTTCTAGCTCTTCTTTTTTCACTTACGAGACGTTCAATATCCGTAGAATAAATTTTATTTAACCTAATCTGCGGATGGGCGGTAGTGGCATGTTCAGCAGCCTGTTTAATATTTTCATTAAGGATGGCAATGTTAGATTCAATATCATCATGTGTTCTTAGCGTAATATTTTCCGTGCAATGACTACTAAGATATTTTTTAAATCGCAGCCAATTAACACGATTTATCAAATTCGCATATGGGTGAGGTAAATCACTTCCTAATGGGCTACAAATTGTAACGATCGTGGGAGAGTGATCGGACGAGAGATCTAGAGAAGCTTCAATTTGAATTAAATCCCTAGAGATATTTTTCATAACGCCAAAATCTATTACATCCGGAATTTTACGTATGTCAGTAGGCCAATAAGTGGGCTCCCCACTCGAAATGACATCCAAGCCCATTTTGGAAATTGTATTGAACAACGCTCGACCTCTGGGTGTAACAAGTCGCGAACCCCAGAACGTATGTTTGGCATTATAGTCGCCAGCTGCTACGAAACAAGGGCCCAGAGATTTGTAAAAATCCTCGTATTGATCCTCAGTAATTGCGAATCTAGGAGGAGAGTAAATTGATGATATGACAAAATTAGTGCAAAATTTTTTTTTGCTTGTAAGTGTTCTTCACAAATGTTGTCAATAAAATAATGCTTGAGTCTTGACTTAATTAAAATTGCTGATCCACCGCATGCTCTTCCTCTCGGGTCCTTTGAATCATATAAGGTGTAGCCATAAATTTTAAAAAGGCTTCTCGAAGTCAAATGAGTCTCTGAGACCAACATTATATCAATATTTTTTTTCGTGAGGAAGTGCTCAAGTTCATTTTTATATTGGCGAATGCCGTTTGCGTTCCAGAAACATATTTTTAACGCGTTCATGGTTTGTTAACTAAAGTTTAAAGCAGAGTATTCTGCATTCGCAGCATTTCTTGCATCATGCTAGTCATATTTGTTGTAAAATTATTTATAGTTTGCACCAGATTATCAATAGTAGCTTCAAGGCGATTAAAATTAAAGTTCGAATTTGTATTTGTTGTATTATTTGGTGGTGAAACATTTTGAGTATGAATAGAATTTGTCTTAGCAGCATCGGCATACGATACACGGGAACTAACTGGTTGGCTCACTTGCGCAATAGTGGCTGGTAAAGCGTTTGCTGATTGGGCTGGGGCCAATTTAGGTGTTTGCCTCATAGTCTGTTTGACGAAAGAGTACACAGGACAACCTCTGTAGTTAGCGGTGTGATTTTCTCCACAATTACTGCATTTTTTGTTACTTTGATCTTTCGGTTTATTGCAACTAGCAGTGCCGTGTAACTCGCCGCACACAACACAAACAGCAGGTAATTTGCAGTAAGTTTTAGTATGTCCATATTCTTGACAATTATGGCACTGTACGGGTCCTGAACGCTTGTGTGGTTCTTCAACGGTTATTTTTCGATACAAGAGATATCTTAAATTATATATTGGATGGGTCTCATTTTTTTCAATTTTATATCATTTGACTCAAGTTCAACGCGAAATAGAGGTTGAGGGATCTTTTCCCTATTTATTATGTTAGATACATTTTTTACTTTAAAACCCTGGAGGACGAGAGCATCTTTTACTTCTTCAGGAGCAACATAGGAATCTATGCCCTTCAACACAATCTGCATACCTTTAGCACTCTTGAGCTGATATGTGTAGAAATTTGTTTTACTTTTTTCAAATTCAGAAACCATTTTTCGAAAATCTTTTTCTTCATAAATTTGAATTTTCGTTTCCTCAATATTACCACGTTTTATTGGAACAATGTGAAATTTATTCTCACCAATGAACGAAATTATTTTTTTAATAAGAGCGTTTGAGTTTTTTCTCTTAAATAGATTGGTGGCGGCTTGGAGGTTTTGTTCGCAGATTCAGCGGGTTTGTCATTGTCATCTTGCAATATTTTAAAACGGTTTTGCCGATTAGTAGAGGATGCGCTGTTATCCCTAGACATCTTTGGAGCAGATGCAATTTTAGTAGAATTTGGGCTTCGCCCGCGCTTTAAAATTGTAATGTATCTGTCCATTCCGACTTGGACCTTGGGCTTTGGGGTGCTCTTATCTTCAGTGACAACTTGTTTAAGTGATGTCCACGAGCCCGAAGCGGGTGATATCGCTGAGTTAAATGTGGAAGTACTAGGCAATATTGTCAACGATTCACTAGTTGGCATTGGACAAAGCGAAGTTGATCGCTGACGAAACTGTGGTTTTGCCGTTAGAAAAAGTCTATTATCAGATTTTTGATTTTTATTAAGAGCTTCAGAACTCACAGCAAGTCTATTATCAGATATTTTATTTTTATTGTTATCATTATGAGTATCAAAACTCAAAGCAAAATAGGCATTTCTGCCGTTAGAACTCACTTCACTATTTTTTTCCTTTGAGGTACTCATATAGAGTATTCCTCAAGGGTATGTTTGTATGTGTTTTTGTTTACGGTTTTTTTTTGTTTTTGTTATTTCAATATGTAAAAATATTAGCAAAGCAAAAAAAAGGCTTATTTATCAAAGTTAATATGTACTACGAATATTTTTTGTATAATTTTTTTGTTTAGTTTGTATGTAAGAATAATTCCGCTATTACGTCTGTTCACTATGAAGGTACAACGAGAACTCAACAATATAACTTTTCAAAAGTTTTTCTATGTTTATTGACAGATGTCTTCAATTTTAAAACTAGGCTTTCGTGCCATATTTTATCAAACGCCTGAGAAACATCAATAAAAAGGGCAGAACAATACTTCTTTTCTTCAAATGTCCTCCTTATAACTTGAACCAACCTGTATTTGCTCAAAGTGCTATGCTGACTTCTAAGTCCAAATTGATGGTCCGCGATGCACCCATTATCAGCTAAAATTGTGGACAATTTAGTCATGAGCAGCTTTTCGAAAAGCTTTGAGATTGTTGATAGTAAGCTTATAGGCCTATATGACTCAGCCTTGGTAAGATCTTCGCCCGGATTCGGAATCATTTTGATCTTGGCAAGTTTCCGGTTATGTGGAAAATACTGCATTCGTGAAATTGCATTAAAAATAAATAGCAGGATTCTTATTGCAATATGAGGCAAGTTCATCAGCATCTTGTTACTAATTCCATCAATACCTGGAGCTTTCTTCCGATTAAGTTCAGCAATTAGTTTTTGTACATCGCGCATCTCAAACTTTATGAGTCGCGGTGGTAGAGCAACTACACTCGGCAAATCAGCAACACCAGTACATGTGTTTGGGGTAAATACGTATTTTAAATGATCAGCAAATATGTTACCTTTTTCAGTATCGCTTCTTGCCCAACCTCCGGTAGATGTGCGCAGAGATGGTTTAAACTCAACGTGGATTTTAAGCTTTCTAGCACAGCTCCATAAAGAGTAATTAGATGCTGGTGTGACATTAAGACCTTCCAGATAATTTTTAGCAGATGCAGTTTTTTCAAATGCAAGCAACTCTTGGAGTCGTTTAGTGCACTCTTTAAATCTAGTTTTATATTGAGGTGATCTGTGCTATTACCATTCCCTTCTAGCTCTTCTTTTTTCACATACGAGACGTTAAATATCCGTAGAGTAAATTCTCTTAAAACCAGTCTGCGGATGGGAGGTAGTAGCATGTTTAGCGGACTGTGAAATCATTTCGTTAAGGTTGGCAATGTTAGCTTCAATATCTTCGGGTGTTTTTAGCCTAATGTTTTCCGTACAATGACTACTAACATATTTTTTGAATTGCAGCCAATCAAAACGACTGACCATCTTCACATATGAGTGAGGTAGAGCACTTCTCAGTGGGCTACAGATTGTAACAATCGTGGGAGAGAGATCTAGGGAAGCTTCAACTTGAATTAATTGCCTAGAAATATTTTTTATGACGCCAAAATCTATAACATGCGGAATTTTATATATGTCAGTATGCCAGTAAGTGGGCTCCCCACACGAAATGACGTCCAATCCTATTTTGGAAATTGTGTTGAAGAACGCTCGACTTCTGGGTGTGATAAAACGCGAACCCCAGACTGTATGTATAGTCGCCAGCAGTGATGCCAACTTAGCCCTTTTCGGGCTAGATTTAGCCCGTTTTCAGTCACTCAAAACGCGTAAAAAAATTGTTGGCCCGAAACTATAAAACGCGTTTATCTAGCACTTTTTACAATTATCTTTTAGCCCTTTTAGCCCCTTTTAACTTTTTGCTCGATATGTCTACATTTAAATTTTTACGAACTTTTTTCATCCTTTAACCTAGCAATATCGACTTATGAAGTAACGTGACAGCATTGTTTTACTAATTTTCTTCTCTTATTTTGCTTTACCAATTTAAAAAAGAAGAAACAATATGGAAAAATTTTCTATTTCTTTAAAATTTTTTGTGCTTTCAAAGATTTTCAATATAACATAACAACAGATTTTTATTTAGTAAATTTAAAATATACTTACGTAGACATATTTATGCATACTACTACGGCATGTGTATATACGATTACTGTATATATGTATACATATACACTATTTAATCTACGTATGTACCTTATTGAAATGTAAATGAAATATATATATATGTACCTTATTGAAATGTTATACACCAAGCTATGTGTTCATCTCATGGTAGTTGTTTATTTTCTAACAAATTACTTTACTTTGTCTTTGATTTTCAACAGAAAGATTTAAAACTATCCCCTTTTCGCGCTTTTTCCAAAAATTTTACTTTATGTTGCATTAAACGTATATTTTTTTCAGTTTAGCCCTTTTAAGCCCTTTTTTCAAAAATTTTTACGCGCTTTGAGTCTGAAAAGTTGGCATCACTGGTCGCCAGCTGCTACGAAACAAGGGCCAAGAGATTTGTAGAAATCCTCGTATTGGACCTCAGTAATTGCTATTGGGCTACTTTTATCTTCAGTGACAATTTGGTTAAGTGATGACCACGAGCCCGAAGCGGATAATATCACTGAGTTAAATGTAGAAGTACTAGGCAACGATAATGTAAACGATTCACTATTTAGCATTGGACAAAGCGAAGTTGATCGCTGACGAAACTGTGGTTTTGCCGTTAGAAAAAGTTCAGAACTCATAGTAAGTATATAATCAGATTTTTTTTATTTTTATTGTTATCATTATGAGCATCAGAACTCACAGTAAAATAGGCATTTCTGCCGTTATAACTCACTTTACAATTATTTGTTTCTGAGGTACTCATATAGAGTATTCCTCAAGGGGACTTTGTTTGTGTTTTTTTGGTTGCGGTTTTTTTTTTATTTGTTATTTCTATATGTAAAAAATATTAGCAAAGCAAATAAAGCTTATTTCTGAAAATCAATATGTATTACCAATATTTTTTTTTATGATTTTGTTTGTTTAGTATGTATTTAAGAAAAACTCCGCTAAGACGTCTGTTCACTATGAAGGTACAACGAGAACTACCAGAATACGAAGAAAAAGATTTCCGCAAAATTTTTACTGAATTCGAAAAAAAAGAAGTTTGTATACATACCAGCTTAATAGTGCTAAAGGTCTGCAGATCGTATTGAAAGGCATTGATGCTTATGTTAATCCCGAAGAAGTAAAAGATGCACTCATCATACAAGGATTTAAGGTAAAAAAATTTTACTAATATAATCAATAGAGAGAAGATCCCCAGCCTCTATTTCGTGTTGAACTGATATACAGTTGAAAAAACGACACATTCCATTTATACGAGACACGTCCAATTTATAGCCTAAAATACCTATACCGAAAAATAACAGTTGAAGAGCCACATAAGCGTTCAGGTCCAGTACAGTGCCATAATTGCCAAGAATATGGCCACACAAAAAGTTATTGCAATTTACCTACAGTGTATATTATCTGCGGTGAATTGCGCGGTACTGCTAGTTGTACTAAACCAAAAGATCAAGCAGAAAAAAATTTCGTAATTGTGGAGGTAACCACACCACTAACTACAGAGGATGTCCTGTATATTATTTCGTTAAACAGACTTTGGGAAAAAACCCTAAATTAGCTCCAGCTCAATTAGCAAAGGCTTACTTCGGCACTTTTGCACAAATGAGCCATCCATTTACTTCACGTGTAATGTATGCCGATGTGCTAAGACTACACTCAAAATATACTACGTTTATATGCAGGGCTTATTTGCAAATAAGACAGTAAATTGTTGCCATATTACTGTTTTTATTGCGACTTACTAATTAAGAAAACTGTTCACGATTAACGCACTATTTGCAAATAAAATGCTTGAGGTTGCCACGCTTACAAATGTTTGATAACAAAAAACAATAAATGGATAAATATTGCAACAAAAAACATTGATAGAAGCAAATAATAACGATTAAAACAAACAATTATTTGATATTTTGTACATTTACACTATTTTTTTTCAACATAAGTAAGTTTTCTATAGAAGTGCTACCAAGTTTGTGTACTTTTGCTATGCCGTATAAACGTTAGCTAATTTATTTGCAAATAATTTTATTTGCAAATAATTTTATTTGCAAATAGTGCGCGTATAAACGTAGTAATAGTTAACTGAATGTACATAGGTTATTTCAGAAGTTTTCGGTCTAGTTTAAATTTAAAGAAAATTTTGTTATTTTACCAAGCCATGTCTATTTTAACTTTTTGTGTACGTTGTTTAATAAACAAACTATAATATAATAATGATTTTCCATGGTGTCAATATAATCAATTATTTAGAATATGTACAGTAAGCAAAAAAAAACTTGCACAGCAAACGCTCCGCTCTTCTAATGAAAGTATCTCTGTTTCTTTGTAAGATTTTAAGTTAATAAAATTAAAGATTTTCATAGAAAGCTGATTAATTTGTCTTGAAATTGCTTTTGGTTTTAGATTAAAATCATACAAAGCAACAGAGATACTTTGATTAGAAGAGCGGAGCGTTTACTGTACAAGTTTTTTCTTTGCTTGCTGTATACATACATATGTATTCAGTACAACTGAAGCAATGTAGTTGATCTAAAGGTTTTTTCATTCGATTTTTATTTAGTTTTTTTCTTTCATAAAATATATATATAATTAATAATAATTTAATATAATTACAATATTGTATTAATAAAAAATCAAAAAATTTTATCAAAAATCATATATGAACATGCATGCATACATACTATAGGGCTGCACAGATGTATCGGTTCGCATCAGTTTTGCGTGTGTATTGGTTCTGATATGTTTAGTTAATTAGCGTTTCTGTTACTAGTTGTTATTGTTGGTTTTTTAAAACTGTTTTTGTGTGGTTGTATAATGAGCAAATGAGAATAACACGTTTGTTTGTATCTGTTTTTCTGAAACAAATCAAATACGTAAAACTGCTTTTACCATAAGTAACATATGGTGTGTTGAAAAAAAACATGGTTGATGAATGAAAGACTGCTTTATACTTTTTTGTTTGTTTTTGATTACGTTTATTTAATATAATTTATTTAAAAAAAAACTAATTGAGTGCTTAGAAGTTAAACATGCTATTGGTTAAAGTGAATAAAAAAAATAATTAAAAATTTATTTTAAAACCTAAAATATGTAGGTACTTATTAGGGATGCCAAACGGGAAATCCCGATTCCGGAAATCCCGGGATTTGTAAGATTCAATCCCGGGATTTCTTTTTCGGGATTTCTTAGCAATTTTTATATAAAAAACTTAATAGATTAAAATTTTCGATGATTTTATTGTATTTTTTTATAATTTGAAATTTATTTGCTGGTGGTTCAGCGATGTCTATATGCATTTCATTGTTGCTGTAACAAATCGTCAGTAGACTTCAACCACATATAGACATCGCTGAACCACCAGCAAATAAATTTCAAATTAAAATACTTTTGACAATATGTCGATTAATAAATTTCTTAAATTTTTTTATAATATTTAAAAGTCCCATACAATTTTATACGTGCAGATTTAACAATTTAATGACTATTCGTGGCATATTTCTTATAAATTAAAAACAAGTGCAAAATAAATTAACTACTTTCTCACGGTTATTTTCATCAAAGGTGATACAATATACAACTAAGAATTATTTTGAAAACGAAAAGAAGCATATGAGCTTTGGAAGGAAAATAACATTTGGAAAATTCAATAAGTTTGACAAATTTATTGCGTCTTATTCTATATTATAAGGCCAATTATGAATAAAATTCCATGAGAAATTTTGCCCGGGGAATAATTTCAAACAGTAGCAAATAATAGGGAAAACAAAAAAAAATTATGGAAAAGGGAGACATTTCTTGCGGAAATTTATTCATAATTGCAGTGTATAACTCTGTATATCGACCCTCAACCCTTATC
This sequence comes from Tachina lurida, assembly GCA_944452675.1. Lineage (NCBI taxonomy): Eukaryota > Metazoa > Arthropoda > Insecta > Diptera > Tachinidae > Tachina > Tachina lurida. Next base: position 93,559,913 of record OX101752.1, read on the forward strand.
CACTTTTCGGTAACAATTGAGTACTACTGACAGCTCCTTACAATTGAAGTAGAAAATAAAAAGTCAGTTCTCGTGGTACCTTCATAGCGAACAGTCGAATAGCGGAATTTTACTTACTTACCAAACAAACAAAAATTACATATACAAAAAAAAAAATATTAGTAGTACATATTATTCGTAATAGGTACATACATACTGTCTTTAATAAATAAGCTTTCTGCTTTGCTAATATTTTTTACATAGTAAAAATAACAAAAACAAAAAAAACCGCAAAAAAAACTTAAACAAGTGATATTGAGGAATACCTCAAAGTCAAACAAACAATCATAAATAACAAAAACAAAAAATACCGAAAATAAAAAAAAAACATAAACGAATAACCCTTGAGGAATTCTTTGTATGAATTCCTCAAATACAGAAAAACTTGAAGTGAGTTCTAACGGCAGAAATGCTTATTTTACTGTGAGTTCTGAAACTCTGAATGAACAAAATATAAAAAATAAACCTGATGAAAATCTTTTGTTAACGGCAACGCCAATTTTTCGTCAGCGATCAACTTCGCTTTGTCCAATGCCAAATAGTAATGATGCATTAACATTACAGTTGCCCAGTACTTCTTCATATAAGTCAGTAATATCATCCCCTTCAGGCTCGTGTTTATCACTTAACAAAGTTATCACTACAGATAACAGCGGCTCGAAACTCAAGGTACAAGTTGGAATGGACAGATACATTACAATTTTAAAGCGCGGGCGAAGCCCGAATTCTTCAAAAATCTCATCTGCTCCAAAAGTGTCTAGGGATAACAGCGCAGCCTTAACTAATCGCCAAAACCGCTTTAAAATTTTTCAAGATGACAACGACAAACCCGAGGTATCCTCGAACAAAACATCCAAGCCGCCACCAATCTATTTGAGACAAAAAAATTCAAATGCCCTTATTAAAAAATTACTTTCGGTCATTGGTGAGAATAAATTTCACATTGTTCCAATAAAACGTGGCAACATCGATGAAACTAAAATCCAAATTTATGACGAAAAAGATTTCCGCAAAATGGTTGCTGAATTTGAAAAAAGTAAAACAAGCTTCTACACATACCAGCTTAAGAGCGCTAAAGGCATGCAGATCGTATTGAAGGGCATAGATTCGTATGTTGTCCCCGAAGAAATAAAAGATGCACTCGTCCTCCAGGAGTTCAAGGGTTCAAGGGTTCAAGGGTTCAAAAATGTGTCCAATATAATAAATAGAGAAAAGATTCCCCAACCCCTATTTCGTGTTGAACTAGAACCTAATGATATAAAATTGAAAAAAAATGAGACGCATCCAATTTATAATTTAAAATACCTCTTGTACCGAAAAATCACAGTTGAAGAGCCACATAAGCGTTCAGGTCCTGTACAGTGCCATAATTGCCAAGAATATGGCCATACAAAAACATACTGCAATTTACCCTCTGTTTGTGTTGTGTGCGGCGAATTACACGGCACCGCTAGCTGCAACAAACCAAAAGATCAAAGTGATAAGAAATGCAGTAATTGTGGAGGTAATCACACCGCTAACTACAGAGGTTGTCGTGTGTACTCTTTGGTAAAGAAGACTATGGTGCAAAAACCTAAATTAGCTCCAGCTCAATCAGCAAACGGTTACTCTGCCACTTTTCAGCAAATGAGCCAACCAGTTACTTCGCGTGTATCGTAAGCAGATGCTGCTAAGGCTAGTTCTATTCCGACACAAAATGTTTCACCGCAAAATAATTCTACAAATACACACTCAAACTTTAATTATAATCACCTTGAAGCCACTATTGAAAATCTTGTGCAAACTATAAACAATTTTACAACAAATATGACTACCATGATGCAAGAAATGTTGCGAATGCAGAATACTCTGCTTCAAGCAATACTTAAAAAGCCATGAACACGTTAACAATATGTTTCTGGAACGCAAACGGCATTCGCCAACATAAAAATGAACTTGAGCACTTCCTCACGGAAAAAAAATATTGATATAATGTTAGTATCTGAGACTCATTTGACTTCGAGAAGTCTTTTTAAAATTTATGGCTACACTATATATGATACAAAGGACCCTAGAGGAAGGGCTTGCGGTGGATCAGCAATTCTAATAAAGTCAAGACTCAAGCACTATGTTCTTGATAACATTTGTGAAGAATACCTACAAGCAACAAATATTGGCATTGAAAGTTTTTGTTCAAATTTCGTTATATCATCAATTTACTCCCCTCCCAGATTTTCAATCACTGAGAATCAATATGAGGATTTCTACAAATCTCTTGGACCTTGTTTTGTAGCAGCTGGAGCCTACAATGCGAAACATACGTTCTGGGGTTCGCGCCTTGTTACACCCAGAGGTCGAGCATTGTTCAACACTATTTAAAAAATGGGCTTGGATGTCATTTCGAGTGGGGAGCCCACTTATTGGCCTACTGACATACAAAAAATTCCGGATGTTATAGATTTTGGCGTCATAAAAAATATCTCTAGGGATTTAATTCAAGTTCAAGCTTCTCTTGATCTCTCGTCCGATCATTCCCCGACGATCATCACAATTTGTAGCCCATTAAGAAGTAACTTACCTGACCCATATGTGAAGATGATCAATCGTGTAAATTGGCTGGGGTTCAAAAAATATCTCAGCAGTCATTGTACGGAAAACATTACGCTTAGAACACCCGATGATATTGAATCGAACATTGCCAATCTCAGCGAGAATATTAAACAGGCTGCTGAACATGCCACTATCTCCCATCCGCAGTTTGGGTTTAATAAAATTTATTCTACAGACATTGAACGTCTCGTACGTGAAAAAAGAAGGGCTAGAAGGGAATGGCAACAGCACAGATCACCACAAAATAAAATCAGATTTAAAGAGTGCACTAAACGACTCCAAGAGTTGCTTGCATCTGAAAAAATTGCATCTCTTAAAAATTATTTGGAGGGTCTTGATGTTACACCGGCGTCTAATTACTCCTTGTGGCGCGCTGCCAGAAAGCTTAAAACACCCGTTGAGTATAAGCCACCTCTACGCGCATCTACCGGAGGTTGGGCAAGAAGCGATACTGAAAAAGGTAAAATATTTGCTGAGCACTTAAAATCCGTTTTTACGCCAAATATATGTACTGGTGTTGCTGATTTGCCGAATATAGTCGCTCTACCCCCTCAACACATAAAGTTTAAGACGCGTGATTTACAAAAATTAATTGCCGAACTCAACCCGAAGAAAGCTCCGGGTATTGATGGAATTAGTAATCAGATGCTGATGAACTTGCCTCGTATTGCAATGAGAATCCTGTTATTCATATTTAATGCTATTTTACGACTGGAGTATAATCCACACAACTGGAAACTTGCCAAGGTTAAAATGATTCCAAAGCCTGGCAAAGATATAACAAAGGCTGAGTCATATAGGCCAATAAGTCTACTATCTACAATGTCAAAGCTTTTCGAAAAACTGCTCAAAACAAAATTGTCCCCAATTCTAATTAGTAGTGGGTGCATACCAGACCATCAATTTGGTTTTAGAAGTCAGCATAGCACCATTGAACAAACTCACAGATTGGTTCAATTTATAAGAAGAACTTTTGAGGGAAAAAAGTATTGTTCTGCGCTGTTTATTGACGTTTCCCAGGCATTTGATAAAGTGTGGCATGAAGGCCTTATTTTAAAATTGAAGACTTACTTACCAATAAACATTTTAAATCTTTTGGAAAGTTACATTATTTCCCGTAAGTTCACTGTTGCGGAAGGAGACTTTACAAGTAGGCCTGAAACAATTTCATCTGGTGTGCCACAGGGGAGTATACTGGGACCAGTTTTATATTTAATTTATACTTGTGATATGCCTGTGAGCAGTAGTATCCATACTTCCACATTTGCCGACGATACAGCCTGCCTTAGTATGCATGAAAACCCTGATGAGGCATCCCGCAAACTCCAGGAACACATTAGCCAGATGGAGCTTTGGTTAAACTTATGGAGAATCAAGGTAAATGAACAAAAGTGTGTTCAAGTAACATTTACTTTACGAAGAGATACTTGTTCCCCCATTCGGATTAACAATCAAGTTGTTTCTCAACATTCACATGTGAAATATCTTGGTATACACCTTGATCGACGACTTACATGGAAACACCACATTGATTCTAAGTTAACTCAAATGAAACTTAAACTAACTCAGGTACATTGGCTGATTGGTCGAAATTCAACACAGCCTAGACTGTAAACTTTTAATATACAAGTCGCTTTTAAAGCCAATATGGTGCTACGAAATTCAACTATGGGGCACTGCTTCAGCTTCAAATGTAGAGAAAATTCAACGCAGGCAAAATAAAATTTTACGCATGATAACATCGGCTCCATGGTACATCAAAAATTCAAATATACATCGTGATTTGAATATGCTACTAGTGACTGAAGAAATTGCAAAATACGCTGGCAAATACTTAACAAAACTCGTGTCACATCCTAATCCGCTTGCCCGTAATATTTTGAACTTTACTGGACACATCCGCCTAAAAAAGAGGGACACAATGGCTCTTATTCACAGCACTCCAGATGGGACTTCTTGAAAATACTTTTATTTTTTTCCTTTTGATTATCACTACTTACATATGTATTATATATAACTACTACTAAGCTTATGTCCGACATTGGTCGGGCCTAATTATATTTTTTAGATTTAAGATTTGAATACTTATTGTTAGTTCATATATGAAGATACAATAAATAAAAATCATGCATAAAAAATAAAAATAAAAAGTCGGGTTGACGTAAAAGCGAGAAATATTTACAGAATAATGCGTACTATTTTGTCTAAAAAATTGATCTAGTGTGAATGTATGTTTTTTACATTGCAGTTCAAAATTATTTTCGTTAGACCGTTTAGGTCGTTTTTGACACAAACCTATGACCTATTTAAATTACATGGGTTTGAGTCAAAAATGACCGACTGAATGACTTCGACTCAATTATAGTTTTAGTCGAGTTGCAGAGTAGAAGGACAGCACACTAATAAACCATACTCCTCTTAGCGAACTTAGGACTACATATGTATCTGTTGAACTTGCAGAAAACAACTTATGTATGAATTTAAAATTTTTCAGTAGAAGAAAAATACTGTTCAAGTGATCAGGCAAACTTTTAGTGGCATATTCATAAAAAATATTTTAGGCTTATTAAGCGCTTATTTGACGTATTTCTTTGGAAAATTTGTCAAATAAACCTGTAATAAACCTAAATTTTTTTTATGAATACGGCGGTTAATGTATGTGCCTACAAAAATGTGATCATTAGACGTAATTTATAGAATTTGATTAGAATTGTGTATACATTTCTTTTAATTTTTCGACATGTTCAGCCTTATTATCGTTGTCATAGTAGTGACGAAATCGATTAAAAAAATAGGCAATACCTGGTATATGTAACAACCGTAATGGCTACTTGTTGGTCAATCGCAATTAAAAAAACCTTAATAGATATATTTAAAAAAATAATAATGTTTTTGCAGCTTATTTGTATGAAAGTGCATCTAAAATTTTCGTAAATCAACTTAAGCGATAGTGCTAAAAGTCCACAGATTTGTACATTCGTTTTGATTTAGATTATAGAAAAACATTTATATTTAAAACAAGAACAAGTTTTCATATTTAGTTATTGTTTTCAGTATAAATTCTCTAACATCAACTTAAAAATAGATGACAAAAATTATTTCGATTTTTATTTCATACTAGTATTAAAATATTGTTAACTTTAAAGACAAATGTTTAATGATATATTATCAACATAAAAACTTTTAAAATGCATAAAATTTGTTATTAAAGTAATATTTATTAAAAAAAATTATTTATTTTACCAAAAAATTTTAGATCCCGAAATCTCGAAAATCCCGGAATCCCGAAAATCCCGCGATCCCGAATATCCCGGGATTTTCGGGATCGGGATTTATAAATCCCGAATCCCGGGATTTCTAAAAATCGATCCCGATTGGCATCCCTAGTACTTATGTATGTGTGTTTTTTTTTAATTTTAACTAAGAAGCAAATGCTTTTTCTTATTCACTTTACCCATTAAATAAAAAACTCATCAATCATTCAAGAATAGGTTTAACAAAAAATTAATATACCCCTGTTTCTCTAAATGCGAACGATAGATTCGATCGAATATTAATATTAGAAACAAAAACAAATTTCAGTTTTTTGTTTTTGTTTTTAATATAAATGTTCGCTCGAATATATCGTTCGTATTTAGAGAAACAGGCCCATAATTTAATAAAAATAAGGTAACAAAAATAATTACATCTCTTTTGTAGTTATAAAAAAATAAATATACACAGGTACATACATACGAAATTAAAACAAATTCAGGTAACAACAATTATTCAGTCTTTTGAATTTCAACATACTACATAAAATTAGTAAAAAAATCAATTATTCAATAATAGAATAACAAAAATTAATGTGATATACATAAAAAATTAAGCAACAAAAACTTTTAGTTTTTTTAATTTAGGCTTAAATGAAAACGATTATTTTGACGGCAGCACAGCAGCACGAATTCACAACAGCATTTGCTGTTGCTAGCAACTTATACCGTGTTCAGACATACATTTTTAAGGCCTTAATTGCATAAAATAAGTCAATTAATAAATTGAGCAATTACTAGTTAATTGTATCAATAATTGCGTAAAACTCGAAATGCAACCCTGGTCATGATTATTTTTATTAAGAACTGTGTTCAGTGAGCAGACAAATTTCCTATAATAGCGAGCCAAATGTGAAAAAATATACCTATGTACATACATATAAACAAAACAAACTGAACAGACTGAACTCCAATAAATAAATAAATAATAAACAAAATATAAATGGCTGGTGAAGAAGGTAATTTTTTTAAATTCATAAATACTTATGTGTTTTTTTCATTGTTTGTGCATCTGAATTAACCAAGAAAACCTTCAAATCTCTGCGTGAAAAAACAAAGCAAAATATAATTCTAATAATTCTGTAGTGAAATTTTATTTGGTAAGTGTTAATACCAAAGCAGATTCGTTTCCAGGTAATATCAGGATTACAAAAACAATGAAAAAATACAACAATGAAAAAAACAACATGGGTTGTAAAACTTCAAAAACATAATTTGTTTAACATAATAATAATAAAAATTATTCATATAAATTTGAAAATATTTCTCCACGGCAGCTACCACTAACAAAATTTACAACGTTTAGCACTTTTCACAATTTTTTAAGTTTTTTCATATTTTTAGATTTGTTTTCACATAATTTTTTTAATAAAATATTTTTTCATATTGATTTATTTTTACTTTCTTTTGATTTCTCTTTCGTAAAAAATTTTTTAAGTTTCGGATGAACTTTAATTTAAAAATAAGTTATTAAAATTACTGACTAAATCCAATTAACTTGAATTTTCTATTAAAATTAGACCCTTTTTTGGCATATACTACATAAAATATTATGTGTGCAAAAAAGTGCCATTCCATATTGCAAATGTATGTTCATAATGTGAACAAAGCGTAAGAAATATTTCTTATGGGTCCTCAGCTTTCTCCTCCTCATCATTTATTTGTTTCATCAGTGGTATTTTTCATATATTTGTGTTACAATATGTTTTTGTGAGCAAAAACACATACTGTTTCCTAAAGGCTGTTTCACCCTATAATACAAGTATTAATACTTTTGACTAAAATGCATCCCTAATCTAATTTCTGTTTAAAAAATTTCAAAGACAATAACAACTCAACATGTCAGAGTTGCATTTTCCACAAAAGTATTAATACTTGTATTATAGTGTGAAACGGCCTTAAGCAGCAATACAATAAGCAATTGTTATCTGTTTTAATTGTATTGCCATCAGGGCTGTCGTTTTTTGGTTATTTCTAACCAAAAGTGGTTATTTTTTTCTTTAATGTGGAGATGTGAATATTTTTCTCATTTTGGTTATTTTTTTGCCAAAATAATGATACACATGTACATACATACATATTTTTTATGTTATACTTTTTAAGATTTTATGTTCTTCAATTTTTAGTATTGCTACCAAGGCAACTGAAAATAAAACAGCAACAATTAAACGGAAAACTAAACGAGAAAAAATTAATCAGCTGCCGACTGGCATATACCTTACAAATGAGCATTGAACTATTGCTTGCAAGTCAGCTTCATGTACCTTGATTTCTTGTTGTAGTGCGGCGCAAAGTGTATGCATTTTAAATGTTATTTAATAAAAATACTACATATTGAAATTTGGTTATATTTTTTCTCATTTGGTAACTTTTAAAGCGAATTTTGGTTGTGGCAGCACTGATTGCCATTTCAAAAAGCAAACACACACAAAAAATGTTACCCAAGTTCTCTCGCTCTCACCACAATTAAATGGTACAAACCATAGTATATGTGTTTTGCCTATACCCTGCAGAAAAAGCGATTAGTGAAATTGTAGTGATTTACTAGTGACATTGTCAGTAGCACTACTGACCAAGTGAGCCCCAGCCAATGTAATTATCTATTGACATTTAACATTAGCTTGTCATTGAAAATCTACCACTAGAATGTAGCAATACTGACTAAGTAGTTCTTTTGGGACCACATGGAGACAGTGGAACCAAAGATTCACTAGTAAATTTTAGGGGCTCTAATCTACAATATCGATATTTCCTCGCTTGATGTCAATAGTAAAATTGTAGTGATTTACTAGTGACATTGTCAATAGTACAACTGAATAGGTGTACCAATCTAATCGCCTATTGACATATAACATAGGGTGTCATTGAAAATCTAACAGTAGACTTTAGCACTATTCTTTTACGACCATATGGAGACATTTGAACTAAAGATTCACTAGTACATTTTAATGACCCTCATCTACAATTTTATAAGGGTTGGGGCAACAAACTTAAATACATACATACATACATATGTACGTAAGTTTTTAATATTATTGCATAGCATATTAAAAAAGAAAAACAAACTATTGACGCGTTCATTGACAATGTCACCAGAAATACACCAGAACTGTTGTCTCTAACGTATCTCTACTCGCGCATAAAAGGAAAGTTGTCGACATTTCAACTAGTGCAATTGTCGCTAGAGAAAAGATTGTTGACGTAGAGACAAATGGTTCTAGGCTGCCTAGAGGGTACTTATAAGTACACATGTGCAAGCCTTTAATATATACATGTGTACATATGTATGTAGTTTCGCGAATACATGAACACACATATAAAAGAATGATTATTGCCAAATATGAGAACAAAATTTAAATTGGTAAGTTGTCTTCATGCAATTGATATCATTTTGTATACATATGTATGTATGTGTATGTGTAACATTTTGTTTTCAGGTGGAATTTGTGAATTATGGACGCGATACAATGAACGAAGAAGATGATATGTATGTATGTAGCTGTCTAAATGAAAACGATACTACGCATAAGCAATGTCGGTTATAGAAGGTACAGTATAAATTTTTTATGACAGTGTTTGGGTGGGCCCAAAAACTGTAAAAAAATCTTAAATCCAGATTCCTTGTGCCGGCCATACACTACACAAGTGTGCATTTTTTATTTTAATTCGCCATAATGCTGGTGATTATTTGTATATTTCTAGGAAATCTGTCCAGAATATTTGTTCTGCGCTCATTTCTTGTTGTGAACTCTTAAAAAATCATGAAACAACTGAGAGTTTGCAACATACACTACACAAGTTCACTGTACAGTTTAAAAACTTGAGCAAATCTCAAAATCATTTTGATATTTACTCAGTTCACTGCGTAAATAGCACAACCACCCCTATACACTACACAAACGCACTGTACAGTGCCAGATTTGTGTAGTGTATGGCCGCCATTGGACAAGTTTAGCAAGGTTTTATAAAAAAGAAATTAGTATTCTTATTTTATGGAATGAAAATAAAAACTAATTTTAATATTCTATAAATTACTTTATCTTTCAACATCGTGAGGCAGTCTGCTACTTTTTATGTGTTAACACTAGAAGCGCCGACCGCCTTTAAGAATTCCACCGTTACAAAATTGTCCCTTTGTATATATTGCAACGTTCTTTAGAATACAAACATGAAACTATTATTTGTGCAGCTGGGCTGACAACTTTTATGTTTTTATTGTAGCCTTTACCAATATAGGGAGTGTATTTATTATAATTTTCATCTTTGTTAACTTTCCTCTAAAATTATTTACCATATTTGTCTGGCTTTGAGCTCTCGAGTTGGGTAAATCGGCAACAACACTTAGAAGAAAAATCTTTATATGTGGGCCGGGTACGTAATATGATTCGGTGATCGTGAAAAACTTATCTTAAATTCAGTTTTTATTAGCAGTAGCACTTTGATATGAGTTGAATTTTTGTTTGTTAAATCTGCGTACTACAAAATTCATATAAAAAAATTTAAAAATCTTATCGGGCTTAATTACGCACGCTCATAGTGAGAATATAGTTGTCACTCAAGTGAGCGCGACTGTAACGGAAAATTTTTTTTTAAACATATTTATTCTTTAATGATCACGCACAACTAAGTTAAATATGTTTCAGTTTCACACACTCTTACGCATGAAAAGCATTTATTTGAGTTGTCACTCACTCTCACGTCAAAATATAAATAAGATTTTTTTATATTTCATAAAGGACCGTTTTTAATTGAAATTTTTATTTTTTCTTTGTTATTAAAGGTCTTTTTTTTTTTTTTTGTTATTAAAGGTCTGCACACAGTTCTCGTTGTACCTTCATAGTGAACAGACGTAATAGCGGAATTTTTCTTATATACAAACTAAACAAAAAAACAAAAGCATACAAAAAATATTCGTAGTACATATTAACTTTGATAAATAAGCATTTTTTTTGCTTTGATAATATTTTTACATATAGAAATAACAAAAATAAAAAAAAACCGTAAACAAAAAAACATACAAAATACCCTTGAGGAATACTCTTTATGAGTACCCCAGAGGAAAAAAATAGTGAAGTGAGTTCTAACGGCAGAAATGCCTATTTTACTGTGAGTTTTGATGCTCATAATGATAACAATAAAAATAAAAAATCTGATAATAGACTTGCTGTGAGTTCTGAAGCTCTTAATAAAAATCAAAAATCTGATAATAGACTTTTTCTAACGGCAAAACCACAGTTTCGTCAGCGATCAACTTCGCTTTGTCCAATGCCAACTAGTGAATCGTTGACATTATTGGCTAGTACTTCTACATTTAACTCAGCGATATCATCCGCTTCGGGCTCGTGGTCAACAATTAAACAAGTTGTTACTGAAGACAACAGTAGTACAAAACCAAAGGTACAAGTAGGAATGGACAGATATATAACCATTTTAAAGCGCGGGCGAAGCCCAAATTCTACTAAAATTGGATCCGCCCCAAAGATGTCTAGGGATAACAGCACATCTTCTATCAATCGTCAAAATCGTTTTTCATTATTGCAAGACAAAAACGACAAGTCCGCTGCATCATCGCAAAAGTCTTTTAAGCCACCACCTATTTATCTGAGAGAAAAAAATTCAAACGCGCTTCTAAAAAATCTACTGTCGACCATTGGTGAAAATACTTTTCACATCATTCCAATTAAACGAGGTAATATTGATGAAACTAAAATCCAAATATATGATGAAAAAGATTTCCGAAAAATTGTTAGTGAGTTTGAAAAAAATAAAACAAATTTTTATACATATCAACTTAAGAGTGCTAAAGGCCTACAAATAGTATTAAAGGGCATAGATTCATATGTTGAGCCTGAAGAAGTAAAATGTGCACTTATCGAACAAGGATTTAAGGTAAAAAATGTTACCAATATAATCAATAGAGAGAAGATTCCCCAGCCTCTATTTCGTGTTGAACTGGAGCCGAATGATATACAGTTAAAGAAAAATGAGACGCACCCAATTTATAGTCTAAAATACCTTTTACACCGAAAAATCACAGTTGAAGAGCCACGTAAGCGTTCAGGTCCCGTACAGTGCCATAATTGCCAAGAATATGGCCACACAAAAACCTACTGCAAATTACCTACAGTTTGTGTTATCTGCGGTGAATTGCATGGTACTGCTAACTGTACCAAGCCAAAAGTACAAGCAGAAAAGAAATGCAGTAATTGTGGAGAAAATCACACCGCTAATTACAGAGGATGCCGTGTATATTCTTTCGTTAAACAGGCTATGGGTCAAAAATCTAAATTAGCTTCAGTTCAATCAGCAAATGCTTACTCCGCCACTCTGCCTCAAACTAGCCAACTAGTTAATTCAGGTGTATCGTATGCCGATGCTGCTAAGACTAGTTCTATTCCCACACAAAATGTTCCACCGCCAAGTAATTCAACGAATGCAAACTCTAGCTTTAACTTTAGTCGTCTTGAAGCTACTATTGAGAATCTGGTGCTAACTATAAACAACTTTACAACAAATATGACTAGCATGATGCAAGAAATGCTGAGAATGCAGAATACTCTGCTTCAAGCATTAGTCAACAAACCATGAACACGTTAAAACTATGTTTCTGGAACGCAAACGGCATTCGCCAACATAAAAATGAACTTGAGCACTTCCTCACGGAAAAAAATATTGATATAATGATGGTCTCTGAGACTCACTTGACTTCGAGAAGCTGCTTTAAAATAAATGGTTACACTCTAATTGATTCAAAGGACCCGAGAGGGAGAGCATGCGGTGGATCAGCAATTCTAATTAAGTCAAGACTCAAGCACTATATCCTTGAGAACGTTAGTGAAGAATATATGCAAGCTACGAATATTTTCGTAGAAAATTTTTTTGCGAATTTCGTGATATCATCAATTTACTCACCTCCCAGATTTTCAGTTACCGAAGATCAGTATGAGAAGTTCTACAAATCGCTTGGATCTTGTTTCGTGGCAGCTGGTGACTACAATGCAAAACATACCTACTGGGGCTCGCGTCTTGTTACACCTAGAGGTAGAGCGTTGTTTAATACAATTTCAAAAATGGGCTTAGATGTCATTTCGAGTGGGGAGCCTACTTATTGGCCTACTGACGTAAGAAAAATTCCAGATCTTATAGATTTTGGCGTCACGAAAAATATCCATAGGGACTTAATTCACGTAGAGGGCTCTCTAGATCTGTCCTCCGATCACTCTCCCACAATAGTTACAATTTTCAACCCACTAAGGAGTGATTTAACTAACTCATATGCGAAAACTATTAATAAGGTCAACTGGCTAGGATTCAAAAAATATATTAGTAGTCACTGCGTAGAAAACATTCAGCTTAGATCACCTGATGATATTGAATTTAATATTGCCAATCTTAACGAATATATTAAACAGGCTGCTGAACATGCCACTACTTCCTATCCGCAGACTGGCTTTAATAGAATTTATTCTACGGAAATTGAACGTCTTGTATGTGAAAAAAGGAGAGCTAGAAGAGAATGGCAACAACACCGATCACCCCTAAATAAAATCAGACTTAAAGAATGTACTAAACGACTCAAAGAGCTGCTATCGTCGGAAAAGACTGCATTACTGGAAAAGTATTTAGAAGGTCTTGATGTAACGTCAACATATAATTACTCTTTATGGCGCGATACTAGAAATCTTAAAAGACCCGTTGATCTCAAATCACCATTGCGTACTTCGACTGGAGGCTGGGCAAGAAGCGATAGTGAGAAAGGTAACTTATTTTCTGAGCATTTAAAATCTGTATTCACTCCCAATTCATGTACGGGTGCTGCCGATTTACCGAGTGTAGTCTCTCTACCCCCTCGTCCCTTAAGGTTTAAGATGCGTGAACTACAAAAAATAGTTGCTGAACTCGACCCTAAGAAAGCTCCAGGTATTGATGGCATTAGTAACAAGATGCTGATGAACTTGCCTCATATTGCAATAAGAATTTTGCTATTTATTTTTAATGCCATTTTACGAATGCAGTATTTTCCACATAACTGGAAACTTGCCAAGATTAAAATGATTCCAAAGCCAGGCAAAGATCTTACCAAGGCTGAGTCATATAGGCCTATAGCTTACTTTCAACAATTTCAAAGCTTTTCGAAAAGCTGCTCATGACTAAATTGTCCACAATTTTAGCTGATACTGGGTGCATCCCGGACCATCAATTTGGCTTTAGAAGTCAGCATAGCACTATTGAGCAAACGCATAGATTGGTTCAAATTATAAGGAGGACTTTTGAAGAAAAGAAGTATTGTTCTGCCCTTTTTATTGATGTTTCTCAGGCATTTGACAAAGTATGGCACAAAGGCCTAGTTTTAAAATTGAAGACATACCTACCAATAAATATACAAAAGCTTTTGGAAAGTTATATTGTTGATAGGACATTTACCGTTATGGAAGGAGACTTCATGAGTGTACCCGAATCTATATCTTCTGGTGTGCCACAGGGTAGTATTCTGGGGCCAGTCTTGTATCTAATATATACTTGTGATATGCCTGTGAGCAATAACATCCACACTTCTACATTTGCCGATGATACAGCCTGTTTGAGTATTCACAAAAATCCTGATGAGGCATCCCGCAATCTCCAAGCACACATTACCCAACTTGAAATATGGTTGAACTTATGGAGAATTAAAGTCAATGAACAAAAGTGTGTTCATATAACGTTTACCCTAAGAAAAGATACCTGTTCCCCCATTCGAATCAACAATCAAAATATTCCTCAACATTCTCAAGTCAAATACCTTGGCATACACCTTGATCGAAGGCTTACATGGAAATATCATATTGACTCTAAGTTAACCCAAATGAAACTTAAATTGACTCAAATATATTGGTTAATTGGCAGAAATTCAACACTCAGCCTAGACTGCAAACTTTTGATATACAAGTCGCTTTTGAAGCCAATATGGTGCTATGGAATTCAGCTGTGGGGCACTGCTTCAGCTTCAAATGTCGAGAGAATCCAACGAAGGCAAAACAAAATTTTACGTTTGATAACATCTGCTCCATGGTACGTTAAAAATTCAAATAGTCATCGTGATTTAAATATGCCACTAGTGAGTGAAGAAATTGCAAAATACGCAGGCAAATATTTAACTAAACTCGAGTCACATCCTAATCCGCTTGCCCGTAATATTTTGAGCTTTACTGGACACATCCGCTTAAAAATGAGGGACACAAGGGCTCTTATACCCAACACTCCAGATGGGACTGCTTAAAAATACTTCTTTTTGATTATCACTACTTATGTATTATTTATAACTATCACGAAGCTTATGTCCGATATTGGTCGGGCCTAATAATTATTTTTAGATTTAAGATTTGATTACTTATTGTTAGTTCATTTTTGAAGATACAATAAATAAATATGTATATGAAAAAAAAAAAAATTAAAGGTCTGCTTTTAACATTATTAGTGTATATTGTATATTTGCATATATATTTTTTTTTTATTATTATGCTCCTTCAAGATAAAAAAGGATCTGAAGTAGGGAATAAATGAGTTATTAAATCCTTTTCTTTCTCACATTTTTGTGATTGGCTTCTGACGCTTCTTCCCACAACCAGCCCATAATGTTCTTTCTATGTATTATGACTAGATATTTTAATTAGTAATTTTAAAATAAATAAGTACAGGAAATTTTTAATGGTCTGACTACGGGTATGATAACATCTCGTCCATGAATTAAAATTTTGTGTACAGTACTTGGCATATGATACCATCCATAATGAATTAAATATATATTTCTAATCATTGTTAAGAAGTCTTTGAAAGCTTTTATGTTTATTTGATAGCATTCTTAGTATAATTGTCTAAATAATTTTTTTTAAACCAGTTATATCGGCTGCTACAGCACATCTGAGAAAAAGTGACGATTAGTATTTCCGTCATTGATATTACCATGCCGAGACTTAATTTAATATATTATTAGGCACGTCATTTTTTATTTTTTCTGAATTTGTCTAAAAACATTTCCTTACTATTCTTACCAATTCGCCAGATTTTATGGGCAATCCGGTAAGAACCGTGCAATAAGCATTCGAAATATGTTATTAAGCAGTGAGGTACTCAGAGACGGAATTTATAAGTATCCATATTTGGAAATTTGGAAAAATTAAAGTTGTTCATTTTCGTTTAAATTGCCTTGCAATTTAAGTTCAAGCTTGCAGAATTTCTATTGCTTAAGATATTAGGAACCGCACCATTTACCATTGTATAATGCATATCGTATGAAACATCTAAAACAACCCCTTTGATCTAAAAGAAATCACGTTTCAAGTTTATAATATGTATTGTAATCACTTTCATTAAAAACATTTCTTATAATATTTTTATTCTCTCTTTCTAAAATTAACTTAATCTGCAGGCCAATAAGTAGATAGATAGATGTTCTATTCAACCACAAATCTTCCTTGATGTTGTTATTATCATCCTTTACAATATGAATAATGAAATAAAATTTACTTTTAAAAATTTTGACGCACAAATATTTTATAGTAATTCTTTAATGCAGTAAAATCATTAATGAGAATTTCATTTTCAACTATCTGATTTACTGGCTGTGGCCAGAGCTGCCATCCATGAATGGCAAATTATTGTGAGATTATTCACCTTTTCAGATGTATTCCAGAGTTAAACTATATTTCCCGGGGTGCTACTCCTTAAAGATTTTAAGCTCATTTCTGCTCAATTTTCATGCACAGATACAAGTGGAAAAATTTTACTTCCTCGCGTATATTTGCACGTTGTATATATGATTATACAGCCCCCTTTTAGCTTCAGAATACAACAAATTATCTTTTTTTTTAATTTTTTGCTAAGAACTTATTATCCTCTTTTAAGCATACTAAAATGTATTTTTATTTCATAATTTGTTAGGGTTTTTTTTTTGTTATTTACTAGTTTTTGTAAGCTATTGAAAAGTGGGTAAAAAACAAAATATGCAATTTTCGAATTGATTTGTTTTTTAAGTTGTAGTTCGATTTTTATATTTTTTTGCAAATTTATAGAATACACTATTAAACTTAAAAAACAAGAAAAACCAGAAGACCATATTTTTCTTTTTTTTATATATTCAATAAAATATTAGGAATTTTTTCACGTTAAGTGAATTACATGCGATTTTTAAAGCAATGAAATTTTTTTGGAATGCAACTTTTTAATAAAAAATGTGCATGAATTTTATGGGAAATATGCTACGCTTTAAAAAAAAATTAAAAATATTGTAGTCTTATTTGCAAAAAAAAATTTTGCAATTAATTTTCTAAAACATTAATGCCCTTATGCAAAAACGATTGTTAAAGTTAAAGCATGCTTTTAAACCGGTTTTGCCATACAAAATACGTTTGTTAAACCAACTTTAAATTCAACAATCGTTTTTTCATAAGGGGGTTAAAAACTACCTAATTTGTGACTTGGGCGCCATGCCATCTTGTAGCGTAAAAAAGGGGAGAATACAATTTTTTTTTCATTAAAAATTTTAATTAATTCTCTTTTGTTGCAAACAGTTAAATCATTTCAATTTTTTTAAACAACAACTTGGGCTTGTAAAAAAGTACATATGTTCAAAGTTGTGGCAAAATTTTCAAACAGTTTCTTTAACAATATTTAAGAAAATCTAACAGATAAACCAAAACAGAAAAAAGCCAGAAGACCATATTTTTTATTTCTTTTTAATATTCCATTAAACTTGAACGTTTTTTTTAATTTTAAGTTGAATAATATGAGTTTTGTAATGCAAAAAATAATCAGTTAATTTTTTTAATTGGTTAAAACATATTATTTCTTATAAAGGGTGTTTTTTTAGAGGTATAGAACTTCGAATTGAAATAAAACACAAGAAAATCGTTTTAATGTCCATCAATTTGGCTTTATTGGAAGGATAATTTTATGCCATTAATGTTTAAATATGATTTCGGGCATGTGGCCGCCGCGGCTGGCTCGAATAAAGCCAATTCGGCTTTATTAGAGCCAATTCGGCTGGCTCGAATAAAGCAAATTTGCACGATTTTTTTAGAGGTATAGAACTTCGAATTGAAATAAAACACAAGAAAATCGTTTTAATGTCCATCAATTTGGCTTTATTGGAAGGATAATTTTATGCCATTAATGTTTAAATATGATTTCGGGCATGTGGCCGCCGCGGCTGGCTCGAATAAAGCCAATTCGGCTTTTTTAAAGCCAATTCGGCTGGCTCGAATAAAGCAAATTTGCACGATTTGCAAGCGTTGTTCTTTTGTCAACCTGTTCATGATGAAATGAGTAGTAGGGAACTGCGGTTCCTGCGCCAATTAAAATTTTGAAATTTTAAAATTTTAATTACCCAAATTTTAAAATTCTTGGAAATTTGTGAAATTTGATACCCTACGAGGGTGGGTCAATAAGTCCGTCCAACTTTTTGTTTACATAAGGAATTTTTTGTTTACATAAGGGGTTTTGTTTGTTTAATACATACGAGGGTGGCTCAATAAGTCCGGGTTTTTTATGACCGTGGGAATTTGTATGTGTGTATGTTTGTGGGGTGGATTAAGGGGTTTCATAAGATTAATATTTCATAAATATATATGCCGACGGGAAAATCATGAAAATGATTTTTCCTAGTACCAACGGAAAAATCATGAATATGATTTTTCTTAATACCAATGGGTGTGAAATTGTGAAAATTAATTTTTCCTAATGCCTACGGCAATATATAATATTTTTCCTAATGCCTACGGCAATATATAATATTTTTCCTAATGCCTACGGCAATATATGAATATTTTTCCTAATGCCTACGGCAATATATGAATATTTTTCCTAATGCCTACGGCAATATATGAATATTTTTCGTAATGCCGACGGCAAAACATGATTATTATTTTTTTCTAATACCAAAGGGAAAATTGCCAGTGTTGCCAGACTGTAGAAATTTCTTATCGTAATAATATATCAGTAATATCAGAGAAAATATTTATTTATGTGTTCACATGTATGTGAACACCCCTAATACTTGTGTGTGGGTGGTCCAGCTTGATAGTGGCGGGTAATTTAATATTTTGTGTATTTGTTTAAGAGATATGTATGTATGTGTATGTATGTATGTATGTATGTATGTGTATGTATATATGTATGTATGTGTATGTATGTATGTATGTATATGTATGTATGTGTATTTATGTATGTATGTATGTGTACATGTATGAATGTGTGATCGTGGGTATTTGTGCGTGGAATATTTTGTAGAATACATATATATTTTGCAAGGTAATCATTTTCTTTGTCTACGATTATTTTAAAGCAGAAAACTAAGTACAGTCAGCAGCAGAGAAACAAAAACCAAACATTTGCAAGTAAGCAAAAAAGTTAATTTCTCCTTCCCCTCACTTCCTTCTCTTTCCTTTATGTAGTTTGTATTTGAAATAAGAAAACACTTGTATATTATTTTATTTTTTATACATTTATTGTTTAAAATTTTATAAAATTTTATAATGATACATACATTCATATTTTAAAAAGTGAAAAAGTTTAATTAAAGCAAGACATTTCTTTTGTTAGTAAAATAGCATTTTTTAGTGCGCAAGCACCAAATTTATGATAATTACAATAAAAATATTCGGGATACTTGATTTCCATTTGTTTAAAGTTTATGCAGCCTATATCCTCAACGTTAAAAATTTTTCGACATAAAATTTTTTCCAACCAGCATCTTTTTTCTTCACCTTTTACATAAATTTTAGAACATCTTGCGTTGGCTTTTATAAAATTGCAAACGCTTTGAAATGAAACTGATCCAGCAGTCCAGCTTAGGTGATGATAGTTTTTTGTTAGCCACTTTGCTTCTCTTTGCTTTTCTATTGATAAGCATTTGATATCAAATGGGGGTTTTATAATGAAATTGTTATATTCATAATTGTTGAAAACAATTGCTACTTCTTTTGCGATGAAATCATTTGAATTATTTTTGAAACCTTGTACGTCTATGAAAATTATGTTGTTTTCCATATTAGTCAATTCATAAGACTTTTCGCACTTGTCCTTTGATGGGTACATATTCTATTATACGATCATGAATAAGAATGCAGTAAGCTGATGTTTTTGCTCCAATATTAGTTGCTGTTTCAAATTCTATTTTTATATCAATCGGTCCATTATTGAGTGATTCATTCTGATGACTGACATCTACTACAATAATAGGAGCTTTTGTCTTAAACTCTGGTGCAGTTAGAAGCGGTTGAGATTCTTTCATATAGTAGCTTTGTTGGAATCTTAGATACATATCATATAGAATTGCATATCGTTCATTTTTGAACTTTATGTTAAGGTCATCATATGGATATGAGACTGAATTTAAATGTACTTTTAAATTAGTCAAATCACAATGAACAAACTTATTTTCTTGTTGAAAAGCAATCAATACAAAACGAGGGCGTTCTCTATTTGCAGCTAGTTTAACATTCCAAATATGGCTAGTTCCCATATTTAATTGTGGATTGACATGACAATCCCAACTGCGAAATGCCATAGGTATAGAAGCACCATTGTTAATAATTTTAATCATATTCAATTTGCTAAAGTCGGATAATTGTACATGTGGGATTCTCCATGAGATTAGTGAAATTGTAAGTTTAGCTTTTTTAGTAGAAACACTCGAGCGTACAAGATCTTCGTCGTTCTTATTGCGCAAGAGTATCAGTTCATGTTTTC
The DNA here is from genome assembly GCA_944452675.1 of Tachina lurida. NCBI lineage: Eukaryota > Metazoa > Arthropoda > Insecta > Diptera > Tachinidae > Tachina > Tachina lurida. Next base: position 93,580,579 of record OX101752.1, read on the forward strand.
CATTTAGTATAACTTTGTTGTAGTCTTCAGCGAATCCTAGAAGCATTTTTAGAGGTACATAGAAATTGAAAAAGCCATTTACAAGAGTGACATCGTCAATTTTGTTCCATCCAGCATTTTGCATCACGTTGCTTTCTGTTGGTGACATAGAAACCAAATTTTTTATGGTGCTTGTGGCTCCTAAATATCTTGTATGATCAATTTCAATTCCATTGAGCTCATAGCGAATTTCATCAAATAGATATGCCACAAAGTTGTTTTTTAATATAAAGTTGTCCGATGATGAAGAAGATTTAGAGTTATTATCATCAGCAACAAAACCTTCTACATAAATGTAGCTTTCACTGGGTAGCACGTACAAATCTTGATTTTGTATTGAAATTCTAATTTCATCATTATTGTTGTAAGATTGTAAGTATGGTACATATGTATGATAGTCCTTTTTGATTATATTCTCATCAGACAAGGGCTTATCTAAGACATCTATTATTGAACTCATTTTGTCTTCAATTTAAAATTCAAGGACTTTAGAAAATTTTTATTTGATGTTGTTAGTGCTTTTGGTTGTACTGGTCGCTTTAATGTTGATGTTGTTCTTGCTGCTATATTTTTCAATGTATTTGTGTTGTATATTAGCATTATTTAGTTGGCCTTAAATGTATTCTTATTGTAATTTCCTCTCCTCGGAAATTAATTAAATCACCGTGTTGATCAACTACGCGCAGCGCTAGTGAACTTATCTCTCTGGTGTTCACAGGTAAATAGATGAGATTTCTTGGAACCTCATCTATTTTATAGCCTGGAGGCACATTAATCGGAAATTCATGAAGTGTATGCGATTTGGAGCTATTCATATATGTGTTAATAGCGATGCTACTTTCTACTCGCAAGAGATTTACTTTAAAAATATTAACTGGAAGATCTGAATAATAATATTGGTTTGGTGTTAGGATTTTGCTATTGAATCCTAAAAGTTTTCCAATTGTATTGTCTTTATTAAAATATACAGTATCCTTGGAACTATTAACTTTAACTTGCATTGTATTGTTATTGGCTTCAATAAAAATCTTATTTGCTGGACAGAGTAGTTTGTATTGCTCTTCTATAAAATCAACTATATCATTTAGTTCGTAAGATCCAATTGGTATTTCTATTGTATGTTCTCCTATATGAAACATATTGTTGTAGGTGTCTACATTTGGAATACTGTTGTATGAATGAAAATCAGTTAGAGCACACTCATATGCACCATGTAATTCAATAGGAGGAAAGTAACTAGCAGATAATTCTGATGAGTTAGAGCTCAGAGTAAGTGTTATTGACATTATAACAGACTGATTACAATTAAATAAAGTTTAGTAGACAGTATGGTTTATAAGCATAATTTACATATTTATTTCATTTTCTTATTTTAAAATTAACATTAGTTTCTTAATATTAATGCTATTATTGTTTTGCTATGATGTTGTTGTTGATTTAGTTTTTCTTCCATCTATAATATTTCATCTTTACTTATCCAAGAATTGTGTTGATTAGAAAATCCCAGCCATTTAACATATACCTCCTTCCCTTTAATTTTAAGCACCTTTTCAACTAGATATGTATTTGGAAATCTGGTTTTTGAAAGTTCGTCAGTATAGAATCCACCTTTAATAGGATTACCAAGATAGTCTTCTAATATGTATGTTGCAGGATTTGTATTTTGAACTCTTGTAATTGTGAAAATTTCTGTAGTCCAATTTGGAGTATAACCTTTTTCAAATGTATGCTTATATTTGCTTATGCGTACATGATCTCCTACATTAAATTTTGACATTTTATACATTTTCATATGACTGTATACTGTATTTAGCAGCTTTTCCTCATTTGTTGAGTTGACTTTAATTGGAGGCATTTTAATGGTACGATGAACTTTTCTATTGTAGGTATTAAGTAAATCTTTGTATATATCAATCCACTTATAAGAACCATTATAGCTAAATTCTTTCCACATCATTCCTTTCAGTGTTCTATTAAATCGTTCTACTATTGATGCTTTCATAATGCTATATGTTGAGTAGTGATTAATGCTGTATTTATGCATTAATTTTTCAAAGTTTTTGTTGAAAAATTCTTTACCATCATCTGTTTGTATGTTTTTTGGTATTCGCCCCAATTCAAAAATATTTTCCATTGCGTTAGTTGTTTCAAGTGCAGTTTTTGTTTTTAGTGGTACTGCCCATGCAAATTTTGAGAATGTGTCAATTACAGTCAGCAAAAATCGATAATTTCTATTTTCTTTAGAATAGTTCCCCATTTCAACTAAATCAGCTTGCCAAAGGTCATCTATTCCTTTCATTATAACTCTGCGACGCACAAAATGTTTTCGTGCTTGCTTATGGAGTTCGTTTACTAAATTTCTTTTTGAAGACATTAAGTTGTTTTTAGAGATTTTTTGAAGAGTGTTGTGATCTAGTTGAAGCACTTTCAGCTATTGATACAAACATGTAATTTTCTAATCTATAAATTTTCTCATTAAGCTGTTCAATTTGTTCTTCAAAGGATGTTTTAATTTTTAGAATATCTTTTTCAATTTTATAATTTTCTTCTATATCTAATTTTGTTTCGCGATGTAGATCCTCAATTTGTATTTGAATATTTTCTTGAATTATAGTACTGTCTCTCTTAAAGTATGCTAATAATTTCTCTTCTAGTTTTTCGATTTGAGTTTGCAGAAACAATTTATTGATAACATCGTTTTCCTCCACAGCTTTTGCAACATTTTTGATCCTTTTGTTTTGGACATCAATGTTGTTGTTCGTATCCACAAAGAACCCCAGCAGTTTAGGTGCATTTTTCAAAGAAACTATGTTGCTAGTATCGTTTAAATAATGCCCAAATTTATCAACAGACATGCTTTATATACTTTATTAAACTTAATGTATTATATTAGCTTCACGTAGTTCTTCAATAATTGATATAATCTCGTTATTGTGATTATTATGACCTGCAGCTTGTGATGCGAGCAGTAGTCGAAGTCGATCTACTAGCTCATTTGGATCATCCCAGTATATATAGTTGGGCTTATGGATGTTAAATTCCATCATTCCATCACCTAAGTAGCTACCTTTTGGCTTAGATCCTGTTGATTCGGGTAAATTATCCTGGTTTTTCTCGTCAATAAATTTCTTAATAATATGTTTATATTTATATCCTCTAGTACCCTTAATTTGACCATCAGGTTTGTAGTCTCTTCTATATGCATTAGTAGTAATTAAAATCTTTTTATATATTTCGAGTTCAAATTTATCATAATTTTTTGGTATTTTATGAAACATTAGAGAAAATAGTCCAGGTGTTAGAGCCCATATTTGGCCACCAACTTGTATTTTATGTTCACTAAGTGTAAGTTTACTATCACCAAATTTCCATTCATTATTGAAATCTTTATGTGGACCATAGTTTGTATCTAATTCATTATTTCCTTCCAAGACTGATAAATCAGTATAAGTATCTTCTGTATTGGAAGTTTGTGAGTAAAAATCATCTTCATCATCATCATCATCATTTTTAGTATTAGTTTCGTTAAATAATATGGTATTATCAGATATTGTTCCTTCTGCTAGTTTCTTTGGTGTACTTGTCTCTATCTTGAGTGATGGTTTTTCAGACTTTAAACTTGTATTATTTTCAAATTCTGTCTTCATTTTATTTTCTTCTTTAATGGGAATTCTTTTAATTTTTTTAGAACTATTTATGAATTCTTTCAGTGGTTCTGTTATAGGTTTAAATGTATCTCTTAGTTGTTCACGTGTATCTATTTCACCAGTTTTTATACTACGAAGCTTTTTCTTCAAGACATTTCTTGTCAACACCAACTGTTTTAAAATTTTCTCATCCATGTTTAATAAATAAAAGGTATCAGCTATTAGATGAGGTATCAGCTATTAGATCAGCTTATTAGCACCTGGTCTGGTTTTCAGATCAGCTTTTTAGGACCTGGTCTGGTTTTCAGATCAGCTTTTCTGGACCTGGTCTGGTTTTCAGATCAGCTTTTCAGGACCTGGTCTGGTTTTCAGATCAGCTTTTTAGGACCTGGTCTGGTTTTCAGATCAGCTTTTCAGGACCTGGTCTGGTTTTCAGATCAGCTTTTTAGGACCTGGTCTGGTTTTCAGATCAGCTTTTCAGGACCTGGTCTGGTTTTCAGATCAGCTTTTTAGGACCTGGTCTGGTTTTCAGATCAGCTTTTCAGGACCTGGTCTGGTTTTCAGATCAGCTTTTCAGGACCTGGTCTGGTTTTCAGATCAGCTTTTCAGGACCTGGTCTGGTTTTCAGATCAGCTTTTCAGGACCTGGTCTGGTTTTCAGATCAGGTTATCAGGTATCAAATCAGGTTATTAGGTAGCTGGTCTGGTTTTCAGATCAGCTTATCAGGTATCAGATGAGGTTATAGCAAATAGATGTATCAAGCTTAAAGTTAGATTAATAACTAAAGTAAATGTTTATGAAGAGTAGTTTATATAGTTATGAAATAGTCAAATTGCTTTCTGTAGCGTCCATCATTTAATTCATTATCTTTGCTAATCACCAAAAATCCATATTTATCCTTCCAACACTCTCGACAAATCTCATGAAACTTTTCATAACTCATATCGCCACCAACATGATCTCTATAAACATGCTTCATATTTGTCTCATCTTGTTTAAACATTATAATAACATTGGCATTGTCTCTTATTAAATGCTTGGGAATTCTAGTATAAGTTTGACACAAGTAGAATGAATCGACATCCCTATGTCGCCCCATACAAAAATATGTACGTATATTATTCTGCTTTTCACATGCAACATCATCAAATATCATAATTGAATTAGTTTTAGCTTCGTCAGGTGGAATAACTGATTCATTATCTGTAAATGTATAATATCCCATTCCTTTAATTGGTGAAATTAGTTTCTTCAGGTATTCATATTTGGGTTGATATAGAGATTTTGAGTATAAATAGATGTTTTCAAACTTGAGTCCATTAGGACTTTCTAGTAAGCCAATCATAACATTAGTCTTTCCACAATTGGATGGTCCAACTATTAGAGCACGAATAGAATTTGGTAAGAGGGGGCTATGCTTTATTTTTGAAGTGATGTTGACTGAATCGTCAATATTACGAACTAAAATATTTTTATGTTGTTTCACTAACTGCATTTTTGTAACTAAATACATTTTATAAATGTTACCTCTTATTATAGAAAAAATTAGATAATATGGTTATACGATATCAGAAAACGTTTAGTCATAAAAACACCTTCGTTGGAGGAGGTATAGTAGATAAAATAATAAACTCTCTACCTGTTGAGCTTCATCTTCCGGGGTATCAGTACTGTGGACCTGGAACAAAACTACAAAAACGTTTAAATCGAGGTGACAAAGGTATTAACTTATTGGACTCTGCTTGTAAAAATCACGATATTGCGTATTCAAAAAATAAGGATTTAAGTACTAGACATAAAGCTGATAAAATACTTGAAAATTCAGCTTGGAATCGAGTTTTAGCAAAAGACAGTAGTCTTGCAGAAAAATCATTTGCATATATGGTTACTAACGCAATGAAAACCAAAACTAAATTTGGTATGGGTGTGGAGAAAAAGAAAAATGTTAAAAAGAACAAGCCAAATGATAAAAAACTGTTTAGAACATCAATTAGAGCTGCAACAAAAATACTAAAGAAGGAAAAACCATTAGATATTAACTCAGCTATTAAAATTGCACGAAAAACTATTAACAAATCATTAAAAGGAAGAAAGTCTCAAATTGTAGTTCCACGTGTAATACGTGTTCCAAAAATCGGTGGTTTTTTACCTCTAATACCGATTTTAACTGCTCTGGGTGCAATTGGTAGTCTAACAACTGGAGGTGCTGCCATAGCTAAAGCTGTAAATGCAACAAAGAATGCAAAAAATCAACTTGACGAAGCAACTAGACATAATAAAGCGATGGAATCTATAGCAGTGGGAAAAGGACTTTACTTAAAACCATATAAAAAAGGTTATGGTTTAGTTCACAAAGAGGAATCAAAAAACTCTTAAAGATGCTGCCCAACAGACCACTATCTGATGTGGACCTAAACCGTTTCTCTATAAAAATTCCATATTTTAGAGGAGTTTTCATGTTGAATACTCTACCAAAACGAACAAAGAAAATTGAATGTGGAATAATCAACTTAGATGTATCAACAGGACCTGGTACACATTGGGTAGCATACTATAAAAAAAACAATGAAAAAGAATATTTCGACAGCTTTGGAAACTTGCAACCTCCTTGGGAAGTAGTCAAATATCTTGGTGCAAATATAAAATACAACTATAATCAGCATCAGAATTTCAATACATTTACCTGTGGACATTTATGTCTTAAATTTCTTTATGAAATAACTGAAAATATTAAATAAAACACAAAAATTTATATTTTACAAAACTCTTTAATGTCTTTTTATTCATAATTTAAAATACATAATTAATATATTATTGCCAAACAGGAAATTGGGAATTTTGAATTAGAAATTCACTCAGCTCACTCTCGACAATTAGGTTTTCTTCACCTTCTCTACTTAGGCAATATGATCCGCTTGAGAGATCTTTGATATCGTCATCAGTTAAAATATTATATCGTTTGGGCAGGAACATTATGTGTTTATTCATTTCAACTTTTAGGGTTGGTCCATATTTAGTTGTTACACGTACCACATTTCTAATAGTATATTTCGTTGAAGAATCAAGCTCCTTTACGTGTATTAAAGTTTTGTTATTTAGAGCATTAAATTTTGCAATTAGATTTGTTGTGGAGTCCATTTTTTTATTTTTTATTTAGATACTTCTTGTCACTCTGAATGTTTAACTGGAAATGATCTTAAAAGTAGCGATGATGACTTCAAAAAGGCTAATCGAAAATAATTGTGGTGAAATAGTGAATAAGTGGGGGATAGTGATAGACAGAAAGAGATAGTTATAGAGAGAAAACGGTTAGAGAGAGATAGAGTAGTAAAAAAGAAATATGGAATAGAGAGAAAAGGGTTAGAGAGAGATAGATTGCTAAAAAAGAAATATGGGGGTAGAGATGATAGTATAGATATTTTAAAAATTTACAGAACAAATTAGTCTTAAAGGAACCTTCCAACATTCATCATCATTCATTCATCAGCAAATAAAATGAGTCAAATTAGACGTACTCTTAATCAATTTATAAGAGATTTTGAAACCTTCAGGCTTTTTGATCATTGGGAGATGATAAAATGTTTCCAAAATATGCTGGATGAGAACGAAGAATATGGTGTCATGGAAGATGAAGACAACACTGAAGGACACTTCCCCAGCTGTCCTTGGTATCATCCTGAGTGTGAGGAGGGACCTGATACTTGCAGATGTACCATATATTTTTTAAGAAAAAATATACTAGAACATCTAATAATTGGCTATTACGAAATGTTTCCATCATTATAAATAAATTAAATAAAAATGAAATAAAATTGTATAAATAATAAAATAAAATAAAATTGAATTATAAAAATATTCCTTGATTTGTATTATTTTTTTCTAAAGGAAAACTAGGAATCATCTGCTCGAATATAAAATAACATAAACTTGTATGTAGTGAAAAATATGAGGATTTATCCGATTATCTAAATTATTTCTCTTTATGAAAATATCTAATTGAATTTCATAATATTGTGAAATTCAATTTCTCTTGTGCAGAACCTCTCAAAGAAAACAAGACTGTGCATGTTTAAGTAACCTGAAAACAAGACTGTGCATGTTTAAGCGACATGAAAATAAGAATTTGTAAATAAGCAAAAACATAAATTTTTTTGATCCAACGAAGTAAAGCCAATAAAGAAATAAAAAAACCACTCACATTTTCCATTCTTTTTTCAATAGTTTATTTACAATAACTTTTCTTAATAAATAGGATTTAAATACAATAATATTTCTTAGACTTTTTTTACATTCATTTTAACAACAATAAAATAATTTTTCTTAATAAATAGGATTTTATATACAACAATTTTTCTTAATAAATAGGATACAAATACAATATTTTTTCTTAATAAATAGGATTTTATATACAATTTAAAAATTAACTAATTAACTAAGATTTTCTTGCATTTTAGCAATCTCATCTAGCAACATGTCAAGTTCGTATTCAGGGTTAGTTTCCTTAATACGAAAATGATACCATGCATAAGTGTTTATATTATTTGATCTAATTTTTCTCTTATCATCTCCATAGCTTAATACTACCTTATTTAATTCGCTAGTATATAATTGATGTAGCTTAGATTTAAATGTTAACATACTATCATATACATTAATCTTATTAAATAGGCAATTCTTATATGTAGCTAAACTATATTTATCTAATATGGCTCTCTTTACCCCCTTCGATTTTTTAATATCATCTTGGTTTTCTACGCTAAATGAATACATTTTTGAGCGCAGCCCAACAAACTCTGTCATTATCTTACCGCAATTTTCATCCTTCATCATACCAATTACTTTTTTATTTACTATTGGGAAATTATAAATATTGTCTGTAGGATAGTCCGATGTGTCAAATTGTTCATGTATGTCATTTTTTATGTCAGCGTAAAAGTCGTCAGTCTTTATTGAATATATAAAAGAGTCAGTATCCATATAGTTTAATGAGAGGTTTGTCTTAAACTTAGGTTGCATGTACCCGTAATGGAAATTATACATTTTCCATTTGGACAGCTCGAGTACACAAAATCCTAAGTAAATTGGTTTATTGTAGCAGGTTTTGACTCTAGTCATTTCGATTGCTACAAGATCTTCAGAAAATATAGATAAACTATGAAAATTTGGTTTTGATATCCAATCTTGGGCACCTAAATGATTGCAATTCGTCCTCTCCCAATTATTAACAATTTTAACATCTCTCCTCTTATCCACATTTTCCATGGTTTTACCATACACTGCATTATTAAGTAGTTTGAAAAAATTCTTTTCAAAAGCATTTTTAGCAGTGGCTCTATGTCTGGTATTTAGGTCAATATAGCCTTTTAACCATGGAGATTGTTTAAATGCTAGAATACGATGAGTTTTCTTTAAAACTAAGCCATATTCTAAGCACTGTTTGAGAACTCTAAAGTGTATCACATATGATTGCTTTGTAGAGAAATCGGTTATCAACTTGCTATACTTCGCTTGCATAGGTTTCTTATTTTCAGCGCAAAAAGGAAGATCATTATGCAAGTCGTGTAAATGAGAGGGATAATCCAACGTAACCTCATAAATATAACCGTCTGTTCCATTATCAGCTATGCTGTTTGGATCCAGATTCAACTCGTCTTGTGATAACCATCTGAACCCACCATGAGGAAGATATTCCGACATCGCCCATCCATACAAATTGTTAGCGTCTAAATAGACGAGAAATTCTGAGGGCTTTTCTTTGTCGAAATCTTGCAAATATTTATTATTTGCTTTCGAATATCTTTGACTACACTGTACTATCCCCCCACGTATACCTTTTTTCATAAAATTGTACATGTCTATGTCTGTCAATAATTCTAACTCAATTTTTGTATATTTGAGCATTGCATCCCAGGAAAGGCCAGGTGCTGTATAATACTGACAAGGATCGAGCTCATAAATACCCTTACAAACTTTTCTAAAGTTCTCGAAAATATCTGTCAGTAAGAGGACGTCTGTTTTTAAGTAAAGTTCCATGTAATCTTTCATTGTTTCACAACCAAAAGTATTCCATACCTCTACAGCATGTGAGTATTCCTCTAAAGAACACTCTTTATTATTCAACTTATTAAAAAAATCACTGCGTGAAGGCAGCTGGCATTCATCTAATTTTTCGAATGAATTTAGGTACTCATATGGGAAAATACCTTTTTTCTTAATAAGCTGAAATTCTTTTTCTGATTGAAATAAGGACCTTATAGTGCTGAAATCATTATCCGACAAATTGCAGGCTAATGATTCCAAACTCTCAGCCATAAAGCGTATAGTATCAAGAAATCTTATTTCAAGCTTATGACCATCACTCATTTCTGTGAATTGGGAGAGGGATATATAAAGTTCCTTATTGAGAGGGAGTACTTTCAGTTGCAATGAAATTTCACCTAATTCTTTAATGAAAAGATGTGAGTCATAATTTGAATAATTGTGGAAGTAAACTGGTATAAATTTGGGAATTTGGTAATTTAAATTACATTTATTGTGGGCTGCGCCTCTAAATTTGCCACTAATGTGGCAGTGATCTCTAACACGATCTTTGCCTAAAAATTTTTGGCAAATATGGCAATTCACCGCACTATAAAAATTATAAGTATCTGAAGGGGATAAAGTATCCATTTGTCTATTGTTAACTAAATAGTTATTATATATATCTTCACAATCCTTAATTAAATATTCTACAAATTTTTTGGAGGCATCTTCCCCCGTATATATTCTAAGCTTATCTAAATTATTACTATGGAGACACTTAATAAAATAACTAAAGGCACAAGGTGTGTGCTTTTTTATTAAATTTGTTTTACTACTTACACTATTACTTATATCCTCTAATACGCATTCGAAGTCCGCGTAAACAACAAACGGGACATCCATTTTTCGTTGATGTCCCTTAAAACTAAGAATGGCATCCTCACCTGATGGCATAGTTGTGACTATCTTCCCACATTCCTCCTTATGTGTGCTCATCACGTTCTCCCTATGGGTATATTGGAGACAGCTATTGCAGAAGTGTAGTTTTTGTTTATGTGTGGTAGTCTGATTCTGTAAAAGTCTGTAAATAATAAAAAATAAAATAAAAGTTTATAAGTAAAATGTATATATTATAAAATATATAAAAGAAGTATATGTATCATTAAATTAAAGTGTACTATAATTTTTTTAACTTACTTTGATATGTTCTTTATCAAAATGTAGTGATGAACTTCACCATTTTCCAAAAGCAACAAGTTTACATGGCTATTTTTTTCGTCCTTGGTGACATAATAAGGACCAATAATCTGATTGGCCGCCTCATCATAGCCAAATACATTAATACTTATTGCTGGATTGTTCACCTCAAACTCTTTTATTTTGTTTAATCCTAATGGGAAGCGTAAATTTTTGAAATTTAACGCTACACCATTTCGCGTAACAATCGTCTCTGCAGCAATGTCTTGAATATTATAAGAACTGCAACGTTTTGCATGATCATATTTGGTAGTATCCATGGCAGCGATTAGGCACCACTTGAAGCAGTAGTCATCATCATTTTCAATGTTGATGCAAGCTTTTTTTCTTTCTAATTTTCCAGGTGTGGATATCCAGTTCGATCCTTTGACGAGCGAAGATTTGTTGATGTTAATTTCTGCTCGGACTATGCGTGACAAAGTCCAACCAGAATCTCGCTCTTCAAATTCGGACATTTTGGTTGAAATCTCCGCAACCTGCTTACGGAATAACTCTTCAATGCTATCTGCCTTCGTCAGCAAACTCATTTTGGCTACATGTGATATTATGCACAACTCCAATTCTTCTCCAACAATTTTTATATATTCTGCCACAATACTTACATGAAATTTAATTATTGCATGCTTACTTAAATTCACTTGAAGTCTCTCCATAAAAACATTTTTGTTTTCTTCAACAAATTCTTCCAACAAAAGTTGGTCTTTTTTGTTTAAAATTGCATAAGTGGCAATATGGTTTTTGAATGCTTTAGATATTTTATAATATCGCAATTCTTCTACTTCATCTGTTCTAGCATGCGAAGTATTCCTTGGAGTTGGCAGAGTTTCTTCTCTTCTTTCTTCTACTTCTCCATCACTTTCCGGTAAGCTTATGTCCATAGCATCGTCGAATAAATTACCTCCAAGGATACCCACACCCTGTTGTTGAGCTTGTTGTTGTTGTTGTTGTTGAGCTTGATGCTGATGATATTGTTGTTGATGCTGATACTCTTGTTGATGATAATTAAGAGGCTGCCATTGCATCACATTGGGATTATAATTGTATCCCAAAAACTGATTATTCCATGGCATACCGTATTGTTGAAAATTTAATGGTAACTGATATTGAGGATACTGAAGAGAAGGATATTGTTGATGAATAAATGATGATGATGGATTTTGGTGATTTTGAAGAGATGTCTGCGGTAGCTCCTGATTTATGCCCGGGTTTACGACCACTTGATTCTGTACACTATGGTTTTTAACATGCTCCAAAAAGGACTTTTGGTATTTGTATACCTTATTGCATGTATTACACTGATAACCTGATGAACTCATTTTTAATTATTTTATTATTATTTCACTTTAACACAATTGCTGATGACACTTCTTGTAAATACAATAACGTACTGATGTGTTGGTTAGAAATGATGGCGTATTTATACTAAAATTAGAAGCAGTATCCTTGCAGCATTCAAAAATTTTACTTTTTGTTTCTCTGCTGTTGACTGTACTTGGTTTGCTGCTTTAAAATAATCGTAGACAAAGAAAATGATTACCTTGCAAAATATATATGTATTCTACAAAATATTCCACGCACAAATACCCACGATCACACATTCATACATGTACACATACATACATACATACATACATACATACATACACATACATACATATCTCTTAAACAAATACACAAAATATTAAATTACCCGCGACTATCAAGCTGGACCACCCACACACAAGTATTAGGGGTGTTCACATACATGTGAACACATAAATAAATATTTTCTCTGATATTACTGATATATTATTACGATAAGAAATTTCTACAGTCTGGCAACACTGACAATTTTCCCTTTGGTATTAGAAAAAAATAATAATCATGTTTTGCCGTCGGCATTTGGAAAAATAATTACGTTTTGCCGTCGGCATTTGGAAAAATAATCATATATTGCCGTAGGCATTAGGAAAAATATTCATATATTGCCGTAGGCATTAGGAAAATCATGTATTGCCGTAGGCATTAAGAAAAATATTCATATATTGCCGTAGGCATTAGGAAAATCATGTATTGCCGTAGGCATTAAGAAAAATATTCATATATTGCCGTAGGCATTAGGAAAATCATGTATTGCCGTAGGCATTAAGAAAAATATTCATATATTGCCGTAGGCATTAGGAAAAATATTCATACATTGCCGTAGGCATTAGGAAAAATTAATTTTCACTATTTCACCCCACTCCCCCTTTGGTATTAAGAAAAATCATTTTCATGATTTTCCCGTCGGCATATATATTTATGAAATATTAATCTTATGAAACCCCTTAATCCACCCCACAAACATACACACATACAAATTCCCACGGTCATAAAAAACCCGGACTTATTGAGCCACCCTCGTATGTATTAAACAAACAAAACCCCTTATGTAAACAAAAAATTCCTTATGTAAACAAAAAGTTGGACGGACTTATTGACCCACCCTCGTAGGGTATCAAATTTCACAAATTTCCAAGAATTTTAAAATTTGGGTAATTAAAATTTTAAAATTTCAAAATTTTAATTGGCGCAGGAACCGCAGTTCCCTACTACTGAAATGGCAAACCAAACTAAATATTAATCACTTGACAGCTGACAAAATGGCCGCCAGTTAAAAAAGTGATGCCAACTTAAAGTTCTATACCTCAATAAAAAACAACGTATACTTTTAGCTATCAGAAAATCCAAATTTTTATCTTCTACTAAAAAAACTGAAATTAATACAATTGTTTGAATTAAAAGTTCAAAACTAAACTTTTTCTTAGTAAAAAATGCACTGACTTTTACCCCATCTGGTGGGGTCAATAAGGACTAAGACTTCAAAATTCTTTTGATATGGTTGAACTAGATTGTTACCTATCGAACAACATAACTTTTATTACAATATAAGACATGATTATTTTTTGTATTTTTGTCCATTGCTACGATTGTCTGCGGGTACAACTAACATCAGTACAACATTCGTTTAACATTTTAATGTACTCATAACATTAAAATGATAACGCCGAATGACCGTCCTCCGACACTTGTTTTCAATGTTGTCACTCAAAATACAAATATATCTACATATATAAGGTCGTCTCAATGGAAATTTCCCAACTTAAGTAAAATTTTTGTATTTGCGGTGTTGTAGCGGTAAACAATTGAAGCACAGCCGCGAATAACGTTGTAAAAGACAGTTTTTAAAAAACCAGTTTTTTCACAGATTACCATTAACATAACTCTCTTGCGTTGTTCAAACATCAAACCATCCAAAATTATGCACCCTATCGCCGTCATAATACAATTACAATCAGTCAGTCGGTGGAAAACTTTGTAAGTAACTAATAAAATCATGCAAACGAAATTGTCGAAAATAATTGATAAATATAGCAGAGATACAAAAAGAAAAGTTAATGCTAGTTATCATTATTTTCGATAAGCTAAAAAAAATTAAACGAAAACCTCAATCTTGCTTCAAAATACGTTTTTGGGCTCTAGGAAAAATTATTATTTTGTCACTTAAAACGTTATTCTCGGCTAACTTTCAATTATTGAAAACGGGGTATTTGGGGAACTAAATTCAAATTTTTTTATTATTAGGAAACTAACGTCTAATCACTTTTATTGCGAAATTTTTTATAGCAGAAAGTTCTTTGAAAAATAGGTATAAAATATTTTATAATTCAAATTGCATTCGGTATGAGCTGCCCCACGATAATTACCCGTAAGATGGCAATGATCTTACATATATGACAATTTTTTCCAATATAATATTGAGCTATTTCTATTGGGATCATGAACATTTTCTTAACTTTCAGTAAATAATTTAGATAAATATCTGTACAATCTTCAACTGTTTTTTTTTTCTTTTGACAAATGTCATCACAATCCTCACAATATTTGTTTTGAAGATCAAGCTTACTAGTTCCAAGCATAGCCTTCGATTGGTTAGCATAGGACTGCGTTTCAATATGCTGCTTTAGTTTTGTTTGAGTCATAAAGACTTTATTGCAGATGGTACAACTTGCAGTATTCATTTTATTTATTTGTTTATTAATTAATATAATTATTTTATTTATAAAAAATTTTTATTTAATTATTTTATTTATAAACAATTTATTTTAGTTATAAACAATTTATTTAATTATTTTTTATGCACTATAAACTTGTTTAACAAACAGTAACTAGTTCTAGCACTTTTATAGTTATTGGATTTCAAACACTTCAGAAATGTTGGTTGGGGAAATAGGTTGAGACTTGTTGAGATATCAGAGAAGACTGATGAAAATCTACATTATTTCTTCTACTTATATACTTTACATGAGAATCGTGTAGTAGTCATCAAATCCAATTTATCTGATGGTATTACGACATATGATGAAATTTCTATATATATACACACACATACACATTCCCACAATTCATATGAGAATCGTGTAGTAGTCGTCAAATCTAATTTCTCTGTTGGTACTACGATATATGATGAAATTCATATATACAGCAACATCCAGAACAAAATCGCTAGCAAAAGTTTGTTATACAAAGGTACGAGAAAAATCGGGATACGTGAAAGTAGGTGCTTCTACAAGTTTTTGGTGCATTTATCCAAAAGATATTTCCTAGTGTTGTTACATTAAGTAAAATATACTGAAATAAAAATATCATTACCCCTATTCAAAAACTCTGCTTATCAACCTGATTGGATTCAAAACATTTAACATCTGAAATCCACTTGTACATTTAAAACCTATGCCAACACAATCTTTCTATCTCCATAAGAATAGCAACGCAAATAGCCTAGAAAATATATATACATTGATTTGTAAACATGTATGAAAAAGTGTTAATGTAATTCACACAAGCAATGATATTCTTAAAAGCAAAAATAGATACGATCACATACATGAATCCAACAACATATACATACAGTTACTCTCAGAAATATTTTGCCTACATTCTTTACGCAAAAAAGTTAAATAAATTTATTAAAAATAGAAAATTTAGGCAACATGTTAAATTTATTTCTTTGCTAACTGAGAAAGCAAAGCCTATAGAATGGAAAATACAAAAAAAAAAACAACTTTGAATTTAATCAAATTTTTTTAAAATTTCATAAAGTAATTTTTTGTTTTTAAATTTTAATTAAAATATTTGTAGTTAAGACTTCTCCTATTTAATATGTAAAAAAATAAACATAAATTTTTCAAAGAAGACATTTTTATATAGCATTCTTTTTGCAAATTTGTTGAGATTTACATAAGCAAAATATTTATGTGAGTAACTAACATTACCAAATACATTCCCTATCCACTTCTATTCACAACAGCTTTGCCACTCTATGCAGCTATTAGATTATTTCCCCAGAGATCGCAAACATAAATACATACATACAATAACCCTACATACGCATAGCAACGACAATAAGTTTTCTTCTATCAGTCAGTATAAAAGGAGAGAAAACATATATGTTGTTTTTGTGGTGGAATTGTCAATAACTTGTCAATATACATATATTTGTATGTACGTAAATTATAGAGATGTACCAGTAACTAACTGTCTGGTTGGCATGTCTCATGACCCCATAAGAACTATGTAGTCACTACCTCAATTGTTTTAGTGTTACTAGTAGATTTTCAATGACAAGCACATGCTAAATGTCTATAGCACAAAGTATTGTATGGAGGATAATTAGAGAGTAGTACTGGTGAAAAGTCAAAAGATAGTCAAAACATTTTCACCATCAACATTTCCTACTAGGTATAATGATTGTCTGCCACTACACCAAAAGTATCGGACACCATCAAACATACAAGTAAATACACACACACACACACTTCCATACAAACAGACACACTCACAGACACACTCACATACACACATCCAAACATCCACGTATAGATTCATCCACTGTAAGCACAACGTTTCTGTACAATAACAACAAAAGCTGTACACACAAGTATACATACATACACATAGACAGAAAACATCAAATCACACACAGGCCAATAGCCAAGTAAATCTCATCATAAAAATCCCCCCATTTGTAACAGGGTTGCCATCGTTTTTATTTTTTCCCGGTTTTGAATTCCCAAAACAGGACTCAGGCCACCATTACCTCTCTACTATTATAGCCAGGTGGGTGGCGGGGCTACGCCCATAAAGCTCAGAATTAAAAAACAAATCTAGGGCGTTTAACTCAAGCGATTTATATATTTATAATTATATACATATTTCGTTTCCAACGAAACTTGACACGAATGATAAGCACCGGCCAAAAAAAAATTTCTTTTTAAAAAGTGGGCGGTAATACGCCCATAAAAATAAAAAAATTAAACCTGCGCTCGAGAGCTGAAAGTTGATACGCAAGTAAGTCAAGGCGAGAAACCAACTATAAATATCTAATAACCCAAACATTTTAACTATGAGTGGCGGGGCCACGCCAATATTGCACTAAATTGAAAATCTAGGCGTACAGTAGTGCGACAGACCAAGTACGAGAACAGAGCGTATATTTACACGAAGCCATTCGACCTGTTTTTAACCCCCTTATAACTTTATTCGCCGCAATCGTAAAATTGTGAAATTTAAACCATAATACGACAAAATTTTAGATATTACCACGAGATAAGTATTAGCTTAGCTTACGCTATAACAATACATAAGAGCCAAGGCCTGAACCTTAATAACGCACTCTTGGACATAGGCTTGTCAATATTGAAGACTTTGTCTGGAGTGCATCTTATAAATTTCGATCCCAGTCAAATAAAAGCCTTGGAAGTGCAATTCTTGAGTACAATAGATTAAGATATCTTTATCGCCCAGATTTGTCCTTTCTAGTAAAAAAAAAGAAACGAAATATAAATGACAGACAACGGGCTTTAAAAATTCATGTATCACAAATTGAAGAAGAAGCTCCAATGCTACCTAGGAGGAAAAAACTTTTAAGACCTTCGAAGCGAATAAAGAAACCCCCATCTATCAAAATCAAGAAATGAATATTTCATGACCTTCCAACTGATGCAGTTATCATGAAGAAAATCCATTCACACTAAAAATTTTTTATTAAAGAAGTTTAAAAAATTCTAAACTTAAAAAAGGAATCAGATCCATACAAAAACATAAATGTGAAAAAAGACCAAGTTCCTATCCAAAAATTTCGGCCGCTATCGTGAGGGTGACATTTTAAGGAAATATGTTAACTTGGCAATATTTTTGCCTTTCTAAGATATAGGAGAATCATGGACATCTGTTCACTACTTAATATTGGACAATTTTTGCCACGATAACGAAATAAAATCCATAGTATGTTGTAGTGATAGGTTTTATACCAAACAGGAACTTGGTTAACATTTTGATCTCAGCATTTTTGGCGGCCGAACTTTTTGGATTGGAACTTGGCCTTTTTTCACATTTATGTTTTTGTATGGATTTTAATTACAGTAATCCCAGCAAAAAAGAGTTCTGATTTGGGAAGCAATGTATTGCTTTCTTGATAACGAAAGCTTTTGAAAAGCACTAACGTAAGGCGGGCTCTCTAAAAAAACTGGAAAATAGTAAAAAACAATTGTAAACAAGTAACTTTTGCATCTGAGTACACAAAAACTACAAATTATTACTTCTGTGAAGCGATTTAATTGTATTAAGGCAAAAAATTAATGGATTTTTGGAAGCTGAATGTATTGCTTACAAACACTCTTCTGGAAAGCGGTAATTTTTGCAGGAATGGTGAAGAAATTTTGGATTGAAGTTTATAATAATAGAAATTCAATTACACAGAGAAAAAACTGCCTAATAGAATCAAGAAGATTTTCTCTATGAAACGTTTTTAGGCTAAAGGGTATCCCAGAAGAAAGAAGCGAAGATTGTTTCATAGAAATTCTTTATTGTTTTTATGTTTTTTTTTTACTAAATTTCCGTTATTTGTGGCACCAAAAAAACAATTCATAGTGAAAAACTTCTTGATTATATTTGGTTTTCTTATAAATTGTAAACTATAGGGATTTCTTATTGATTTTATTAGGTTGCCTTATGATTTTTTCAATAAGGCTTTCTTCTTGATTTTAGTAGGTTCCTACATGTATGATTATGTGTAAAGCATCTTATTGATTTTTTAATAAGGAAATCTTCTTGATTTTATGAGGTGTCTTGTTATTTCATATCTATTAATAGGCCCGTATCGGGCCTGTTCTGCAAATCACGACATGCCAAATCACGGTGATTTCTAAAAATTAATAAAAGCTAAATCACTGCTTTTGTAAATTATACGTTTTATAGCTTTGGAAGTTGAAAGAAAATATGCTATTATAAATGAAAAAAACTTAAAACGCAATAAAATATCTTTACCAAGGCAGCTATTAATAGTTTACTTTTGAAATCTCGTGATTTGAAATCACCGTGATTTTCAGAACAGGGGGAATAGAGACACTTTTTTTATGATCTTTTCATTTTTGTATAAGAATGTTTGTTTGCACAATAATTTCAAGGGTTATTCAGGTGCTTGTTTTCATATTGGTTAGAGTGCTTGTCTATCAGTCAGAAGTTTGCTGGTTTAATACTTGGTGTGTAAATTAGTTAAGAATATAACATAATGTGTATGCATGTATTTATAAATAAATAACATCTACAATATACTACATACATACATACATACATATGTATATGGTATAGAATTTAAATGAAAATGCATAAGTACAGAGAATAAAGACTCAATTTATTTTATATTTTTTATGAGGTCGCCTAATAAAAACAAGAAGAAACAATTATTGGAAACATCAATAAGATAACCTAATAAAAACTAGAAGATTTCTTCTTGATTTTTTCAAAAAGGTTTTATTAATGAAATTAATAAGATTTCTATTGTAGCTATCCATTTGTATTAAAATACCAAAACGTTGTTTATTCAATATAAATTCATTTATTACTATTCAACTAATTAATAAAATACAAAGATTCGACTTCACGAGTTGTACGTAGAATAAAGCTGGCGAAAGAACAAGTAGTTAACCTACATATGAAGTTAGCATTATGTACGTGAAGCTAACAATGAATAACACAGAGTAGTTATTTATGGTGTAAACAAAAAGGTATAACAGTCATACCACGCGTGAAATTCTCCCCTAAGAATTGATTGTGTCTAGTCCAAGACATACTCCTCTAAGTACCTTGGAGTCTTGCGCTGCCGGCTTGATGATCGGTTTGAGCTCGGCTGGACTCTTCATACTCACTTGATGGATTTTGAGATTGACTCGTTTCTGGCTCATACTCACAACGTTCCTTGCCGTTACCTGGGTTGCATATAGCTGCTTGC
Source organism: Tachina lurida (assembly GCA_944452675.1). Lineage (NCBI taxonomy): Eukaryota > Metazoa > Arthropoda > Insecta > Diptera > Tachinidae > Tachina > Tachina lurida. Next base: position 93,600,853 of record OX101752.1, read on the forward strand.
TGTAGCATGACTTGTTCTGACAAGAGTTCAACGTCGGTTGAAGACTCAATTTGAATTGGGGTTGGAAGTAACTGGTTTATGTGTCTCTTGAAACTGTATCCATAGTCTAATCTTACCATATAATGTAGGCGACCAATTTTTTTTGCATATTGTACCAAATTTCCATAATAATTTGTTGGGTGTGTAATAACGGGCTTGAACCCTTTCCCCCCCCCCCCCACATGTAACTGTTTTGACCGAATATTGTCGTGTTGGTTCCTTTGTATTTTGGGAGGTTTTAAAGCATCTAAGCGACCTCGAATTTGTCGCCCTAAAAATAACTCCGATGGTGTTTTATCATTCTTCAATGGCGTGGTCCGATATTTAAAAAGTATATCTCTTATCTTCTTCTGCATCTGAATCGTTGGACATTGCTGCTAATTTCTTCTTGAGTGTCTGAATACTTCTTTCAGCTAACCCGTTTGTAGCAGGGTGTCCTAGAGCGGTAAATTTTTGGAATATGCTACAATTTTTGCAAAACGTTGAAAATTTATCGCTTTTGAAAATCGTAGCGTTATCAGACACCATTACATCCGGATAACCCGTTCTTGCAAAAATATTTAGCAAAATTTCTACCGTTGATGTTGATGATAGCGCTGCTGTGCATATTCGTACATCTATCCATTTGGACTTAGCATCCACGATCATTAGGAAATAGTGGTCTTGATACGGACCAGCATAATCAACATGGATATGCTCCCAGTTGTAGTCTGGTTCTGCCCAGGGATGAAGTGGCGCTTTTGTGGGCCTGTTCTTGTTAGAGGCGCACGCTGAACAAGCACGTACGAATCTTTCGATGTCTTTATCGATAGATTTCCAATATACGTAACGCATGGCTAATTGTTTCATCTTTGTAGTTCCTATGTAGGTATAGTGAAGCTCCTGTAAAACAGCATTTTGCAGAAAGGTTGGTATCACTATTCGTTGCCCTTTAAATAAAACGTTCGCATCAATGGTGAATTCGGAATCAGTTGCTGCATTTCGACGTAATTCATGCAGTAGTTTAGACAGTGTTTCGTCTTTTTGTGTTTCTTCTTTAATTTTTTTTGCAAGTAAAATTTTTTGAACAAATTTGGTTAATAGAGCTACTACATAGTTGATGTACTTCATTATCAATTGCATTTACGACTTCTTCATTCTGCATAGCTGGTGCCCTTGAAAAACAATCGGCAATCAAGTTATCTTGATCATTTTTATGAACGATTTCATAGTTATAACCGCTTAGGAATGCTGCATACCTTTGTAAACGAGAGGATGTCATCTGCGGTAATTTGTTCTGATGAAAAATTCCCATCAACGGTTGGTTATCTGTAGCGAGTGCAAACCGCCGCCCGAAAAGATACTCATGAAAAATACTGAACAGCGTAGTAAATAGCTAAAGCTTCTCTGTCCAATTGCGAATAATTTTGTTCCGCACTTGTAAGCCATCGAGAGGCGAAAGCGATCGGCCTCTCTTCTCCTTCTATTAAGTGAGAGGCAGCTCAGGATTGTAAGGCATTAGTACTCGATCGCTTGCGATTTCTTGTTTTAGCTTTTTGACATTCGTCGGACCATTTAAATTTTGAATTTTTGTGCGGACGTTTCCGCAAGGGTGTTGTTATTGTCGATGCATTTGAAATAAACCGCGAATAGTATGTGACCATTCCTAAGCAACGTCTCACGTCGTCAACCGTTTTGGGTTCTGACATTCGTAGAATTGCATTAATTTTTGATGCGGATTTTATAATTTTGTTGTGCTCGATGGTGTGGCCTAAAAAGTTAATACTGGTTTTGAAAAATAAACATTTTGCGCGGTTTAAATGTAAGTTGTACTTTTTTAATTGTTGTAAGCAACATATCAAATTTGATTTGCACTCCTCTATGGATTTACCGTGTATAATGATATCGTCAAAATAGTATTCAGTGTTGGGTACCTAGCGCAGAATTTGGTCTATTATACGATTAAATTCTGCTGGTGCAGTTTTAATACCGAAATCCAATCGGTTCATGCGGTACGTTCTTCTGTGTGTAGTGATGGTTTGAATGATACTTGACGGCTCATCAACTACAAGGTGGAGGTAAGCTTTGTATAAGTATAATCGCCAAAAATATTTTGCGTTACGGAGGCTATTGAAAATATTTTCAGTTTTTCGAACTGGGTAATGGGCATCTATCAGCCGCTGGTTTACTCCGACCTTATAGTCCACACATAAGCGAACCCCTCCATCGGCCTTTGGAATCACAACCAGAGGTGAACCCCAGTCACTGTTCCAGACCTTAGAAATAATGCCTGCACTTTCTAAACTGTTCAGTTCTTTATTCACACGTTCTGTTAAGGAATAAGGTATTTGACGCTCTTTCGTATAAACTGGTGTAAAATTATTTCGTAGTTTTCAAGATACTTTATAATTTGGAATGCATCCAATTTTTCATTAAAAACGTCTGACAACTTATTCATGATGTTTTCGATGACATCATGATTGTGGAAAATATTTGCTGAGTTCTTTCCTGAATCTAATTCATCTAATTCAGTCAAGTTGATATGGAGTCTTCGTATACACGACCTACCTACTAACGCGGCACATGTATCAGGAACAATGTATACTTCGTCTGTAGCCGACACACCATTTATGTTAACACGTACTTTTCCATCTGGAACAAAACTTGTAGGCTGTAGTTGTTGGTTTAGGTTCAATTCTGTAAATTGTTTCATTGGAAGGAAAGTGAACTCAGTACCCCATTTCTGTAACTTGTGAGAAGTTCTCGCATCGAGAAAAATTAAATAATTATATTGGTTGTCCTATTTCACACAGGGTTACTCATATAAAAACCAATATAAACTTACAAAAAATATCAAGAATTACAGTTTTTTTCTTACTCACCCTGTGTTTCACAGGATGATAACAATTTTTTCGACTCGAAAAGTTCTCACATTCCTTACAGAAACGAGGCACAGATCCGGAGTCGACTTCAAATCTTACTGGGGTGCCTTCTGTATGCATAATAGCGCTCTACATTACAGTTTTGAGAATGGCTTTGATACACATCGACTATTTTGTATACACCGTAATCTGCACTATCAATGTGTTGGACTTGGCCTGGAGGCTTATTCTGTATTGCGATGCGAAAGTCAATGCGACTCGAAAACATGCAAATGCGAACACTTCCTATTCTGTGTTACGATGTTCGCAAAGTACTTTTTTTATTCGCATTTAAAATGCGAAAAGGTGGCAAGTCGGTATTCTGTATTGCGAAAACAAATGTCAGATACATACGAAAATCGCAAAATATATTCGACGGCAAAACAGCATTCGCAAAGCACAAAAATGTAAGTGAAAAATAATAATTTTGTTTATTTATTCTTAAATTAATTGTTAAAATTATTCAGGGAAACAAACAACAAGGCCACCAAATCGCACCAATTGAAATAATGGTGGAATTTATGACGAAACACAACCAAAAATTTTTTATAAAGCTGTAATAGAAATATTTTGCATAATTAATGCTTTTCAATGCTTCAAAATAAATTACCGATTTGGTTCTAAGCAATCTCTATGCACCCTTTCATTTTGGTCATGTGCCTCTTCATCATCAAACCATAGTGTCACAGAATCCATTTTTGGTAAATTACACAAATATTATATAAACTAATGTTATTTTGTAAGCACAATCACAAATTTCTTTTTGTTTTGTAAATTTAACTTTGACGTTTATTTTAGACCAGCGTTGTTATTTCTGGCGAGCGTTGTTATTTTTAACCGGCGTTGCCACGATTTAAAATAAAACTCGAATGCGATTACGAAAGCCATTTAGAATACCAATTTTCGTATTGATTTTCGCATTGCAATTCAGAATAAGCCTCCTGTTTTATCTGACGTTCGATTTCCGAAGTTTGTCTTTAATGACGTTATACAAACTTTGCTCACGTGTCCATTTTTGTTACAGCTTGAGCCTTTTAATTTTGTTTTGTTTGTGTGGCACGCTTTGGTCTGATGGTTGTTTTTACCGCAGCGAAAACATAACCCTTCAATTCCCAACTCCTGATAATTAACTTTTTTTGCAATTTAATGGTTGGTTCGAACATTTTTTACTTTTTCTAGATTTAGAAATTTTATTTATATCTGAAGTGTCGTTTGATGGAGTGCCTACTGCATTTGCAAGCTCCCTCGAATCTACTTTCGCCGCTTCAAGCGCCAAGGCTTTTGTTACTATTTCATCGAAATTGGATGAGCTTGTTTGCAGTAATTGCTCTCGGATATGGTTTTCCCGAACCCCACGTATAAATTGTGCTCAGAGAAAAATGTCAGCAATTGAAATTGTACAGGCACAAGGCGATATGAAATCCCATTCACTTATTTCTGCACGTAACATGGCAACAAATTCAGTTATTTGTTCATTAATAATTATCACATGTAATTTGGCTTAAAAAGCGATACGAACATTAGCCTGTTCAATTCACAAGAATATAGAAACAAATATAGTTCGAAAAATAAAAATTAAATTAACTAAAATTAATAGTCATTGGCTTGTGGCAAAAATTAAATAAAAATATACTTAATAGTAACAAACCAAAAAAGTTTGTCTTAAGTAAAACAAAAATAAGCAAATTAACTAACATGTGCATAATTAGTAAAGAACAAACGACAATGGTAAGACTGCTGTAAATTTAGAGTTGGTAACTTTGAGCCTTCATTACAAACACATCAGCAAATTGAAATACGATGAATCACACCAATTCACATATTCCATTTGCAATAAAGTATCGTATATAAGGCAGAAATCTACATCAACTGACACCACACACAGTTGACCAAACACAGAAGAACGCTGATGATGAAGGTTTAGTGGCCTTCGAAAACGGCTAGCTGTTCCGTTCAACTATGTGTTGTTGTCAGAGTATTTACAACTAACTTTGATGTTATTTGTTCATTAATAATTATCATATGTAAATTGGCTTAAAAAACGATACGAACATTAGCCTGTCCAATTCATAAGAATAAATCCAGCTATTGTTTGTTTTTCATTCTGGTATTTAGATAAAAACGATGCTGTGCAACTAATATATTTTTTGGGGTGAAAAATGATTCTTTAACATTTGAATTAAATCATCATAATTCAGTTCAGCTGGAGTTTTCGGTGAAGATAACGCAGTAATTACATTGAATGTATTTATTCCTATTGAATTTAGGAGAAGCTTTAACCAATATTCTTTATTAGCGCTGATGCCTTTCATTTCTATGTAATTCTGGAAACATTGTATATAATTTTTGTAAGGCGCCTTACACTGATCAAACTGGTCAAAATTTGGTACCAACATTGTATTTGCTGTGTTATTTGCTGTCAGCTTCATTTGTTTGAGCATCTTCATTTGCAATTCTAGAATTTTCTCGAACTGCTTGGCGTCCATTTTGTTGTGTGCAACACGTAATTATTGCCTGAATTGTAAAGTTTGTATACTCTCGTATTGTACGTATGTATTTCTACCAGAATGTTTCTTTTTTCCTCGTCGCCAATTTATTGTAGCTATCCATTTGTATTAAAATACCAAAACGTTGTTTATTCAATATAAATTAATTTATTACTATTCAACTAATTAATAATTAATAAAATACAAGGATTCGACTTCACGACTTGTAGGTAGGAAGAAAAGAATAAAGATGGCGAAAGAACAAGTAGTTAACCTACACATGAAGTTAGCATTATGTACGTGAAGTTAACAACGAATAACACAGAGTAGTTATTTATGGTGTAAACAAAAAGGTATAACAATCATCCCACGCGTGAAATTCTCCCCTAAGAATTGATTGTGTCTAGTCCAAGACATACTCCTCTAAGTACCTTGGAGTCTTGCGCTGCCGGCTTGATGATCGGTTTGAGCTCGGTGATCCATTTGATGCCTGGCTGGACTCTTCATACTCACTTGATGGATTTTGAGATTGACTCGTTTCTGGCTCATACTCACAACGTTCCTTGCCGTTACTTGGGTTGCATATAGCTGCTTGCTGTAGCATGACTTGTTTTAACAAGGGTTCAACGTCGGTTGAAGACTCAATTTGAATTGGGGTTGGAAGTAACTGGTTTTATGTCTCTTGAAACTGTATCCATAGTCTAATCTTACCATATAATGTAGGCGACCAATTTTTTTTTTGCATATTGTACCAAATTTCCATAATAATTTGTTGGGTGTGTAATAACGGGCTTGAACCCTTTCCCCCACATGTAACTGTTTTGAGCGAATATTGTCGTGTTGGTTCCTTTGTATTTTGGGAGGTTTTAAAGCATCTAAGCGACCTCGAATTTGTCGCCCTAAAAATAACTCCGATGGTGTTTTATCATTCTTCAATGGCGTGGTCCGATATTTAAAAAGTATATCTCTTATCTTCTTCTGCATCTGAATCGTTGGACATTGCTGCTAATTTCTTCTTGAGTGTCTGAATACTTCTTTCAGCTAACCCGTTTGTAGCAGGGTGTCCTAGAGCGGTAAATTTTTGGAATATGCTACAATTTTTGCAAAACGTTGAAAATTTATCGCTTTTGAAAATCGTAGCGTTATCAGACACCATTACATCCGGATAACCCGTTCTTGCAAAAATATTAAGCAAAATTTCTACCGTTCTATCCATTTGGACTTAGCATCCACGATCATTAGGAAATAGTGGTCTTGATACGGACCAGCATAATCAACATGGATATGCTCCCAGTTGTAGTCTGGTTCTGCCCAGGGATGAAGTGGCGCTTTTGTGGGCCTGTTCTTGTTAGAGGCGCACGCTGAACAAGCACGTACCAATCTTTCGATGTCTTTATCGATAGATTTCCAATATACGTAACGCATGGCTAATTGTTTCATCTTTGTAGTTCCTATGTAGGTATAGTGAAGCTCCTGTAAAACAGCATTTTGCAGAAAGGTTGGTATCACTATTCGTTGCCCTTTAAATAAAACGTTCGCATCAATGGTGAATTCGGAATCAGTTGCTGCATTTCGACGTAATTCATGCAGTAATTTAGACAGTGTTTCGTCTTTTTGTGTTTCTTCTTTAATTTTTTTTGCAAGTAAAATTTTTTGAACAAATTTGGTTAATAGAGCTACTACATAGTTGATGTACTTCATTATCAATTGCATTTACGACTTCTTCATTCTGCATAGCTGGTGCCCTTGAAAAACAATCGGCAATCACGTTATCTTGATCATTTTTATGAACGATTTCATAGTTATAACCGCTTAGGAATGCTGCATACCTTTGTAAACGAGAGGATGTCATCTGCGGTAATTTGTTCTGATGAAAAATTCCCATCAACGGTTGGTTATCTGTAGCGAGTGCAAACCGCCGCCCGAAAAGATACTCATGAAAAATACTGAACAGCGTAGTAAATAGCTAAAGCTTCTCTGTCCAATTGCGAATAATTTTGTTCCGCACTTGTAAGCCATCGAGAGGCGAAAGCGATCGGCCTCTCTTCTCCTTCTATTAAGTGAGAGGCAGCTCAGGATTGTAAGGCATTAGTACTCGATCGCTTGCGATTTCTTGTTTTAGCTTTTTGACATTCGTCGGACCATTTAAATTTTGAATTTTTGTGCGGACGTTTCCGCAAGGGTGTTGTTATTGTCGATGCATTTGAAATAAACCGCGAATAGTATGTGACCATTCCTAAGCAACGTCTCACGTCGTCAACCGTTTTGGGTTCTGACATTCGTAGAATTGCATTAATTTTTGATGCGGATTTTATAATTTTGTTGTGCTCGATGGTGTGGCCTAAAAAGTCAATACTGGTTTTGAAAAATAAACATTTTGCGCGGTTTAAATGTAAGTTGTACTTTTTTAATTGTTGTAAGCAACATATCAAATTTGATTTGCACTCCTCTATGGATTTACCGTGTATAATGATATCGTCAAAATAGTATTCAGTGTTGAGTACCTAGCGCAGAATTTGGTCTATTATACGATTAAATTCTGCTGGTGCAGTTTTAATACCGAAATCCAATCGGTTCATGCGGTACGTTCTTCTGTGTGTAGTGATGGTTTGAATGATACTTGACGGCTCATCAACTACAAGGTGGAGGTAAGCTTTGTATAAGTATAATCGACAAAAATATTTTGCGTTACGGAGGCTATTGAAAATATTTTCAGTTTTTCGAACTGGGTAATGGGCATCTATCAGCCGCTGGTTTACTCCGACCTTATAGTCCACACATAAGCGAACCCCTCCATCGGCCTTTGGAATCACAACCAGAGGTGAACCCCAGTCACTGTTCCAGACCTTAGAAATAATGCCTGCACTTTCTAAACTGTTCAGTTCTTTATTCACACGTTCTGTTAAGGAATAAGGTATTTGACGCTCTTTCGTATAACCCTTTCAGACCTGACGGAAAACTACTTAGAATTTTTTTATAATTTTTGGAACATGTGGTCTCTACAGCGTATGAAAACAGAATCTATGATTAAGTTTTATAATTTTTATATCCTTCAAGGATTTTCAGGACACGCACAATTGATGCATCTCGGTCGATTTTCATTATAAAATAACCAAAACTCATATGATATATTGTTTTAATCTTTTTTATTTTTCCGTATGATACAATTTAAAACAATTATTTTTTTTTTGCTGAAACATAAAAATACATCGCACTTTGTGCATCTAGTGCGTGTGCGCGACTTACAGTTTTTGCGACGGCACATACGGGCTGATTTCAAGTCTAGTTCTTCTGGCCAGTGATTGAAGCCATCCAGCCGTTTTTCGGGACATGGCTGGTCCGCTGGACGATACCTTTTCGGTTGTTGAGCAGTTTCAACCACGTTATTTTCAGACTCAGAGCTCCACTCCATGTTGTTAGTTTTTTGAGTGGCCACCAACGCTTCAACTAATGCAAGTCGAAAACCTAGTAAATCATGTGTGTCTTTTGGTGGTTTTCCGATTTCCCGACAAGCTTTCCGGTACTCCATCCAAGCATTGCAACATGCCAAATCTATAAAATGAATGCTGACTTTTAATGGCCATTTTGCTTCCATTAGTTGGTCGCAAATATCCACACTACCCACATGACGCATTGTACTGCTGGACTACATTTGGACAAGGCGTTGATAAATTTTTTGTTTGCACCAACGACGAATGTCATTAACGGGACTGCATCGAAATGCAGATGACGCCAATAAAACTGATTTTGAATCTTTCCATTGGACAATTACAACTGTATCCTCTGGGGAACAGAATTCCTCCATATCTCCCGTTTTCATCCTTTTATCCTCAGTCAAGTTAACGAATTTTATTCGATTTTTCATTATCATTCCCGTCCCATAAATTTCCTTTTGAAGAAGCTTATGCAAAAGACGCAACGTGGTAAATTACCTGTCAAAAAATACTTTGGATCCCGCAGGTAATATTTGCACAAGACGCAGAACGAAAACAGGTCCAATGTCAATGTTTTCTTCTGGAAGAGGCGTAGTCTTGCCCTGATAAATTTCTAAATCGAGAATAAGTCCTTCTGATGAGGTCAGTACCTCGTTTTTCAAACCAACACCACCTCTTGGATTGTTCGGCAAACTTTGACGTACTGGACAGCGGCCAGTAAACGGTATCATTTGCTCGTCGATGGAATATCGTCCATGCTCTTGTCTGGGAATTTTTAAGCACGCGTTTCTAACTGAATCAATAATTGGTTGCACTTTCCACATTTGCTTTTTTTCGGCTTTGGTAACGTCATTTTGAACAACAACATGAAAAGCTTCACGTATTTTGAAGAACCTGTTGCACCTGTTAAGCACTTCTAAAAAAATATAAAAATGCGCACAATTGTTGCACGCATTAATATTTTTAACTAAAACACATTTTTATTGCATGAAACAATTTCAATTAGTTTGAAATATTAGAATTTATAATTTTTTTAGTTAAAATAATTGCGCTTCATTATTTGTAAACGATTAATACTTTTGTAATTAAAGACACAACATACTTCTTCGGCTCATTTTGCTAAAACGGAAATATGACTGAAGAATTTCGCAATAATTTAAGTAACGGTAAATCAAACAGAAGAGAAATGTGAGAAGCAAACATAAAAAACAATGAGCACAATCAATGCATGCCAGTCTATTTCACATTGGGCAAACAGAAGTAAAAATATTGAGACCGAAACCCACCCGCACAATCGATGCATCACGGTCTGAAAGGGATAAACTGGTGTAAAATTATTTCGTAGTTTTCAAGATACTTTATAATTTGGAATGCATCCAATTTTTCATTAAAAACGTCTGACAACTTATTCATGATGTTTTCGATGACATCATGATTGTGGAAAATATTTGCTGAGTTCTTTCCTGAATCTAATTCATCTAATTCAGTCAAGTTGATATGGAGTCTTCGTATACACGACCTACCTACTAACGCGGCACATGTATCAGGAACAATGTATACTTCGTCTGTAGCCGACACACCATTTATGTTTATGTTAACACGTACTTTTCCATCTGGAACAAAACTTGTAGGCTGTAGTTTTTGGTTTAGGTTCAATTCTGTAAATTGTTTCATTGGAAGGAAAGTGAACTCAGTACCCCATTTCTGTAACTTGTGAGAAGTTCTCGCATCGAGAAAAATTAAATAATTATATTGGTTGTCCTATTTCACACAGAGTTACTCATATAAAAACTAATATAAACTTACAAAAAATATCAAGAATTACAGTTTTTTTCTTACTCACCCTGTGTTTCACAGGATGATAACAATTTTTTCGACTCGAAAAGTTCTCACATTCCTTACAGAAACGAGGCACAGATCCGGAGTCGACTTCAAATCTTACTGGGGTGCCTTCTGTATGCATAATAGCGCTCTACATTACAGTTTTGAGAATGGCTTTGATACACATCGACTATTTTGTATACACCGTAATCTGCACTATCAATGTGTTGGACTTGGCCTGGAGGCTTATTCTGTATTGCGATGCGAAAGTCAATGCGACTCGAAAACATGCAAATGCGAACACTTCCTATTCTGTGTTACGATGTTCGCAAAGTACTTTTTTTATTCGCATTTAAAATGCGAAAAGGTGGCAAGTCGGTATTCTGTATTGCGAAAACAAATGTCAGATACATACGAAAATCGCAAAATATATTCGACGGCAAAACAGCATTCGCAAAGCACAAAAATGTAAGTGAAAAATAATAATTTTGTTTATTTATTCTTAAATTAATTGTTAAAATTATTCAGGGAAACAAACAACAAGGCCACCAAATCGCACCAATTGAAATAATGGTGGAATTTATGACGAAACACAACCAAAAATTTTTTATAAAGCTGTAATAGAAATATTTTGCATAATTAATGCTTTTCAATGCTTCAAAATAAATTACCGATTTGGTTCTAAGCAATCTCTATGCACCCTTTCATTTTGGTCATGTGCCTCTTCATCATCAAACCATAGTGTCACAGAATCCATTTTTGGTAAATTACACAAATATTATATAAACTAATGTTATTTTGTAAGCACAATCACAAATTTCTTTTTGTTTTGTAAATTTAACTTTGACGTTTATTTTAGACCAGCGTTGTTATTTCTGGCGAGCGTTGTTATTTTTAACCGGCGTTGCCACGATTTAAAATAAAACTCGAATGCGATTACGAAAGCCATTTAGAATACCAATTTTCGTATTGATTTTCGCATTGCAATTCAGAATAAGCCTCCTGTTTTATCTGACGTTCGATTTCCGAAGTTTGTCTTTAATGACGTTATACAAACTTTGCTCACGTGTCCATTTTTGTTACAGCTTGAGCCTTTTAATTTTGTTTTGTTTGTGTGGCACGCTTTGGTCTGATGGTTGTTTTTACCGCAGCGAAAACATAACCCTTCAATTCCCAACTCCTGATAATTAACTTTTTTTGCAATTTAATGGTTGGTTCGAACATTTTTTACTTTTTCTAGATTTAGAAATTTTATTTATATCTGAAGTGTCGTTTGATGGAGTGCCTACTGCATTTGCAAGCTCCCTCGAATCTACTTTCGCCGCTTCAAGCGCCAAGGCTTTTGTTACTATTTCATCGAAATTGGATGAGCTTGTTTGCAGTAATTGCTCTCGGATATGGTTTTCCCGAACCCCACGTATAAATTGTGCTCAGAGAAAAATGTCAGCAATTGAAATTGTACAGGCACAAGGCCATATGAAATCCCATTCACTTATTTCTGCACGTAACATGGCAACAAATTCAGTTATTTGTTCATTAATAATTATCACATGTAATTTGGCTTAAAAAGCGATACGAACATTAGCCTGTTCAATTCACAAGAATATAGAAACAAATATAGTTCGAAAAATAAAAATTAAATTAACTAAAATTAATAGTCATTGGCTTGTGGCAAAAATTAAATAAAAATATACTTAATAGTAACAAACCAAAAAAGTTTGTCTTAAGTAAAACAAAAATAAGCAAATTAACTAACATGTGCATAATTAGTAAAGAACAAACGACAATGGTAAGACTGCTGTAAATTTAGAGTTGGTAACTTTGAGCCTTCATTACAAACACATCAGCAAATTGAAATACGATGAATCACACCAATTCACATATTCCATTTGCAATAAAGTATCGTATATAAGGCAGAAATCTACATCAACTGACACCACACACAGTTGACCAAACACAGAAGAACGCTGATGATGAAGGTTTAGTGGCCTTCGAAAACGGCTAGCTGTTCCGTTCAACTATGTGTTGTTGTCAGAGTATTTACAACTAACTTTGATGTTATTTGTTCATTAATAATTATCATATGTAAATTGGCTTAAAAAACGATACGAACATTAGCCTGTCCAATTCATAAGAATAAATCCAGCTATTGTTTGTTTTTCATTCTGGTATTTAGACAAAAACGATGCTGTGCAACTAATATATTTTTTGGGGTGAAAAATGATTCTTTAACATTTGAATTAAATCATCATAATTCAGTTCAGCTGGAGTTTTCGGTGAAGATAACGCAGTAATTACGTTGAATGTATTTATTCCTATTGAATTTAGGAGAAGCTTTAACCAATATTCTTTATTAGCGCTGATGCCTTTCATTTCTATGTAATTCTGGAAACATTGTATATAATTTTTGTAAGGCGCCTTACACTGATCAAACTGGTCAAAATTTGGTACCAACATTGTATTTGCTGTGTTATTTGCTGTCAGCTTCATTTGTTTGAGCATCTTCATTTGCAATAGTTATTTATGGTGTAAACAAAAAGGTATAACAATTTCTTTATTGAAAAAAAAACATAGAGATTTCTTATTAATTTTGTTTTATTTTATGAGGTATTTATTAGGCACTGTTCTTTCCGTGTAACGATAATCCATTTCTGAAATTGTCAATATTTGCTCTATGACTATTAACTTTACCATGTTCAAGTGCTGAGGTGGAAAGAACTTTTTGCGCTAATAACTATTTTAAAAGTAAGTTAGAAATATAATATTAATTTTTAATACATCAAGTTATTTAATTCGTACAAAATACGATCTTAAAAGAAAAAACTTATGTTATTCAGAATGTAACATACATTATGTAAAAATTAATTCGATGTAACTCCTAAAAAATCAAATTGTTTTATTAAAAGAGTTGTATGGCCAGAGGAAAAAATGAAAAGAATTTTTCCTTAAACGAGGAGTATAATTACATATTAATATAAATATGTACATATGTCTTTCTGTTAACCCTGCAGGAAATGTCAATAGTAAAATTATACTGATTACTTAAGTATGGATCTGAAAGTGTGACAAATCCTTAACTGATGGCACAAAATATTCCACAGGGTAAAAAAGATTCATAATTAGCACTTTCACTCGAAATGTTCTATTTTTATACAATATGGATTGTTATTTTATTTGTTTTTTTTTTGTAATTTCTTTTATATAAATGTATTTTAATTATAGTTCAATACACCTTTATTAACCTTTTATTTTGATTTCTTAAGCTAATTTTTATAAACACTTAAATTTTGTTTGACGCCACTTTTATTTTCAACAAACCAATAAAACATTAAGAAGAAGCATAGTTGTATATATCTGAAAAAATGTTTTCTACGCATCAAAAACAATATTAATATGTAGACGCTCCGTTGACAATGTCACCAAAATAATTGACAAAAGTGGTGACTTGGGTACACTTAACCCCACGTTTCCTTCAGGGTATATATGCACAATAGGGGTATAGCTTTTGAAAAATTGTTTAAATTATTAAAAAATACCTATCCATGCCATATAGACCATGAAAATCTATTATGGAAAGTGGGGTAACTTTTTCGCGGGCGTTAAAAAAGTTCCCCCCCCCCCAAATCACTTTGAAGTTTAGTATAAAGAATTTTTTTTGTTTATTAAAAATACAATATCCTAAATACAATACAATAAAAATACAACACGGAAACTCTTTTTTGAACAAAATAGAAACAACCTGAAGTTAATATATAGTTCATAATTGTATGTATGGTATCTAAAAAATAAAAATTCAAATATTATTATTTTTTGGAAGCTTTTAGAAAAAACGGTTTGGGGGAGGTTTTCTATCAGAATTTATCTCAAAAAACTGTTTTCCTTATTATACACATCAGTGGCCACCCTGATGTGATAGGTATTTTTTTGGTTATACCCCTAATGCACATCCATACATAAATAATTTTTGTTAATTTATTTTAATATTGACGCATATATACATACATATTTATACGCATGTACCTACACATACCGCTACATTTACACATGAAAGTTCTTTCTTGAAATTTTTTTATACGTATTGTGAGTAAAATGAATTTCATGAAAATTTCTTCTTTGCTTTCATGGGAAAGTGATTGTCATCGCAAATGCCAATCGAACGGGGAACTGAATCCGCTTGAATTGGAATGGAAGGTCAGTTGGAATAATGGGAACTCGTGGGATAAGGACTTCCTCTCCTTTGAATTTTGGAGAATTGAGATTCCGCAACATGATTATGATCGATCCCACCTTCAGCTGTAAATTATGCGGCGGAGTGCCTGGTACATCAAGCTAGTTCAAAAATTCCGTCGGGTAGTTGGTCGCTTCATTTTCGTAGGTCACGCAGTCAACAGATTTGTACGTATGCAGTTGTCCTGCGATTTGACTTTGAATAATTAAGTTTAAGCTATCGACGTCCTTATTATTCGCTGCTAGTATTGCCCGTTCACCAATCCAATCGAGATTTTTGTAATTTTGTGCAATGATTAGTTCCTCCTTAGACGATGTGAATTCACAAAAATTTTCAGGGAACGATATCAATCCGGTCGAAACATCAACAGGAATTTGGCCGTTGCCAAGCTCCAGCAGTTGTCTCGAGAATTCAGCAGCCCATGGGTCGTTCTGCAACGCGACTCTCATGTTTGTGGTCAATTGCAACTTCTGGACATGCCGCCACAAAGACCACGATTTCAGGCACGCGTTAAGTTCATCCGCAGCAGAAGATTTGGGGATGACGGGAAGTGTTTGACGAAAATCTCCGGAGAGCAATATCAAAGCCCCACCAAATCGTCTTAAATCACCTCGTAAATCCTTCATTGTTCGGTCAACTGCCTCCAAAGCTCGTTTATGCGCCATCGTGCTTTCATCCCAAATGATGATTTTGCATTCGCGCATGTCGCCGAATTCTTGGTTATTGGGCACGTTGGCTTGTCAACTGTGAGATGATTCATCGGAAGCTTCAAAGCGGAATGTGCAGTTCGACCGCCTTCCAACAATGTGGCAGCAATTCGAGAAGATGCAACAGCCAACGCAATTTCTGATCTAGACAGAATTGTTGCCAGAATGGACGAAATAACGAATGCCTTGCCTGTCCCACCGGGAGCATCGAGAAAATAAATGCCGTCCTTTCCATCGTCAACAACCTTCATCAGCGAATCGTGCACGTTCTTCTGCTCGACATATAATTGAGCTCAAAACCTTTTCTATCACAATGATTTCCACATTTATCATCAAATAGTGTGAAAAAGGAGGCCCGATAAATAAAACACTTCGGGAAATAAAAAAATTAGGTTTTTTCACATTTTCCGCTATTTTCCGTGCTTTACGCTAAGAATTTTCTATTTTTTCATTTGAAAAGCCATTAAGGAATAATTCCACACAAAATTCCATACAAAAAATCTATTTTCGATTTTTTTGATATATGTATGTATATTGCACTGAATTTCAATTGATTGTAATGCTTTTACGTGAATGCGATTTTTAAAACTATCCGGAATCAGTTTAACAATACACAAAACTCTTATAAATTGCAGCAAGAAAAATAGCACATTTACTGTAGAAAATTACAATGCCAAAATGCCACCTGACAGATTGCGCAAAGTCTAAGTCAACGTATAACGCCATCTATCGGATTTTGGCTTAGAACTTTCTATTTTTTCATTTAGAAAGGCATTAAGGAACAATTGCACACAAAATTTCATACAAAAAATAAATTTTCGATTTTTCAATTTTCCGCATTTCGCATTTTCAGCAATTTTCCATGTTTTACACCAAGAACTTTCTATTTTTCATTTCAAATCAAATTTTCGATTTTTCCAATTTTCCGACTTTTGCGGAGAGATTTGCCAATTTTCAGCATTTCGCATTTGCCGCAATTTTCCATGATTTACACTAAGAACTTTCAATTTTTTGATTTGGAAAGATATTAAGGAATAATTTCACACAAAATTTCATACAAAAACTCGATTTTCTATTTTTCCAATTTTCCGACTTTTGCGGAGGGATTTTCCAAAAATTTTTTCCGTAAAAACCTTCTCCTCGAAAATACGAACAACTGACAAAAAATTTTACAGAAATCGTCCCAGCCGTTCTCATTTTATGAATTACTATAAATTTTTTACCCCATTTTTTACATAATTTATAATAACTAATTGCCATAATCCTGTATATTTGTACAAATCTTTAAAAAGGATAACAATGTTTAAACTTTTTTGATTTTCCTTTCTGAAAACAACAAAAATTTACTTTCTTGAAAATATCGTTGAAAGCTGAGTGGAAATTAAAAACAATGTGAGTGTGGTAGTAAAAAATTTGATTGCATTGCTACTTTCTTGCAATTAGTTTCATGTGTAAATGGTAGGTAAATATTCGTACATAAATGCGTATAATTAAGTGTACTCTGTATTCTGCAATTTTAAACAAAAGAAAATTCTTTCAATTTGTATGCTAAATACACGCAGAATTCATTTTATTTCGATTAAAGTTACAATGTACTCCCAGTAACAAATTGAGGGACTCGATATCTACCAAAATCATAAAACATATCCACATAAATTTTATTCAAGTGTTTGGATATTTCGTCTATACGGAATGATTTTACTTGGGCAGTTATATAAAAGAGTACAGATAAAATTTGAATTGAAATCTTTATCCTGTAAACAAAATTCCTTTGTTTCTGAAATTTAGCTTTGAAGATTATATAAGCCCACAAGTTCTATTTCATTTTTCCAAAATTATTAAATCAAATAGCCGATTACAATTGGTTAATTTATTTTCATTCATGAATTCTACCCGTAACATTCAAATATCTGTTCCTTTAGGCCGTACATCTCTCGTTGATCACTCTTTAGTAGTATGTTTACGTTCCCTCTGGGCCACTTTTTCCATACAAAATGTTGGCTCATGCCGACCAGTGTTACCACCCATGAAATTTAGTGGATGTGGGTCGGGTGTTGGTCAGTGTTACCACCGTGCAAAGGAAAAAAAAAAAAAAAAAAAAAAAAAAAAAAAAAAATGTGCATACCTTAACCCTTTAACGGTCGATGGGGTTAAATTCGACCCCATGATATTTTATGTTATGAGACGACAGCGTGTTCGGTTTTGCTTAAAGTGTATGAGGCGACAGCGTGTTCGGTTTTGCTTAAAGTGAAGTCGTGGTGGATGTTATTTTTAAAACTTTGATAAAAAGTTGTGGTTAAGTGTATAAATAATAAAAATGAACAAACAAACAAATAGTTAAATTAAAATTGCATTAACATTTTTATTTAAGTAAATATGTTATACTAAAAAAAGAAAATAAAAAAATTATAAAATCTGGATACTTCAAAGGGATCTGGCACACATTGTTTCGGTGGTTGCTGTTGTTGTTTTTTTGTCTTCAATACTCAATTTATTTCTCTGGTGTATCTTGAGCTTAAACGAAAATAATCAATTATTATTATATTTAATAATCAAAAAATAAAAATAAAAATTATTTTACCAGAAATTACCTGATGTTTCCGCAATAATGGTTAATTCATAGTATAACCCACTGCTTCCTTTCTTTATTTTGGAAATGTAGTATGTATTAACATTAACTTCTGAAATAGCATCATCGTCTATCGTCTCAATAAATATACTCGGGAGGTATATATAATGAGTTCCCTCTACCAGACACCGAATTTTCATTCCAAAGCGTGTCTGAACACGCTCCATCTTTATTATTTTATAATTATGATCAAAAACCATCTCCTTTATAGGGAGAATGGTTTTATTTTGTGATTTTTTAAAAATTTTTTTTAAATGTGATTCCATTTTTGATGATTTACTTAACTTGAATGATACTTAAAGTAAAATTGGTGGAGGTTTTTATACAAAATTCAGAAATATAATTTTGTTTCTAAACAGGAAAAAATGTGGTTTCAATTTTAATGTTGTGTGTTTTAATTTTAAAAAGCTTCCGTTGCGGTTTTTCATTTTATAAGGTCCCAAATTTATCAAATACGTGAGAAATTTTAGATGTTGTAGGGTTTTTTTTTTTTATTGATATATATGTTTTCATAATTTAAAAAAAGTTTCTATTTCGAGGTTTATTTAAAAATACAAAATTCTGAAATATAATTTTGTTTCTAAACAGGAAAAAAAAAATGTGGTTGCAATTTTAATGTTGTGCGTTTTAATTGTAAAAAAGTTTCTGTTGCGGTTTTTCCGTTTTTATAAAGTTTCTATTTAATCAAATGTGAAAGAAATTTTAATGTATGCAGAGTTTTGTTGATATATATGATTTTAATTTTAAAAGGTTTCTGTTTCGTGGATTGTTTAAAATGTGTTTTCTATTTCATCATCATCATCATCATCATCATCATCGTCTTCTTCAGTGCTGTTATACAAGTTGTTGTAGAATACAAATTGCTTCTTCTTTTTAAGGACTAGAGTATATGATCCCTTCACTTCTTTAACTTTCTTTAAAATGTGTGGAGTTGTGTTTAGATAATCCATCTGATTTTTAGTAATAATCAGAAATCGTTTAGGTAAATAAATGTAATATTCGTTATTTAGATCACATCTTATACTTTCACCATATTTTGTATCTACTCGATCTATCTTGTTGATTTCATATATAGTATTTTCTTCCATATTCTTTAAAGGTAAGTATGAAATATTAGGACTTTGAAACAATTTTCTTAAGCTTGCCCTCATTTTTTTTTGCTTTCAACTTTTCACCGTAAGACGAACTTTCAAACTGATTCTTTATATTCAATAATTGATAGTATAAGACGTTTTTAGATATTTCAATAACTTCTTATCAGTTGCGGTTAAGTATACGTGTATGCATACATATACATATATATATATAGATATATATATATATATATATATATATATATATATATATATATATGCATATATAAAAAGAGATTCAGTTAAATTAAAACTTTGATAAATATGTATTGGGGTCAATTTTTAAAAACTGGTGATAAATATTGTACTTGTCATGCACAGTGGAAAACTTTTCAAATAATAAATGCAATAGTTTTGGATATTATAATGCAGGTGTTTCTAACTGCAGAAGGAGGGACTAGAACGCAAATTTTTTCTCTTAATAGAGGACAACAAATGCCAACAAATATTCCAATATTTCAATTTAGTCACAATCAACATATAAAAATTGAGGTTATTGGTGGTATGATATCACTAGTCGGAACAGTCTATGAAGGTGGTTTTAAAGATATAAATGTACACTCATATAAACCATCATGCGCGTATAGTGAAATAGATGAATATGCAACTAAATCTTATAATGGTAAGACTGGTATCCATTCATTGAATAAAAATCAACAAAAACCTCTCCTCCTCCTCCTCCCTCAAAAAATGGTTAATAATAGTATAGTTAAGAAAGCAGCTGGTGGTGCTAGCGGTGGTGATGATGACTCATTTCAATATGAAGATTATTAAATTAGTATATAAATATGAGAAACAATTCTTATCATCTCATTCAAAAATATATCGCTAACCTAAGAACATATATATTAAAAAGAAAAACTAAAATGAAAAATATTTTTATCATATTGTTTTCATATATCTATATCATACAAGTGTTTTCAGCTTCATTACCTATTGATTTGAGTGAAAATGAACTTAAAAATACAGAATTTGCAATAAAATTACCGAATAATGATACTGTGAGCATACAACTAAATTTCAAACTTTTAAAGTATAGTAATGATTTAAATAAAAACATCGAGTCAACAACAACAACAACAAAAGCAGAATATGAATCAAACGAAGAACAAGAAGACTCCCCACCACCACCACCTATAAATCAATCTTTTACTGTTGAACAAGCTATTGAAGCATTTAGGCAAGATTTAGTAAAAAAAGAAAAAAATATTGCAGGAATAATTGAAAGTTCGGCTCCATTTTATAGACATTTTCAACTTCAATACAAAGATAATATAAAATTGAGAATCCGTTGTACATATAACAGCAATTACTTGAAACGTCGATTAAATATTTCATGTTTCGAATACCGTCAAGTTGAATACGAGAGAATTTTAAGTAATGGTGAAATTGAGACGGTTTCTGAGGATGATACTACATACCGATCCGATATGACATTAATCAACATTCAAGATTATACACATGATTTGGATATGGAAATATCATAAATTAACTAATATGATGAAATACATTTACTACTACCACTTAATATAAACTTTGTTGTTGATGTGTTAAGAAGATTTATTTAATATAAAAAAATAAGAAAAAATAATGAATAATCAGTTTTATTCGAAAATTGTACATGACTTCTTGAATGAAGAAAGGTTTTTGTGGTATGAACATGAGATTATTTTGAAGAAATTAAAAGCTCAATTCGATGATAATGCATTTTATAAGAAAAGTAAATCAAAATTTGGATATCATTATAATAATTGTGTGTGGTCCAACGATGAAACAACTTGTGGACCTGATACCTGTAAATGTTCCCTTATCGATAACAGTTGGGATCAAGCATTATATATAATGAATTTTTATAATAATTTAAAAACATAGACTTTATAAACAGTTCTACAGTCGTCGTTGTGACTTGATTAGTACTAAACAATGTCGGAGGAGAGAATATTAGTTGTAGACGTACAAGGTTTTTATCTCAACAATAAATTCATTGTAAAAGAACTGAGTATTTCAATTGACGACTCACAAGTTCAAACATTTATTATTAAACCACCTTTTCCATATTCATCGTTGACAACAAAAGAAAAATATTCAATTAATTGGCTTTATAATCATCATCATGGATTAAAATGGAAAGATGGCGATTCATCCTTAACAAATATTGTGGAATATTATATTGCGCAAGTTAAAGATAAAAATTATATTTATTATGCTAAAGGATTAGAAAAAATTAAGTGGATTCAAAATATTTTTAAGGATAAAATTTATTTTTATAACCTGGATGATTTAAATTGTCCAAATTTAAAAACATTATATCAAAATGATGAATCTGTAAATGTTTGTTGTTATCATAGAAAATATTGTATATGTGCTCAAAAAAATGTAATACTCTTAAGAAAGTTTATTAAATCAAATATTAATAAAGAAAACATAAAATTATAAAAGACATTTTTTCTTTTTTTGGATTTATTATTTAACACTTAAATCAGGTAAAATAATCATCAAACATCAGTTCATTCTGAATACTCGAAATGTCAATAACAATATCTTTAAGCGGAAACACTTCAACTCTGGTTGGAGAATATTTTCCTCCAATTGAACTCCCTACAAAATATGTTTGTGGACTTATTGATTTTGTAACATTCAATTCCATACCCAATGTAGATGTTCACAACAATTTGTTTCATATAGGAAATCATATTATTACTATTCCAGTTGGTTCATACGAACTTGAAGATATTGGTTTTTTCTTAAACTCAAGCTTACAAGATATTGATGAACCAATTTTTCTAACAATTGAAGCTAACAATAACACACTTAAAACTGAAATAACCTCATCAATGGATATAGATTTTTCACAACCAAACAGTATAGGAAAGTTACTTGGATTTAGTAAAAGAAAACTAGAAGTAAATTCAACTTACTATTATAATACTAATCAAAATCTTAAAAATGATAAATCTTTGGAAGTGATGATTGTAGATGTTAATTCATTGAATACTACAAAGTTATTTGAATCTGATTTACCTACACATATTACGAATGTTAATACAATACGCATTGAAAGCAACTTAACAACCGGTTCATTTATTAATAATACTTCGAATCATGCTATTCATGAATTTCCTCTTGATATTCCTCCAGGATATAAAATAAACGAAAAACCTCGAAATGTTATTTATTTACCCGTCAACTGTCAACAAATAAACAACATAACGATTAGAATCTTAAATCAAGACGGTGAACTTATAAATTTTAGAGGAGAAAAAATCACTCTTAGACTCCACTTCAAACCAGAATAATGATAATTTACAATAAAAACGTAATGCAAAGAGGATTTCCATTCAATCCCTCATCAACTCGCATTCGAGAAAGTATAAAAAATAAAAAAAATCCGTTAACATCATATAATATAGAATACTTAAAATCGTTGGGATTTAATCTTCAACAATGAATGAAATACTAAATGTCCTTCAAAAACCTATATATGATGAGAGTATTGTAAAAAGGGAATATCATAGTTACTCTCCATATCTAAAATCATTCAACAACAATGATGAAATTCGTATACCAATTCAAAATCAGGATCTCTTTGTCTTACCAAGTGAGAGTATGATTTACATTCATGGTTTTATAGTAAAGAAGGAAGCAACCAAAGAGGTTCCAGCTATAGATGTGAAATTAAAAAACAACTTTGTTTCATATTTGTTCGATGAAATTCGTTATGAAATTAATGGTTTTGAAGTTGATCGTACACGTAAACTTGGAATTTCATCCACCATGAAAAATTTTGTATCATTGAATAAGGCTGAAAGTGATGTATTAAAAAACGCTGGTTGGTCTCTTACTGAAACTTTTGTTTTAGAAAAAAGTCATTTTAGCTGTTGTATACCTCTGAAAATGTTGATGGGGTTTGCTGAAGATTATAACAAAATACTATTAAATTCGAAACATGAGCTTATCCTTCAACGTTCTACATCCGATGAGAGATCATATTGTTCTACAAATGTAACTGATCAGTTGAAGTTAACAATTCTGGATATAACATGGAAAATGCCACACATTCAACTATCGGACTTTGCAAAATTGGAAATGTTTAAGATAATCAACAGCAAACATTCTATACCAATTGCGTTTAGAAGTTGGGACTGTCATGTAAATCCTGTTTTACCAAAGAGTACAAAGGTTTTATGGAATGTAAAGCTTTCACCACAAAACGAAAGACCACGATTTCTTATAATTGGTTTACAAAAAGAGAAAAGTAAAGAACAAGGAAATATATTTGACCATTGTAATATCTCTAATTTAAAAGTATATCTAAACTCAGAGTCATATCCATATGATGATTTAAATAATCGTTTCGAAATGGGTCAGTATTCTGTTCTATATAATATGTATGCAAAATTTCAACAAGGCTTTTACATGCGAGAACCTGAACCATTGCTGGATGTTAATGATTACAAGTCTTACGCACCGCTTATTGTTGTTGATGTTTCACATCAAAATGAAACTGTTAAAACTGGACCTATTGATGTACGAATTGAATTTGATACTGAAGCAAACAAACTAATTCCAGATAATACATCAGCATACTGTTTAGTTATTCATGATCGTTTAATCGAATACTCACCTCTAACAAGCGAAATTAGAAAAATTATTTAATTATATTTATTTTGAAATTTTTTTAATAAATGAAATAATATGTTTATTTATAAATAAAAGAAATTCTTAATCAATATATTTTATTAAAAAACATTTATAGTTTCTTTTAAGTTTAGCTTCGAAAACAAAAATTTTAAACATAAATGGCCACAATTTATTGTATTAAAATTTTGATATCTATCATAATTATAACTTATGTTTTTTCCTAAATATTTTATTAATTGTTTTGGTGGTTGCAAATTGCCAAAGCTATCAAAATATTCGATTTGATTGTTGTTTTTCCAGTATGCTACCCAATGTGTGCCAGGGCCCTTTGAAGTATCCAGATTGATTATTCCACATTCTTTTTTAAATGGTTTGCTGCTTGGAAGGGTGTTACACATAAACACACCTCTAAAATTTGGAATATGTTTTGCATATTTTCTCAAGTCTACATCAGAAAGAGCTCTTTCAGGTAGCTTCATTAAAAATTTTTTTGATAAGGTTTTAAATATAATCCAAGTCCTTTTTTATATGGTTTTAAGAACATGCCTTTTCCCATCGCAATGGCTTCTATTGTACTATTATGTCGTTTTGCTTCAGTCAATTGTTCCTTTCCATTTTTGACTGCATTGATTGCTTTTGTAATACCAGATACACCACCAGCTAAACCACCAAGTGCACCCAGTGCAGCAAATATAGGGGCAAGTGGAAGAAAACCTCCAGATTTAGGTAGAGGTATTATTCGAGGTGTTTTTATTAACGATTTTTTCTTCCCCTTGAAAATATTGTTTACAACTTTTCGTGAAATCTTTATAGCATCTTTCAAGTTTTCACTTTTCTTTATATTCTTTCTTGCACTTTTCAATGCATGTGTAAACAGTTTGTGGGTATTTAGTGGAGACGACTTTTTAGTTTTGCTAATAACGTTACCCATACCGAATTTTGTTTTTGCTTTCATTGCAGTAGCAACAAACCAAGCGTTTGATTTTTCACCCAAACTACTATCGTTTGCTTTGACCCTTTGCCAAGCCTTTTCAGTTAAAATTCTATCAGCAATATGTCTTTTCTCTAAATCTTTATTGTTTGAGTATGCTATATCATGCTCTCTGCAAGCAGTATCCAATGGATTGATTCCTTGATCACCTCTAGCTAAACGTTTCTTTAATTTTGTACCAGGTCCGCAAAATTGATAACCGGGTAGATGAAGTTCAATAGGAAGTTTATTAATTATTTTATTCAGAAAACCTCTACCGATGAAGTATGGATGACGACTGAATATCTTTTTATAAATGATTGTCATATCTATTGATACTTTGTCGATTAAAGATTAAAATCAAATTGATTGAAAACAAATAAAAGAGACTGGTTTATATATTATGTTATCATTAGATTTCAGAATGCGCTTTTTTAAACAACATAAAAGGATTAACGTAAAGAATATCGAATCAAAGTTCGATTCATCAAATAAAATTCGTCATAGCTCATTACTACCGAATTCTATTCGAGCTCTTATTGTGGGTCCATCAAATTGCGGAAAAACAAATGTTATGATCAGTCTTATTGAAAGTCCTCATGGATTGAAATTTAAAAATATTTACTTATATTCAAAATCAACACAACAACCGAAATATAAGTACTTAGAAAGTCTAATTAAACCCATTAAGGAGATAAATTTTTCATCATTTTCCAATAATGATGATGTTCTATCGCCAGACGAAGTTAAACCAAATTCAGTATTTATATTCGACGATATAGCTTGTGAGAAACAAAATCATGTACGTGCCTACTTCTGTATGGGTCGTCATAAAGATATTGATAGTTTTTATTTATGTCAAACATATACACGTATACCAAAACACTTGATTCGCGATA
Organism: Tachina lurida; assembly: GCA_944452675.1. NCBI lineage: Eukaryota > Metazoa > Arthropoda > Insecta > Diptera > Tachinidae > Tachina > Tachina lurida. The sequence goes on from OX101752.1 coordinate 93,626,740, forward strand.
ATGCTAATATGATTATAATTTTCAAACAGGATGCAATGAATATTAAGCATATTTACAATGATCATGTTGGTTCTGATATGACTTTGAAAACATTTCATGAGTTATGTACCGAGTGTTGGAAAGAAAAATATGGTTTTCTAGTTATTAACAAAGATGATCCTATGAATAATGGTCGATATAGAAAAGGTTTCGATATATTTATAAAGCTATAAAAGAAACATTACAGATATTTTAAAATCAGTACAAGATTAATTATTAAACTAACAGCTTCTCAACTATTAAACTGCTAACTGCTAAACTGCTATACTGCTATACTGCTATACTGCTATACTGCTAAACTGTTAAACTGCTAAACTGATCTGTTTTGAATCTGTTTCTAATTCAACCTATAAATATGAACACAAATCTAGTTAATAATCTTATTAAAACTCGAAATATTTTAAAAAAGAAATATAAGAATATTTTGCTTGGAGAAATTGCAAATGATGAATTGTTGGAAAAGACATTGAAACCAATATCAAAACCATTAAAAGAATTAGTTCAATCAACTAATAATAATAATAATAATAATAATAACATTATAAAACATGAAAATTATCCGGATAACTCTTTTAAACATGATCTTGAGAATAATAAAGTTGCCTTCAGTACACCATATAAAAAGAGTAAGCTTGATTATAACACGTTTTCTCCAAGCTCTAATAACAAGAAAATCGAGAAAAGTTCAAACACGTTTCAATCATTTGATGATGAAAATGATCATGATGATGATCATGATGATTATGATGATGATAATAATGATAATGTTGATAATGAGGATGATAGCAATGATGATGATAACACCATTGCAATACATCCCAATGAAAGTGTTCAATATAATTTATCAAAAGTTAACTTAAATATATATGATAAAACCTATGGTCCTCATAAGGATAAAAATCAAATATGGAGACTGGGTAATGAACCCATCGCTTTCAATTCAATCAATATTACTGTAGGTAATTTAAAATGGCCCTTCACATCAGGCTTATATGAATTGTTAGTTTATAAGAAACCAAGCAATTATAATAAAACAGATTTAAATAATTATAAACAAATATTGGAGATGACTAATGTCCATAAACGAAATAACAGTATTAATGGTCAAATTAAAGGAAATCGTTCAATTAAATATACAACGATTATTAAAAACCTATTTAAACAACAACAGAAAATTCATGAGGGAAAAGGTTTAATGAAATTGAATAGAAAAAAGCATAATTATGTTTATTGGGATGATCCTAATGAATTGGTTGATAGATTGCGTCTTTTGATTTCATCAACAACAGCTGGTCACTCAAATCATAATAATGAAATTGTATCAATTATTGAGGAATTGAGAGAAGCAAAAATTATTATATAAATAGACTTAAAAATGTACAAACAATTCATATTCATAAAATGCCTATCGATAAGTTTGGACATTATATTGAAAAATCTGCAAGATATCAAAATCAACATTTCAAGATTCATTTGGATAGTGATCGTAATTTCAACTTTAACTTGCGGAGAATAAAAAATATTGCTAGTCCTGTATTGGAAAACGATGCCGTAAACAAAATTTATATGAAAACTTATTTAAGTGAAATAAAGAAACAACTGGATACAATGTATATGGAGAGAATTAAGGGAATGGAGGATCGTTTTAACGAAATAATACATCAACAAAACGTGTTGACTACAGAAAAATTTGATAATGTAGAAACACGTTTAAGTAAATTAATACATGATCAAAGTATAATACCAAATAATCTCAATCAATCACTAAAAGAAATGACATCATTATTTAATTACAAAATTGATTCAGTTGAAGAACGTCTAAATGAAAAAACGAAGCTCATTACAAAGCATTTAAAGATAGATATATAAATCGTTTTTGATTTAAATTCAATATCAACAGCATTTAAATTGATGTAATCTGTAAGATAGACGTTAGAAATGGAGCGACAAGAAGTGGTTCAGGAGCTTCACAAGCAAGCACGTAGAAATTTCATTCGACGTCGAGTGGTGGTCAAGGGAATTGATGATCTTTGGCAAGCAGATCTTGTTGAAATGGGTGCTTACTCAAAATATAACAAAGGCTATAGATTTATTTTAACAGTTATAGATACATTTTCAAAGTTTGCTTGGGCTGTACCCGTAAAATCTAAAAGTAGTGAAGATATAACCAATGCTATACAATCTATTTTTTCGCTAAAGAGAATTCCAAAAAACTTGCAAACCGATAATGGTAAAGAGTTCTATAATAAAATATTTCAAAACTTGATGAAAAAACATAATATCAACCACTATTCTACATATAGTATCATGAAAGCGTCTATTGTAGAACGATTTAATAGAACTCTAAAAGGAATGATGTGGAAAAATTTTAGTCTACAAGGAAATTATCAATGGATACATATATGTAAGGATTTAATTAATCAATATAATAATAAAAAGCATAGAACAATTGGAATGACACCAAAGTCTGTTAACACAGAAAATGAAAGTTCTATACTAAAACAAGTTTATAATCATCCCAAAATATTTAAATTTGGTAAACTAAAAGTTGGAGATTACGTTCGAATTAGCAAATATAAACATATTTTTTCAAAAGGATATACTCCAAACTGGACAACTGAAATTTTTAAAATTCGTACTTTACAGAACACAAACCCCATTACTTATTTATTGGAAGACTATCAAAGGAATCCGATTGTTGGTGGATTCTATGAATATGAACTATTAAAGACACATTTTCCAAATACATACTTGATTGAAAATGTGATTAAAACTAAGGGGCACCAGGCGTACGTAAAATGGTTGGGATTTTCCAATCAACATAATTCTTGGATTAATAAAGATGAACTTCAATAATATTATATATATACTTCAATATGAGATTTATTTTTATTATATTATTATAAAATTCTCAAAAAAAAAATAAAATAATATATAAAAAAGTTTTGTTTTGATTTTTTTTATTTCTAAACGATTAAATTTTATATCAACTTAGTTGAGTAAGGTTAAGAACAAGCACGATTAATTTTTATTCACACAAAAACAAATTGTGGTTACTTGTGTTTAAAATTCCTATTCAATAGATAACTATAGTTTAAAATAAAAACAAACTAAAATATTTTAATGATATTCTTTATTTATTTATTTATTTATTGTTTTTTAACGTTATATATATATATATATATATATATATATATATATATATATATATATATATATATATATATATTCACTTATAATCTAAAATCACTTAATACTATTGTACAATATTATCACTTGAAGATGATGTTAATGCATTTTCATTGGGATATGATGATGATGGTTGTTGACTATTTATTGCATAATGTCCCCATGCATAAGTATTAATACTATTATCTCTAATAAATCGCTTATCATCTAAATAACTTAATGCTAATTTACTAATGTGTTGAGTATATATTTCATGAATCTTTGATCTAAATACATACATAGAATCATAATACAACTTTTTCTCCAGCAAACATTTTTTGAAATCATTAATGTTTAATCTAGCTGTTACACTACTCTTAACACCTTTAATTTTCTTAATTTCTTGATCTACCTTATCTATTTTTAAAGAATACATTTTAGCACGTAAACCAATGAACTCTCTAATTATTTTTCCATTACATTCATCCTTCATCATGCCCAAAACCTTTTTATTTATCAGTGGAAAATGATAGACATTTTCTTTTGGATATGCAGATGTATCGAAATGTATTGGGAGATCATTTCGAATATCATCGTATATGTCATTTGTTGTGACATCATAAATAAATGAATCCGTATCCATATAGCAGAGATTAATATTTTCAAAGTATTTTGGTTTCATATACTCGTAATGGAAATTATACATTTTCCATTTCGATAGTTCTAAAACAGAAAAACCTACATAAATAGGTTTGTTGTATTCCGTTCGTACTCTTTTCATTTCAATGACAACCATTTCATCGTGAATTTTGAGACAACTGTGGAAGTTGGGTTTAGCAATAAGAGATCTAGCTCCTAATCGCTTACCTCTATTTTCCCATTCACATACTATTTTAACATCTTTTCTCTTGTCAACATTTTCCATAGTCTTCCCATATACAGCATTATTGAGCAATTTAAAAAAGTTTTGTTCAAATGTGTTTTTAGCCAATGTTCTGTGATAGTTATTTTCATCAATATATTTTTTCAACCAATTAGATTGCTTAAATTTAAGAATCCTATGAATTTTTCTCAGAATTAAACCATTTCGAATGCATTGTTGCAGATTGCGATAGTGTATTATATAATTGCTTTTATTGTTTAAATCTGTTACTAATTTTCTTTGCTTCATGCTTTCAGTTTTCTTGTTTTCTGCACAAAATGGAAAATCGTTATGGTAATCATGCAATGCGGTTGGATAGTCCAAATCTACCTCTAAGATGTAACCAAATTCGGAATCTTCTGCTATAATGTTTACATTAAAGTCTTCGCAGTTTTCAACCCATTCGAAATTTTTAAAGGGAAGATATTGTGACATTGCGTATCCATATAAGTTATTCACATCAAAATACATTATATAATTTTGATTCTCTTTTGTATAATTATAATCAGTAATATATTTATTGTTGGCTATCGCATGCCGTTTACTACATTGTACAATACCCCCCCTAATACCTCGTGCAACGAAATTGTACATATTAATATCGGTCAACAATTCCAATTCTATTTCAGTTGTTTTTAACATAGCATCCCAGGACAATCCTGGGGTAGTATAATATTGACAAGGATCTAAATTATAAATGGTTTTACAAACTTTACGGAAATTTTCGAAAACATCACACAGCAGTATAACATCTACTTTCAAATATAATAGAAGATAATCTAAGAGTGTGTTGCATTTAAACGTATTCCAAACTTTTTCAGCATGTTCATAATCATCCTCACTGCACAACTCATTCGTAAGTTTATTATAAAAGCATGAGCGGGGTGGTAGCTCTGTCTCTTCAAGACGAATCTCTGAATCTAGATAGTCATAGGGAAAAACACCTTTGCGTTTCATTAAACCGAATTCATTTGGTGTAGGGAAAATAGATCTTACGGTCGTCAGATCATCATCAGATAAGTATCCTGCCAGTTTTTCTAAACTTGATGGCATAAACCGACAAGAATCTAGAAAACGCAGTTCAATAGTACTTCTTTCATCGACGGCAATTCTTTTCGATATCGATATATATAACTCTTTGTTTATAGGAATTATATTTATATCGCCTTCAATCGATGAAAGTTCTCTAACAAACAAATGACAGTCATATGACGAAAGATTGTGAAAAAATATGGGAATGAATTTTGCAATTTGATATTCTAGATTGCAACTGACATGTGCCGGTCCTCTATATTCGCCGGTTAAGTGACAATGATCAGCTACCCGATCTACAGCAGATAAAAACTTTGTACAAATGTGACATATTCTATCCTCTTTTTGTTTTAGTTGTTGAAGGGATGTTAGGACTGTCATTGGTTTTACTATACTTAAATAATTATGATATATATCTAGACAATCCTTGACTAAATTTGAAAAAAAGTGACTTGATGGGTTATCCCCACTATAAATTCTAAATATATCTAACGCACTATTATAAGAACATTTTATATAATAGCTATAAGCAACTGGATTGTGCCTTTGTGTGGACTTTACATTTACTGAATTTTGAATATCAATTGATTGTAAAATACACTCAAAATCCGCATAAACTACAAAAGGCACATCCATTTGCTTTTTATAGTTTTTAAAACTCACAATATTGTTGACTAGGGTCGGTAGTCTAGTTATAATTTTATTACACTCTTCTTTGTGTTTTAATAGTAAAGATTCCGATTGAAAATGATTTAAACATGTATTGCATAAATACAAACATCTACGATGTCTTGTCAGTTGGCTCCTTATTAATCTAAAATTAAAAAGTTAAAAAACTATTATTATTAAGTGTGAAATGTAAAAATTTTAAGTTGAGATATACCTTGAAATATTTTTAATCCATACGTAGTGAAATTTCACACCATCTTCCAATAATAACAAGTTAATGTGTCTATCCTTTTCTTTTGAAGTAGAATAGTAGGGTCCGATTATATCATCCTTATCATCCAAACCAAATACATTCACACTAATTTCTGGATTGTTGATTTCAAAGATCTTAATTTTATGTGTTGATAGCGGAAATTTAGACTTTTAAAATTTATAACAATATTGTTTTCCAACGTTATAATGTCATCTTCAATATTTATAACTTTATAGGATGTGCATCGATTTGAATGATCATCGACTGGAAATAAGGCTGATATTATGGCCCACTTGAAACAATATTCATCATTATTTTGGACATTGATACATGCATGTTTTCTCTGTATTGCCGATGTTAGAGCAATATACGATGATCCCTTCATGCATTTATATTGATTAATGTTTATTTCTAAACGCAATATTTCTGTTAATGCCCATCCGCTATCACGCTCTTGAAATTCACTCATCTTTCTCACAATCTCTTCACAGTGTGCATTATAAATATTGCTAGACTCTTCTACCGTTGACGATGAGCAGTTTATTACAGTCATTTTGCTTTGATGTGACTTTATTTCAATGGTACACGATTCTTCTTCTTCCTTAACCAACATGTATTCACAAAATATTTCAAGATTAAATTTTATGCTAATAAATTTTTGTGTCATATTCCGTAACAGTTCAACCACTTTATATTTTATACCCGATAAAAAATTCTCTGGTATTAGATCCGATTTGTTATTGTTCTTAATTAAATATGTTATAATGCGATTGTTAAATACTGATTTGTCATGTACTATTTCATCAATGTCACTATCATCATTAGATTTCTTAGCACAATTAATTTTGTGTTTATTTGTTCTTACATGATAGCACCAATTGGACTTAGCAACATATTGATTACAATCGAGACAATTAATATTATTACTTTCTCCTTCTCCAGTCTTAGAATGTTGTAGAAGATGAATCTTGTAACTCGACTGATCTGAGAAATATCTGCTACATGGAATACATTTAATCGAAGACGATGGTTCTTCGTGATGTAGTCGATAATGTCTTCTTAATGATGAATTCAGCTTGTATGCTTTTGCACAAATATCACAAATAAATTTGCCACCCATTTTAATTTAATTTATTTTATTAATTTTTTATTATTTTTTTTTTTTGTTAATAAATAACAAAAAGTATAATCACACCTTAGAGTTTAGTACAACAATGAATATATTTTATTAATTTGATTTTATTTTATTACCCACACACTTAATTAAATAATGTGGTTAACATTTTATACTGATATCAAATACGAATAGTATTAGGGATGTTATTATATACCGCAGTAAATGAATTTTATTTATTAAATACTAGTGTTTTGTTTTTAAATAATGTGGTTAACATTTTATACTGATAACAAATACGAGTAGTATTAGGGAGATTAATATATACCGCAGTAAATGAATTTTATTTATTAAATACTAGCAAAAAATCACAGACTTTCGTAAACCGCCCTAATGTAGTCTAATTCATATTGTATTAACCCTCTAACGAACACATTAAATGTTACGACTTCACTTCAACAAAAATAACATCCACCACGACTTCACTTTAAGCAAAACCGAACACGCTGTCGCCTCATACACTTTAAGCAAAACCGAACACGCTGTCGTCTCATAACATAAAATATCATGGGGTCGAATTTAACCCCATCGACCGTTAAAGGGTTAAGGTATGCACATTTTTTTTTTTTTTTTTTTTTTTTTTTTTTTCCTTTGCACGGTGGTAACACTGACCAACACCCGACCCACATCCACTAAATTTCATGGGTGGTAACACTGGTCGGCATGAGCCAACATTTTGTATGGAAAAAGTGGCCCAGAGGGAACGTAAACATACTACTCTCTTTTGCTAAAATAATACACCATAATTGGAGTGTCGTGAACTTAAATTATTTTCCTACTCATATTCTATAAGCAAAATAAAAATATGGCTCGATATGAGTATAATTGAAATTATTACGAAAACCTTTGAAATATAGTCAATTTAAAATTATAGCATAGACAGACGACAGCGTTAATTTGCATTAAAAGCTCACTAATGCGAATTAAAAATTTACCCTGACAGACGACAGTATTTGCATTAAGTAAATCGTCGGTTGGTTATTGGTTTGCGGCACAGTATATTCAAAATACATTATGCCTGCAGCAAACCAATAACCAACCGATAATTTATCAGGATTGTTTTTATCCAAAACAAACCCCATTAACTGAATGTACTCGTAGCCAATTCGTACACCTTTTCAAGCAGTCCGTATCTAATTCACTCATCAACCAACATTTGATTGAATGTTGACGGTGTGACATATTGAAATAGGTAAATTCAGTATTAATTCACTTTCATTTAGTGCATTTACTTCAAATCAAATACACATTGGGATGGGGATAATTCACAAGTTAATTTGAATTAAGACAGCTAATGCAAATTAACGCTGTCGTCTGTCTATGCTACTATAGTTAACTTAAGTTTCTAATTTTTACTCATTCAACTCAATATAATTGGCCATGTGGACTTTCTCTATTGAAAATAAACAAATAAATAAATGAAAAATAATAATTAAAATATACCCATGTACTACATACAAATATACTTATTGCATTAGTGCTTTTTTTATGAAGGTAAGTGTTTTTTGCTCTGAAAAAGTTTGCATCACTGTTAATGTGAAATTTTTTTTATGTATATTCACACATACATACGTATCATACGCCTGTATATTAGAGCAACTCACGTTGTATGGAAGCGAAATTCGTGCAAGGTGTACCCCCATCAAAATTAACATTGGCATTTTTTATGATGACATTTAAAATATTTCGGCTCCAGCTTTGACCTCTCGTGAGGTGGGCCATTTTGAAAAATGGTCTATTTTTGCATGTTTATTTGAGAATTTGTTTCCTTACCAACATATCATAAGAAAGGTTTTTTAAGGCACGTCCAACTGTATATACAATTTGTCCAAGGACGATTGTCCATGTCTTTTTTTAAGGATATTCTGTAAAAAAAAAACTGTTTTTGAATTTTTTTTTCGGGGTTGTTTGTAATAAAAATGCCAAAATAACATATTTTAATCTTTAGTCGATTTAATTAATTACGGGTCTCAGCTCTGTTTGAAATTCGCGCTAGTTCGCGTTTTGACAAAAATGCGATGGGATGGTAACCCTTCGTTTTAAATAGAACAATATGGGTATCAAATTTTTTCTTTCCCCAATTACATCATCTTTGTATGTAAATAATTTAGGTTTTTGCAAATTAGATACATTTTACACGGTGCTCTGGAATATATATAAATGCCATTTTGTAGTAACTCTAATATGATAGCGGATTTAGTTTCTAGATCATGTATGGATGAAAATAGGACTAACTAAAGAAAAAAAGAAATAATCGACTTTTTGGCGGCATATTTTTTTCGCAAATTAAAAAAAGTTATTAAATTTTATTGTTTATATTTATAAAACTGTCCTAAAAAGTGCTTGCGAATTTATCAGATTTAAAATCCTCTTAAAATGTTAAGATGCTTAACATAACAAATCTGTATCTGTATTTTGGAATTGTAAAACAATATGGTTTTACTTTTATTCCAAATGAAAACACAATGCGAGCGTATTTTTATAAAAAATTCTATAATTCAATTTTGATTTTATTTTAATAAAATTAAAGTAAAATAAGTGTTAGCATATTATTTGCTAACATTTGTAATATATTTGGGGTATTCAGATGGTACTCATAAATTAACACGTTTTAAAGTGTAGTGTGTGCTTATCTACTTTTGGTCACTATGTCCACACTTGTGTGTTTGACTGTAAAAGTTATTATCTGTTCACACACTTTTGTGTTTGACTAAATTGCTGCATGCCATCTGCATTCTGCATGTGTCACACGACACCATCGTTATTTTATAAACTATTTGTACACACATGCACTGAACTTGTGTGTGGGAATATGCAACGTTTGCATATTCCCACCGCAATAAAATGTATTAGCTTAAGTTAGAATTAAGAAATTTTAAGATAACAAAATCAGTAAATAAAGAATAATCAAAAGGGACGGTTGCTCCGGCTACTGTCCTGCGGGATATAAAATAAATAAAATAAAATACAAAGAACTTATTACATGGCGATCCTGCCAGATAAAATAAATGAGATAAAGACCTTATTACCTTGCCAAATAAATAAATAAAAAATAATAATAAAATTGTTTTTACATTATTACATTTACATTAAAAATGGTGACAATAAATCAAATATGTTAAACTTTCTAATGTGGAAAAAATAAATAAATACCAATCACAAAGAAAATGTATAAACAAATTTAAATGTTTAATATTTCTTAATTATAAAATAAATAATACTACAAAATATAAAAAGAAAATAAGGAAAACGCCAATAATGAACAACGCAAAGATTTATTAAACACAAATTAGAAATTGTAAACGATTAAAAAGAAAACCAGAAATCAACAAAGAATAAAAATTAAACAAATCAGTTAATTTTGAATGAAAAACAATGTGGTAGTGGAAAGAAGTCGAATGAATTTAAGAAAAATATTAAAGGATTCACTTTACATACTGTGAAAATAAGAAACAAAACAGCACCTTTGAAGGTTGTGCAAGTGCTCTGAGTTTATACAACGAGAACAATCCACATTTAGACAGTTCACACAGGTTTTGGCAGAGAACTCGTTTTGCGTTGTGGGAACAGCAGTTATCATACTATTTGCATTGCAAGCAGTTGGACAGCCATTAATCCAGTTATAATTATCGTCGAGAACTCACAAAAAAAATTTAATTTAATTGATTTACAACTGATTCATTTATTTTCAAAAATTTCTTTTATAAAAGTTAAACTAATTACAAAAATGCTTAATCTACATAAAATTTATTGTTTCAATTTCCTGTTATTAACAATTGCTTAATATGTATACATATACTTAAATATTTCATTTTTATTAGTACAATTATTTAATGCTTAAATAGCAATTGAATGTTTGGTGACAATTTTTAAGAAATTTATATATTTTGTCCTCGTGTTTTAGTTAATTGCTATGTTATTATTGATGATGTTAACGTTATGGGTGTTTCCATGTAAGTAAAACATTGTTTTTATTAAAAGATAAAATTATTATTACATGTTACAGATTACAATTATTATTTTTTATACTTGAACAATAAAATTGAATTTAGTACATTCTAATTAACTTACATGTTCTTAAAATTAAAATAAAAAAAATAAATAAAATTAAAAAAAAAAATATATAAAAAAAAATATATATATATAAAAATTTATCTCAATTAATTTAACATTAACTACTAAAATCAGCATCACTGCGATACTTACGAGTCCCTCCAGTGATGCCTGATTCTTAATTGAAAGAAAAGAGAAAGTTTTAAGATTAATGACGAATGTGACATTTCTGATTGGATTTCATAATCACTCGTAATCAAATTTTGTCGGAATTGTCGCAGTTAATTTAATCGATGAGTATAATTTTTTTTTCTTGTATCTATATGAGCATAGAAAGATCTGATTTCTTCTTTCTGAAACCACGCACCTCAAAATATAAATTATATAGTTATTTTGTTATTTGATTTTTTTTGAATATTAAAGTCAACCCTGGGTGGATTTATCCATACCGAACCCTTAGCCTTTTGTTTGTTTCACATTAATGGCAACAAAGTGAAACTAATCTATTCATACACTGGTAATAGATTCAGACCTTCGATAACGTGACACAGAAGTTACATTGAGAAATTGTATTTGATGTTACTGAAAAAACATTTCTAATGTCAACATTCCTTGAATCGTAACCCCGTCTATATTTCAATTATATATATATGTTGTATAAAATATATAATATCCTTAAATAAACCAAACACGTTTCTGATGTATTAACCACTTTGATTTTTCCATCAAGAAATTGGTTCCTTTGGATAGTTATTCACCATGGGTGGTCATGAATCAAAGATTGAAAACCCGAATGCCAATGTCATAAATGAGATAATGATAAAGGTTGAGTATCCCGTTGTATATTTGGGCATTATAATTGCTCTCCTGGTAGTGCAAATCCTTATAACCCTATATCAGTTACACAAAAGATCGTTGAAGAAGAATTATGCACGAAATGTTTCAGTTGCAAGAGGTTTGGATGCAGTCTAAGCAAAGCTCAATGTTCATGGTCTTGTTTGATATAACTCGTGAACTGTTACAATTTCTTCAGTGATCTTTATTTCATGTACATGTGTAAGATTATTATTTGTATTCCTTTTATTGTTATATGTATAAACTATATATGTATGTACTCATGTCTGTTATGCGTTAGAGCATGATATTACATTTTTGGCTCCTAGAAGCGGTTCTTCTGAACCAATTGAAGAATATTTTTTTTGTGTTTCCTTGTACAAAGCAATAAAGTCAAGGATAAACAACTTATAATCAAATGGTTAAACCACAATATTATCCATCATCAATAACACAAGACTGAATCCCAATTAAAATTTTATGGATTGGGATGAAATTGTATTAAAAGCTCGATTAATTAAGGAAGAGTTCCTTAAATCTTATAAATGCTTAAATCAAAATAGGGACACAAGAAACGAAACGGTGAATAAACACATTAAGAATCTTGTGGATCGTTTCGAACAGATACGTGTACTACTTAACGTCAATTATAATAGGCTTACTCAAGCACACAAAGCCGCTGCTGAATCATTCTTCCTTGACATACGTGCAAAACTTATATCAGTGACCCAAAAAAGGGGTATCCTTATAGAAATACCTACATCCCTTCATGAATCAATTAAATTTGTTTCCTTAATCAACACTGATCATAACGGAAAAATGCCACAAACAAACATTGAATTTATAGGTACGGCCTCGAAAATCCTACCGGATTTCGATGGAGGGCCAACAAACCTACAGAGCTTTATAGATGCTCTAGAATTACTAAACTCTATAAAAGAGACACATGAAGCTATAGCTATAACCCTCGTAAAGACAAAATTAAAAGGTACAGCTAGAAACTTAATCTCAAATGAAGCTACTATTGACCAAATTATTTCAAAGTTAAAATCCACTGTTAAAGGAGAATCGGTGGAAGTAATTAATGCAAAACTCCTAAACCTGAAACAGCAAGGCAAGAACGCTAATTCTTATGCCACTGAAATTAACGAATTAACAAAGAAACTGGAAACCGCCTATATATCTGACGGTTTACCTAACTCAACAGCAACAAAGTATGCTACCAATGCTGCTGTTACAGCTATTATAAAGAATGCTAGTAACGAGAGGGTAAAATTAATAATGGAGTCGGGTTCGTTTTCTAATATGAACGAGGTCATGTCGAAATTTATAAGAAGTTGTACCGATGTATACGGACAACCTAACTCTATACTCACTTTTCGTAATGACCGTCGTAGCTCTAATAATAGGAATAACAATAGGCCACGTTACAAAAGTAACGGACCAAATAATATCAATAGAAGCAATAACAGCAACCCCGAGAGAAACTCCAATGGGTATAGATTTTCAAACAATAATTTCCAATCTCAAAATAGAAACAATGGCAATTGGAACTATAACAATGGCTTCAGAAATAGGATCAATAATCCTCCTCGCAACAACCACAGTAGTAGAGGAACAAATAATATACGATGTGTAACCGATACTGCTTCGGAAAACTAATAGTAGCCTCTAAATACTCTATACATGCGATAAACCTAGGTCTATACAGTTATCTAAAAATTAGAACGTCTATGAACAATAACCCCTCAATGCTTTTGGTTGATACAGGGGCAGACATTTCAGTAATTAAACATAACCAAGTTCTACACGAACCAATAAATACAAATAAAAGAACCAATATAAATGGAATTGGACAAGGAACGATAACTACACTGGGAAAAGTACAAAGTGATTTGAAAATTGAAGATCTCTTGATAGCGCATGAATTTCATGTTGTAATGGACGATTTTCCTATCCAAGTAGATGGAATAATAGGAATGGATTTCATTAGAAAATATCAATGTACTTTGGACTTCCAAACTGATAAAGATTTCATAATTTTAAAATCAACTGATGTTCCATACGATATAGCAATTCAACTTATGAACGCCCCAAAAATTTATACTGTAACTATCCCAGCCAGATGTGAAGTAATTAGACTAGTTCAATTTGAATCGTCAGAAAACGATGTACTTATTCCACAACAAAAACTTCAGGATGGAGTATACATTGGCAACACCATTACTTCAAAATTACATTCTCTCGTAAAAATAATTAATACTACGGACAATGATGTAACTGTTAACAATGTTCTAGTTCAAGTTGAAAGTCTTAGTGATTACGAAATAGCAAAAAAAAGCTGTAACTCATCAAATAAAACAGAAAAACTTAACAAGTTGTCAAAAAATTTTCCTGCCTTTGCAGAAAAAGAACTAAAAATATTATGTTCTGAGTTCATAGATGTGTTCGCACTAGAAACAGAAAAAATCTCTTCAAATAATTTTTACAAACAAAAACTAAAACTGCATGACAAACAACCTGTATATATTAAAAATTACAGAATACCACACTCTCAAAAAGAGGAAGTGAATAAACAAGTAGAAAGACTAATCAATGACGATATAGTTGAACCTTCAGTTTCTGACTATAATAGCCCTATACTTTTAGTACCTAAAAAATCTTTGCCAGGAACTGCTCAGAAAAGATGGAGATTGGTGGTTGACTACAGAGGTATCAATAAAAAATTAATAGCAGATAAGTTTCCACTGCCACGAATAGATGACATACTGGATCAATTGGGTAGGGCAAGATTTTTTTCTTGTTTGGATTTAGTATCTGGATTTCATCAAATAGAGCTCGAAGAAGACTCTAGAGATGTTACGTCCTTTTCAACTGAGAAAGGATCCTATAGATTCAAGAGATTACCATATGGTCTTAAAATAGCACCGAATTTATTTCAAATAATGATGTCCTTAGCATTCTCTGGCTTATCACCAGCTAAAGCTTTCCTTTATATGGATGACCTAGTAGTAATTGGTTGCTCAACTTCACATATGTTACGAAATTTGAAAGATGTATTTAGTCTTTGCAGACAGCACAATCTAAAGCTACACCCTGAAAAATGCTAATTTTTTCGTAGTGAAGTAACATTTTTGGGCCACAAATGCACAGATAGAGGCATTCTGCCTGATGACAGCAAATATTCCGTAATTAAAAACTACCCTACACCTAAAAATGGTGACGAAGCAAAACGCTTCGTGGCATTTTGTAACTACTACAGAAGATTCATTCCGAATTTCGCTGAGTCATCGCGCCATATCACTCGACTATCTAAGAAAAATTTACAGTTTGAATGGACCAATGAGTGTGAAAAATCATTCCAATACCTCAAAAGCCAATTATTAAGTCCAAGACTGCTACAATACCCAGATTTCACAAAGCAATTCTGTATTACAACAGACGCTAGTAAACACGCCTGTGGAGCTGTCCTTAGCCAAGAGAAAAACGGTATACAAATGCCTATTTCCTACGCATCCAGATCATTCACAAAAGGTGAATGTAATAAATCCACCATTGAGCAGGAGTTAACTGCAATACACTGGGCAATACAACACTTCAGACCATACTTATATGGTACAAAATTTTTAATTAAAACTGATCATAGACCACTGACATATCTGTTCTCAATGAAAAACCCATCCTCAAAACTAACACGTATGAGGTTAGATCTAGAAGAGTATGACTTTGTAATAGAGTATATTAGGGGCCAAGAAAATAATGTGGCAGACGCACTGTCACGCATTGACTTTGAAGATATTAAAAATATCAACATAAATCTTATACTGAAGGTAACAACAAGACTTCAGGGAAAAACAAGAAACAGTGACTCGGATGAAAGGACACGGGAAAAAGAATTGGTCAGTTTAAAAATATACGAAACCATAAATGCCTGTGAATATTTAAAAATACCTCAGTTGCATTTCACAAAGGATACTTTAAATATCCTCGCCGGAAAGAAAAAACTTTTCGTGTATAAGCTGAATGACTTAGTTATTAATGGAAAGGTCGATCTAGATCACCTCTTTCCAAAGCTTGCAAAAATAGCTGATAACATAGGTTTTTCAACATTTAAATTATCACTAGATGATAACCAGTTAAAAATCCTAGGAACAAATGTAGAAACATTTAAAGAAACAGGTAACCGCATTTTAAAAGATTATGAGCTAACCATTGTACTCATACCTAACATAACAAAAGTAACAACTGATCAAGAAAAACTAGATATAATGAAAAAGTGTCATGAAAACCCCATTAGTGGAGGACATCCAGGAATCACTCGTATGATAAAAAAATTAGGCTTTATTATTATTGGAAAGGTGTGACGAGAGATATTACCCGTTATGTGAAGAATTGCAAACAATGTCATTTAAATAAAGCAACAACAAAAATAAAACAACCATTTGTTGTAACACTAACCCCTATTAAACCATTCGATGTGGTCATTATTGACACAATAGGACCACTTCCAAAATCCGAATCCCAAAATGTGTACGCAGTAACCTTAATGTGTGATCTTACAAAATATTTAATTGCCATACCAGTAGAGGACAAATCAGCAAAAAGTATTGCAAAAGCAATAGTGGAAGGATTTGTATTGACATATGGCCCCATGAAAAAAATAATAACTGACATGGGTACTGAATATATGAACCAAATACTACAAGAGCTTTGTTCAATGATGGGAGTGGAGAAAGTCAACTCTACACCCTATCATCATGAAACTCTGGGAACTGTGGAGAGATCTCACAGAACGTTTAATGAATACGTGAGGTCTTATATCGCATCTGATAAATCAGACTGGGACATATGGTTGAAATACGTATAGTTACAATACAACACCTTCAACTGCACATGATTACTGCCCCTTTGAACTTATTTATGGGAAAATCCATCCTTTAATGGATTGCACCAGAGACAATATTATAGATCCATTGTACAATGTAGAATCATACGAAAAAGAAGTTAAATTCAGACTGCAAGTAGCTTGGCGCAGAGCCGCTAACCTCATCAATAATACTAAGTTACAAAGGCATTTTATTTCCCGAGAGAACGCAAATTCGCCAAATATTGCGATAAACGATCTTGTACTAGTTCAAAATGAAGCTGGTCACAAACTGGATCCTTTGTACAGGGGACCATATAGGGTCGTGGCCATTCACGAAAACAACAATGTTGACTTAATGGACACAAATAATAAACCTTTTACTGTTCACAAAAACAGAATAAAGAAGATCAATTCTTGAATATCATTTTTTTGTGTTTTGTTTTTTTTCTCTACTTCATTTTTCAAGTTTGGGAACCTACGACGACTTTGATTACTTTGTGATTGTCGGATTGAAGAACTATCTGTCTAATGATGAAGTCTGGTAATAATGTCACTGGACAATTCTTGAAATTGGGTCAGATGGTTTCAGCCAACTGTAAGCTACCCAATATAATTGCAATTTTCTCTTTATCTTGAATCTTTCAATCTCAAATAAAAAAAAAGAAAGTTTTACCCCCCGTTTGTGTAAGACGTTTGAGTTAGAAATCTTGGCGTTTTTGTAATAGATTAAAGGAAACTTGTACAACTTTTCTTTAATCTATTACAGAAACGCCAAGATTTTTAACTCAAACGTCTTACACAAACAGGGGGTTAAATAATTTTTGTATTTAAATAATAATTTTGGAATAATCTATACAAGATTATTCCTTCTGTTAAAGCGTGAAGGACCTAAATAAATAAAAAAAAAAATTTAAATAATTTTTGTATTCAAATAATAATTTTGGAATAATCTATATAAGATTGTTCCCTCTGTTAAAAAAAAATATATATACAAATTTAAAGTTTGTAATGGTATTAGAAACCCCAAAATTTTATTGTAACTTAAGAATGATCAACTTAAATATATTGATCATTCTTTCTGAAAAAGGGAGGTGTAGTGTGTGCTTATCTACTTTTGGTCACTATGTCCACAAACTTGTGTGTTTGACTGTAAAAGTTATTATCTGTTCACACAATTTTGTGTTTGACTAAATTGCTGCATGCCATCTGCATTCAGCATGTGTCACACGACACCATCGTTATTTTATAAACTATTTGTACACACATGCACTGTGGGAATATGCAACGTTTGCATATTCCCACCGCAATAAAATGTATTAGCTTAAGTTAGAATTAAGAAATTTTAAGATAACAAAATCAGTAAATAAATAATAATCAAAAGGGACGGTTGCTCCGGCTACTGTCCTGCGGGATATAAAATAAATAAAATAAAATACAAAGAACTTATTACAAAAGTAATAACACGAAAAAATATAATGCTGTGAGCACCCCTCATAATTTACAACTAAAAATATTGCACTTATTTGGATTTTGGTTTTAGCACCTTTGTACATTGCTTACTCTCTCTCTTTCAATTCCTTTGGTAAACTCTCACGCATTTTTACATGTAGTTATGACAAACAATAAATATAGCTGAGAAAGTCTTATTACTTTATGACCTTTTTGTTTGAGCCACAACAATTTGTTTAAACTATGTTAAAATGTTAAGACATTATGACACTCAGGACACTTAAGACACTGTTGTGAATACCCCAATTATTTTTTAGTGTACTATTTAAAAAACCTTTTAACATTTTCTTTCGAATTTTGCAACATAAAAGAAAGTCCCAAAAATTAGTTTTCAAAAATTAAAAAAAGAATTACTTACTAAAAGTAGATATACAAAATATTTCTATTTTTATTAATAATTAGTGTTTTTATGGGAATTGTTAAAATTTAAGTTTAACATTTTTTTTATAAACACACTACAAAACAAATAACAAAGTTGAAACAAGACCTCAATAACACTGTACAACAAAATAACATTTTTTGGCTGTCCTTTAGATAAAATTACGCGGACTATATGGATTTCGATGCGTTAAATTCAAATCTGCGGTCAGTTTTTCTCTATCACGTAGAGATTTTTTTTTATGGGCGTGGCTAATTTTGGGCCCTAAATTAGTCGGCCATACTAATATATTTTACTATAACTCGAAAACCGCTATTTCGATTTTAATAGATAATAAACCAAAAGACGCGCCACAAAATTTTGTTAAAAAAAAATTTTTAATAATATTTTACCTATCTTTTATGGTTTCGGAGTTATTCAGAATTTAAAAGAGAAAAAAGTTTTTTTTATGCAAAAATCGCGTAATTTTTTTACATGAAAATTGCAATAAAAAAATTAGAAACTCAAAAGTTTCATATTTTTTACATTTTTCTTAAAACCACATATCCTAGGAATAAAACAAGCTATAAAACGTGAAAATCCAGCAATAAATCTTGATTTTATTCACAATTTAAAGTTCTGTTACCTGCCCGCAATGCCCTTTCAATAGCATTACCAGATGTCAGTGATGGGAAATGAGATTTGCATTTCTGTATCAAAAACAAATTTTTTTAGTACTTTTTTGATCCCGAGAGTACCAAAAATTATAATATTTCTTATTTAAATTTTATTAACAAAAAATTATAAGAAATTCATTTACAAAAAAAGGAACACATAGGTACAAATATACAAATATGGATTAGACTTAGTACTGTTGGAACATAAAGCTTGCCCCCGTATTCTATAGCTCGCTAAAGCTAAATTCGACCGCTAAAATGCTGAACAAATAGAAAATTTTAAATTTTTGGCGATGACATAAAGCAATAAAATTTCGGCGAATTACATTTTTAAGCCATTACCTGATTAATCAATACCCGTTTGAAAATTGCATTCGTAGCCGCAAATCGACAAATTGATTTTATGGATTCTTAGCGATAGAGATTTAGCTTTAGCGAGTTACAGAATACGATGGCTGTTGATTTATATTTTGTTTTCATGAAATTTCGGTAAGACAAAATCCTTTCGACATTTACAGAGGAGTGAGGCATGGATAAAATTCCGTAAGCTACTCTCGATATATCAGGGAACATGTATTCATCTAATGCGTTTTTATATAAGCCAATGCTCTATATTGGTTGTTAATATTTCAAATTATTTTTCTTTTCTTTTTTTTCTTTTCCCTGGGAACATTTTAATTAAAATTTTAATTATAATGATATTGGTTTCACAGATAAAATACTTTCAGGGGGAAACTTACTAAACCAAACTAACATTTTATTGTCAAAGTCCACTTTTGCCCTTAGAACTTAATATAAACTTTTTAAAATTTTCTTTAAACTGATTTAAAACAGTTGTTTCAATAGATCAACTTCTGTGCCACATAAAATATCATTGAATGAAATATGGTTTTCGTTGATATTTAATTGTGGTTACACTTTTCTAAAAGATCTTTCCTTACTGCATTTCTAAGTTGCCCGTGAGAGTATCAAATTTCTTAGGGAAGTACTACGGTACTTTTTCATGTCAAATAGTATCAAAAAAAGTACGATCGTACCAACTTTCCCACCACTGCCAGATGTAAATGTGACTGCATTTAATGCATTACACACATTTTTCCATTTTTAGGTACCTGCTTTAAATTGTGAATAAAATCAAGATTTATTGCTGGATTTTCACGTTTTATAGCTTGTTTTATTCCTAGGATATGTGGTTTTAAGACAAATGTAAAAAATATGAAACTTTTGAGTTTCTGATTTTTTTATTGCAATTTTCATGTAAAAAAATTACGCGATTTTTGCATAAAAAAAACTTTTTTCTCTTTTAAATTCTGAATAACTCCGAAACCATAAAAGATAGGTAAAATATTATTAAAAATTTTTTTTTAACAAAATTTTGTGGCGCGTCTTTTGGTTTATTATCTATTAAAATCGAAATAGCGGTTTTCGAGTTATAGTAAAATATATTAGTATGGCCGACTAATTTAGGGGCCAAAATTAGCCACGCCCATAAAAAAAATCTCTACGTGATAGAGAAAAACTGACAGCAGATTTGAATTTAACGCATCGAAATCCATATAGTCCGCATACTTTTATCTAAAGGCTATTTTGGCTGTTGTACAGTGTAATCAACATATTTTTTTATTTTCTTACTTTACCATTGCTACATTGGCTGACTTTTTTTCAGCTTCAAATTGTAGTTGTAAGAGTATGTAAAAGAAAATAAATGTAAATAACAACAACAGCTATTAAAGAATAGAGTGTTGCCACACAAGTATTTTTTTGACCAGGTGCAGTCAAGTTAATAATAAGCAAATCATTGCATTTTATTGAATTTAAAGCTTTGAGTCTAGCTATACCACGTTCACGACGAATTGTATGCTGGTCAAGTATAATGTCTTGAATGTTTAAATCCTTAAGAAGGGTTGTTGCCAGTAATGCTCCAAAGCGATTTGACACCCCAGCACGATCCAACGCAGCACTAAATGTCGACAGAGTTATGTCTGTTACTGTACGATGTTCTTTTGGTATTTCATTTTCGTCACACGATGATGACTCAAGGTCATCTTGTCTTGTCAATTCTCCTTCACTGTATGTACTGTCAGTTTCCATTAAACAGTCAATACCAACTGAACTAGAGTCTGCAAACGGTTCATCATCTAAGGATAACAATAATTCTCCTGACTGATCCACTTAATATTGCCAAACACTCACTGATATTATTTTTTCGACCGTACATTCATACGGCTGCTTTAATTTTCGCGCTCATTTGCACGAAGAAATTAAAAAAAGCTCGTTCCACTCATTTTCCTTAAAATGCAATCGATTTTTTACGTTATCGCGATATTGCTTAGTCAAACATACTATTTTTTTTACGAATTGACGGTCTATTTATTATAGGAATATGTGCGCTTTGCCATACAATTGCAATACAATTGCAATATCATTAATTGCACAGCTGTAAAATTTGGAAAGACCAATACTGCGATTTTTGTTTCGAGCGCGCAAAAATAATAAATGTTGTATCACATCGCGGTTTGTCGCTAATCTATTTCGGTTTAATTCAACTAAATTTAAAGGCATTTTAATCACGACACAATGAACAATTATTTAAATTATTTTTGGCTTAAACCAAAGAATATAAATCATATAGAATGCGCATCTCATACAAGCTAAACTTTTCTATGCGGGTATTTCCAGTACTACCCGTCCAGCATACGCACTCTCATTTCTTTCTGCAGTGTATGCTGCGCTCGCATTGCTGAGAGAGAAAGCATGTGTGTATTTATGTTTGATTTTTATTATTTTGCTTCTTTACAGTCTAGTAGACAGCGTATGCTATGATCAGCGTTGCCGTTTTGGTTACTTGTAACCAAAATTGGTTACTTTTTTTCCAATGTGTACTTTTTTCCATTTTGGTTACTTTTTTTAACACAAAATTAAAAATTTTTATATGGTATTTAAATTAGAAGAGAAGATTATTTTTATAATATTCAAATTTGTTTCACACAATTAATTTTCGCTTACGATAAAATTTTACAGCCCGTATCTTAAAAGTTATAAAATATTTGGCATTTTGATAATTCTTAACTATGGATAGGCCCATAAAATTTTAATTTAAATAAAAAGGTATATTTTCAATTAAATCTCACTTACGAAAAATATCGAAAATAAGGCTGAATACAAATATGAAACTGAATTACAAATTTAAATGTAATAGCTTAAAAACATTGCATCTGAAACAAAAAATTTATGTATTTCTCACTATCAAACATATATTTGTCTAATTTTCTTCCCGTTTCTTACATTTACTGCGAATCAATACTGGGAACAAACGTTCCCATGAAATTCCCGATAGCAAATTTCCCCTCATGGGGAATGCAAATTTCATGGGTTCAAAAATTTCACGATAGGTGTGAATGAATGAATATATAGGTACATATGTATATTCATACATCTTTGCACAGATTAGCTAGTTTCTTTTTAGCATTGTTTTGTTGGTGGTATGGTTGTTGCAAAATTAAACGTCAAACACTACTTATTTGTTAGTTTTTTTATGTGTATGTTTCTGACAGTGACACCATGGTTATTTCTGTTACGGAGTAAAGAAAAACACGAAATATTGATGTTACACAAGCATTTCAGAAAATCTGCAAATTTCATTTTATAATTTTTTCAATGCAAAATTAGCAAAATGCAGAGAAATCTGCAAAACTGGCAACAGTGACGACAAGCTGTAGCAAGAACTCGAAGCTCTGTCGCTGTATCGTACAGTGTGACCGTTTGATCGACTAAAGTGGCAAATTGCCACTTTTTCGATTGCCTTGCCTCTTTTTGTCCCCCTTTTTCTAAAGTGAATTATATAATAATACATTAAAAATAAGACCTTTAATGTAGTTGTGTCGATTTTTTTTTTAATGTTGCCCCTTTTTTCGATAAATCCTCCCCTATTTGGTGCCACTTTTTGAAAAATGTCATCGGTCACCCTTGAAGCGAATGCTCTCACTGCGTGTTTGCTTGCGCTTTATACTTCCCCCCTCATCTAAAGCGTAAACAAAAAATTTTTCATTTTTTAGCTCAGATGCACATTCAGTACTGATTCACTAGTGACATTTTCTACAGGGTACATACACATAAGCATACATACTTACATATATTCGACTCATTCAAAATCTAGTTTTTGGGGGCATCCCTATCAGGGATGGCAAAGTTGTTACAATTGTACTGTTTGGTACTATTTAAACTCAGAAAGTCCAATGGTACACAAATGACTAATTTAGTACATTTAAAGAATCTCCCCAGTTTCACTCCGCATTTCTTTCCACTTGAAAACAGTCTTATGAAAGCAAATCGCAGCGAGAAAATCAAAAAATGTTAACTCGTCCATTTCCAAGTAATTTTCTAAATTCGAATACTAGATCACCTGGGAGATTACTCTCTATTGCGATGCGAAAGCAATTACGATGCGAACGCTAAATGCGTTGATATGCAAATTTGGTACTCTCTATTACTTTCGCAAAACCTTTCGCAAAATTGCTTGAAAAAGTGGCAACACGGACATTTTTTTTTTTTTTTCATATACATATTTATTTATAATCAGAAATAATTTCTTAATCAGGCTTGAGTTCAGTAATTTCAATTCTTATGAATGAAATATTTTTATTAATTAATGTGAGTATCTAAAGAAGAGAAGAAAAATTAAACTAGACACTATTAGCTGGGAGAAATACCGATATTTTTCTGTGCAGCCACGCACTTCATCAGCACCCATGTCTATCTACTGGGGTAGAGATTATTATTAACATCAGCTATTAAACTTAAATTTCTATGAAATGGAATATGAGAATTGATTGTGTATACAATTATTGATTTGCCTTTGGCAAACACATTTGTAAGTATCACTATTCATTTTCTGTTTTTCCATTTTCTATTTAGGTTAGCACGAAGTTATATCACTCTACCTATGTATGTTTAACTACTCTTACTTATCTTTTACTTCGTGCTAACCTAAATAGAAAATGGAAAAACAGAAAATCTTTAGATACTCACATTAATTAATAAAAATATTTCATTCATAAGAATTGAAATTACTGAACTCAAGCCTGATTAAGAAATTATTTCTGATTAAAAATTCACTATAGTTCAATTAAATCTAATAATGTCTCATATTTATTTATTGTATCTTCAAAAATGAACTAACAATAAGTAATCAAATCTTAAATCTTAATATAATTATTAGGACCGACCAATATCGGACATAAGCTTAGTGATAGTTATAAATAATACATAAGTAGTGATAATCAAAAAGAAGTATTTTTAAGCAGTCCCATCTGGAGTGTTGGGTATAAGAGCCCTTGTGTCCCTCATTTTTAAGCGGATGTGTCCAGTAAAGCTCAAAATATTACGGGCAAGCGGATTAGGATGTGACTCGAGTTTAGTTAAATATTTGCCTGCGTATTTTGCAATTTCTTCACTCACTAGTGGCATATTTAAATCACGATGAATATTTGAATTTTTAACGTACCATGGAGCAGATGTTATCAAACGTAAAATTTTGTTTTGCCTTCGTTGGATTCTCTCGACATTTGAAGCTGAAGCAGTGCCCCACAGCTGAATTCCATAGCACCATATTGGCTTCAAAAGCGACTTGTATATCAAAAGTTTGCAGTCTAGGCTGAGTGTTGAATTTCTGCCAATTAACCAATATATTTGAGTCAATTTAAGTTTCATTTGGATTAACTTAGAATCAATATGATATTTCCATGTAAGCCTTCGATCAAGGTGTATGCCAAGGTATTTGACTTGAGAATGTTGAGGAATATTTTGATTGTTGATTCGAGTGGGGGAACAGGTATCTTTTCTTAGGGTAAACGTTATATGAACACACTTTTGTTCATTGACTTTAATTCTCCATAAGTTCAACCATATTTCAAGCTGGGTAATGTGTGCTTGGAGATTGCGGGATGCCTCATCAGGATTTTTGTGAATACTCAAACAGGCTGTATCATCGGCAAATGTAGAAGTGTGGATGTTATTGCCCACAGGCATATCACAAGTATATATTAGATACAAGACTGGCCCCAGAATACTACCCTGTGGCACACCAGAAGATATAGATTCGGGTACACTCATGAAGTCTCCTTCCACAACAGTAAACTTTCTATCAAGAATATAACTTTCCAAAAGCTTTTGTATGTTTATTGGTAGGTATGTCTTCAATTTTAAAACTAGGCCTTTGTGCCATACTTTGTCAAATGCCTGAGAAACATCGATAAAAAGGGCAGAACAATACTTCTTTTCTTCAAAAGTCCTCCTTATAATTTGAACCAATCTATGCGTTTGCTCAATAGTGCTATGCTGACTTCTAAAGCCAAATTGATGGTCCGGGATGCACCCAGTATCAGCTAAAATTGTGGACAATTTAGTCATGAGCAGCTTTTCGAAAAGCTTTGAAATTGTTGAAAGTAAGCTTATAGGCCTATATGACTCAGCCTTGGTAAGATCTTTGCCTGGCTTTGGAATTATTTTAATCTTGGCAAGTTTCCAGTTATGTTGAAAATACTGCATTCGTAAAATGGCATTAAAAATAAATAGCAAAATTCTTATTGCAATATGAGGCAAGTTCATCAGCATCTTGTTACTAATGCCATCAATACCTGGAGCTTTCTTAGGGTAGAGTTCAGCAACTATTTTTTGTAGTTCACGCATCTTAAACCTTAAGGGACGAGGGGGTAGAGAGACTACACTCGGTAACTCGGCAGCACCCGTACATGAATTGGGAGTGAATACAGATTTTAAGTGCTCAGAAAATAAGTTACCTTTCTCACTATCGCTTCTTGCCCAGCCTCCAGTCGAAGTACGCAATGGTGATTTGAGATCAACGGGTCTTTTAAGATTTCTAGTAGCGCGCCATAAAGAGTAATTAGATGTTGACGTTACATCAAGACCTTCTAAATACTTTTCCAGTAATGCAGTCTTTTCCGACGATAGCAGCTCTTTGAGTCGTTTAGTACATTCTTTAAGTCTGATTTTATTTAGGGGTGATCGGTGTTGTTGCCATTCTCTTCTAGCTCTCCTTTTTTCACATACAAGACGTTCAATTTCCGTAGAATAAATTCTATTAAAGCCAGTCTGCGGATAGGCAGTAGTGGCATGTTCAGCAGACTGTTTAATATATTCGTTAAGATTGGCAATATTAAATTCAATATCATCAGGTGATCTTAGCTGAATGTTTTCTACGCAGTGACTACTAATATATTTTTTGAATCCTAGCCAGTTGACCCTATTAATCGTTTTCGCATATGAGTTAGTTAAATCACTCCTTAGTGGGTTGAAAATTGTAACTATTGTGGGAGAGTGATCGGAGGACAGATCTACAGAGCCCTCTACGTGAATTAAGTCCCTATGGATATTTTTCGTGACGCCAAAATGTATAGCATCTGGAATTTTTCTTACGTCAGTAGGCTAGTAAGTAGGCTCCCCACTCGAAATGACATCTAAGCCCATTTTTGAAATTGTATTAAACAACGCTCTACCTCTAGGTGTAACAAGACGCGAGCCCCAGTACGTATGTTTTGCATTGTAGTCACCAGCTGCCACGAAACAAGGTCCAAGAGATTTGTAGAAATCCTCATATTGATTCTCAGTGATTGAAAATCTGGGAGGGGAGTAAATTGATGATATCACGAAGTTCGCACAAAAATTTTCTACGAAAATATTCGTAGCTTGCATATATTCTTCACTAACGTTCTCAAGGATATAGTTCTTGAGTCTTGACTTAATTAGAATTGCTGATCCACCGCATGCTCTCCCTCTCGGGTCCTTTGAATCAATTAGAGTGTAACCATTTATTTTAAAGCAGCTTCTCGAAGTCAAGTGAGTCTCAGAGACTCAGTCAAGAAGTTCATTTTTATGTTGGCGCATGCCGTTTGCGTTCCAGAAACATAGTTTTAACGTGTTCATGGTTTGTTGACTAATGCTTGAAGAAGAGTATTCTGCATTCTCAGCATTTCTTGCATCATGCTAGTCATATTTGTTGTAAAGTTGTTTATAGTTAGCACCAGATTCTCAATAGTAGCTTCAAGACGACTAAAGTTAAAAGTAGAGTTTGCATTCGTTGAATTACTTGGCGGTGGAACATTTTGTATGGGAATAGAACTAGTCTTAGCAGCATCGGCATACGATACACGTGAAGTAACTAGTTGGCTAGTTTGAGGAAGAGTGGCGGAGTAAGCATTTGCTGATTGAACTGGAGCTAATTTAGATTTTTGACCCATAGCCTGTTTAACGAAAGAATATACAGGGCATCCTCTGTAGTTAGCAGTGTGATTACGTCCACAATTACTGCATTTCTTTTCTGCTTGTACTTTTGGCTTGGTACAGTTAGCAGTACCATGCAATTCACCGCAGATAACACAAACTGTAGGTAATTTGCAGTAGGTTTTTGTGTGGCCATATTCTTGGCAATTATGGCACTGTACGGGACCTGAACGCTTACGTGGCTCTTCAACTGTGATTTTTCGGTGTAAAAGGTATTTTAGACTATAAATTGGGTGCGTCTCATTTTTCTTTAACTGTATATCATTCGGCTCCAGTTCAACACGAAATAGAGGCTGGGGAATCTTCTCTCTATTGATTATATTGGTAACATTTTTTACCTTAAATCCTTGTTCGATAAGTGCACATTTTACTTCTTCAGGCTCAACATATGAATCTATGCCCTTTAATACTATTTGTAGGCCTTTAGCACTCTTAAGTTGATATGTATAAAAATTTGTTTTATTTTTTTCAAACTCACTAACAATTTTTCGGAAATCTTTTTCATCATATATTTGGATTTTAGTTTCATCAATATTACCTCATTATTATTTGGCGTCATAAAAAATATCTCTAGGGATTTAATTCAAGTTCAAGCTTCTCTTGATCTCTCGTCCGATCACTCCCCGACGATCATCACAATTTGTAGCCCATTAAGAAGTAACTTACCTGACCCATATGTGAAGATGATCAATCGTGTAAATTGGCTGGGGTTCAAAAAATATCTCAGCAGTCATTGTACGGAAAACATTACGCTTAGAACACCCGATGATATTGAATCGAACATTGCCAATCTCAGCGAGAATATTAAACAGGCTGCTGAACATGCCACTATCTCCCATCCGCAGTTTGGGTTTAATAAAATTTATTCTACAGACATTGAACGTCTCGTAGGTGAAAAAAGAAGGGCTAGAAGGGAATGGCAACAGCACAGATCACCACAAAATAAAATCAGATTTAAAGAGTGCACTAAACGACTCCAAGAGTTGCTTGCATCTGAAAAAATTGCATCTCTTAAAAATTATCTGGAGGGTCTTGATGTTACACCGGCGTCTAATTACTCCTTGTGGCGCGCTGCCAGAAAGCTTAAAACACCCGTTGAGTATAAGCCACCTCTACGCACATCTACCGGAGGTTGGGCAAGAAGCGATACTGAAAAAGGTAAAATATTTGCTGAGCACTTAAAATCCGTTTTTACGCCAAATATATGTACTGGTGTTGCTGATTTGCCGAATATAGTCGCTCTACCCCCTCAACACATAAAGTTTAAGACGCGTGATTTACAAAAATTAATTGCCGAACTCAACCCGAAGAAAGCTCCGGGTATTGATGGAATTAGTAATCAGATGCTGATGAACTTGCCTCGTATTGCAATGAGAATCCTGTTATTCATATTTAATGCTATTTTACGACTGGAGTATTATCCACACAACTGGAAACTTGCCGAGGTTAAAATGATTCCAAAGCCGGGTAAAGATATAACAAAGGCTGAGTCATATAGGCCAATAAGTCTACTATCTACAATGTCAAAGCTTTTCGAAAAACTGCTCAAAACAAAATTGTCCCCAATTCTAATTAGTAGTGGGTGCATACCAGACCATCAATTTGGTTTTAGAAGTCAGCATAGCACCATTGAACAAACTCACAGATTAGTTCAATTTATAAGAAGAACTTTTGAGGGAAAAAAGTATTGTTCTGCGCTGTTTATTGACGTTTCCCAGGCATTTGATAAAGTGTGGCATGAAGGCCTATTTTAAAATTGAAGACTTACTTACCAATAAACATTTTAAATCTTTTGGAAAGTTACATTATTTCCCGTAAGTTCACTGTTGCGGAAGGAGACTTTACAAGTAGGCCTGAAACAATTTCATCTGGTGTGCCACAGGGGAGTATACTGGGACCAGTTTTATATTTAATTTATACTTGTGATATGCCTGTGAGCAGTAGTATCCATACTTCCACATTTGCCGACGATACAGCCTGCCTTAGTATGCATGAAAACCCTGATGAGGCATCCCGCAAACTCCAGGAACACATTAGCCAGATGGAGCTTTGGTTAAACTTATGGAGAATCAGGGTAAATGAACAAAAGTGTGTTCAAGTAACATTTACTTTACGAAGAGATACTTGTTCCCCCATTCGGATTAACAATCAAGTTGTTTCTCAACATTCACATGTGAAATATCTTGGTATACACCTTGATCGACGACTTACATGGAAACACCACATTGATTCTAAGTTAACTCAAATGAAACTTAAACTAACTCAGGTACATTGGCTGATTGGTCGAAATTCAACACTTAGCCTAGACTGTAAACTTTTAATATACAAGTCGCTTTTAAAGCCAATATGGTGCTACGGAATTCAACTATGGGGCACTGCTTCAGCTTCAAATGTAGAGAAAATTCAACGCAGGCAAAATAAAATTTTACGCATGATAACATCGGCTCCATGGTACATCAAAAATTCAAATATACATCGTGATTTGAATATGCCACTAGTGCAAAATACGCTGGCAAATATTTAACAAAACTCGAGTCACATCCTAATCCGCTTGCCCGTAATATTTTGAACTTTACTGGACACATCCGCCTAAAAAAGAGGGACACAATGGCTCTTATTCACAGCACTCCAAATGGGACTTCTTGAAAATACTTTTATTTTTTTCCTTTTGATTATCACTACTTACATATGTATTATATATAACTACTACTAAGCTTATGTCCGACATTGGTCGGGCCTAATTATATTTTTTAGATTTAAGATTTGAATACTTATTGTTAGTTCATATATGAAGATACAATAAATAAAAAATCATGCATATAAAAAAAAAAAAAAATCAATATTACCTCGTTTAATTGGAATGATGTGAAAAGTATTTTCACCAATGGTCGACAGTAGATTTTTTAGAAGCGCGTTTGAATTTTTTTCTCTCAGATAAATAGGTGGTGGCTTAAAAGACTTTTGCGATGATGCAGCGGGCTTGTCGTTTTTGTCTTGCAATAATGAAAAACGATTTTGACGATTGATAGAAGATGTGCTGTTATCCCTAGACATCTTTGGGGCGGATCCAATTTTAGTAGAATTTGGGCTTCGCCCGCGCTTTAAAATGGTTATATATCTGTCCATTCCTACTTGTACCTTTGGTTTTGTACTACTGTTGTCTTCAGTAACAACTTGTTTAATTGTTGACCACGAGCCCGAAGCGGATGATATCGCTGAGTTAAATGTAGAAGTACTAGCCAATAATGTCAACGATTCACTAGTTGGCATTGGACAAAGCGAAGTTGATCGCTGACGAAACTGTGGTTTTGCCGTTAGAAAAAGTCTATTATCAGATTTTTGATTTTTATTAAGAGCTTCAGAACTCACAGCAAGTCTATTATCAGATTTTTTATTTTTATTGTTATCATTATGAGCATCAAAACTCACAGTAAAATAGGCATTTCTGCCGTTAGAACTCACTTCACTATTTTTTTCCTCTGGGGTACTCATAAAGAGTATTCCTCAAGGGTATTATGTATGTTTTTTTGTTTACGTTTTTTTTTATTTTTGTTATTTCTATATGTAAAAATATTATCAAAGCAAAAAAATGCTTATTTATCAAAGTTAATATGTACTACGAATATTTTTTGTATGCTTTTTTTTGTTTAGTTTGTATATAAGAAAAATTCCGCTATTACGTCTGTTCACTATGAAGGCACAACGAGGAACTGACATTGCAAAAGAAAATATGGCAAAGGTTGGCAGTACTGAATTGTCAAAATATGTATAAAAAAACGACAGTTAAAATCAAAATTTAAGGAAAAGTGAAGTGTAACAGCTTTTAATTGAAAATAAAGTGATGGATTCTTTAGCATTATGGTTTTATGCAGAAAACGTCCATGTATAACGAGTTGCAAAACGAGTCTTAAAGGTTCAATTAGACGTTACATAACCATAGCCATAGAAAACAACCTTAACGACATAACTCTCACCATAGAAACCAATTGAATTTTGGTTTGGTTATGGCTATGGCATTATGGGTATGTCATTTAAGTTAAGCTTAAGATATAGTTCCGGTATACTTTCCTTAAATGACCGCAGGTAAGAAACAATCTGTAGCGGTATGTTATTAAATACATATTGCTTTATTTTAACTATGTACAAAATTTGCGTTTCTGTATGTTCTAAACGCTGTTCAACACTAGCTGAAAGTTTATAAAACTAGCCGCTGCCTTAAAATTACTTGGCCAAGGTGGATACCAACATCAAATTGGCCAGTACCATACCTTAGGAATATAGCAGCAGTCAATGTCCTGTCGCTTAAAAGAGCTATACGTAGCGATTGAGAAAATACAAAACTGAGAGGGACCATCTGTGCTGGAAATGCTTAGTTTATTTTTAGCCCTAATTCATACGTTGATTTTTCAATGATTTTTTGAAACACGATTTTTGTAGTTTGTATGCGAACTGTATAGAAAAGCAAACGGGATAGAAAAAAAGTCACATTTTCCGTTCTCCGAGTTTTTTTTTTAATTTTCTTTACACATATTTTAATTTTTGGTATGTTGACACTTAGTTCAACATATTACTTTACAAAATATAGTTTTTATTTTAACAATAAAATTTGTTTGTCACTGTAAGTCATTTGTTAATATATATTTTAATTATTATTAAATATGCCAAAAGGCAATTTTAGTGTAACATGAAAAATAGGTCATTTAATTTCACATTAAACCTATGTCATTGAACTTGCCATTATTCACTTAAATACAAATATGCCAATACAGCCAATTCAAACACAATAATTAAAATTAAGTCAACAAGAAATTCACTCATTGACCAATAGCTGATTAAGCATTGTATTTTTTGTTATTATAAAATTAATTTAAGCATTTTATTATTAAGTTAAATTAAGCAATTTATTCTTGTTATTATTAATTAATTTAGTATAAAAGCAAGAATTAAAATAAAGAATTTATCAATCTTCTTAAGGCATTTAAAGTGATTGATCTTTACTACGTTTTTCAAGTTCAAGTGCTTGAAGGACAACCCGGCAAACAAAAATAGTGTCAATACAAGTTTATGTGCTTGGATTGAAATAACTATTGCCAAATCATTCATTGGTGACCCCTAATATTTTCTAACTTCACTGAGATTCCCCCCACCAGTGGTAAGGATCTCTCTAGAATTCTTAGGAAATAAACAAACGCGCAACCACGTGTATAACATCAGCTCAAATATCAACAAAAATACAAAACGGTAGCACAGGACTACTCTGAAAACTCAAAATAATAACCAGTAGCACAGGGCTACGCTGAAAACTACAAACAGTAGCACAGGGCTACAATATCTAACTCTTTTACATTAAAAACTCAGCACCCTCCATCAAACGCAATACAAACAATTACTCAAGATGTCATCAGTACAAGAACTTATGAAACAGCAAGAGGCGACTGCAAGCGAGATTGGAAGAGTAATTTCAACCATAAAAAAGGCTCCACTTGACTGAAGAACAGCGGCATTTTACAAGGGAAAACAAGATAAATTAGTTAACCTATGGCAATCGTTCGAAAAGACTGAAAATAAAATTCGGAATGACGCTACCTTATCAGAAGAGGATCCCTATATTACTAAGGACATTTACAAATCCATTGGCGAACAATACAGTTCTACAATTGAACATATTGAATGTCAACTAAAAAAGTGCACGACACCATACACCAAACCTGTACCATCCGTAAGGACACCAGTAACCAACTCAGTCAACCAACATGAATTAGAGGAAGTACGAGCACCAGGACTAGCCAGATTAATAAGTGCACGTATGACAGCATTAGCAAGTTTGTTACAAGGTTTGGAAACACTAACAGAAGAGCAGCCAAAACAATTTTATGAGCTAAAATCAGAGACTATAAAAAAGTTATGGTCTCAAATCCAAAATTTTTATGACGACGTGTGGCAACAAATCGAAGATCCATCAAGCCAAGGGTTACATCCAGATGATTACAACAACCTCGAAGACGCGTCCACCAACAGCTGGTTAAAATTGCTGTGCTCGCAGATCAACACACACAACCTATAAACGATGAAACACAGTTGGGAAGCAATTCATCCACACTCAGCCAACTGCCTCTTCCAAAGGTTACGATACCGAAATTCATTGGAGACGTATCTGGGTTGGCAACCGTTTTTTGATATGTTCAATGAAATGATTCACAAAAAGGCCATGCCCGCCATACAAAAAATGTGGTTTTTGAAAACAAACACCACAGCTGATGCCGCTAGGCTAATACAAAACTTATCCTTAACAGAAAGTAACTATGAAACGGCTTGGAAAATGCTACAAGACCGCTTCAGCAATCCACGAATATTAACAAATAACATTATAAACAGACTATTGGGCCAACCAAAAATAACAGATAATCCCTCTGCTACAGCCATAAAAGGGTTACATGACACAACACGGGAGTGGATCCAGCACTAAACAATTTGAATATCAACACATCAACATGGGACCCCATGTTAGTTAATCTATATATGAATATAAAAAATTGTTGCAAGTGTGTTGTGACTTTATAACTCACGAACGGTCAAACCGAATTCGATCAAATTTTTATGGTTTGTTCGTATGGTCGTGTAGATGGTTTATCTAAAGTTTTCACGAAATCGGACGACGCGTTCGTGATTTATGATTTTTCATGTCAACATGTGATTTTGTCCATATAAAAAAAAACACCAACTAATACGTAGGTGCCTATGAGCGTGTGTGGTATGTATACGTGTCAGCACTGATTTAGACCAAACTTTATATACATGCTCTATGGGGCGTGAGAAGTGTTTCTGTGTAGTTTGAAGTTCGTCCGGGAGATGGCGCAATATTTAATTTATTCGTGGGCAAAATCCAATTTTCATATTGTACAACCAATGCCATATAGAACACTAATGTTTGCTTAGGGCCAGCAACGCGGACCGGGGTCAGCTAGTATATTAATAAAAAAACTGGATCAAGGCACACACTTATTATATGAGCAGTCAATACAACTACCAAGATCATTGCCAACATTAGAAGAGCTCTTGGGCTTCCTGGAAAGCAGATTCCAATCATTAGAAGCAGTCGGACGAACGCAAACTACGTCAAAGAGAACTTTAGCTACAGCAACCATTCCCAAGGAAAACAACCATTGCAAACTATGTAGCAATGGAATTCATCAATTATATTATTGCAACAAATTTTTATCGATGTCAGTGCCTAATCGACTGAAGTGGATACAGCAACAAAAACTCTGTGTCAACTGCTTCAAGGGTGACCATATGTCAAAACATTGCACAGCAAGATCATGTAGAAAATGTAAGAAAACCCACAACACACTTGTACATTTGGAAAGGCATCCACAGGGCTCCAACGCCTTAAGTTTACCATCGAATAACTCCTGCACTGAAAATAAGGCCTCAACATCAACGGTAGCTTCAGCTCACTGTCCCAGAACAGCGAAGGGTTACGTATTGTTAGCCACAGCTCGGGTAAAAATTACAGGTAATAATGGAAGGTCTGGAGTCTTCAAAGCAATATTAGACTCAGGGTCACAAATCGACATTGTGACTAACCGGCTACTAAATCGTTTATCACTCAAGCCATCGCAGACATCCTTATGCATCGAAGGAATCGGCAGTCAGTCCAGAAATACAAATCAACGCATTAACGTTAATCTTCAGTCTACAACAAGTAACTACAATACAAGACTAGAAGCCTTTGTTCTTCCCAACATAATTCCGGCCCAACCTTCAACAGAATTCAACTGTATCTCCTGACCAATCCCAGAAAACATTCAACTGGCCGATCCTGAATTCAACAGCACTGCTAATATTGACGTTTTACTAGGCGCCGAATATTACCTTGAGTTGTTGACCACCGGAAAAATTCACCTCTCACCAGAATTACCAATTTTGAAAAATACAAGGCTGGGTTGGATTGTAAGTGGAAGGATAAGGGAAAACAACAGCAACTCAGCGGTATGCGCAGTATATGGGGAAAACGAAGCAACCACAGACGAACTTGTACAAAGATTCTGGAAACTAGACGAATTCGAGTCAGACAATACTCTCACCGTCGAAGAGAAAAGGTGTGAACTACAGTTCACCCAAACAACCACAAGCAATTCTGAGGGCAGATTTGTAGTTCGGCTTCCCTTTTCAGAAAGCCCAAGCTCCCTAGGAGAGACAAAAAGGTTAGCCTTTTCAAGATTGATGGCTCTAGAAAGGCGTTTATCGATGAACATCGACCTTAAGCAACAATACGTTGACTTTATGAAGCAATATGAAGAATTGGGTCACATGACCCGCATAAATAACTCAGAAGTAGTGGGCACTCATTTCTATATTCCACATCACTGCGTAATCAAACCTGAAAATACAACCACCAAGCTTCGAGTGGTGTTTGACGCATCAGCGAAATCTTCAACAGGAATATCTCTCAATGACATATTGTGCGTAGGACCTCCGACACAAGGAGATCTGTTTGGATTGCTACTACGATTTCGAATGCCACGATTTGTTTTCTGTACAGATATTGAAAAAATGTATCGTCAAATTCTAGTTCACTCAGCAGACCGTAACATGCAACTGATATATTGGAGAAATAGTCCAAATGAAGCAGTGGAAACCTATAAACTTAACACTGTGACATATGGAACATCTGCAGCTCCTTACCTGGCAACAAAGTGTTTGCAGCAGTTAGCAGACAAAAACATGAAAAATTATCCATTAGGTGCAACAACATTAAGAGATGATTTTTATGTGGATGACGCTATGAGTGGATCTGACAGCCTTACAACAGCAATTGAAAAACAACGACAGTTGACTACCTTGTTACAAGGAGCTGGCTTCAAATTAAGAAAGTGGTGTGCAAATCATTCAAGGCTTCTATCTGGTATTTCTCCTGAAGATATAGAATTAAATCTAGATTTTGATAATCAATCAAAAAAAATTTTGGGGTTAACATGGAATCCCAAGGCGGATATTTTTTGTCTCAGAGCTGAAATTCAAGACAATGATAAAATAACCAAGCGGTCTGTAACATCAGATGTAGCACGAGTATTCGATCCGTTAGGAATTGCCGGACCTGTTGTCGTCTCTGCTAAAATATTCATACAACAATTGTGGCAATTACAACTTTCATGCGACGAACAGCTGCCAGCAGATCTTACCAACCAATGGGTAATGTTTCGTCAAAATTTAAAATACCTTAACAATGTAAGCACCCACATGTCTGATGGGCAGATCTCCAAATATACACAGATACACACTTTTGTAGATGCTTCTGAAAAGGCGTATGGCGCCACAGTATACATACGATCCAAACTACAAGATGGCCGACTCGTGGTCAGACTTTTATGTGCCAAATCACGCATTGCCCTTATAAAAAAGGTAACATTACCAAGACTAGAGCTATGCGCACCACTACTTGGGGCTCAACTTACCACAAGAGTAAAAAGGGAATTAAGAGCTGAAAATGTGCCTACGTATCTATGGTCAGATTCTGAAATAGTACTGCATTGGATCAATGCAACATCATCGTCTCTTCGTACCTTTGTCGCAAATAGAGTAAGCAAAATTCAAGAACAAACTATAAACATTCAATGGCGACACGTCAGTTCTAAACAAAACCCGGCCGACCTCATCTCAAGAGGTTTAAGTCCAGAAAAATTATCACAAAGTAGTTTTTGGTTTTTTGGGCCAATGTTTTTACACGGCAACGAGTGTCAATGGCCAAAGGAGTTCAACAAAAATCAGAAACCATCCTCCACTGAAGAATTCAAACCGAATTCAGTCAGTGCTCTATCAGCAATTTCAACCTCATTGGAAGACATTATATATAAAATCAACAACCGAAATTCATTCAAGACACTTCAAAGAATAGTAGCATACATGCAACGCTTCATCCAAAACACCAAATTAGCGAAGAACGAACGACCGACCAGCAATACACTAAGCCCGTTAGAACTAACTTCAGCTAAACATCTTATAGTCAGAGCTATGCAAGTTTCAGATTTTAAAAATGAAATAAGTACATTAAACCAGGGAGGAGCTTGATAAGACAAGTCCTATATGTGGATTATCACCCTTTCTTGACGAAAATAACATACTACGCGTTGGCGGAAGATTGAAGGCTGCAAATATCTCATACGAGGCTAAACACCCAATGGTTCTTCCCTACAACGATCCAATTTCAAAATTAATAATGAGAATGTTACACAACGACAATCATCATTGCGGCCCACAAACTCTATTATCCATCTCCAGGCAACAATTTTGGATAATAAAGGGGAAATCAATTGCCAGAAACACAGTTCAAACCTGTATTCGGTGCACCAGGTCAAAACCAAGGCTAATGCAACAAATTATGGGAGACCTACCTGCCTCCAGAGTGACTCCGACTCGACCATTTATAGTATCAGGCGTCGACTATTGTGGTCCACTGTGGGTACATTACAAAGTAAGAGGTAAGAGACCTCACAAGGTCTACATCGCAGTTTTTGTATGTTTCTCAACAAGAGCAGTACATTTAGAAGTGGTTACTGACCTCACTACAGAAGCATTTATTGGAGCTCTCAAGAGGTTCGTAGCCCGACGAGGACGTTGCCAAACCATCTATTCAGATAACGCCACGAACTTCGTTGGGGCACGGAACCAGCTCGAAGAACTAAACAACGCCATATTTTCCAAACCTTCACAAGAAGCAATAACTCGATCTTGCAGTAATGACGGAATAGAGTTCAAGTTTATACCTCCTAAGGCACCCCATTTCGGTGGGTTATGGGAGGCAGCTGTTAAGTCAGCCAAACAATTACTTTTACGCAGTATATCAACGGCTTCGCTAACGCACGAAGAGTTAGAAACAATCATTATTGAAATTGAGGCCATTCTGAACTCACGACCTCTGACTCCTTTATCAAGCAACCCAAACGATTTAATAGCTTTAACTCCCGGCCATTTCTTAATCGGGGAACCACTGACGGCACAAGTCGACTCTCAAATGCCTAATTCAACTTGCTCACTGGCAAAAAGATGGAAGCTTGTGTCGCAGCTTAAACACGAATTTTGGAAAAGATGGTCATTGGAATTTTTACACCATCTACAAGAAAAACAGAAATGGAAGATGTCGTCTCAAAATGTGGAAGAAGGAAAGCTAGTCATAGTAAAGGAGGACAATCTGCCCGTAATGGAATGGCCACTGGGTAGAATCCTGAAAACTTATAAGGGAACTGATGGCAAGGTCAGAGTGGCAGATATAAAAACAGCCTCCGGAATAAAGAAAATACCTATTCATAGATTAGCTCCGCTACTGCAGCAGGAAGAACTACCAACAAATGAAGTACCCAATCTCACTCGCCCGATAACAGTTGAGTGTCCACCATCAGTTGATGAAACAGAGAGTCCACCATCAAAAAAATCTAGGCGTATCTCCACTTCAATGCTACTTACTATAATAACAACAATATTTTTAATTCCAGTAGCAATGAGTAGCAATGTCAAAATAACCAACTTTCATGATAACCCAGGACTATATTTTGAGGGAATTGGAAATGTAAAACTAGTGACGGCTGAATGGAGACTAATGATATACTATGACTTAGCACCATTTACGTCCGAGTTGCAGGCCTTCCAGTCAGGAATAACGACCCTACAACAGCTATGTTCGCCCATTAAACATCAATTAATTTGCAACATTTTGGCAACCAACTTCAATCAAATAAAAACCGAATTGATTCAAGAGAAGGAGCTATTTTCCAGCAGTAGAGCAAAAGGGTAGCCTTCAACATTATTGGAAATGTTGCACGATCTTTGTTTGGCGTTCTTGATTCCGACTATGCAAATGAAATGTCAAACACCATCAAGAATGCTAAGGAAGAATCAGATTACTTGTTTCAACTGCTTAAAAATCAAACATCTATTATTGACTCAACCATCAACATCATCAAGCAAGACGAACAAGGTACTCAAAAACAGATAACGGATATAAGAGAATTCAATATCTAAGCAGGCTGACCAATTCAATCACGCCGAACACTTCCAATTGAAGACGACAGTTTAATTCAACTATACAAATTGATGAAGGTCAAAGGAGCAGTAACAAAGAATGAAGTCATTTTCGAAGTAATGTTACCTTTAGTCGACCATCAATTTTTAGAACTCTTTAACATAATTCCGATACCGACCATAAGGGACAATACTTTAATATCAATTCACCCAGAGGAATCATTTCTTGCCATAAACCCCCATAGAGACGAATACATTCCATTCACAACCCATGAGATATCAAACTGTATTACGCCTAAGGATAAGGTATTTATATGCAATAACAAACAGTTCAAACTTAGGAAGAATGAGGGGAGTGATTCCTGCGAAATCAATATTTTCAACAGCCGACAAACAACTAAATGCAAGCTCATTCGACTGGCAGGCAATTCCACATGGACACAACTAAGGTTTCCAAATAAATGGATCTTCGCTACCACCACAAAATTAGAGATATCAGCAGTTTGCGGTTCCGAACATATCCAATATACAATAAACGGCACAGGAATAATAGAGATTGAAGCGAGCTGCACACTCAAAGGCACGTTTATCACAATCCAAGGTCTCTTTGGTTTATCGAATACTCTACACACATCATATGCTCAATTGCGGCCCATATATCATATTAGCACACCGCAAGAAATAAGTAAAATATTCAATACCACCAATAACCAGATTGAAATCCATCAAAAACAACTAAGCGCACAGAAAAGGCAACTAGACGACTCAACCATTGTTCACATACCCGCACTCATCAATTCCAATAGTTTTCACCATCATGCAGTCAGCTATTCTGCGCTTGTAAAATCCATACTATTCGCCATTTTAATCATCAACACATATTTTAAACATCAAAAGAACAGCAATTCCAAATGCAACCAAACCACCCCTCAGCCAGTTCCATCACCACGAGCCATCAACATCGATGTTGAAGATATCTAAATTCAACCTTGTAGAACCATCAACCATTGGTCAATGCGGGGGAGAATGTTGACACTTAGTTCAACATATTACTTTATAAAATATAGTTTTTATTTTAACAATAAATTTTGTTTGTCACTGTAAGTCATTTGTTAATATATATTTCAATTATTATTAAATATGCCAAAAGGCAATTTTATTGTAACATGAAAAGTAGGTCATTTAATTTCACATTAAACCTATGTCATTGAACTTGCCATTATTCACTTAAACACAAATATGCCAATACAGCCAATTCAAACACAATAATTAAAATTAAGTCAACAAGAAAGTTACTCATTGACCAATAGCTGATTAAGCATACAATTTGTTTTTGTTATAAAATTAATTTAAGCATTTTATTATTAAGTTAAAGTAAGCATTTATTCTTGTTATTAGTAATTAATTTAGTATAAAAGCAAGAATTAAAATAAAGAATTTATCAATCTTCTTAAGGCATTTAAAGTGTTTTACTGATTGATCTTTACTACGTTTTTCAAGTTCAAGTGCTTGAAGGACAACCCGGCAAACAAAATAGTGTCAATACAAGTTTATGTGCTTGGATTGAAATAACTATTGCCAAAACATTCACCAACTGTTAAAACCTGGTTTTACCTGCAAATTGTTTTTGTTAAATCCAACTTAAAACCATTTCTGAATTGGTTTTATTTTGGTTTTATGAAATGAAACCCTGTTTTCGCTGTGGTAAATGCAGTGCTGCCAAGTTAAAATGACCGGCAGCAGCTGATAATGTTTACGCCAGTGAATATCAAGAGATGTCGCTTGAAAGATTTTCAACTTAAAAATGGATGCAGCAGCAACAATAAGTAAAAAATTATGGACAAATAGGAGTTCTTTGGAAGGAAAACAACAAAAATATTTTCATTGACCTCTAGAAAGTGAAAATAAACGATATGACATATCGAACCACCGATAAAAAAGTTGTATTTTGTGATTTATTTGTACATTTTTTAT
The DNA here is from genome assembly GCA_944452675.1 of Tachina lurida. Lineage (NCBI taxonomy): Eukaryota > Metazoa > Arthropoda > Insecta > Diptera > Tachinidae > Tachina > Tachina lurida. Next base: position 93,668,585 of record OX101752.1, read on the forward strand.
ATACAATAACTTGATTTCCAAGCACTCCTACACTTTGTATTACTAGTTCCATAATTTTAAAATATTAATTTACAAAATATAAAATAATTTCCATTTTAGAGCGCATTGTAAATTTTCTTCGTTTTTCATACAAACAAAAACAGTTGTACAGTTTGTCAAATAAGTGTTATAAAAAGCAGAAAAAAAAATACAACAACAAACACACGCATTTCTGCAGGAGATCTATTTTATTTTGAGCAAAGTTATTAGACAGTCTGTGAGTTAAAACCTGAATTTAACTAACTTGCAGTGTGAATGCAAAATCAGCTGTTATTGGTTTTAACGTTAAAACCAGGTTTTAACTTGCAGTGTGAAAACACTATAAGATAATTTCTGAAGAACTGCATTCATTTCGAATGCACAGTCACTTTAAGGAGTTCAATACAAAGAAACTACGTATGTTAAGCTATACGTAACCTACAGCTCCTTAAGGCTTCATTAGTCTTTATTTTATGTTGCTGTTCTGTGCTGTGCCGTTCTGTTTCTAAATTCTAATACATATTTACTTTTTCCGTAATAAATTATCAGCTGTTTCTGAGCAGCACGGTCACAGTTTTCCACTAAATTGATGATTTTTGCATCGTCCATTGTTGTTTCAATATAGTGTTTATGTTTTTTTGTTAAAAAAAAAATATTTTTAAATTATTAAAGCACAATCACAGTTTCGAAATGTTTTTATTTTATTTATGCTGCCAATTACTGAACAGTTTTTTTGATATTCAGAGGTTGAATCAAACCTACAAGTTACAAATTTACAAGTAAAATAGACACAAAACAACAACACTTTTACAAATTTTATTGTTGTTTTGTGTGTATTTTATTTTTAGATTTGTAACTTATAGATTTCAGAAACGGTCCCCATAACGAAAGAGATATACTAACGGAGATTTCTATAAACAAAAAATACTTAGCTGATTCGTAACAGAACAGAAAGTAAAAACTGCATAATTCTGTCTTCAGGCTTATACCCACAAATTTGACATTTAGCTAAGTTAACAAAAAAAAAGTAACCTGGCTTAGTGGGGTCAGCTTATAGATGCGCCTTGTTATGAAATTTCTCTTTTTTTCTTCGCATCACTAGTAGTGATGCCAATATCGATCTTTTAAAAACCGGCTAAAATTTGTATAACTTATAAAAATATCGAAACCCGATACTCGTAAATAAGAATCGATGTATCGATATATCGGTTTTTGAAATATCGGCGATATATATCGATATTTATTTTCGCAAATATCGATATTTCGATATATCGATATTTTTGCCCATCCCTAGCTTAGAGCCAATTATTTTGTATTTTGGACATGCACCCTAAATTCAGTAGTGTCCCAAAATTACCAATTTTAAAAATATTTTTTGTGTTTAAGCGCTCATAAAATGTTGTGACTGTATATTTTGAATGTTTTAACTATAACCTTTAATAATGTAGATAGTTTTCAAAATGTTAAATTTTTGAGAGCCTTTTCATAAATGCGAACATACGCGCAGATTTTCTGAAAAAAGTCAAAATTTTGGAAAAATGTTGTTTTGTACCATAAAAAATATATTTTAAAATAATTTTTAGTTCTCGTTGTACCTTCATTGTGAACAGACTTATTAGCGGAATTTTTCTTACTTACATACTAAACAATAAAAAAATCATACAAAAAAATATTCGTTGTACATATTAACTTTGATAAATAAGCTTTTTTTTGCTTTGCTAATATTTTTATATATAGAAATAACAAAAACAAAAAAACGATAAACAAAAAAACACAAACAAAGTACCCTTGAGGAATACTCTATATGAGTACCTCGAAAACATAAGTGTGAAAAATAACAAATACAAAAAAACCGTATACAAACAAAAAAAACACACACAAAGTGCCCTTGAGGAATACTCGATATGAGTACCTCGAAAACAAATAATTGTGAAGTTTGTTATAACGGCAGAAACGCCTATTTTACTTTCAGTTCTGATGCTCTCAATGATCACAATAAAAATAAAAAATCTGAAGATAGATTTACTGTAAGTTCTGAAGCTCTTAATAAAAACAATAAAAACAAAAAAATCTGATGATAGACTTTTTCTAACGGCAAAGCCTCTTTTTCGTCAGCAAACAACTTCACTTTGTCCAATGCCAACTAGTGATTTATTAACATTACCGTTGCCTAGTACTTCTACATTTAACTCGAGCGATATCATCCGCTTCGGGGTCGTGATCATCACTTAACCAAGTTGGCACTGAAGATAAGAGTAGCCCAAAACACAAGGTCTAATTCGGAATGGACAGATACATCACAATAGTCGAGCGTGGGCGAAGCCCAAGTTCTACTAAAATTGCACCTGCTCCAAAGATGTCTGGGGATAACAGCGCATCATCTATTAATCGTCAAAACCGTTTTAAAATATTGCTAGATGACAACAACAAACCCAATGTATCCACAAACAAAGCATCCAAGCCGCCACCAATATATTTGACAGAAAAAACCTCAAACGCTCTTATTAAAAAATTAATCTCGGTCATTGGTGAGAATAAATTTCACATTGTTCCAATAAAACGTGGTAATTGATGAAACGCAAATTCAAATTTATGAAGAAAAAGATTTTCGCAAAATTATTACTGAATTTGAAAAAAGTAAAAAAAGTTTCTACACATATCAGCTTAAGAGTGCTAAAGGCCTGCAGATCGTATTGAAGGGGATAGATTCTCATGTTGTTCCCGAGGAAATAAAAGCTGCACTTGTCCTCCAGGGATTTAAGGTAAAAAATGTATCTAACATAATAAATAGGGAGAAGCTTCCTCAACCTCTATTTCGCGTCGAATTTGAGCCAAACGATATAAAATTGAAAAAAATGAGACTCATCCAATCTATAATTTAAAGCGTTCTGGACCCTTGAATATGGTCACACAAAAACTTAATGCAACTTACTTTCAGTTTTTGTTATCTGCGGTGAATTGTACGGTACTGCTGGTTGTACTAAACCTAAAGATCTAGCAGAAAAAAATTTAGTAATTGTGGAGGTAATCACACCGCTAACTACAGAGGATGTCCGGTATATTCTTTCGTTAAACAAACTATGGCGCAAAAACCTAAATTAGCTCCAGCACAAACAGCAAACGCTTACTCCGCCACTTTTGCTCAAATGAGCCAACCAGTCAGTTCACGTGTATTCTATGCCGATGCAGCTAAGACCAGTTCTTACCCCACACAAATTGTTGCACCTCCAAATAATTCCACGAATGCAAACTCTTGCTTTAACTTTAGTCGCCTTGAAGCTACTATTGAGAATCTGGTGCTAACTATAAACAACTTTACAGCAAATATGACTACCATGATGCAAGAAATTCTGCGAATGCAGAATACACTGCTTCAAGCATTAGTCAACAAGTCATGAACACGTTAAAACTATGTTTCTGGAACGCAAACGGCATTCGCCAACATAAAAATGAACTTGAGCACTTCCTCACGGAAAAAATATTGATATAATGTTGGTCTCAGAGACTCATTCGACTTCAAGAAGACTTTTTAAAATTTATGGCTACACCTTATATGATTCAAAGGACCCAAGAGGAAGAGCATCCGGTGGATTAGCAATGCTAATAAGGTCAAGACATTATATTATTGACAACATTCGTGAAGAACATCTTCAAGCAACGAATATTTGTATTGAAAATTTTTGCACAGATTTTGTGATGATCAGTTCTCGTTGTATCTTCATAGTAAACAGACGTATTAGCGGAATATTTTATTACATCCATACTAAAAGATCAAAAAAAAATATTCGTAGTACATAATATTCGTAGTACATATTAACTTTGATAAATAAGCTTTTTTTGCTTTGTTAATATTTTTTACATAGAAATAACAAAAAAAATACACAAACAAAGTGCCCTTGAGGAATACTCTATATCAGCGTTGTCCACAAAGAGAAATAGCTTCAAAATGTGTGTGTAGTGGTGAGTGCACTGGGAGAAATTTGCTGGTAAATGTATTGAATAATGTTTTTGTATACAACATTTTTTATGTTTAATTAATAACATGAACTGAAGTATGAATGAAGCATTAAAAAAATTAAATAGTATATCCATGAAAAAGATTAAGTGGAAATAAAAATAAGTTCAATTACGAATGATTGTTTTACGCCGCCCCTTTTTTGCTAAACCTAAGGCAATTAGGTATGTAGCCTTTAGTTGGCTGCATGTTGCGGTATTTGTATTGATTTTACAATCACGCAAAGCTTTATTATTTTTCAATTCCAAATTCTTTTATAATTTTGTTATAAGCCTATCTCTGTCCTCCCCTGACAAACTACACAGTTCTAAATGGCGACTTTCATAATGACGCTTAAAACTGTATGCACTTATTTTTTTTTAATTTTTGATTGCATACAAGGCACTCAGCTTCATTAAATATGTTTAGTGAAAATAAAAATTTTTTCTCATAATATACCTTCCACATTTCAAAATAATAAAAAATGGTTAATATGTAAACATACAATTATTCCAAGTGTATTGAAATGCTAGAAAAAAAATCATAAAAATACTCAGTTGTTCTTCTCTTTTTCTCTAACTTGTAATCTCAACTGTGTATTTTGTTGTTGCATCATAACAAATCAAGCGACATCAACCTTCTTGCTTAAAATTTGGCATACAACTGAATAAAATTATAACTTTTGTACTCTTTGTAGTGCGCTTCGTCAACATTCCTGTTGTGTATGTGTAAATCGCGAAAAGTGTTCGGCCCCCGGGGGCATTGTGTGCGCATCATTGCTCTATATGAGTACCTCAAAATCAAATAATTGTGAAGTGAATTATAACGGTAGAAATGCCTATTTTACTGTGAGTTCTGATGCACTTAATGATAACAATAAAAATGAAAAAGCTCTGACAAAAAGATAATGCAGGAGATGTGACGAGCATAAACTAAATACACATCTTTTTAACATATTTGGTCCAACGTGTTAAGAATTTATTGCAACTACATGTAAATTTTTTTTGTAATACTTCAACTTCTTAAATTTTCCTAATTTTGTTTGTTTATTTAATATATTTGCATGAATTAAAAGCAATGAATATAATTAAAACAATACAAAATATTTACTTCTTTAAAAATGTATGTAAGTACATACTAATCTATTTCATAACCATCATACAAAAATTTATCGACTTTAACATCCATTATTATAATTTTTTCTTCTAACAACATACATTGTATTAAGGGATTTTTTTAATTGTTTTTCTTTTGAACTTCATCTTTTTGGCACACAGCATTGCATATTTATGTACATATCTACTACAATTAAAATACAACTGTGTGACATACACAACACCTAGATGTTGTAAACCATAATCGCAAAAAGGATTAATGTTGTGTTGTAGCCGAAACAATACAACATTTTTGTGTTGTAAACCATAATCGGGGCATTAAGTTAACTCAAATACATTGGTTTATTTGCAAAAATTCAACACTCAGCCTAAACTGCAAACTTTTACTATACAAGTCGCTTTTGGCCAATATGGTGCTAGGGAATTCAGTTATGGGACACTGCTTCAGCTTCAAATGTTGAGAAAATCCAACGAAGGCAGAACAAAATTTTACGGTTAATAACATCAGCTCCATGGTATATAAAAAATTCAAATATACATCGTGATTAGGGTTTCTAATTTCCCGGACTTTTTCAATTCCCGGGAATCGAGAAGTAAAATGTTTTATTCCCGGGAATTCCCGGGAATTTCAAAAACATATGAATTTAATTAAATGACCGCAGTAAAAAATATAATTTTATGAAAAAATATACAACACACAAAAAAGTAATATGAATAATTAGTTAATATCAATTGAAATATTTGTAATATCAATTAAAAAATTAATTAAATTTCACCTATAAGCAATTTGATAATATTAATTAAGTTTTTCTACTCATATTAATTAATACAATTAAAAATGTAATTGAATCATCTAAATTCTTAATTGAAAACATTAAGAGAGATACTATTTCATATAAAGACTTCTTAAGTTGAAAATATTTCGTAACGCTTCAAGTTGTTGTATTCACCTCGGAAGCCTCTATTACATATGCTTCCATGCTTATATTATGCAAGTACTAAAACAACGAACAGCAATGTAAAAAAACCAAATCCAAAAACGGATATATTAAATTCCCGAAAATTCCCGTTGAAAATTTCCCGGGATTTGTAAAAAAATAATTCCCGGGAATTCCCGGGAATTTTTTCCCGCGTAGAAACTATAATCGTGATTTAAATATGTATGTCACTAGTGATTGAAGAAATTGCAAAATACGCAGGCAAGTATTCTAGTAAACTCGAGTCACATCCTAATCCGCTTGCTCGTAATATTTTGAACTTTACTGGACATATCCGATTAAAAAAGAAGGATAGTAAGGCTCTAATTCGCAACACCGCAGATGAAACTTTTTGATAATATTTTTGAACATCATTCTTGTATTCATAATTACTAGCACTAAAATTGTGTTCGGCATTGGTCGGGCCCATTAATTATATATAGGCTTAAGATTTGATTACTTATTGTTAGTTCCTTTATTTTAGAAGTTACAATAAATAAATATATAGTAGCAAAAAAAATTTATATTAAACTATCATTTGTGTTTTTACAAAGAACTGTCAAGTTCTATACGTAAAAAGTTTTTGTATTTGTATTCTTCATGCACACGTATACGATGTTTGTGTCATGCATTCTAACCGTGAATACTGCACTTTAAGCACGAATGAGGAGTTAAATACGTAAGTGTAAACTTAGTATTACTCTCCCGTTGCTAGTTTCTGCTGGGAAAGTAAATGAACAGACCTATTATGAATAGATATATAGCAGGCTAGAAATTTTAAGTTTAAAAAGCTTTATTAAAGAAAACTTTTCAAAAAGGAGTCAGAAACTCGCTAAAACATAAAGGTGAAAAAAGTCCAAGTTCCTTTCCAAAATTTCGGCCATCAATAGTGAGACAAAAATGTTCCAAATTCTTGTGTGGCACAATACTTATCACTGAACTATGCTATGCATTATATAAATTTGTAATCGTCAGCATATCATATAATTTCTAGATAATCTGCTAGCTTAGCAATATTTTTACCTTTCTAAAAAAAGGATAGAATAATAGCGGAATTCACTGTTCGTATTAAATTTAAACCCCTTTTAAATATACTTCGATTTTAAACGTCCAAGCAAAGACTATAAATCTATAAAGATGTTCTACGTCCATACATTGTACTGTCTGCCTATTTTACTGATGGATTTACTCAGGCTTGCCATTTTAGCACTTTTAGTGCTAGATTTAGCACTTTTTTTCTTCGTTTAGCACTAAAGATTTTGAAAATAATGCTAAGTGCTAGTTTGGCACTTTCTGAAAACGATTTGGCATTTTTTGCACTTTTTTATTTCATTAAATTTATAAATTTTCCACAGATAATTCCTTAAGACAAATTGCGAGCCAATTAATATTATATGTTTATCAAAATTATTTATCTTCATTAAGTGTTTAGTATGACAGGAATCATATAACTGAACCGCTCTGAGATACACATATGGGTACAAATATATTAAAGTACACCATTTGAAATACTAAATTAACAAAACTTGTTCTAAGTTGTATACTTTTTAAGAGCTTATAGTGTTAATTAGGTTATTGAGCTTGAAGAAAGCTTTAACTAAGCGCTCACTTTAGGTTAAGCTAAGGTCAAATTTCTCACAATTTACGCAAAATTATCGATATTATTGTCGGTTTTACCTTTACTATTGAATGACTGTTACAAATCTTTCAAAAAAATGGCGAAATTTTTCTCACACTAAAATACTTAACATAATAATTAGTATATACATAATTTTGCCAACACATTACACAATATAATTCTACTTTCTTGGTTATAAAAAATTTATTGTGCCGCCTATGAATATGATATACACGTTAGCGATAATATAGAATACAATAAATTCATAATTTTATTGCAAGTGTATGGGCCGCATAAGAAATAAGAGAAACTAAAAATGTTAAATGATTTTAGCACTTTGTTGTGTGTGCTGTAGAACATTTTAGCACTTTTATTTCTGCAATCTAGCACTTTTCCTCTTACATCTTATGGCAACACTGCTAAATACTTATTTGAACAAATCGTCAAAATATGAGGAATATTTGAAACAAAATCGTCAATCGTCATTTTGGGAAATTTGTTATAAAAATCGTCAAAATGACGTAAAATCGTCAAATCTAACAACACTTAATAGAAGAGACATGAGAATAATAAGTTCTCTGAGAAAATAAAAGACTCCTTTAAAACACATGGATTTAGTAGTAAATCCAGTGTTGCCATAAGATGTAAGAGGAAAAGTGCTAGATTGCAGAAATAAAAGTGCTAAAATGTTCTACAGCACACACAACAAAGTGCTAAAATCATTTAACATTTTTAGTTTCTCTTATTTCTTAAGCGGCCCATACACTTGCAATAAAATTATGAATTTATTGTATTCTATATTATCGCTAACGTGTATATCATATTCATAGGCGGCACAATAAATTTTTTATAACCAAGAAAGTAGAATTATAGCCCCGATTATGGTTTACAACACACAAGTGTTGTGTTGTTTCTGCTACAACACAACATTAATCCTTTTAGCGATTATGGTTTACAACATCTAGGTGTTGTGTATGTCACAGAGTTGCATTTTAATTGTAGTAGATTTTTCCGTAAAAATGCATATCTGGTTACCAAAAACTGTCAAGTTCAAAAAACAAATTGAAAAAAGTGTATACTTTGTCAGAAATAAATAAAACAGTATTGAATTAAAAAAGTATTAAAAATTATGGATATTAACGTTGATCTATATTTTGATGATGATAATGAGAGCAATAAAAGAACACACATGGCACGTTTCCGGAAAAGAATTCGCGACAGTTCAAATAACGCCCTTAAGATTTCCTCCTGATAAAATAGTTTTAAAATAATATAAATTAGATAGTACATTTGCTAATAACTCTTTGCCATTCGTTGGTATTTTTAATTGGCGGTCCCAAGCTATTTAATTGCTCTGCAAATTGATCCCACTTGTCCTTGAGCTGCATTTTGTTGCATCCAAATGGTAACTTGCCTCGGCCAATATCTGGATTCATTTTCATAAGCTCAACCAGCCTTTCCATTTGTTTTTTGTTTGTAATTTTGCTAAAAATATTAACAATTAGTTATTTTTTATGTTTTGCAAAACAAATTTTGTATGTATACTCACAAATTTTTCTCCATTTTCGTTTTTCAACTTGTAACGTTAATAAAACAACAGCTAATGAGCTGTTGTTAGATTTTGACAGTGCTGACAACACATAAATACACATGTTGTAAACCGTAATCAGTAGAAATTTACATAGACAACTCTTTATACAACAGTGCTGACAACAGTTGTAAACCATAATCGCTTTTTCAAAAGTACAACACTTAAATTACAACTGTTGTAAACCGTAATCGGGCCCTATATTGTGTAATGTGTTGGCAAAATTATGTATATACTAATTATTATGTTAAGTATTTTAGTGTGAGAAAAATTTCGCCATTTTTTTGAAAGATTTGTAACAGTCATTCAATAGTAAAGGTAAAACCGACAATAATATCGATAATTTTGAGTAAATTGTGAGAAATTTGACCTTAGATTAACCTAAAGTGAGCGCTTAGTTAAAGCTTTCTTCAAGCTCAATAACCTAATTAACACTATAAGCTCTTAAAAAGTATAAAACTTAGAACAAGTTTTGTTAATTTAGTATTTCAAATGGTGTACTTTAATATATTTGTACCCATATGTGTATCTCAGAGCGGTTCAGTTATATGATTCCTCTCATACTAAACACTTAATGAAGATAAATAATTTTGATAAACATATAATATTAATTGGCTCGCAATTTGTCTTAAGGAATTATCTGTGGAAAATTTATAAATTTAATGAAATAAAAAAGTGCAAAAAATGCCAAATAGTTTTCAGAAAGTGCTAAAGTAGCACTTAGCATTATTTTCAAATTCTTTAGTGCTAAACGAAGAAAAAAAGTGCTAAATCTAGCACTAAAAGTGCTAAAATGGCAAGCCTGGTATTTAGTAACATAAATATGCCAACAAGTGCTTGCAGAAACAATTTTATTTTAATTACAGCATCAGTTATTTTAAATATGGGCTCTGAAATTCTTCCTTTACTAAAAAGTTTTACCAAATCTTGTCCCAGTTCACACTAGTCAAGTCTTATTGTTAAACTTTCATCGGCGTTCACACAATGCAAGTCTTATTTTTCAGCTATTTTGTATGCACTGTTGTGTACGCATGTGTGATTTTTTTAACATTAACATCGTTTCTTTTCCCTTCGTCTCTCTCTCCTACAAAGTAATCAGCTTAGCAATAAGGCTTGTATAGTGTAAAATAGGACTAAAGGTTCAATCAGACGCCACATAACCATTAGATAACAGCCGTTCGAACCAAACTAATGGGCAACACTGTATTTGATTCTAGGTGTCTCGCCATAACGCCATAACTCTCACCATAGAAACCAATTGAATTTTGGTTGGGTTATGAATATGGCATTATAGCTATGTCACGTCTAATTTAAGCTTAAGGAAAAATATTAAGGCATTGAAAGTGAAATAAGAGATTAGATTTTTTATCTTTTAAAGTAACGACTTATATCTATATAAGTATATTTTGGAAAAAAGTTAAATCGATTAAATTACCAAACAATAAATTTATTTTTCATAACTTATGTGAGTTTGTTACTTTGCGAAAGTCATCAGCTAGTGTTGAAAGAATATTTATTTAGTAATATTAATCTTACTAAAGCCAAGATCTAAAGTTTACTGGAAACAGAAACCCTCGAAATCATTGTGTTTCCGAAAGATTATTTGAAATGTAACTCTTTGGAATGTTATAATGTTGACATTTAGAAAAATTAAAAAAAAAACAATTCTAAAATGTATAGTTTTATTTTGAAACTAGTTCTATTTAGAAATTGTTAACACACTATTATATCGAGCCTTGAGTGCGACATTATCGTAAGCGACATCCGAGAAATTAAGATTTCATGACATAGCTCAAAATTCGAAATTGTCAAAATATCAAAATTGCTTATAGTTTCAAAAATACGGCGCTTGAGATTTTATCGTAAGTAGATGTTTACATTTTAAAAAAATAAAAATTATCGTAAGCGACACATATTTACTGAGATATTTTATTTTTAATTATGAAACATGTAAGCTATTGGAAATATTAAATGAAAATTTATTTCACCGATTTTTACGAAACTTGGCACACACCCTAAGCTTTAATAAGGGCACAAAATTGCGTTCAAAAAAGTGGGCGGGCACGCCTATTAAATTTTAGTATAATATTTCATGTGCTTGTACTTAACCAATATTTTCGAAACTTGGCACACACCTTGAACTCTTAAAAATACACAATCTTGTTTTAAAAAAGTAGGCGTAGCCACGCCCCATTAAATTTAATACTATATTTCACGTGTTTTTAATTAATCGATTTATACGAAACCGGACCATATTTCTAAATAAAAAAAGATACTTACAAATAAAACTTTTTTGAATTGACCAGGGGCCCGTTTCTCAAAACTACAAATTACAAATCTACAAATAAAATACACACAAAACAACAATAAAATTTGTAAATGTGTTGTTGTTTTGTGTGTATTTTATTTGTAGATTTGTAATTTGAAGTTTTGAGAAACGGGACCCAGAGCTCAAAAGTATGCACTAAAAAGGTAATAATAAAACTTTAAAAAAAAAAAATTAAACCGACTTCAAAAATAAGCACTAAAAAGCTACAAATAATATAGATCTAGTTAAATAAAAGATTTTTATATATGTTACCTACAGTGCCGTTTGAAGTTGGTGCCAGTAATACTGGTACTAAACAATTAGGAACATGCCCGGTAAAAAAACTGCAAGTAATTTTTATATACATATGTATGTGCGTAGTTACCAATGTTGCTGGCGCCAACTTCAAACGGCACTGTAGGTAACATATATAAAAATCTTTTATTTAACTAGATCTATATTATTTTTAGCTTTTTAGTGCTTATTTTTGAAGGCGGTTTAACTTTTTTTTTAAGTTTTATTAACAGTAATTCCCTACTTTTTGAAAACGTCTAAGTGTTTGCAATCTGTAAAAGTAACTTTTTTGTTACCAGGACACACAATGATGCCTGTAGACTCCGTTCACGCCACAATTGAGAATTTTATAAAAAATAGAAGTATTTGGGCACCTTCTGAATGGGCATCACTAATTTCTAATTCGCGTACAAATCCTAAATACTACGAGTGCATTGCACTAAATTATACTGATTTTCAAAATTGGAAGACATACTCCAACGTATTTTTGCCACATAACATTAAAATAAAATTTAATAATTTACGAACAGTTATCTTTGACAAAAATAAGTTTTGCGCACAATTAAAGTATGGATACAATGATAATGATGATAAAATCGAAGAGTTAAACCTTAATTTAATAAAGCGCTCAAGAAAAAAATACAGAGCTCCTTGAAAATGGACCGCAATTTCTTTATTCACAAAAATTAGAAATATCAGCACAAAAATTTAAAGATTTGTGGACATTATGTGACAACGGAATAATCTCTGAAAGATATCATCAAGAATACATTAATATGAAAAGTAATGATAAAATTGAAGATGTACCAGCTGAGAGTGATGATGATGATAATTAAAAAAAGTTTAAAGCCATTTCCATAAGTATTACTACTAAATACCTAACATAATTATATTAATAAAACACTTTATAATATTTAAATAATATTGTTTATAATACATAATACCTATTTTTTACCAAAATAATATTGTTTTGACAACCCAATTGTAATCAGATTGAAAAAACCCAAATGTACCAATTTATTTTTCTATTAAATAAACAAAAAACAAACAAAAAAATATCGTAAGCGACAAATATTTTTTAATTCCTCCATTTATATGAAAAAAAAAATTATCGTAAGCGCCATAACTAGTGCCAAATATGAAAATACAAAATTCTTTTTGCTCCCAATCACTGGCCAGGACAAAATTATCACAAACTGCATAAAAACATTTTCAATTTTATCCATACATTTGGAAATAATCAATAAAAAGGCTCTCCTGTAAAGTTTGGTTATTGTCGCTTACGATAATGTTGCACTCAAGGCTCGATATATTCTAAATTTTTTTATTTAATTTCACCCTATAGTTTTTATCTTTGACAATAATGTCGATGAATTGTTTCTTGTTACATAAAATATTCTTTTATTTCTAATATGATATATTAGTTGTTCAATAAAATGGATAATTCTTGTATAACGATTTTTCGACGATTTTTTTTTAAATTGGGACGATTTTGACTATTTTATTTTATTTTTTTCTAAAAATCGTCTAACACTGCTTCAACCCACCCAAGTGACGTATTTTGAAGTATTGGAAGACTGTCGCTTAACCTTATCGTGCCAGACTGAAGTAGAACTCGGCGCCAAGAAGAATATCAGTTTTCTCTGGCATGTTAAACTTGGGGTCCGCCATATGAATGCCCTTTGGAATTTTCCAATTTGAAACATCGATAATATGACTCGGTTGCGCCGGGATGATGCTGGGTGACACGAAGGCTTCCAAGTTTGTTGAAACGTTATGATCTCTGGATAACATTTGCACATTAATGCGTTGATGTACTCTTTTCTGAATTCTTCCAACTCCATCAATATATAATGGGCCTTCTGTAGTTGAAAGGGATAATTTTTTGATAAGCCGTTAACTCACAATGTTGACTTGTGATCCTGAGTCCTAGTATGGCTCTAAATTCACTTGAATTGCCATTTGCAGCCTTGATAATGACTAGCTACGATGACGTAGCTCTGGTTCCTAGATTCAGATGCAGTCGAGGCTGAAGAGACTGCAACTGCGTTGCTTGTAGTCTCATGTTGTTTTTGGTTAGTCAACTGAAGAGGTGAATTTGAGATACCTGTATGCTGTGATTTTGGTGGCAAGTGTAATAATAATAAGTGCAATCGATTCCATTGATTCCTCTCTAGAAACGACAATAATTCACTAATTGTAGGCACTTCTTTTGATTTTTGTAGTGATTGCATAAATCGAATTTAAATGGTGTGTTCGAGTTTTTTCAGTAATAATTGAATGAGTATGGTATACCATGACGATGTGTCGATTTAAATTTAAAATTTAAATTGTTTAAATTGTTTAAATTTTAAATTTAAATTGTTCAATGCCAGCAAGCATTCCTTTGTGGTATCATGAAGAGCCTTTATTGATGCAGGAGATAATGTTCCCTTGGGCTGATTCAGAATTTTTTCAATCAATATAGCTACCAGTACTCTTTTGTTGTTGTACCGTTCATAAAGTAGCGACCACGCTGTGGTGTAGTTTTCTTCTGATAAAGCTAGGTGACTTATGAGTTTGCCAGCCTCCCCTGACAAATTGGGTTTGAGGTAGGGATGGGCAAATGGAAAAAATGTATCGATATATATCGTATCGATATTTTTGAACAGCATCGATATATATTTTTTTATTACATCGATATTTCGATATATCGATATTTTTGCCCACAAATGTTGCAAAAATCTTTTAAGTTTAAAATAAATACACATACTAAAATATCGCGCCATAACCGCCAAAAAAGTTTAAACGACATCATTTTGAGAACTTAATATTTTGTTAGCGATTTTAAATGTTAACATGCTTATTTATACAAATTATTGAGGCTTTGCAAAGCTTTTTAAAACAGATTTCCATAAAAAATTTTCCTTATTAAGCCTTTAGAAAGCCTTAATAATTTTTATAAATAAGGCTCTTAATAATTGTTTTATGAATGCTCAGTGTTGAACACTTCAAACTTCATCATTGCAGAATACGAGAAATATTTACTGGGCATTAGAGCTGTGTCGTTCATGAACGAACGAGTACAATTGAACGAATCAGTGAAATGAACGAAGTGAGCGGGTCACTTTACTGAGCTGTTTTGGCTCAGCAGTACTGATAAAAAGTACAATCTCAAAACTGTGGTACAATTGAACGAAATGAACGACCGAGCACACTTGGCTCTTTTTTTGTTTTGTTTGGCTTTTTCTTTGTTCATGTGAGATTTGTTGTCATATTCTTGTTTTCATTTGACTTTTTTTATACTTTTAGTAACACTGTGGCCATTATGAAATTAATTAAATTACCATTCATATTTATTAAGTTTTTATAACACAGGTATTAATAGTTTTTTTAGCAAAATTGGTTTAGATATTTTAGTTTATTTTCATTGTCATTATTGTGTATAAGTATGTGGCTTTTTTGGCGATATGAATCTTTTTTCATTTCTTTACTTTCAATTCAAAACAAAATGCATTGTGCATGTTTCCCTTTTTATGTACAGAATCAACTGCTTGTTTGTTTTCACTTCGTTCTATTTCTTGAAAAGAACGGATGAACGAAATGAACGAACTCGTTCTTTTTTAGAAAATGAGCGAAAATGAGCGGTCACTTGAATGAACGATTTGGCACAGCTCTACTGGGCATCCATTAAATAATGATTTAATATTTAGAGAAATCGCGAAAAACTATCTAACTTAAATTTTAATGAACTCTAATAGTGAAGAAAACCAAAGTTGATATTGAGCTCCTTAAGGCTTCATTAGTCTTTACTTTCTGTTGCCGTTCTGTGTCTAAGTTTTAATTGTTACTTTTTCTGTAATAAATTTGAAACTAAAGTGATGAGATTTGCATCGTCCATTGATATGTTTCAATATAGTTTTATGTTTTTCTGGTAAAAATTTAATTTTTTCAAATTCCTAAATTCCTAAACCTTTCGAAAGGTTTTTATTTTACTTATGCTGACACCTACATACATTACACTATTTAATAGTTTTTTTATTTTCACAGGTTGAACCGAAACAGAATATAACGAAAGAGAAAAACTAACGGCTTGTATAAGATTTCTATAAAAAAAAGAGTAATCTGATAGTAACAGAACAGAAAGTAAAAATTAATTCTGCCTTGAGACTTATACCCACACCAAATTTGACATTTAGCTTAGTTAATAAATAAATGTCAGCTGGATTAGTGGGGTCACCTTATAGATGCGTCTTTTCTGTTATGAAATTTCTCTATTTTTGGTTCGCATCACTATCAGTCATGCCAATATCCTAGCGTTAAAATTTATAGAGCTCTTAAAAATATCGAAACCCGATACTCGTAAATTAGAATCGATGTATCGATATATCGGTTTTTGAAATATCGGCGATATATATCGATATTTATTTTTTCAAATATCGATATTTCGATATATCGATATTTTGTGCCCATCCCTAGTTTGAGGTACCACATTTTCTGTACGCTTGGAAGCGGTTGCTTGTGCACCATTTCTTGAAATAGTTCATAAAATTGGATCCACTTCAAATAGTCTCCATTGAAGTGGGGAATAACAATTTTTGGAAGCGGTAGTGAACTGTGTGATGATAATTCTGATCGTAATTGTGTTGAACACGCTACGCTCTCCTTTTGTTTATTTGTATTTACTGCGAGTTGTATTAACGTATGTTGCACTAAGTCTTCCAAATTATTGTATTCAATTTGATTTAATCCTAATGTTGAAGGATCTTCGGTCTGTTGTTATAACTCATCATACAAGGTTTGGACTTGATTCCATAGATTTCTTATTGTGTCTGCCTTGATTGTATAAAACTCTTGCGGTTGATCTTCCTCTAATGATGTCAACGTTTTTAATAGCCGAGTTAGGGCAGCCATACGGGCTGTCACTCGTCTGGCTAGTCCTTGAACTGGTGTATTCTGGTTATTCAATGAAGTTCTTACTGCTGGCAATGACTTTGTGCCCTCAATTAATTTCTTGATTTGAAAGTTGATATTTTCCATAGCAGTGCTATACCTTTCTCCAAGGAACCCGTGCAAATTTTTCACAATATACGAACCATCGTCAGGAAGTGTTTGATCTCTACGAAAGACATTCTCTGTTCTCTCAAAGTCCTTCCAAAGTTTCGCTAATTCATCGGACTTGCTTTTGTAAAATTCTAGATTCCTTCGATCCTGTGGGGCCTTCTTGATATTAGCAATAATCCTGTCTATGTAATTTGCCCTTTCCTCCTGCTGGATCATAAGAGCTTGTAGACTCGCAATCTTCGCCTTGTTATGGGGCCAGAGGATGCCTTGGTTTACCCTTTGATGTAGTTGAGAATCTAAGCAATACCAACTGCTTAGTGATGTCCTAGTGTTAATATGTAGTTATTGATTGATTTTTGATCCTGTTATAGGTCACGTCGGGGTCACCAAAATGTTTGTGAATGGGCTAGTGTTGATTAGTTCAAACACATAAATTTGAATTAGCACTAAGTTCCCAAATAGTTTTTCCTTACAAGCACTTGTAACTTGAAGGAAGCAGTTCGTTTTCAATAAGCATAACAAGAGTGTTTTATTACAGAACGGCTTCCCTCAAGGTACAAGTGCTTGTAAGGAAAAACTATTTGGGAACTTAGTGCTAGTTCAAATTTATGTGTTTGAACTAATCAACACTAGCCCATTCACAAACAAATATAATAACTATAGAACAATGAGTTTTATTTGAAACAATCGCCTAGGTTCTACATGAAATGAAAGTGAAATTTTCTCTTGGTTTGTGTTCTCAATTTCGTAAAAGTGATTTAAAAAGTAAAATTTCATATTCGCCTAGGTTCTAGATTTGCAAAATAAAATGAAAGTGAAATTTTCTCTTGGTTTGTGTTCTCAATTTCGTAAAAGTCATTTAAAAAGTAAAATTTCATTTTCAGTTTGTTTCAAACGAATTGAAGTGTTCTTCAATCCAATTTCACTACAAAAAAAGTAATTTGAAACCGGCAGCAAACAACATTGTGAAATTTTTTTTTTTGTTGTACACACATACATATATTTATTTATTGTATCTTCAAATATGACCTAACAATAAGTATTCAAATCTTAAATCTAAATATAATTATTAGGCCCGACCAGTATCGGACATAAACTTAGTGATAGTAATTAATAATACATAAATTTCGTATTAAGCACAATAATTATTTTCAAGAAGTATCATTTGGGGTGCTGAGTATTAGGGCCCTTGTGTCCCTCTTTTTTAAGCGGATGTGTCCAGTAAAGTTCAAGATATTACGAGCAAGCGGATTAGGATGTGACTCGAGTTTTGTTAAATATTTACCTGCGTATTTTGCGATTTCTTCAGTCACTAGTGGCATATTTAAATCTCGATGTATATTTACATTTTTGATGTACCATGGAGCCGCTGTTATCAAACGTAAAATTTTATTTTGCCGTCGTTGGATTCTATCCACATTTGAAGCTGAAGCAGTGCTCCATAGCTGAATTCCGTAGCACCATATTGGCTTCAAAAGCGACTTGTATATCAAAAGTTTGCAGTCTAGACTGAGTGTTGAATTTCTGCCAATCAACCAATGTATTTGAGTTAACTTAAGTTTCATTTGAATTAGTTTAGCGTCAATATGATGTTGCCATGTAAGCCTTCGATCAAGGTGTATGCCAAGGTATTTCACTTGAGAATTTTGAGGAATATTTTGATTATTTATTCGAATGGGGGAACAGGTATCTTTTCTTAGGGTAAACGTTATATGAACACACTTTTGTTCATTTACTTTAATTCTCCATAAGTTCAACCATCTTTCAAGCTGGGTAATGTGAGCTTGGAGATTGCGGGATGCCTCATAAGGGTTTTTGTGCATACTCATACAGGCTGTATCATCGGCAAATGTAGAAGTGTGGATGTTATTGCTCACAGGAATATCACAAGTATATATTAAATACAAGACTGGCCCCAGAATACTACCCTGTGGCACACCAGAAGATAGAGATTCGGGCACACTTTTGAAGTCTCCTTCCACAACAGTAAACTTCCTATCAACAATATAACTTTCCAAAAGTTTTTCTATATTTATTGGCAAATATGTCTTCAATTTTAAAAATAGACCCTCGTGCCATACTTTGTCAAATGCTTGAGAAACATAAATAAAAAGGGCAGAACAATACTTCTTTTCTTCAAAAGTCCTCCTTATAACTTGAACCAATCTATGCGTTTGCTCAATAGTGCTATGCTGACTTCTAAAGCCAAATTGATGGTCCGGGATGCACCCATTATCAGCTAAAATTGTGGACAATTTAGTCATGAGCAGCTTTTCGAAAAGTTTTGAGACTGTTGATAGTAAGCTTATAGGCCTATATGACTCAGCCTTTGTAAGATCTTTGCCCGGCTTCGGAATCATTTTAATCTTGGCAAGTTTCCAGTTATGTGGAAAATACTGCATTCGCAAAATGGCATTAAAAATAAATAGCAGGATTCTTATTGCAATATGAGGCAAGTTCGTCAGCATCTTGTTACTAATTCCGTCAATACCTGGAGCTTTCTTCGGATTAAGTTCAGCAATTAGTTTTTGTACATCGCGCATCTTAAACTTTATGGGTCGCGGGGGTAGAGCAACTACACTTGGCAAATCAGCAGCACCAGTACATGTGTTTGGGGTAAATACGTATTTTAAATAATTAGCAAATATTTTACCTTTTTCAGTATCGCTTCTTGCCCAACCTCCGGTAGATGTGCGCAGATGTGGTTTAAGCTCAACGGGGGTTTTCAGCTTTCTAGTAGCGCGCCACAAGGAGTAATTAGATGCTGGTGTGACATCAAGACCTTCCAAATAATTTTCAAGAGATGCAGTTTTTTCAATTGCAAGTAACTCTTGGTGTCGTTTAGTGCACTCTTTAAATCTGATTTTAAGTTGTGGTGATCTGTGCTGTTGCCATTCCCTTCTAGCTCTTCTTTTTTCACATAAGGCACGTTCAATATCGGTAGAATAAATTTTATTAAATCCAGTCTGCGGATGGGAGGTAGTAGCATGTTCAGCAGCCTGTGTAATCATTTCGTTAATGTTGGCGATGTTAGCTTCAATATCCTCGGGTGTTCTTAGCGTAATGTTTTCCGTGCAATGACTACTAACATATTTTTTGAATCGCAGCCAATTTACACGACTGATCATCTTCACATACGAGTGAGGTAAATCACTTCTCTGTGGGCTACAGATTGTAACGATCGTGGGAGAGTGATCGGACGAGAGATCTAAAGAAGCTTCAACGTTAATTAATTCTCTAGAAATGTTTTTCATGACGCCAAAATCTATAACATCCGGAATTTTATTTATGTCAGTAGGCCAGTAAGTAGGCTCCCCACTCGAAATGACGTCCAAGCCCATTTTAGAAATTGTGTTGAACAATGCTCGACCTCTGGGTGTAATATGACGAGAACCCCAGAACGTATGTTTGGCATTATAGTCGCCAGCTGCTACGAAACAAGGGCCAAGAGATTTATAGGAATCCTCGTATTGATTCTCAGTAATTGCGAATCTGGGAGGGGAGTAAATTGATGATATCACAAAATTTGTGCAAAAGTTTTCAACACAAATATTCGTTGCTTGTAGATATTCCTCACAAATGTTGTCAATAATATAATGTTTAAGTCTAGACTTTATTAGAATTGCTGATCCACCGCATGCTCTTCCTCTCGGGTCCTTTGAATCATATAAGGTATAGCCAGAAATTTTAAAAAGGCTTCTCGAAGTCAAATGAGTCTCTGAGACCAACATTATGTCAATATTTTTTTCCGTGAGGAAGTGCTCAAGTTAATTTTTTATGTTGGCGAATTCCGTTTGCGTTCCAGAAACATATTTTTAACGTGTTCATGGCTTCTTAACTAATGCTTGAAGCAGTGTATTCTGCATTCGCAGCATTTCTTGCATCATGCTAGTCATATTTATTGTAAAACTATTAATAGTTAGCACCAGATTCTCAATAGTAGCTTCAAGACGACTAAAGTTAAAGCTTGAGTTTGCATTCGTTGAGTTATTTGGCGGTGGAACATTTTGTGTGGGAATAGAACTAGTCCTAGCAGCATCGGCATACGATACACGTGAACTAACTGGTTGGCTTGTTTGAGGAAGAGTGGTGGAGTAAGCGTTTACTGCTTGAGGTGGAGCTAGTTTAGGTTTTTGACCCATAGCCTGTTTAACAAAAGAATATACAGGGCATCCTCTGTAGTTAGCGGTGTGGTTACCTCCACAATTACTACATTTTTTTTCTGCTTGATCTTTTGGCTTCGTGCAGCTATCAGTACCATGCAATTCACCGCAGATAACACAAACTGTAGGTAAATTGTAGTAAGTTTTTGTATGACCATATTCTTGGCAATTGTGGCACTGTACGGGACCTGAACGCTTATGTGGCTCTTCAACTGTAATTTTTCGGTATAAAAGGTATTTTAGGCTATAAATTGGATATGTCTCGTTCTTTTTCAACTGTATATCATTTGGCTCCAGTTCAACACGAAATAGAGGCTGGGGGATCTTCTCTCTATTGATTATATTAGTAACACTTTTTACCTTAAATCCTTGTATGTTGAGTGCATCTTTTATTTCGTCTGGATTAACATAAGCATCAATGCCCTTCAATACGATCTGCATACCTTTAGCACTTTTAAGCTGATAAGTATAAAAATTAGTTTTATTTTTTTCGAAATCAGTAATAATTTTGCGGAATCTTTTTCTTCATATATTTGAATTTTCGTTTCATCAATTTTACCACGTTTTATTGGAATAACGTGAAATGCGTTCTCACCAACTGCCGAGACTAATTTTTTAATAAGGTCATTCAAATTTTTTTCTCTCAAGTATATTGGTGGTGGCTTGGAAGTTTTTTTTGATGAAACAGCATCTTGGTCGTTATTTGCTTGCAATATTGAAAAACGATTTTGACGGTTAACTGCTGCGGCGTCGTTATCCCTGGATATCTTGGGAACCGATGAAATTTTTGATGAATTTGGGCTTCGCCCGCGTTTTAAAATTGTGATATATCTGTCCATTCCGACTTGGACTTTGGGTTTTGGGCTAATCTTATCTTCAGTGGCAACTTGGTTAAGTGATGACCTCGAGCCCGAAGCGGGTGATATCGCTGAGTTAAATGTGGAAGTACTAGGCAATAATATCAACGATTCACTAGTTGGCATTGGACAAAGCGAAGTTGATCGCTGACGAAACTGTGGTTTTGCCGTTAGAAAAAGTCTATTATCAGATTTTTTATTTTTATTAAGAGCTTCAGAACTCACAGCAAGTCTATTATCAGGTTTTTTATTTTTATTGTTATCATTATGAGCATCAAAACTCACAGTAAAATAGGCATTTCTGCCGTTAGAACTCGCTTCACTATTTTTTTCCTTTGGGGTACTCATAAAGAGTATTCCTCAAGGGTACTTTGTATGTTTTTTTGTTTACGGTTCTTTTTTGATTTTGTTATTTCTATATATAAAAATATCAGCAAAGCAAAAAAAGCTTATTTAACAAATTTAATATGTACTACGAATATTTTTTGTATGATTTTTTTTTTGTTTAGTTTGTATATAAGAAAAATTCCGCTATTACGTCTGTTCACTATGAAGGTACAACGAGAACTGACATTGTGAAATAAAATACTTTTTATTAAAAATAAAATTTTTGTAATAAATAGTTGCAAAAATACGAAAATGCAAACAAATACATAGCACTTTTAGATAAAATTTTTTTTTACGATTTTATTTGTGTTTTAAAAGGCGAAGCACAAAAACCTTGAACAAGAGGAGACTTTGCTAAAATATATGGATAAAAATCCGGAATTAGTAAAGGGTTCTGTAAGTGATTTCTCCAAAGCGCATAGAAATGTTTAGCGATCTTGCGATTTTTTCACGAACATGCGATTTTATGCGTTTTTTCCGAGTTTATTTTATTTTTAACATTTTTGGCTATTTCTAATGAATTTCAAGGTTTGTTTCCGATTTTACAACTTCTTGCGAATTTTGGAATTGTTCGCGAAGCGAGTTTTTGCAAGTATACTGCTTCTTAACAGTTTTCGCGAATTTTAAACAGTATTAGACATTGGCATAATTTTCGCAATTTTCGCGATTTTTCCCGAATTTTTAATATTTCTTAGAGCTTTAGCGATTTTTAATAAAAACTATCAATTGTTTAAAATTTTGCGATTTTTCACAAATTTTTGTTATTTTTGCGAAAGGTGTAATTTTGGCTAAGTTTTTTGCTTTCTTTATTAATTTTTATTTAGGGACTTAAAATTTTAATTTGTTACAAGCTTTGACGAATTAATTACACTGTACAACAGCCAAAATAGCCTTTAGATAAAAGTATGCGGACTATATGGATTTCGATGCGTTAAATTCAAATCTGCTGTCAGGTTTTCTCTATCACGTAGAGATTTTTTTATGGGCGTGGCTAATTTTGGCCCCTAAATTAGTCGGCCATACTAATATATTTTACTATAACTCGAAAACCGCTATTTTGATTTTAATGAATAATAAACCAAAAGACGCGCCACAAAATTTTGTTAAAAAATATTTATAATCATTTTTTACCTATCTTTTATGGTTTCAGAGTTATTCAGAATTTAAAAAAGAAAAAATTTTTTTTTATGCAAAAATCGCGTAATTTTTTTACATAAAAATTACAATAAAAAAATCAGAAACTCACAAGTTTCATATTTTTTACATTTTTCTTAAAACCACATATCCTAGGAATAAAACAAGCTATAAAACGTGAAAATCCAGCAATAAATCTTGATTTTATTCACAATTTAAAGCAGGTACCTAAAAATGGAAAAATGTGTGTAATGCATTAAATGCAGTCACATTTTCATTTGGCAGTGATGGGAAAGTTGGTACGATCGTACTTTTTTTGATATTATTTGACATGAAAAAGTACCGTAGTACTCCCCTAAGAAATTTGATACTCTCACGGGCAACTTAGAAATGCAGTCAGAAGACTCGCACATGCATATATTTTGCCAAGAATTAAATTGTTTTTTCGACAAATAGAAAGAAGCTTTATTAGTAAAGATCTTTTAGAAAAGTGTAACCACAATTAAATATCAACGAAAACCATATTTCATTCAATGATATTTTATGTGGCACAGAAGTTGATCTATTGAAACAACTGTTTTAAATCAGTTTAAAGAAAATTTTAAAAAGTTTATATTAAGTTCTAAGGGCAAAAGTGGACTTTGACAATAAAATGTTAGTTTGGTTTAGTAAGTTTCCCCCTGAAAGTATTTTATCTGTTAAACCAATATCATTATACCACTTTTAATTAAAATGTTACCAGGGAAAAGAAAAAAAAGAAAAGAAAAATAATTTGAAATATTAACAACCAATGTAGAGCATTGGCTTATATAAAAACGCATTAGATGAATACATGTTTCCTGATATATCGAGAGTAGCTTACGGAATTTTATCCATGCCTCACTCCGCTGTAAATGTCGAAAGGATTTTCTTTTACCAAAATTTCATGAAAACAAAATATAAATCAACAGCCATCGTATTCTGTAACTCGCTAAAGCTAAATCTAATTTTCGGCTACGAATGCAATTTTCAAACGGGTATTGATAAATCAGGTAATGGCTTAAAAATGTAATTCGCCGAAATTTTATTGCTTTATGTCATCATAAAAGATAGGTAAAAAATGATTATAAATATTTTTTAACAAAATTTTGTGGCGCGTCTTTTGGTTTATTATTTATTAAAATCGAAATAGCGGTTTTCGAGTTATAGTAAAATATATTAGTATGGCCGACTAATTTAGGGGCCAAAATTAGCCACGCCCATAAAAAAAAATCTCTACGTGATAGAGCAAAACTGACAGCAGATTTGAATTTAACGCATCAAAATCCATATAGTCCGCGTAATTTTATCTAAAGGATAGCCAAAAAATGTTATTTTGTTGTACAGTGTTATTAATGATTTACGTTACAGTTTGTTTCCAAATATTGCGAATTTTTATCATTTTCGCGATGTGTGGTATATTCGAGTTTTAATCAAATTCAAGACTTGATATAGATTTTTGCATTTATTTTTATTACAAGTACACAATCATATTTTTTTTGGTATGCAAGTGATTTTTGGCGCAATGAATATTTCCATAATTTGGGCCCCAAAAATATTCATAGCAACACAGATAGGTCGTCAAATTTAATTGTGTTTCAAAAGACGAATTTACGAAACGAATTCTTGAAGGCAAGTTCATCGAACTATGCGAAGTTCGCCGGTCGTCGCAATTGTGTTTATACCATAATATGGTATTTTTCCATGTTGTTTGAAATATTTATTTTTTTTTTATTTTTTTTTTAATACATGATATTTATTTATTGTATCTTCCTATATGAACTAACAATAAGTATTCAAATCTTAAATCTAAAATATAATTATTAGGCCCGACCACTGTCGGACATAAATTTAGAGATAGTTATAAATAATACATATTTAAGTAGTGATAAACAAAAGGAAGAAAAAATAAATAAAAAATAAAAATTATTTTTCAGTTAGTCCCATCTGGAGTGTTGAGTATAAGAGCCCTTGTATCCCTCTTTTTTAGGCGGATGTGTCCAGTAAAGTTCAAAATATTACGAGCAAGCGGATTAGGATGTGACTCGAGTTTTGTTAAATATTTGCCAGCGTTTTTTGCAATTTCTTCAGTCACTAGTGGCATATTTAAGTCACGATGTATATTTGAGTTTTTTATATACCATGGAGCCGATGTTATCAATCGCAAAATTTTATTTTGCCTTCGTTGGATTCTCTCGACATTGGAAGCTGAAGCAGTGCCCCATAGTTGAATTCCGTAGCACCATATCGGTTTCAAAAGTGACTTGTATATCAAAAGTTTGCAATCTAGACTGAGGGTTGAATTTCTACCAATCAGCCAATGTACCTGAGTTAATTTTAGTTTCATTTGGGTTAACTTAGAGTCAATATGGTGTTTCCAAGTAAGCCGTCGATCAAGGTGTATACCAAGATATTTCACATGAGTATGTTGAGGGACAACTTGATTGTTAATCCGAATGGGTGAACAAGTATCTCTTCGTAATGTATATGTTACTTGAACACACTTTTGTTCGTTTACCTTAATTCTCCATAAGTTTAACCATAGTTCCAGCTGGGTAATGTGTTCTTGAAGATATCGAGATGCTTCGTAAGGATTTTCATGCATACTAAGACAGGCTGTATCATCAGCAAATGTGGAAGTGTGGATATTGCTGCTCAGAGGCATATCACAAGTATAAATCAAATACAAAACTGGCCCCAGTATACTCCCCTGTGGCACACCGGATGAGATAGTTTCAGGCATGCTCATAAAGTCTCCTTCCACAACAGTGAACTTCCGGGCAGCAATGTAACTTTTCAAAAGACTTACAACGTTTATTGGCAGGTATGTTTTTAATTTTAAAATTAGGCCTTCATGCCACACTTTATCAAATGCCTGAGAAACGTCGATAAACAGCGCAGAACAATACTTCTTTTCTTCAAATGTTCTTCTTATAAATTGGACCAGTCTATGAGTTTGTTCGATAGTGCTATGCTGACTTCTAAAACCAAATTGATGGTCCGGTATGCACCCACTATTAACTAGAATTGGGGACAATTTTGTCATGAGCAGTTTTTCGAAAAGCTTTTGACATTGTTGATAGGAGACTTATTGGCCTGTATGACTCAGCCTTGGTAAGGTCTTTGCCCGGCTTTGGAATCATTTTTACTTTGGCAAGCTTCCAGCTATTTGGATAATACTGCAGTCGTAAAATGGCGTTAAAAATAAATAACAGTATTCTAATTGCAATACGAGGCAACTTTATTAGCATCTGGTTACTAATTCCATCAAAACCCGGAGCTTTCTTTGGGTTGAGTTCAGAAATTAGTTTTTGCACATCACGCGTCTTAAAGTTTATTTGTTGAGGGGGTAGAGCGACTACATTTGGCAAATCAATTACACCAGTACATGTGTTTGGGGTAAATACGTATTTTAAATGGGCAGCAAATATGTTACCTTTTTCAGTATCGCTTTTTGCCCAACCTCCGGTAGATGTGCGCAGAGGTGGTTTAAACTCAACGGGTGTTTTAAGCTTTCTAGCAGCACGCCATAAAGAGTAATCAGATGCTGGTGTGACATCAAGATTTTCCAGATAGTTTTTAAGAGATGCAGTTTTTTCATGTGCAAGCAGCTCTTGGAGTCGTTTAGTGCACTCTTTAAATCTAATTTTATTCTGGGGTGATCTGTGCTGTTGCCATTCCCTTCTAGCTCTTCTTTTTTCACATACGAGACATTCAATATCTGTAGAATATAGTCTATTAAACCCAGTCTGCGGATAGGAGGTAGTGGCATGTTTAGCAGCCTGCTTAATATTTTCGTTAAGATTGGCAATGTTAGATTCAACATCATCAGGTGTTCTTAGTGTAATGTTTTCCGTGCAATGACTACTAAGATATTTTTTGAATCGCAGCCAATTTACACGATTTATCAAATTGGCATATGGGTGAGGTAAATCACTTCTTAATGGGCTACAAATTGTAACGATCGTGGGAGAGTGATCGGACGAGAGATCTAGAGAAGCTTCAATATGAATTAAATCCCTAGAGATATTTTTCATAACGCCAAAGTCTATTACATCCCGAATTTTATGCATGTCAGTAGGCCAATAAGTGGGCTCCCCACTTGAAATGACATCCAAGCCCATTTTGGAAATTGTTTTGAACAACGCTCGACCTCTGGGTGTAATAAGACGCGAACCCCAGAACGTGTGTTTAGCATTATAGTCGCCAGCTGCTACGAAACAAGGACCCAGAGATTTGTAAATGATTGATGCTCAGTAATTGCGAATCTAGGAGGAGAGTAAATTGATGATATGACAAAATTATTGGAAAAATTTTCAATACAAATATTCGTTGCTTGTAAATGTTCTTCACAAATGTTATCAATAATATAATGCTTGAGTCTTGACTTTATTAAAATTGCTGATCCACCGCATGCTCTTCCTCTCGGGTCCTTTGAATCATATAAGGTGTAGCCATAAATTTTAAAAAGGCTTCTCGAAGTCAAATGAGTCTCAGAGACCAACATTATATTAATATTTTTTTCCGTGAGGAAGTGCTCAAGTTCATTTTTATGTTGGCGAATGCCGTTTGCGTTCCAGAAACATATTGTTAACGTGTTCATGGCTTATTAAGTATTGCTTGAAGCAGAGTATTCTGCATTCGCAACATTTCTTGCATCATGCTAGTCATATTTGTTGTAAAATTGTTTATAGTTTGCACAAGATTTTCAATAGTGGCTTCAAGGCGATTATAATTAAAGTTTGAGTGTGTATTTGTAGAATTATTTTGCGGTGAAACATTTTGTGTCGGAATAGAACTAGCCTTAGCAGCAATAAACTAGGAATGAAATCGTCATGGAAAAAGTTTCATTACTTTTCTAGAACAGTGATATCGTCTTTGCGGAATTAAAAACGTTTTCATTTTCACTTTGTAGTGGAATGTGAAACCTGGGCGAATAAATTTAATTAAATAATCCATGAACATTTATTAATGATTCTAAAAAGTAATGCATTTTTATTCACCCCTATAAGCAAAAACAAAAGTATATTCAAGCAGTTTCTTCTGGAGTGTTGAGTATTAGAGCCCTTGTGTCCCTCTTTTTTAGGCGGATGTGTGTAGTAAAGCTCAAAATATTACGAGCAAGCGGATTAGGATTTGACTCGAGGTTTGTTAAATATTTGCCTGCATATTTTTCAATTTCTTCAATCACTAGTGGCATGTTTAAATCACGATGTATATTTGAATTTTTTATATACCATGGAGCCAATGTTATTAATCGCACATATTTATTTTGCCTTCGTTGGATTCTTTCGACATTGAAAGCTGAAGCAGTGCCCAATAGTTGAATTCCATAGCATTTTGGAGGTGTCCGGCATATTTCACTATTGGATTCTTCTTTAACTCGACAAGCCCTACAAGAAAAATAATATCCGGTCCCAGGTTTTTGGACTGTCGCACCGTGTTATCTAACAAATTTTTTTGATGTTTTGATTTAAAACAGAAACATTTTAAAACTAGCTCCTTTTCGCGCTTATTCAAAAAAATTTAAATTGCACACGATTTTTATTAAATTGCGAAAATTTTTTTAAATACACAGAATCAAAGTGAAAAAGAAGACATTAACGAAACGTCATATTAAAAGAAAAACTATAATTTTTCTTGTGTTTACGCTAATGCTATGTTTAGACGACGAGTTGAATCACCTGCTTCGCTCTCTGAATCATGTTTATGAATCATGCTGTTTAGACTATGCATTCGTGCTTCGTGTGCAGCGTGCCAATTTAGTGCTTTTCGTACTAGATTTAGAGTTTTTTAATTCATAACAGTGCGGAATTTTTCAAATTGTTGCTTAAAAAAAGGCACTAAATGTGTGCTTTTCACCTTTGATTTTAGTGCGTTTTACATATCTACTAAATATTAATTTGTGAAAGTGTGGTGGCTTTATAAGAAACACCAAATAAGAAATTTTCACTTTTCAAAAACTATCTGCTTTCACCCCTTTTAGACATGCAAAGTTTCCTTTGCAGAATGTTAATTCAGCTGGGTGAAATACGAAGGAAGAAAAAATTTATCTTTCATAGTGAGAAAAAAGAATATATTTCTAGAAATTACAGAGGATACCATACACGTTATAAAATAACTTAATTACAATAATCTAATTACTAACCACTGAGGGAAGCAATGTATTGCTTTCTTGATAACGAAAGCTTTCAAAAATGCTTCTGAAAAGTACTAACATAAGGCTCTCTAACAAAGTGGACAAAAGTAAAAAAAAAATGTAAACCAGTAACTTTTGCATCTGAGTACACAAAAACTACACATTATTACTTCTGTAAAATGAATTAGTAAAGCAAAAAATTAATGGCTTTTTGGAAACTGAATGCATTGCTTCTAGATGCCTTACAAAAATTCTTCTGGGAAGCGGTAATTTTTGCTGGAATGGTGAAATTGAAGAAATAGAACGAAGTATCAGAAATTTAAGGATACATAAATGGACAAATTTGCTCAGAATTGATTAATTTTGGATTGAAGTTTATAGAAATTATAGAATTTCAAATAATCATAATCCATTTCTAATACTGCCAATATTTTCTCTAAGACTATTAACATTACCATGTTCAAATGTTGAAGTAGAAATAACTTTTAGCGCTTATAACTTTTTTAAAAGTAAGTTAAAAATACAATAATGATTTTATAAATCAAATTGTTTCATTCATATAAAAAACGGTCTAAAAGGAAAAGGCTTATGTTATTCAGTAACTCGTTTCTGTAATTCTCGCATCGTAAAATTTCTCACATGAAGTGTGAAACACAAAATTCCATCGTTTCTCGATTTGTGAAAAAAAGTGTTTCTGTATTTGAATGTGAAAACAGACAACACTGAATCTGTTTTTACTGAAATATTTCCAGTAATCGAGTGTCAAATGAAAACAAAAGTCACAAAAATATTATTTCAATAACAAAAAAATAATAATTTTCAAGAAAAATAAAATTGAATAATGAACATGAATATAAAGTGAATGTAAAATGCTTGAAATAAGTTTTTTCTAGCAACTGTCTCTATTATAGAAAATTCCACAAAAAAATTCTAAATAAATATAATCATATCGAATCGTTAATAATAATTTTAATTCAACAATTCGTTGCATATCTTTTCAACTAGTTTATTTTTCATATTTTCACACACAAATTCAAAAATTCACATGTTTTTGTACAATTTAAAATCCGAGAATTGCGAGAAACTATTCACAAAATATTGTTACAGAAACACTTTTTCTCACATTCCAATAATTGCTGGAAATTTGTTTAAATGACAGATAGTTCTCGCAAAGTAACGATACAGAAACACTTATGTGAGAAAAGCCATTATGTGTTTCAATTTACACTGTTTAACGATTCCCTTGTTTCATGCGGGAAATTTTACGATGCAAGAATTACAGAAACGAGCTACAGAATGTAACATACTGAACTATGTGCATGTAAAAATTAATTCAGATGATCTAATTGTTTTTTTTAATACACCATAATTGCAGTGTCTTGTGAAATGAACTTCAATTATTTTCCTACTCATGTTCTACTTATAAGCAAAATCGAAATATGGCTCGATATTATTGAAATTATTACAAAAACCTATGAAATGTAGTAAATTTAAAATTGTAGTTAACTTAAATTTTAAATTTCTACTCATTCAATACATATATAATTAGCCATGTGGGCTTTCTCTGTATTGCAAATAAATAGATAAATATAAAAATATAAATAAAAAATATATTGCATTTAGTGCTTTTTTATGAACACACAGTTATTTTTGCTCAGAAAAAGTTGGCATCACTGTTCGCGTGGCATTTTTTTTATGTATATTCACACATTCATACGTATCATACGCACGTGGATACATGCATACATACTTACATAAATTCGATTCATTCAAAATCTTGTTTTTGAAGGCATCTCTATATTTTCTTCTTATTTTTTCTTTTTATATTATTCATAACTTAATTAAATATATTTATATTAAACTCACATCTATGTTTTTTTGGCTTGTTTTCATTTGTTTACAAACACACACATACACATACCTATTTTGTTTTGATAGCTAGTTCAGATAAAGTGGCGATTAACTGCGATAAAAGTTAGAGAAGATACCAATTTAACGTGCTTCGCAAGTAGATTCATATTGAATCTACTTGATTCGCTCTCATAATTTTGTATGGCGAAACAAGTGGATTCGGTCATGATTGGAGCGTGAAGCATGAATAGAGAGCGAAGCACGTACCGTCTAAACATACTATAACAGTGATTTGTAATTTTAAGGAAAGTGCATAAAAAGAACACGAAAAATACAATATTTTTGAATGACTAAAACTCTCATTACAATTTTTTTGTGTTTAGGATAACATTGATTTGTAACTTAATAGAAGGTGCATAAAAACAACACCAAAAACATTGTGCAGGCATTTTGGAAAAAATTTTGTTTTCATGAAAAGTTAAATAACTCAGTCAATTGCTTATCTATTTTTAACCCCAAATATGCATTGTAATCGTAACTAAATGTACTTTTTGAATAAATTCAATAGTATTTTAGTTTCTTAATAAAATAGTGTATAAAAACGTCACCAAATTTGAAAATTTTTTGAAAAATCTACAAAATTTGTGTTTGCTGGACAATAACACCAAAATTTATCAAGTTTTCTTAACGAAATTATATATCATTCGAAAGATCTCAATTTCTTCTTTCCAAATCTAGTAAGAAATAGGATCATTATCAAAAAAGTTATAGGCTTATAAGTGCGCAAAGGTAAAAAAACCGGTTTTTCAACCGTAAATCCGGATTTTGGAGGTGTCCGGCATATTTCACTATTGGATTCTTCTTTAACTCGGCAAGCCCTACAAGAAAAATAATATGCGGTCCCAGGTTTTTCTACTTCATTCAATTTTGTAACACTGTGTAATTTATTAAAAATTAATATGTACCTATCATAATACATACATAAGTACATTAGCTCGAGATATTACATTTCATATTACATTTTAAATAGTGTACCTACATACATATGTATATACATAATAGAAGTATATATGCATATGTATGTATCCATGTTTACATAAGTACAGGGTGTTTTTTTAGAGGTATAGAACTTCGAATTGAAATAAAACACAAGAAAATCGTTTTAATGTCCATCAATTTGGCTTTATTGGAAGGATAATTTTATGCCATTAATGTTTAAATATGATTTCGGGCATGTGGCCGCCGCGGCTGGCTCGAATAAAGCCAATTCTACAGGTCCAATTTTCAACCACTTTTTCGAGCATATGGGGCCGTATGTTGGCAATAGCGCCACGAATGTTGGCTTCCAAGTCCCCTAACGTTTCTGGTTTGTTGGCGTAGACGAGCGACTTCACATATCCCCAAAGAAAATAATCCAATGGTGTCAAATCACACGATCTTGGTGGCCAATTGACAGGTGCGATGAAAATCAGCATCGAGATCAATCTCATTTTCGGCCCATACACCAAAATCACGACGCATTGCATGGTCTCGCGGCTTTAATTCTTGCACAAGCTGGATCTTGTAAGGTCGCAAGCCAAGATCTTTGCGCAAAATCTTCCATAAAGTTGATGGACAAAGCTCCAATTGCTGTGCACGGTGGCGAATCGATTCATTCGAGTCCTCTTCAACACTTTGCTCTACAGCGGCAATTGTTTCTTCGGTGCGCACTGTTCGACGTCTCTGCGGATGCGTATTATCACATAGAGTAAACGTAGTGCGAAAACGATCCATGGTTAACCGAATTAATAGCTCTGATGGACGATTATGTCGACCATAAAATGGACGGAGCTTGCGGTAAACTTCGCGAACTGAACCATTATTTTCGAAATAAATTTGCACGATTTGCAAGCGTTGTTCTTTTGTCAACCTGTTCATGATGAAATGGCAAACCAAACTAAATATTAATCACTTGACAGCTGACAAAATGGCCGCCAGTTAAAAAAGTGATGCCAACTTAAAGTTCTATACCTCAATAAAAAACACCCAATACATACGAGTACATACAAAATTTCAATATTTTGTTCTTTCAAAAACATACATTATCCTGTTTTTAGGCTATACTGAACATCTTTCAAATCACAAAAAATTCGAAGAAATAGAAGATTATTCTATATTATTGGCCTTGTTTAAATTGGTAAACTAACAAAATAAAATGAGTTAAAAGTCGATATTGCTAAATTAAAAGAAGACAAAGTTCACAAAGACTAAAATCTAGCCATATTGAACAAAAAGTAAAAAGGGGCTAAAGGGCTGAAACCAAATTCGATCGAAATAATTTCATTTCCGTAATTAGGTTCTGCAGAAAACGAAAAACGAAGAATTTGCATGATGAATACTCGGAATTGTAATTTTCTCTATGTGAAAGTACAAAAATCTGTTTGAAACAACTTTATTTCAACAAAGAACATTTTTTTTCAACCATTTATTTAAAATATGTTTGTTTTATTTAATTTTTTTTACATATTTAAGATATTTTCTCAAGTCTTAAAGAAAAAATGCATCATCATAAAAACTGAAATATTCTATTCCTTCAAATAAAATTAAATAAAACCTTAACATATACACTACGTTTGGATATGAAAGTGGATCTGAAGCAATTTGTCGGCAAAATCTTGACCGCTCTGGGCATCCAAAATTGCAGTTATTGCAATTGCAGACAATGAATGTATAATTTTTTTAATTTGGTTCACTTCAATAAAAAAAAAATTGATCCTTTGGTATTTTGTTGATCTTCTAATACGAGCAACAATGTGTTTTTTGTTGCCCAATATTGCCACATTTAAATTGAAAACAATGGAATTGACTTTGTTTCGGAATGAACACATCGATCGAAATCTGAAGAAGGTAAAATAAAATCGATCGAAATGAAAATTCGTAATCAAAACAATTTCGATGAATTTCTGTGACAGGCCTGATAATTATAAAAATTGCTAGATTTTCGTGTTTTTTCCGCGTTTTGAGTGACTGAAAACGGATTAAATCTAGCACGAAAAGTTATAAGTTGGCATCACTGCATCAAAAATATTTGTCAAAATGAACCACGAATGTGTCATCTGAACACCAGGGTTCGCAATCGTGGTTCAGAGAGCGAACCAAGTGGTTCATGTTGCCGTCTGAACATAGTAAAATTCAGAAAACTATTCACGATTAAAGCCTGGTACTCTGTTCAATATTTCACGTGAAATGCTGTCAAAACACATATAAAAAAAATTGGCACGAATTGTGCATGAAAAAATGTTGCAGAAATAGTACTCTGTTTATCTTGTGTTAAACATTTGAAATGTATCTTCAACATTTTAATTTTTCATGCGAAATAAGTAGAGTGCCACTTGTTTCGTGTGGAATTTACAATAAACACACGGGGTGTTTCTACAAACATAAGAAATTGTAGCATAGTTTCAGGAATAGTTAATATTGTTTACATGTCAAATTTTTCGTATGAAATAATCAATGTTGATAAACATTTTTCACAAATTTGAACAGAGTACTATGCTTAACGCACTATTTGCAAATAAAATGCTAAGGTTGCCACGCTTACAAATGTTTGATAACAAAAACAATAAATGGACAAATATTGCAAAAAAACACATTGAGAGAAGCAAGTAATAACAATTAAGAGTAATAATTATTTAATATTTTGTGTATTTACACTATTTTTTTTGACAACATAAGTAAGCTTTCTAGAGAAGTGCCACCAAGTTTGTGTACTTTTGCTATGCCGTATAAACAGTGAGTTAATTTATTTGCAAATAATTTTATTTGCAAATAGTGCGCGTATAAACGTAGTAATAGGTAATTGAAAATTTATGCATTTTGTTGTTGCCCTGTTTTAAATTTAACACGATTTATCTAAGCTAAAATATATAAAAGATCTACAATAGCCAACCGTGAATACCGCTAATGTATTTATTTATTTATATCGGAAAAAATGTCTAGTAAGCAGATTATCTAGACATTATATGATATGATGAAAATTACAAATTTATATAATGCATATCATATATCAGTGATAGGTACGGTGACCATTCGTTCTGTATTATACAGAACAGTACTGTATTTGAGGGTCCTGTTCTGTATAAATTATTCATTAGGAAAAAACGTTGAAATGTTCTGTATTTTATTTACTGTTCAGTATTTGTTCTGTCTTTTCATGACTAAAACTGCATTAAAAAAATTAACGCAGTTTCTGCAACAATTGATTTTAAAAGTCGCCAAAATCAGTTTAATGTAGTTTTTATTAATATTTATTTGATAATAAATTTGTTTTTATTTAACACTTTTTTAAAATAATCTTATAAAAATTTAGCAGAAAATCTTTAAAAGCAGAAATTAAATCGCCAAAAATTGTTTTTTCTTAATTTTTCTCATCCAAATTCAAAATACATCAATTACTATAATTAATATAAGAAAACTATCAAAATCAAATTGTTTAAATTTCTTGCAGATGAGTTTTGGTAGGATCTATTTTTTTATATTACTACTACAACAAACTATTTTCTTGAATTACAAAAAATTGTATGTTTAATTTTGTTGCTTTTCTACTTGTGACCATCGATTTGTAGATTAGCGTATGCGATTTTTTTTTTCAAGAGAAGTAACATGCAGGCAGTGAGTGCCTACTACTATTACTAGGGTTTACCTTCTTTAGGAAAGGGATAGTGATAGAGAAAACAGGTGATGCAGGAAGGGATTCATTATTTTGCACCTCTGCTTTTTGCACGTTTTTAATAGTGCAGTGTTGCAGCGCCTCTGGTGTTTAAATGAGGTGTATTAAATTTTTTTGAGGCTGTGCTTATTAGTCACTTTGTTGGTTATTTTACTTCGCCGATGATTCTGCTACACAATGAAATCGGGCGTTCTGATGTTACATTAGGATTAGTAACTGCTTAAGTCGGTATATTTCAGTAACCAGTGACCAGTGACTATGCCTTCATCACTAGAACTTTCCTATGATAACTGATACAAAGGGACACTAAAGCACATCACAAAAATGCGAGGTGTTATTATTTAATGGCTGTTGGATACCAGGCTCTAACCAAAGACCTTCGGTTCAGGCAACTCCACCCTCAATGTTACATTTAAAATTTTTTTCTTCAATATGTTTAATACTCGTATGTCTGTAGGCTGTGTGTTCTTTAGCTGCTGTTTGTTAAATATTTCCTCGTTCTGTATTTTGGTTTAAAAATTATGGTCACCGTAGTGATAGGTAATGTGCCAAACAAGTACTTGGTCAACATTTTTATCTCACTTCTACTTTTGATGGCCGAAATTTTGGAATTTTTCACATTTATTTTTTTGTGAGTACCCAGGCAGAAATTGCCAACCGTGCAAAAATTTTAGCACTGGGAAAGCACTTTTACTCAAGAAACCCAAACGGTTTGCCAACGTTACGGTTTACAATCTGAAAAATTATATGCCAATTCTTTTTAATAAATTTTTATTTTTTATTTCTTTTCGTTTTTATTTAATTTTGGCATTTGGTAAGATTACACTTAGCATCTACCTTGCTTAGCTCTATTTCAATTTTGTCTGGTCTAAATATTTAACGACGTAAAAACTCAAGAATATAAATTATATAGAATGCGCATCTGAGCTAAAAAATTAAACATTTTTGCTTACGCTTCAGATCCGGGGGGAAAGTATAAAGCGCAAGCAAATACGCAGTGAGAGCATTCGCTTCCAGGGTGACCGATAACATTTTTCAAAAAGTGGCACCAAATAAGGGAGGATTTATCAAAAAAAGGGGCAACATAAAAAAATCGACACAACTACATTAAAGTTCTTATTTTTTATGTATTATTATATAATTCACTTTAGCAAAAGGGGGACAAAAAGAGGCAAGGCAATCGAAAAAGTGGTAATTTGCCACTTTAGTCGATCAAACGGTCACACTTTACGCTACAGCGACAGAGCTTCGTGTTCTTGCTACAGCTTGTCGTCACTGTTGCCAGTTTTGCAGATTTCTCTGCATTTTGTTGATTTTTCATAGAAAAAAATTATAAAATGAAATTTGCAGATTTTCTGAAATGCTTGTGTAACATGAATATTTCGTGTTTTTCTTTACTCCGTAACAGAAATAACCATGATGTCACTGTCAGAAACATACACATAAAAAACACTAACAAATAAGTAGTGTTTGACGTTTAATTTTGCAGTAACCATACCACCAACATAACAATGGTAAAAAGAAACTAGCTAATCTGTGCAAAGATGTATGTATATACATACATATATACATATCGCACACGAAATCATAAACAGCCAAAACTCGAAACTATGAAAATTGTTTTGTTTTTTCTTGGGTCGAAAAAATTTCTTTTGCAGCAAAGTCTTCGTAAACAGTTTTTTGCCACTCCTAAACAACTGCGATTTTTTGAGTAGTGACTGTTCATGATTGTTTAATTTCAATTTGAAATAATATAATGTTCGTGCTGTCTAGTTGGTAACTCCTTGGGATTTATTACTACTCCTTTTTTTTCATCTTTGTGTTGGAGTTTTTACATAGATTCTGACGAGTAAACCGCTAACGGTCTTTAGGTTAAACATTGCACTCGCTACCAGGTATAAGATAGAAATTAAATTTAATGTTGGAAAGTTCGTTGTTGATTACGTACAAAATACGCCATTTTTAACACAAATCAAAGGTAAATAAATTGAGAATACTTCTCCTTGTTTTTTTTTTGAACCTAATAACTATTGTTTTATTTTTATTCACTTTCACGCAAACATTTTGGTCCCACGAGCCGGATATTTTGGCAAAACAAAAGTAAGCCACTAATAAGTTTTTTAAATTTTTATTCAAAGGATCGCCATCTTTTGCAACCCCCAAATACTACGAGAACCTTATACACTGCTAAGTACATTAAGAAACTTATTTGAAAAAAGGTGCGTACGTATTTATTGAATTTAAAAAATAAAGTGGATTTTTTAGAAGTGAATAATTTAAACAATTGTGTTAAAAGATATTACCAATTGATTTGTGCACTAAATAAAAGAACACACACATATACGTGCATATACATAGGTATATATACATATATATAGGGTACGTTCGTAAATGCTGCAAATTTATGCATCAATGCGGCAGTTCTGCCAGGTTTTACTGCGTATGCGTGATTATCTGCTGCATATGCTTTGCAACTGCTCAACATCTGTGCTCAGTTGACATTTTTGAACAAACTGCAAAAAATTTTAAAATTGGCAAGAAATTTTATTTAAGAAAATATTGACAATTTTCTTTTAAATTATAGTAAGCAAAAAATTTAAAAGAAAATCAAAGCGACAATTTCTTATGAGAACAGCATTGGCCTTAAAAAGAATACAACTAAAATAAAAAAACTCCTTTGAAATAATAAAAAACTACCAAGATTATGTGTTTCAAAGTTATTTTCGAGTTTATCAATCTCATTTTTTGGTAAGATTCGAAATATGTAATTTAAACATCAAAATACATAGATATATTCAACTTATTGTTCCACTGCAACTTCTTGCATCTTAAAATAATTTACTGCGCCATTTGCACAGATTTGCGGCAGGTATGCCGATTAAATGCATTAAAAAACGTTTGACTCTGAATAGTGCTGCCAAGTTATGCATTTTTGAACGTTAGATGTTCGTGATGCTGCAGACTTGCACTATAAATGCTTTTACGAACGTACCAATATATACATACATATGTACATAGTTGTGGATTATTAATCGCTTTGCAATTCCAGTTTTTTTGACGTTTGTTTTAAATTGTTTTCTTTCACTACGTGAAAAAACTACTGTGCGTTTGTTTATGTGGACGGACATCTTAAAAAATTAAAATTATAAAATTAGTTGAAAGTATAAAAAGCCTCAATTAAACTACTTTGATTTCTGCAAAAATTAAATACACTAAAAGAAAAACAAATATCTAGTGCAATAAATTAGTGCGGTGTTATTGTGTTGTGAATAATATTAATTACTACAGTAGAATCCCGATAACTCGCAATCCCGATAACTCGTAAATCTCACTAACTCGTAATAATTGGTCGGTCCCTTGAAAAAATCGCGGTAACTCGTATAAAATGCATGCATTTCGGTCCCCTCAATAAGTCGTAATTTTTTTGCAAAGTCAATTTGGCAAAACGTCTTATAAGTCGTAATTTCTCACTAAAACTTCTTCTAACTCGTAATTGTAAAAAAAAACAAAAAAATTATGTCGCCGTAAAATGATCATATTATTTACCGTTATGAATTTTGTGTTTACCATAGTGTTTTGCTCTATTCAACTTGAATTTGTAGCGCATTTTCAGTTCATTAAGTAAAAATGTCAAAGCGGAGTTGCAACACATTGTGCGTAAAAACAAAACAAGAAATTATTAATGCAGTATCGAGTGGAGAAAAAAAAGTTGAAGTTGCAGCTAGATATAAAATAGCTCCATCAACTTTAACATCAATTTTAAAAAAACGCGAGTTGTATTTAAACCTTTCGTCAAACAATAAATTAAAAAGACAAAAAAAATCTGAGCATCCAAATTTAGAAAAAGCACTGTTAAAATGGTTTGAGCAGTGTCGTCATTCTAACATACCAGTCGGCGGAGCACTTATGAGGGAAAAGGCTAAAGCATTTGCTGTAAAATTAGGTTTTCCAGAATTTAAAGCGAGTGATGGCTGGTTTGATCGGTTCAAAAAGCGACATAACATAAGTTTTCGGAAAATTTGCGGGGAAAGTGCCTCTGTGGATGATGATGTGTGTTCAGAATGGCGTGCTAAGCTAAGTCAACTCACAGAGGGCTTTGACCCAAAAAATATCTTCAATGCGGACGAAACGGGCTTGTTTTTCAAGTGTCTTCCTGATCGCACTATGACCTTAAAGGGTGAAAAGTGCCATGGTGGTAAAAGCAGTAAGGACCGCATTACAATAATGCTTGCTGCCAATATGGATGGCACAGAGAAACTAAAGCCACTAATAATTGGTAAATCAGTAAAACCTAGATGTTTTAAAAATGTGAAAACATTACCCGTCACTTACCGTGCTAACAAGAAAGCATGGATGACTGCAATCTTATTCAATGAATGGCTTAAAATGTTGAACAGTCAAATGGAAAAACAACATCGTAAAATTTTATTGTTTGTTGATAATTGTCCTGCACACAAAATTGATGAAGATTTAAGTCATGTTCATGTTGAATTTTTGCCGGCAAATACCACTTCCAAACTACAACCACTGGATAAAGGCATTATCCAAAACTTTAAAACATTATACCGAAAAGAAATAGTTTCACAAATGATACAAAATATACAAGAAGAAAAAAATCATAACATCAATTTATATTCTGCCATAAATTATGCTTTTAAAGCTTGGCAGAATGTTTCAAAATCCACTATAAAAAACTGTTTTAGAGCTTGCGGTTTTACCGATTCAAACGAAATGGTAGTCAGCAGTGAGATAGTTCACGTACCGCAATGGGATGAAATTCCACAAAATGAAGAATCCACCTAACGTTCTATGAGTACGTTCATTTTGACGATGGCTTGGCTACAGAAGGAATTTTGACGGATGATGATATTTTGGGCTTAGAAGTTGATGAACAGGACGACAACGATGAAAACGATGTGGAAATTCCACGTGTTTCTGTTAAATGTGCCAAATCTAGCGTTCAAAAAATTCGTGATTTTCTTATGCAAACAGAAACTGATGATGCATCCTTTGAAGTTATTTTTAAACTGGACAATATAATTGATCGTTTAAGTGTACAAAAATCACATCAAACACAAATTACAGATTTTTTACATTAATACATATGTATTGACATTGTAACTCTTTTCATTTATTTATTTTCTTATAAATTCTCATAAAACGTCAATAAAAAAAAAAATCCCTCTAAGACGTATTTTTTAAATTTTACTCCCGATAAGTCGAAATCTCACTAACTCGAAAATCTCAATAAGTCGTAATAAACGGTCGGTCCCTTGCGACTACGAGTTATCGGGATTCTACTGTACATCCATAGTTATTAATATACATATGTACATAAATATATAATACATACGTTCATACACAAAGCAAAGTCTTCTTCTTGAACTTATAAAGTACACCCTACGGTCGGTCAGTTTGACTATTAATACGTTTGAAATAAATATAATTGCTTATTTTCATTAAAATTTATTTAATTTAATACGTATATTGAATTAAATACATATTTATTGTAATTTAATAGAAATTTTATTTATTTTCATTGAAATTAAGGTGCAAGCGCTTTCTGAAATTTTAAGTGTACATAAACACATAAATATTTTACATTTATTATAAGTGTTCAAAGAAGAAAATAATGTCGCTTACTGAACTTACTAGATTTACTAGAGCTTCGGACGCTCTTATCGGATTCGAGGCTTATTTTAATGACATTGATAATAAAGTTCATACAGTTGATACTTTAGAGCTTCACGCTGAAGAATTGAAAATTTTATGGGAGAAAGTTAAGCTCATTTACGATGAATGTTTAGATTCCGTGAAACCCTCTAAAAGTACTGATAATGATGCTGAAGTAATTATTGCTAAATATAGAGCCACTTACACATCATACATCACATGTTTGGGAAAAATAAATGGTAAAAAGCGTGAATTGGAACAAGAACAAAAAGTTAATGTTGCAGCTTCGGTAATTTCAACACCATCTGAAAGCCATTCTTTAACTTTACCTCCCTGCGACGTTGACATGTTTGATGGTGACTATCTTTCATGGCCTACTTTTAGGGATTTATTTACCGCGCTTTACATAAATAGCTCACGACTTAGTAATATTGAGCGTTTATGTCATTTGTTGCGAAAAACTAGCGGTGAAGCCAAAGAAATAGTTTCAAAGTGTCCTCTTACAAATCAAGGTTTTGACTTAGCGTGGAAAAATCTTAAGGATGCTTATGAGAATCCTCGTATGCTGGTTAACAATCAGCTCAAAGTACTTTTTGGTCTCCCTACAGTTGAAAAAGAAACTTATACGGGTCTCAAGAATTTACAAAGAGGTATAAATAGTTGTCTTTCTGCCATGTCTATTTATGAAGTTTCAACTGAAAATTGGGATCCTATTATAGTTTTCCTTTGTATACAGCGATTACCTGATTGCACTGTCACCTTATGGGAACAGAGCATGAGATAAATTTGTTTTATCATCTTGGAAAGATTTGGATGCCTTTCTTACGGAAAGGATTCAAACTTTAGAATGTCTGCGTGATATAAGAGAAACGCCACAGGATAAAAAGAAATCAATTCAAAAGGTGAAAACTCACCATACTAACATATCGTCTCCGAATTCTTGCGTACTTTGTAAAAATACTACTCATTATTTGAGAGATTGCAAGCGGTTTAAAAATCTTTCAGTTTCGGAAAGATATTCGACAGTCAAAAAGTTTCATTGCTGTGTTAATTGCTTATCGCGCACACATGAAGTTAAAGATTGTAATAGCATTCATAGTTGTTCGAAT
The DNA here is from genome assembly GCA_944452675.1 of Tachina lurida. Taxonomy (NCBI): domain Eukaryota; kingdom Metazoa; phylum Arthropoda; class Insecta; order Diptera; family Tachinidae; genus Tachina; species Tachina lurida. Next base: position 93,711,579 of record OX101752.1, read on the forward strand.
TGTAACAGAAGACATCACACTTTATTACATAAAAATATAACTTCTACAGAAGTTCATAGTAGAAATTCAAATGCGGTTTCTAATGCGGGTGTTGTTTCACAACAACCTAATTCCTTACCTAGGCAGGATGAAGTACCTTCTACTTCTCGTGGAATTAGTTCGTCAGCCCCCATCAATCGTCAAGTTTTTCATACGGCACAGAATCGAACTGTGTTATTAGGGACTGCAATGGTGAATATACGTCACCAGGGTACTACGTATCCAGCTCGAGCCCTTATTGATCCTGCTTCAGAAACTTCATTTATTTCTGAACGTTTACAGAATCGTTTAAAAATATCTGCGCATTCTACTAATGCCAAAATTTCAGGTGTAAATCAAACGGTCTCTGCCACTTCTAGGAACATTTGTTCGATTGATATAGGCTCTCCTTTGGATTCTTCGATTCAGTTGACAACTACTGCACTTGTTTTAACAAGTATTTCGGGCAATTTACCATCATTTATTCTAAGTGATGAACATAGAAAAACTCTGCCAAATTTACGTTTAGCAGATCCTCAATTTTTCGATTGTAGGCCGGTTGATATATTATTAGGTGCTGATTTATATCCACGTATAATAATGGGCGACATTCGGCAAAATGTGCTAGGGTCATTATTAGCTCAAAAGACCATATTCGGGTGGCTTATTACGTGCCCTATACAGCAATCTTCGTTGCATGTTTATTCCACTAGGGTTGAATTTTCTGAAGAAGATAATTTGAATCAGAATCTGACTAGATTTTGGGAACTAGAGGAAACGCCGAAGCGGAAGATAATGTCTCAATATGATTTAATATGTGAGAAAAATTTCCAGCATACAACTCGTCGTGATATCGATGGACGTTATATAGTGACGTTACCATTTTAATCGGAATTTCCTGAAAAAATTTCTTTAGGCTCGTCTAAAGCCAATGTTATGGCACAATTTCTACGAAATGAGACATCTTTATTAAGAAAGCCTTCAGTTAAGGAAATGTATGATGATGTCGTTAGGGAATATTTAACTTTAGGTCACATGAAGTCTGTAATTGAGGAATCTTCTCCTTTGTCCTGTTATTTACCCCACCATCCAGTATTCAAATTAGAAAGCAAAACTACAAAATTAAGGGTAGTGTTTAATGCTTCCAACAAGACTTCTAACGGTAATAGTCTAAATGATTGTCTGTATGTAGGACCAACTCTGCAAGCTGATTTAGTACTTCTAATTCTACGTTGGAGGTTTTTCAAATTCGTTTTTGTGACATTACTAAAATGTATCGACAGATTAAACTAGATAAACTAGGCACATACTCCTTTTCAACGCATCTTATTCAGGAATTCTCCTACGGAGGAAGTTAAGGGGTATGAATTGCAAACGGTCACCTTCGGTGTCAATTGTGCGCCTTATCTGGCTATTCGTACTTTGCTACAGTTGGCTGACGATTGTGAATCGGAGTTTCCCCTCGCCTCAAATATTCTACGTAAAGGTATGTACGTTGACGACGTATTAACAGGGACTCATGATGTCACCACTGCGTTGATCGCTCGTGATCAACTTAGAGTAGCTTTGTCATCCGCAGGATTTGAACTTCGAAAATGGACTTCGAATAACAAAGCAATTTTAGCTGATCTTCCCCCTGATTATTTAGTCGATGCTCAATTTTTAGCCTTTGTTGAGTCAAGTAGTTCCAAAACAATGGGACTTCAGTGGGACGCTCATTTAGACGTGTTCTATTTTAAGGTGGATCCAATTACCTTGCGATCTAGCTATACAAAAAGGGAAGTTTTGTCCATTATCGCAAAACTATTTGATCCCGTGGGTTGGCTAGGACCTGTCATTATAGTTGCAAAAATTATTATGCAAAAGGTCTGGCTGAATGGGAAAAATTTTTTTGCTTCTTACCAGGAAGTTAACAATATACAAATACCTAGATGGGTTCAATATGAACCTGAGTCATCTGTTGAGCTTCATGTTTTTTCTGATGCCTCGGAAAAGGCATACGCGGGGGTGATATATATTCGCATTGAAAATCCCAATAAGAAGATATTTACCCATTTATTGACGTGTAAGACTAAGGTGGCGCCCATTAAAACAATTTCTATACCTCGTCTAGAACTTTGTGGTGCTGTGTTAGCAGCAGAACTTTTAAAAACTGTACTAGGTGAGATTGATGTACCTCTTCGTCAAGTTTATTGTTAGACTGATTCTACGATCGTCCTTTCCTGGCTTAAAAAAGACGCCAGTTCTTGGACTACATTTGTTGCGAACAGAGTTTGTAAGATTCAAGAAATTGTCGGTAGTCATAATTGGCACCATGTGAAATCAGAAGATAATCCTGCAGATTTGGGAAGTCGTGGCGTTTCACCATCTAACTTAGCACCTTGTGATCTTTGGTGGCAAGGACCACATTGGCTCCGTGATAACAAATCCTCTTGGAATCTACGAAATCTTACTTTACTTGACACCGATCTTGAAGCTCATGCGGTTAAATCTCATGCTTCACTTTTTACAAATTATGAGGATATTTTAGAGAGATTTTCTTCGTTAGATCGCGCCATTCGAGTGATAGCCTATATATTTAGATTTTTTAAAAATACACATACAGTCCACAAAAGCTGTCATTCATATACATCGCATACTGTGTCAGAAGTAGAGGTTAAAGAGGTAAAAATGCGTTTAGCCATTATCGCTCAACAAGTTCATTTTGCTGATGAGTATGAGTGTCTTGCAGTTAAGAAACCTCTTTCTTCGAAAAGTTCTCTATTGTGCTTGAATCCGTTTCTAGATAAGGAAGGAGTTATGCGACTTAATGGTAGGTTAGCTAAATCACCTTCATTAGTTTATACTGAACGTCATCCTATATTGTTGCCTTACTCTTGTCGATTCACAGTACTTTTAACTGAGTTTGTGCATAAAATTTCCATTCACGGTGGAAATCAGCTCATGCTGAGAATTTTAAGAATTGAGTATTGGATTCCTAGGCTAAAAACGTTAGTGCGGATGATTATCAATAGATGCAAACGTTGTGTACTTGATCGTAAGCGCTCATGTAGTCAAATCATGGGAGCTCTGCCTCCGGAAAGGACTACTTTGGATAGACCGTTTACTAACACTGGTGTGGACTTCGCCGGTCCATTTGATATGAAAAGCTCAGGTGCTAGATCTAGTCAAATTTTAAAGGCATACGTTTGTATTTTTGTGTGCTTTTCTACTAAAGCAATTCATTTGGAGGTCACGTCAGATTTGACAACGGATAGGTTTTTAGCGGCATTTAATCGCTTTGTTTCGAGACGTGGTTGCCCGCATACCATATTTTCCGATAATGGTACAAATTTTGTTGGGGCTTCTAGAGAACTAGAAAGGGAATTTAAAACATTTTTGGCTGAGAGTCGAGCTAGAATGTGTTCTGTCTTTGGAATTAACGGTCTTTCTTGGCGATTCATTCCTGCTGGTGCTCCCCATATGGGAGGTTTGTGGGAAGCGGGAGTTAAAAGCTTCAAACTTCACTTTCGCAAAGAGGTTCAATCAATTAAATATACTTTTGAAGAACTTTCTACCGTCCTTGCACGAATAGAAGCATGTCTAAATTCTCGTCCGCTCTGCCCAATGAGTGATAATCCTAATGAGCCTGTGGCTCTTACCCCAGGCCATTTTTTGATAGGATCTCCAATTCTAGCTCCTCCAGAACCATCTATTTTGGAACCTCCGATTAGTATAGTGAACAGGTATCGAAAAATTAAAGCATTTGCTCAACATTTCTGTCTCAGATGGAAAGAAGAGTATTTGTCTAATTTACACAAGCGATATAAATGGAAATATCCTGAGCGTGATATAGTTGTAGGGGATTTAGTAGTCATTCGGAATGAGCAACTTTCTCCGACTTCTTGGAAATTAGGCAGAGTCATTCGTACTTACCCAGGAAGTGATAATCACGTACGAGTCGCGGACATACGTACAGAAAACGGAATTGTAAAGCGACCGATTACAAAACTAGTCATTCTGACTAGTTAAATATCTATATATCTATTTTTTTGCTAACCTTCGTTGTTTCCTAGCATTATGGACTCTTTAAAAACTTTATTTGATGATACTTTGCTCGAAGACTATGAGGAAGCAATGGAGGTGGAGGATAGAGCAGCCGAAGTGAACTCTGGATCGGAACCTGCGGTCAAAATTGTGACCAGTGACCCAGTGGTAGATGTAGCTGTCTCTACCCCAGAATTAAAGGATCAAATTGATCAAAACACCGCTGTTTTAACAGTGGGTGCAGCTCCTGTAGCTGCACAATCGTCGTCAAACCCTGATGTTATATCAGGTGCCAATGAAGCTTCGGGTTCGAAAATTGCGCCAACGGTTTCTGAAATTGTGTGCCGTGTATGTAATCGTCGACATAAGTTAGCTGGATGTCGCGTATTTAAAAAAATGAATTTTGAAAAAAGAATTCGTATGGTGCTCTTGCATCATTACTGTTCGCGTTGTCTTTTGCACGATCATGTGGCACGCGACTGTAAAAGCCAAGGTCAGTGCAAAAAGTGTAAGGGGAAGCATCATTCTCTCTTACACTCAGAAAAGAAAACGACCTCGAATGGCCAGCAAAGGAAACAGGCTCAACCTGTCCCGCAAAATCCATCCGCGTTACCCCCCATTATTAATTTGCCTATTCGGCACGTGGTAACCTTTTCCCCTACGGTTAAGGTATTTTTAAAAGCGGGAAACAAATTCATACCGGTGCGGGCAGTCATCGACCTTTGCTGCAGTATGAGTTATGTGTGTGACAGCTTGGTTAAAAACCTTAAGTTACCCGTGACCACCATGGACCAGGAAACCATTTCGTGTATCCGCATTAACTCCATATATGACTCATCCCAACAGGTCCAGCTAACCGTTAAAGTACGAAAAATGAAAGGAGTGATTACACCGATCCAAACGGTTGACAATTCCATTCGGGAACATTTTGCAGGTATGCATTTGGCAGACCCGCATTTTAACGTTTCGGGAAGAGTCGCTCTTGTGATAGGTTCGGAAGTCGCTCCACTTATTTTGAAAGGCAAAATATATTCGAACCCTGGGTTTCCGTTGGCTCAGTACACCATGTTTGGTTGGGTCATTTCTGGCCAGTCTCCTTTTTAAAGGGACAAATATTTGGTTTTTAAAACCCTACCCACATGGGTGCAGTATGTAGTCTGCAGAAAACTACATCCTATAGACTTTGTTCTATAGGAAATTCTGCCAGTTTTATCTGGTTATAAATTGTTTATGAAAAAAAAAAAAATTGATGAAATGAATTAAATTGTAAATAAATATAGTTTTTTTTAAGTTCAAAATCGTTATATATGTATATTACTTGTTTTTTAAGTTAATTTATTTGCAACAATTTTGATGTTGCAAGGTGGCCGGCAATGTTTAATTTCAATTTGAAATAATATAATGTTCGTGCTGTCTAGTTGGTAACTCCTTGGGATTTATTACTACTCCTTTTTTTTTCATCTTTGTGTTGGAGTTTTTACATAGATTCTGACGAGTAAACCGCTAACGGTCTTTAGGTTAAACATTGCACTCGCTACCAGGTATAAGATAGAAATTAAATTTAATGTTGGAAAGTTCGTTGTTGATTACGTACAAAATACGCCATATTTAACACAAATCAAAGGTAAATAAATTGAGAATACTTTTCCTTGTTTTTTTGAACCTAATAACTATTGTTTTATTTTTATTCACTTTCACGCAAACAATGATTTAGTGTGCGATATGTTGCACAGATTTGTATGTATATGTCCCATTATTTTATAGAATTTGTAATATCGGCATATGTTTTTGTACAGCAAGATAATTTATGTTAATTCGCAAATTAAATAAAAAATGCATACATGACGAACATATAACATCCTCCTTAATTGAATTCGGTTAATAATTCGAAAACAAAATGAAAAACAGTTCAAAATATAGGTGTTTTTATTGTTGCGGATTTTTTCCGATTTTTTTAAATTATTTTGCAGATTTTTTAATTTATTCAAAAATATGGTAGTGCACCACGATATACAAATTTAAATACAATATAAAAATTGTTAATTTTGTGTTAAAAAAAGTAACCAAAATGGAAAAAAGTACACAAGTACACATTGGAAAAAAAGTTACCAATTTTGGTTACAAGTAACCAAAACGGCAACGGTGATCATAGCATACGCTGTCTACGAGACTGTAAAAAAGCAAAATAATAAAAATCAAACATAAATACACACACGCTTTCGCTCTCAGCAATGCGAGCGCAGCATACACTGCAGAAAGAAATGAGAGTACATACGCTGGACGGGTAGTACTGAAAATACTCGCCATAGAAAATTTTAGCTTGTATGAGATGCGCATTCTATATGATTTATTTTCTTTGCTTTTAATCCTTTTTACACTGACACACATTTCAGTGAAACGCACGGAAGACGTAAAAAATGTGAAACATGCGTTTACATTGACAACATCTAACATCTACCATCATCTCAGTTGTCAAAAAGACAACACGTAGGTTTTGTTAAGGAAATTATAAAAAATTGGATTTGATGTAACATTAATAATTGGACTAGTTGTTGCTTTGCAAGAGCAAACCCAGTTAATAATGCTGTGTATGAAAATTATAAAAGCTTTTGCAAGAAAAACATGAAGATTTTTTTAAAAGGTACATATACATATGTACACACATATGTATATGTATGTTTGTAGTTTTTTCTTAGTTTTTGACCAGCGTTGCCACTAGTGGAAATAGAAATTACACAGCTGCAAGTCTTAAATAGTGCAAAACTAAATGAAATATTGCAAAAAAAATGCAAGAAATATTTTAATTTTTTTATTAGTTTGTTGGTAACTTGAAATTTAAGGCGATATAATTTTTTAATATATAAAAATCCTACAACAAATTTAAAAATATAAGACAAAATTCAATAATTCTCAAATATTTACTTCAACGAAAAATAATTTAACCACTTTCCTCTTAACATTTTGTCAAAATTTCATAATATATCCTTTAAACTAGGCGTTTGAGAATAATGTTATCAACCTTTTTCTTTTCTTAATTTAAACTTATTTAACTATAGGTACTGAGCGATACTTATGCATTCTTTAGCTTTTTAAGCATATGTACATTAGGCTTATGCAGCAAATAAAAAATTACAAAACGCGAAAGGCTCACTGGGTTTTCATATGCAGGAAAAAATTCTAAAACAAACTGCGTTTTTACTTTTTTGATATCTTAAAAAAGTTCCGCACCAAATGATTTTCTGCAGCAAAAATGTGGATTTTTTAATTCAAAAAAATCTCATATTTTCGTAATGACAAAAAATTGTTTGTTAATAAACCATCTACTAGTACCCGAATTTTATAGATTTTGATCCGCTTATCACGAATCCGCTATTTATTTTAAAATCCATTAATCATTACTAAAATATGAGATCTTTTTGGAATTAAAAAATTTACATTTTTTCATGCAGTAAAAACGCAGTTTGCCTTAGAATTTTAGCCCGCATATGAAAACCCAATGAGCCTTTGTGTTTAAAAAATACGCATAAGCCTAATGTACATATTTAAATTAAACTATTTTTTCCAGTTTCTTTTTGTTATTTTATGCTAAAAATTTGCAATTTTAAAATCGATGCTACTGTATTACCTGATATCAAATTTTTTGGGGTATCAGTTTTAATTAAGTTCAATTTAAATTTAGAAAGAGAATATCGCCAGCAGAGTTTTTACTTTAAAAAATTTAATAGATTAAGGTCTTTAGGGTATAATTTTTGATAGTTTAGCTTAACAAATGAAAATCGGTTTTCATTTCAATGATTGTGGAAATTTTGGTTCTACTACATCAATAAAATTATAAAGGTCATCATGAAAGATTATATTTTTTAATTTGTCTAATTATTTCAATATAAAAGTTACTAAAATCCTTATACATTACATTTGTGTGTCTCGCAACAGTATTTTAAGCAGTATTTATTTCAAAAACTGTAATCTTCAATATAATCTTAATACTTCTTTATATAATAGGTGATAATATTAAATGGCTTTCTAGTGGGAAATATCGTAAAAATTCTGGGAGTTTGCATTACGTTTATAGTGGGATCCAAGACTTATTAGCAAATCTTCTAAACATGGTTAATATAACTTGGGCCTTATTAAAAATATTATTAGACTTTTATTAAGACTTACAGGAATATTGTTTTGTTTATATCTTTATAATAAACTTTGTTAGAGACATGGGGATTTCCCGCAGCCATTAAGCTTCGTCTGTAGAGTTTTGTAGCACATATAACTCGATTTTGTCTTAAGTCGACTTATGCTGTTATCGCTTTAAAAAAATATAAATGTAAATGCCATTTAAGTCAAATAGTGCAAAATTACACAAAAAATTTATCGTGCAAAAATAGTGCAAAGAACTTTATTATCACATATTTTGCACTGCGTTTACACAGAAAGTGGCAACGCAGTTTTTGGCACAACAATGCTGTTTTGCTAGTGATGGCACTAAAATTAACGAAAGATTAGTGTTTTTATGGGAATTGTTAAAATTTAAGTTTCAAATTTTTAAACGCACTAATAATCCCAAATTATTATTTTACTTATTAAGTAAAATATTTTTTATTAAAAATACATTGAAATTGATTATTGAGGGGAACCTTTACCCAAATTTCTTAGAACAACTAGAGTTATTATATTATAAACTTTCATTTAAACAAATGAGAAGCCTAACAACAAATAACAAAGTTGAAACAAGAACTCAATAATCAACATGTTTTTTTATTTTCTTACTTTACCATTGCTACATTGGCTGAATTTGCACAAATTGTAGTTGTAAGAGTATGTAAAAGAAAATAAATGTAAATAACAACAACAGCTATTAAAGAATAGAGTGTTGCCACACAAGTATTTTTTATGACCGGGTGCAGTCAAGTTAATAATTAGTGTTTTTATGGGAATTGTTAAAATTTAAGTTTCAAATTTTTAAACGCACTAATAATCCCAAATTATTATTTTACTTATTAAGTAAAATATTTTTTATTAAAAATACATTGAAATTGATTATTGAGGGGTTTAGCTGGATCCTATGCGCATTTCACTGTTGCTAATGCAGATCATGAGGGAACCTTTACCCAAATTTCTTAGAACAACTAGAGTTATTATATTATAAACTTTCATTTAAACAAATGAGAAGCCTAACAACAAATAACAAAGTTGAAACAAGAACTCAATAATCAACATGTTTTTTTATTTTCTTACTTTACCATTGCTACATTGGCTGACTTTTTTTCAGCTTCAAATTGTAGTTGTAAGAGTATGTAAAAGAAAATAAATGTTAATAACAACAACAGCTATTAAAGAATAGAGTGTTGCCACACAAGTATTTTTTATGACCGGGTGCAGTCAAGTTAATAATTAGTGTTTTTATGGGAATTGTTAAAATTTAAGTTTCAAATTTTTAAACGCACTAATAATCCCAAATTATTATTTTACTTATTAAGTAAAATATTTTTTATTAAAAATACATTGAAATTGATTATTGAGGGGTTTAGCTGGATCCTATGCGAATTTCACTGTTGCTAATGCAGATCATCAGGGAACCTTTACCCAAATTTCTTAGAACAACTAGAGTTATTATATTATAAACTTTCATTTAAACAAATGAGAAGCCTAACAACAAATAACAAAGTTGAAACAAGAACTCAATAATCAACATGTTTTTTTATTTTCTTACTTTACCATTGCTAAATTATTAACGAAAGATGTTAGATGGAACAAAATGAGATAGGAAAATCTCTTAAAGATGTAGCAAGATGTTGGTTTTTAGTACTGTGTATTTCTTATGGGAAGATGTTAACATTTTCTCAAATTGATGGTAGATGTTAGATGTGCGTCAGTGTAAAAAGCCTATAAGTAAATATTATCACATTTGTCTAGAGAAAGTTTCCTACTAAAAATTTCTGATATAACCATGACATTTACATTACTTAGGGCCCGATTACGGTTTACAACAGTTGTAATTTAAGTGTTGTACTTTTGAAAAAGCGATTATGGTTTACAACTGTTGTCAGCACTGTTGTATAAAGAGTTGTCTATGTAAATTTCTACTGATTACGGTTTACAACATGTGTATTTATGTGTTGTCAGCACTGTCAAAATCTAACAACAGCTCATTAGCTGTTGTTTTATTAACGTTACAAGTTGAAAAACGAAAATGGAGAAAAATTTGTGAGTATACATACAAAATTTGTTTTGCAAAACATAAAAAATAACTAATTGTTAATATTTTTAGCAAAATTACAAACAAAAAACAAATGGAAAGGCTGGTTGAGCTTATGAAAATGAATCCAGATATTGGCCGAGGCAAGTTACCATTTGGATGCAACAAAATGCAGCTCAAGGACAAGTGGGATCAATTTGCAGATCAATTAAATAGCTTGGGACCGCCAATTAAAAATACCAACGAATGGCAGAGTTATTAGCAAATGTACTATCTAATTTATATTATTTTAAAACTATTTTATTTATTTATCATAGGTATGGACTCACTATAAAGCCAATTTAAAAAGAAAATTGGCTGTAAACAAAAGAAATTTTCAAGCTACTGGTGGTGGTCCGTCCACAGAAGTAAGCTTGAACCCATTGGAACAGACCACTGTGGAACTTGTGTCAATGCAAACACAAGTAAACCCAAATGGCTCTATAATGGGTTTGTTAAATGAAGATACCGATGAAGCAGAATCAACGCTTAGACCTGCGGAGCCTTCACCGAATGTTTAATCTACACAACCACAATTGCCAAAAAAACCGCAGACCATCAAAGAATAAGCTAGAGGACGAACGCTTGCAAGTACTAAAAACTCAAGCAAAAAATCAGGAGGAAATCTTAAGGACGTTATTTGAACTGTCGCGAATTCTTTTCCGGAAACGTGCCATGTGTGTTCTTTTATTGCTCTCATTATCATCATCATCATCAAAATATAGATCAACGTTAATATCCATAATTTTTAATACCTTTTTAATTCAATACTGTTTTATTTATTTCTGACAAAGTATACACTTTTTTCAATTTCTTTTTTGAACTTGACAGTTTTTGGTAACCAGATATGCATTTTTACGGAAAAATCTACTACGATTGAAATGCAACTCTGTGACATACACAACACCTAGATGTTGTAAACCATAATCGCTAAACGGATTAATGTTGTGTTGTAGCAGAAACAACAGAACACTTGTGTGTTGTAAACCATAATCGGGGCATTAGTAAACAGACCTTAATTTTGAAAAAGAAAATTGTGTTTTCGATTCAACTGTGTTTATTTTTTTCCCAGTGAATATTTTCTATTTTTAACACGAGGAAATACTAATGGTATATTATTTGAGAAACTGTTTGTATGGAAAATGTGCAATTTCCTTTGAATTTGCGCTATTGGATTTGTAGTTGATTTACCAATTGACTTTAAATACTCCAAACTATTTTCAAAATTAAAAGGTGAAAATTGTGATAAAGGAGCTTCTATGTTAATTGCATCATCTGGTATATGAATTAGATTATGTATATTCATAGTTTGGGAATTATGGTCGTAATATTGAGGCATAAGTTCAACAAATGATTTTAACAATTCTTGAACGTATTTTGATTTTAATGTGGCTAACTTGGTTGACGACAAAATACGACAAGTAAATAAAATGAAGAAATGTTTTACATTTCAACATCTAATAAATTTTTTTAAGTAATTGCACCAGCATATAGCAAGAAGAAACGGAATTGTGTAGCTTTCCAGTTTGCTAAATTCATTAAGTAGTATGATTAAATTTTTAAATACCATTAGTAAGTCTTCTTAAAGCGCTGATACATTTTCTTGTGAAATATAAGAGAACTAGCATAACCCGGTGTGCTTTGCTACCCCTCCCCGCAAAAAATAAATATATATTTTATACATACATATATGGCATTGGTGGTGCAATGTGAAAATTGGATTTTGCCACGCCCCTCCGCCCACAGACCGAAAATCAAAAATCAGACTTCACATTGTCACCCGCCTGAATATTCTGTCACCCGCCGTTTTGTAGTCCATACGTTACATACATATACATACATACATACACACATCCTGTTTTATATATAGATGAATTCTTTACAATTATATTTTGTAATTGTTTCAAGTATTGGGAATATAAAGGGTCCGCCATCTAACGTTTTTTTTTTCAACTAGTGCTTATTTCGTGAATGGTAACACTTAGCTCATGTCTGATTTGACAGATAATTAGTTTTATCCTTCCGCTGAACGAATATGGTTGTGTATACGCTTGAACAACGCTTCGCTAAGTGGGCCTGCGATCGACTTAGAGAAGATGCCGATTTTGCCAAAACAAAAATCATCTTTTCAGATGAAGCTCATTTTGATCTTGGCGGGTATGTAAACAAGCAAAATTGTCGCATTTGGGGCGCAGAAACCCCGCACGCATACATTGAAAAGCCGACGCACCCAAAACGAGTCCCTGTTTGGTGCGGATTTTGGTGCAGAGGCATAATTGGGCCATTTTTTTCCAATGAGCAAGGAGTGGCCGTTACAGTCAATGGCGATCGTTATCGGGCCATGTTGAACGAATTTTTGTTCACAAAAATTGAAGAGGAGGATATTGGCAACATTTGGTTTCAACAGGACGGCGCTACGTGCCACACATCCGAAGCTACACTCGATGTTTTTTATAACATTTTCAAAAAAAAGTTATCTGGCGGGCCCTTTATTACACTTAACAAAAAAATTATGTTGGGAAAGCACTTAAATTGTGGTTTTCATAGTGTTTAGCCAACGACGTAAAAATAGTTGGCCAACCCCATCATGAGGTTCCCATGCAGAAAAATATAATTGGGATAACGTTGGCAAAGCGTTTCCTGAGGTGGTTCAAACGTTGGCAAAACATCACAAGTTCTACTTATGGAGTATTGTGCCAACACACAAATGATAACCTCATGATGGTGTTGGCCAACTATTTTTTACGTCGTTGGCTAAACACTATGAAAACCACAATTTAAGTGCTTTCCCAACATAATTTTTTTGTTAAGTGTAATATGTTTCCAATACTTCAAACAATTACTACAAAAGCTAATTGCAAGGCACATTCACATTCATATTAAATGATCAAACAGAATATGTCCGCAACTTCAGGAAAAATCGTTGTCAAATTAACAAAGCCCATAATAAAATCTACGGCCGTAACTTCAAATGCTCTATAATTTTAGTTTTATTTTCTTTTGTGAGTTCTCGTTGTACCTTCATAGTGAACAGACATAATAGCGGAATTTTTCTTACATACAAACTAAACAAAAAAAAATCATACAAAAAATATTCGTAGTACATATTGACTATAATAAATAAGCTTTATTTGCTTTGCAAATATTTTTTACATAAAGAAACAACAAAAAAAAAACCGTAAACAAAAAAAAAACAAACAAAGTGCCCTTGAGGAATACTCTATATGAGTACCTCAAAGGAAAAAAATAGTGAAGTGAGTTCTAACGGCAGAAATGCCTATTTTACTGTGAGTTTTGATGCTCATAATGATAACAATAAAAATAAAAAATCTGATAATAGACTTGCTGTGAGTTCTGAAGCTCTTAATAAAAATCAAAAATCTGATAATAGACTTTTTCTAACGGCAAAACCACAGTTTCGCCAGCGATCAACTTCGCTTTGTCCAATGCCAACTAGTGAATCGTTGACATTATTGCCCAGTACTTCTACATTTAACTCAGCGATATCACCCGCTTCGGGCTCGGGGTCATCACTTAACCAAGTTGTCACTGAAGATAAGAGTAGCCCAAAAGCCAAGGTCCAAGTCGGAATGGACAGATATATCACAATTTTAAAACGCGGGCGAAGCCCAAATTCATCAAAAATTTCATCGATTCCCAAGATATCCAGGGATAACGACGTCGCAGAAGTTAACCGTCAAAATCGTTTTTCAATATTGCAAGCAAATAACGACCAACCCGCTGTTTCATCCAAAAAAACTTCCAAGCCACCACCAATATACCTGAGAGAAAAAAATTCGAATGCCCTTATTAAAAAATTAGTCTCGGCAGTTGGTGAGAACGCATTTCACGTTATTCCAATAAAACGTGGTAAAATTGATGAAACAAAAATTCAAATATACGAAGAAAAAGATTTCCGCAAAATTATTACTGATTTCGAAAAAAATAAAACTAATTTTTATACTTATCAGCTTAAAAGTGCTAAAGGTATGCAGATCGTATTGAAGGGCATTGATGCTTATGTTAATCCCGACGAAATAAAAGATGCACTCATCATACAAGGATTTAAAGTAAAAAGTGTTACTAATATAATCAATAGAGAGAAGATCCCCCAGCCTCTATTTCGTGTTGAACTAGAGCCAAATGATATACAGTTGAAAAAGAACGAGACACATCCAATTTATAGCCTAAAATACCTTTTATACCGAAAAATTACAGTTGAAGAGCCACATAAGCGTTCAGGTCCCGTACAGTGCCACAATTGCCAAGAATATGGTCATACAAAAACTTACTGCAATTTACCTACAGTTTGTGTTATCTGCGGTGAATTGCATGGTACTGCTAGCTGCACGAAGCCAAAAGATCAAGCAGAAAAAAAATGCAGTAATTGTGGAGGTAACCACACCGCTAACTACAGAGGATGCCCTGTATATTCTTTTGTTAAACAGGCTATGGGTCAAAAACCTAAACTAGCTCCAGCTCAATCAGCAAACGCTTACTCCGCCCTTCTTCCTCAAACAAGCCAACCAGTTAGTTCACGTGTATCGTATGCCGATGCTGCTAAGACTGGTTCTATTCCCATACAAAATGTTCCACCGCCAAATAATTCAACGAATTCAAACTCAAGCTTTAACTTTAGTCGCCTTGAAGCTACTATTGAGAATTTGGTGCTAACTATTAATAGTTTTACAACAAATATGACTAGCATGATGCAAGAAATGCTGCGAATGCAGAATACACTGCTTCAGGCATTAGTTAAGAATCCATGAACACGTTAAAAATATGTTTCTGGAACGCAAACGGCATTCGCCAACATAAAAATGAACTTGAGCACTTCCTCACGGAAAAAAATATTGATATAATGTTGGTCTCAGAGACTCATTTGACTTCGAGAAGCCTTTTTAAAATTTCTGGCTACACCTTATATGATTCAAAAGACCCGAGAGGAAGAGCATGCGGTGGATCAGCAATTCTAATAAAGTCTAGACTTAAACATTATATTATTGACAACATTTGTGAGGAATATCTACAATCAACGAATATTTGTGTTGAAAATTTTTGCACAAATTTTGTGATATCATCAATTTACTCCCCTCCCAGATTCGCAATTACTGAGAATCAATACGAGGATTTCTATAAATCTCTTGGCCCTTGTTTCGTAGCAGCTGGCGACTATAATGCCAAACATACGTTCTGGGGTTCTCGTCATATTACACCCAGAGGTCGAGCATTGTTCAACACAATTTCAAAAATGGGCTTGGACGTCATTTCGAGTGGGGAGCCTACTTACTGGCCTACTGACATAAATAAAATTCCGGATGTTATAGATTTTGGCGTCATGAAAAACATTTCTAGGGAATTAATTAACGTTGAAGCTTCTTTAGATCTCTCGTCCGATCACTCTCCCACGATCGTTACAATCTGTAGCCCACAGAGAAGTGATTTACCTCACTCGTATGTGAAGATGATCAGTCGTGTAAATTGGCTGCGATTCAAAAAATATCTTAGTAGTCATTGCACGGATAACATTACGCTAAGAACACCCGTGGATATTGAAGCTAACATCGCCAACCTTAACGAAATGATTGCACAGGCTGCTGAACATGCTACTACCTCCCATCCGCAGACTGGGTTTAATAAAATTTATTCTACCGATATTGAAAGTGCCGTATGCGAAAAAAGAAGAGCTAGAAGGGAATGGCAACAGCACAGACCACCACAACTTAAAATCAGATTTAAAGAGTGCACTAAACGACTCCAAGAGTTACTTGCAATTGAAAAAACTGCATCTCTTAAAAATTATCTGGAAGGTCTTGATGTCACACCAGCATCTAATTACTCTTTGTGGCGCGCTGCTAGAAAGCTGAAAACCCCCGTTGAGTTTAAACCACCTCTGCGGACATCTACCGGAGGTTGGGCAAGAAGCGATACTGAAAAAGCTAACATATTTGCAAATCATTTGAAATACGTATTTACCCCAAACACATGTACTGGTGTTGCTGATTTGCCGAGTGTAGTTGCTCTACCCCCGCGACCCATAAAGTTTAAGATGCGCGATGTACAAAAACTAATTGCTGAACTTAATCCGAAGAAAGCTCCAGGTATTGATGGAATTAGCAACAAGATGCTGATGAACTTGCCTCATATTGCAATAAAAATCCTACTATTTATTTTTAATGCCATTTTACGAATGCAGTATTTTCCACATAACTGGAAACTTGCTAAGATTAAAATGATTCCGAAGGCGGGCAAAGATCTTACCAAGGCTGAGTCATATAGGCCTATTAGCTTACTATCAACAGTCTCAAAACTTTTCGAAAAGCTGCTCATGACTAAATTGTCCACTATTTTAGCTGATAATGGGTGCATCCCGGATCATCAATTTGGCTTTAGAAGTCAGCATAGCACTATTGAGCAAACGCATAGATTGGTTCAAGTTATAAGGAGGACTTTTGAAGAAAAGAAGTATTGTTCTGCCCTTTTTATTGATGTTTCTCAGGCATTTGATAAAGTATGGCACAAAGGCCTATTTTTAAAATTGAAGACATATTTTCCAATAAATATAGAACAACTTTTGGAAAGTTACATTGTTGATAGGAAGTTTACTGTTGTGGAAGGAGACTTCATGAGTGTGCCCGAATCTATATCTTCTGGTGTGCCACAGGGTAGTATTTTGGGGCCAGTCTTGTATTTAATATATACTTGTGATATGCCTGTGAGCAATAACATCCACACTTCTACATTTGCCGATGATACAGCCTGTATGAGTATGCACAAAAACCCTGATGAGGCATCCCGCAATCTCCAAGCACACATTACCCAGCTTGAAAGATGGTTGAACTTATGGAGAATTAAAGTAAATGAACAAAAGTGTGTTCATAACCCTAAGAAAAGATACCTGTTCCCCCATTCGAATCAATAATCAAAATATTCCTCAACATTCTCAAGTGAAATACCTTGGCATACACCTTGATCGACGGCTTACATGGAAACCCCATATTGACTCAAAGCTAACACAAATGAAACTTAAGTTAACTCAAATACATTGGTTGATTGGAAGAAATTCAACACTCAGCCTAGACTGCAAACTTTTACTATACAAGTCGCTTTTGAAGCCAATATGGTGCTACGGAATTCAGTTATGGGGCACTGCTTCAGATTCAAATATAGAGAGAATCCAACGAAGGCAAAATAAAATTTTACGGTTAATAACATCGGCTCCATGGTACATCAAAAATTCAAATATACATCGTGATTTAAATATGCCACTAGTGACTGAAGAAATCGCAAAATACGCAGGTAAATATTTAACAAAACTCGAGTCACATCCTAATCCGCTTGCTCGTAATATCTTGAACTTTACTGGACACATCCGCTTAAAAAAGAGGGACACAAGGGCCCTAATACTCAGCACCCCAAATGATACTTCTTGAATATAATTATTGTGCTTAATACGAAATTTATGTATTATTAATTACTATCACTAAGTTTATGTCAGATACTGGTCGGGCCTAATAATTATATATAGATTTAAGATTTGAATACTTATTGTTAGTTCATATTTTGAAGATACAATAAATAAATATATGTGTGTAAAAAAAAAAAAAAAAAAAAAATTTTCTTTTGTGCTTATTTTTCACATTCATATTAAATGATCAAACAGAATATGTCCGCAACTTCAGGAAAAATCGTTGTCAAATTAACAAAGTCCATAATAAAATATACGGCAGTAACTTCAAATGCTCTATAATTTTAGTTTTATTTTCTTTTGTGCTTATTTTTCTTTGTAGTTTTGTTCACAATAGGTCTGTTCCAGATGTATAACAAAATAGTCCGAACTTGTACAAAGTTATCCAAAAGCGTTCCAGATAGCAATTTTTGTGCAATTTTGAGAGCAAATGAGAGAGTAATTTTTTTAATTTCCTGTACAAACTAGAACGAACTTTTTCTTTTGGGTAAGTTCGGACAAGAATTGAATAATCGCTGTTTTTTGTTTACATATGAAACTGAAATATTAATCAGAAAATTTGCAAATATATAAAAAAAGTTTTTACACACAGATTTATTATAAAGCAAAATGGAAGGTTTTTGAAATAAAGCTAAAGTTGTAAGTACATTTGTGCTTATTTTTCCATTTCTTTATTATAAAAAAAATGATTTTTATGATTTTTTAAATAATTTACGTAACTTCTACTTTTTTGGAAATTTTTATCGTTTACTTTTTACAGCTGTTGCCAATGATGAAAATTTTATGTTTTTATAATGTTATGCGTTTCAAGCGACTAAAATCACTAAAATTTAATTTAAAAAGTAAGCAGCACTAGTATTTCAAGATGGTAAATTATGGTTTTTTGCGTTCCAGCAATTTTGGATAACTTTTGCACGTTCAGAGAGTAATTTTCTTTTTACTCTCATTAGTCCGAACTTTAACAAAA
This sequence comes from Tachina lurida, assembly GCA_944452675.1. Classification (NCBI taxonomy): domain Eukaryota; kingdom Metazoa; phylum Arthropoda; class Insecta; order Diptera; family Tachinidae; genus Tachina; species Tachina lurida. The sequence goes on from OX101752.1 coordinate 93,730,290, forward strand.
TCTTGTGGAACACACCTAAAATGTATGAAATTTATTAAAAGTATGGTAGCATTCTTGAGAGAATAAGTATTTATATATGAGAGCATAAGAAAAAACGTCAAAATAAAATAAATTCTATCTATCGACTGCTTTCTGGTGCTAATTTTTTGTGTCAATTTGTATGGAAAATGTGTTTATGCCGCAATTCTGTTTGATCATTAAAGTTCATCCGAAACTTCAAAAATTGTTTACGAAAGAGAAATAAAAAAAGTTTACAAAATTTCAATAAGAAAAATATTTTATTATAAAAATTTTGTGAAAAATAATTTAAAAATATGAAAAAACTATTAAAAAATTGTGAAGTGCTATACGTTGCAAATTTTGTTAGTGGTAGCTGCCGTGGAGAAATGTTTTCAAATTTATGTGAATAATTTTTATTATTATTATGTTAATAAATAAATAAATAAATAAAACCCATGTTGTTTTTTATTCATTGTTGTATTTTTTCATTG